>AP025046.1:6206297-6439444 GCA_036186865.1 Eustoma russellianum
TTTCGACTTCTTAAGTTTTTATATTGGTCGATGTGCTTTTCAATATTTCATTTTCTCTGTTTGATTCGTATAGCCAAAAGCCGAAGCGCATCACCAGCAACATCATGGAATAATTGTTTTTAATAATGATTCAATAACCTTGATTTGATCAAACGGAACACCCATATTTCCATCTCGTTACTATAAATGCTCCGAAATGGACGTGAAAGAGAAGGCTGTTTACTCTTTTATTGGTCCTTTATTGTGAAGTTGACTTGGTACCAACTTGAATGCTTGTATACATGCATGGAATATCGGTAATTAACTTAGATAACTTTTTTTTCTCCCCTCTTTCTTTCAGAAAATAAATAAAAAAAATTGATCGCAATAGTGTCAAACTTCACACACGTTGTTCATAAGATAGTGTTTACCCTTTCGAGTAAGAAGTAGAATTAGTATTTGTTACGCGCATCTGTTGGAAAAGTACTTTAAATCGTGTGATCCAACCTTGTATAATGTTATGTGTTCAATTGATAGAAGATTAGGTGAATGTTGAAGTGTTTTAAGAACAATGGAAGGAAATGGAAGCGTCCCAAATATATGAGGTGCTTCATGTGTTGAAGGAATTGTTCCAGAAAGCTTCCAGTACATTTCAAACGCCTTCTATAGACGTTCGATATGACATAAAGCGCCTAATGTAGGCGTTCGAAGTGACATGAAACTCCTAATGTAGGCGTTCGAAGTGCTCTAGCAAGCTTCCAGAACACTTCGAACGCCTACATAAGGCGCCTAAAGTGTGCGACTGTTCATAAAAGATGCAACTCTTGCACCATATGACATCTCATTTCAATTAGAATGATAACCAACGATTACCAACCAACTTGGAGGTTAAATTCTCTGCATAAAGATGTCTTTAAGGTGGTAATTAACCGCTTGAAGCCTATACAAAGAAGTCTTTAACATGTTAAAGATAGTTATGAGAAAAACACATGAAGTTGATGAAACCTTAGAGAATTTATGCAGGAAATTTATCCTCTCTTCTTCTTCTCTTCTTTCCTCTAACAACAATCACTTCTACGAGCAAGTTCAAACTTTCTCTTGGAGAGCAACCAAAAAGGAAGTAAGCCTTTATATGCTGGGAAGCATTTATCTGAAGTTCACCTTGCTCAATGGTAAAGGCAAAATTGCTTTAAGTTCAGAGACATCTCAAGTCTCGTCTCGGCTTTATTCTTCTATTTGTCCTTCTGTCAAGCGTCATAATATTGTTGATTTCTTCATTCCAGCATATTTGACTATTAAATAATTGTTGGTTGCATATGTTTATTGTCACCAAATTCATTCGTATTCTTCAAATACCAGATTCCCTTTGTATGACGTTCTTAGCCTTTTTATTGAACATCAAATTCATGTCATAAAGTGATTTCCATTTGAATATCTCTTGTTCATGTTTGGTACCATATCTAGCCAAATTTTCCAACAGCATGTGCGCACACACACATTTTGTAGCTTATGATACTAGTGTTATTCGTGAAAAATGTTATACATGGAGTATGTGGAGAAAATCCCGAGTGACTAAATTAAAGTTGCAAAAATACTCATATACCCATTTTTTAGACATTTTCCCCTATTCACTATGGTAAATAAGCGAGAAGATGTCTCCAAAAAAGGATTGTTAGTGTATTTTGCAATTATAGCTTTACGTTATAAAAGATAGTTATCACTATTCCTTGTATTTATTAGCTTAGCAACACGGCAATATTTGATGGTATCATGTTCTTTAAAGGTAAGATAATTGAAAAATTTAAAAGTTGAGCTTCCCTTCGTCCCATTGCCAAATTTAGATTCTTTACATATATACTTGTCTGAACTTATATATATATGTATATATATATATGTATATATATTATGTATGTATATATGTATATATGTATATATATATATATATATATCTGTGTGTGATAAACCATAACCGGATCGTCAGTTAGTCAATAACAGTCAACGGTTTAATCCTAATAGCCCAGTATACAAAGTACTGCAGTTCAGCGGTTTAGTACTAAAGAATGGCTGTCCGGCCTTAGCAGCACCTCAGTAGGGTAACACGACGCCCTTATAACATTGAAGAATCTATTAAGGTTTGCACCTCGGCATTAACTACAGTATATGTTCAAATACTGCACTTCGGACTACCTCATTTAGGCAATACTTAGTCATGCATTTCAGAAAGGCCAAGTCACGCACTTCGGCAAGGTTCAGCTGTGTACCACACAGGTCATGCACTTCAGCAGAAGACAGCTGTGTACCACAGCAAAATGAACTCATTACGATAATACTTCGTGGGACCCTCAAAACGGAGGATACTTCTCCAATATATCGACTACAACTGTTTGGTCTTCCTGAACACGCCAAGATCACAACAGCCGGTCTATCAGCTACATCAACCAGGCCGGCCTATTGATCAACATCAGTCCCCGACAATTGGTCACATCAGCAGACCTATTATGCCTTAGGCTCTCTGCCCTAAACAAAGCGTCTTCTCCAAGCTATCATCAGAATTTCAGATTGGGAAAAAAAAATCTATAAAGGTAAGGAGACCAGACAGGGAGAGGAGAACTTGAGAACAGACACATACGCCCTGCTTCTCGGCAAATACGGTGAGAAAAATCCTAACTCACCCTTTTTTACATTATAATCTCAAGGAGATATGGCCCAAACTGACTTGAGCGTCGGAGGGTTTTTCCCAGGGCCAACCCCCGGGACCTCTGACCTGTGATACTTTGTGCAGGATATTTGGCGCTATTCCAGCAACACATTTTCAAATCCAGAGCTAAATCGAGGTCATCTAATCCTTGGTGAAGATCCGGCTTCATCAGTGTGTGTATTTATGTACGCACGTTCGTATGTATGAATGAAAAGCTAAGACTAGACGATGATTACAGTTTACAGAATTAAGAATTACTTGCAGTCTTGGACGCGTGCAGCAGGAGTTAAAAAGACACTTGCTCCCTCACCCACACTTCCTCTTCCGCTCCCCTCCCTGTAATCATCGTCATCATCCGTACCCTGTATATCACAACGACAGCAAAAGCTCTCGCTAGTGTATTTTTACCTATGATTCAAGAACAAAAAACGTTATTATTAAATATTTACCATAGTATGAGAACAATTTTTATTTTCAAATAATAAGAAGGGGATAAATTTACGGTTCACGTGTTAACGAACCGAGGCGAGCCGAATACTAGGTTTTTCGAATTCGGACGGCTCGGTTTGTTTAGCTAAACGAGCTTTAAAATTGATTCGAGTTTTGCTCGATAACACTATAACTATTTAAACGAGCCGAACAGTTCTCGAATAGTTTGGCTCATTTAACTAAAACCCGAATAGATGTTTGATTTTGGCTCGTTTAAGTAAAATTAAGAACAAACTCGAACGGAATACAAACCGAACTCAAACAGTTCGCAAACTGTTCGGTTTGCTTAACAGCCCTACGATTCAGACGGGTAAAACGATCAATTTCTTAGAAAAGATTAACAGGTTACGATAGCTGATGAGACAAAGACATACGAAACAGTGATTTTCTTAAGCAATTAGGGAAAATTTAGTGTAAAGGGCCACTGAAGTTTTAAGAAAAAAAACATCGTTAAGGGTCTTTAATCTTTTCTTAAAATTTTCAATTTTCCTTGTACCCTTCATTTTTATTATTAAAATAGATGACACTGATTTTTAATTTTGAAACTGTAGTGGTCCTTAAAACAAATTTTCACAATCAATTATCTAGTTATATGGATTACTAATCAAAAATAAATTTGATGTTGTTTTACAACAACTACCCCATTAGGAAGACGATTTTGAGGAAAAAGGCACCCGTACACTTTTAAATCCAAGCCTTAATCATGAGTAATTAACTATAGGGGGTCCCAAATAGGCTTGATGATAGCTAGTGGGGAATTCTATGAACTTTGTATAACCATTTCATTTGGTCATGATAAGTTTGAAGGGGCTAATTATGCACTTTAGCCGTCAACTAAATCATATTCCTATTATATAATCTTTGACAATCCATAGCTTGGGACCAAATAATCATGAATGCTTGAAGCCCTTTTCATTTCTATTTCATGCTTTTGTGCCCTTTTCATTTCTATTTCATGCTTTTAGAGCACGTTTTAGGTGCATTAGGTTTCCGCGTTTTCTGTTTCACGCTTTTGTATTTATTAAATTCTTTCACTAGTACACTACACAACACCATATTGTTATTATTGTGTTATCTATGTAGTACATACAGAGCCGGTGGTCTCACTGGAAGCAAGTTCTCTACCTCTTAGGACAGAGGTATTGTTTGCTTGCCTCTTCACTTTTTCGAGACACTAACGACAACTTTTGTTGTTGTTGAGATATATTGTGGATGGTTGTTGTTGGCGCTTTTGAATTTTAATGAACTAAAATTAATCGTGATTTTGGTGGTCAATATTCTTCTTTTTCAACGCCGGCAGTTACTGATAAACCAAAAATAATCAAACTGTTAGTCAACAACAGTCTACGGTAGATATTGTGCAAGTGTATAACTCCTGCAGTTCGGCACCTATGCACTGCTGTTCGGCCAAACGGTACTTCGGTTCTACTCCCCCATCCTTACTAAAGAATATGCCACTTCAACCTCAACTTCAGCCTGTGTTATGCTTCGGACCACTTCGGCCCAGTTTCGACATTGCACTTCGGCAAAGGGGGTAATGCTACTCATCAATTGTGGGACCATCAGGATGAGGTGCAGTTCAAGAAAGAGGTACACCTCACTCTTCAGCCTATACACGCCAAGGTCACATCAGCCGACCTACTAGTCACATCTGCAGACTACCAGTCTTATCAGCAGACCTACCGTGCCATAGGCTTACTGCCCAAGTAAACGTCTTATCCGTAAAAAACTAACAAAAGCAAGCTAACGGAGACCAAGAAAGGGATCCAAACATTTCTTCTTCACTTCATCCGAGCAAACACAACAAAATTTCTCCTCAGTCAAGAACTGTGATATTTTCATAAACTCTTCATACAAAATCATATTCTCAGTGAGAATGGCCTAAACTGACTTGAGCGTCGGAGGGTTTACCCGGGGTTCACACCCTTGGGACCTCTGATTCTGCTTCCTTGTGCAGGACTTCCAGGAAGCTATTCCAGTAATCTTATTCCACTCAACTGACGGAGTTTATTTCGGGTCATCTTAGACCCTTGGTGAAGATCCGACTTCATCATTTGGCGCTAAAGGAAGGGCCCTCTTAACCCTTAATCCAGTAATTAAACTCAAAACAGCCAACATCATTCTATGGCAAAAGGTCGCTGTGGAAGGTTTGGGTGAGTCATCCAACCAGCCACGACGCATGATTACACGCTCAGGTGTCCCAGAAGGATTTCGGGTACCTGAACCGCCTAATCCTACTCCAGAAATCTCAAGAGAGGATAGGGATAAAGCGATAAGATATGTCACTGAGAACATGGACGTGTTTGAAGCTGTGGTACAATAGCTCAAAGGCAAACAACCAGAGGTGCAAGATATGGAGGAAGATCCACCTCTTCCTCCTAAAGAGGTGTCACAAAACCAATCTTCTAGACCCCCTAGAGGTTTTATGGCGGATGCTAGAAGACACAATTTCAAAGCTCCAACTGTGGAGTCAGAACCTTTGACCAGAAGGCATCTGAGTGTAAGGTCAAGGTCTTTGAAGAGCATCCCCAAGGAGAAAGAAGTTCATAGCAGGCCGAGAACTTATTACGAACAGCACAGGCAAGAGTTTGTGCAAGCAGTCCAGGAAAGTCCTTTTTCCTGGGATATTGCAGAGTATTTGGCACCAGACAATTTTAAGGTGCCAAAGATGGACATTTATGATGGGACAACAGACCCTACAGATCATCTCTTCTAGTTTCAAACTGCAATGAGTTTGAAGAATGTTCCAGACCCGTTGCGCTGCAAAACTTTCCCGTTGTATTTACGCGGGAAGGCCAGGAGATGGTTCCAAGAGCTCCCATCAAAGTCAGTGAGGTCTTTCAAGCAGCTGGCACAAAAGTTCAAATCACAGTTTGTGTCCAGCACTCCTTTCGTGAAGAACTCATCTCATTTAATGACCTTGAGACAGGGTACGGATGAGTCAATTCTAAAGTATATGCAACGTTTCTCACATGAGTCGCTGCAGGTCAGCGATAGGAATGAAGGCGTGAAAGCTGCTGCCTTCATCAATGGACTCCGAGCTGGTCGCCTATTTTCCCAACTGGCTGAAGAGAGACCTACAACCTTAAGAATACTTGGAGAAAGCTCACCAGTTTGCCCGGGGTGAAGAGGCAAACCGGTTGAAGAAGGAAGTCGAGCAAGGAGCTCGGCAAGAAAGCCGATCTAGTTTCAAAAAGAGGATCGACGCAGTGAAGGGAAGGATCGTGATCGGTGCAGTGCGTTCGATCGCATGGGAGGAAAAGGCAAGGGTGGTAATGAGGGCTTACCCCTGTTGGCCTCAAAAGATCATATTTTGGCCGTCATGGAGAAAGACGGTCTGAGGGTAGATCCAGAGCCTCTGTATGGGCCTAGGGAAAAAGAAACCCAAAACTTTGTTGCCGATATCACAGAGATATCGGGCATGACACAGAGGATTGCAGGCAACTAGCTCAAGCTATCAAACAACTGATAGTACAGGTCACTTAAAGCAATTTTACGACCCACGTTCACGCTTGCATAATCGGTTGGATTTTCATAAGGACCCCCAGAAGACAAGTGCCGACCAGAGTCCCTACCTCGGCATCGCAGGACGATGAAGGAGCAAGGAAGGCATGGGGCTGCAGGTCGGCCCCAAGTCAATACCATTATCTATACTATTTCTGGAGGTCCACCTTGCACAGGCAGAGGTGAATCCAGTTCCTCAGGAACTTCATCATATCCGCCATCTAAAAGAGCCAAGATGGCAAAGGAGTTGACTTATGGGCCAGAAGATCTATTCCACTGGACTCCAACAACACAGGTTTAGTAATAGACCTGTACATACATTTAGCTCCTCATAAAATTGTGGAGGTCCGACGTGTTTATGTGGATACTGGCAGTGCCGTGAATGTAATGTATTATCGGGTATATAAGCAGCTTGGCCTGCCCGATTCTCTGATGAGGCCCGTTACCTCTTCACTATATGGTTTCACTGGAGCTGCAGTTCGGCCAGCAGGCATGGTCATGCTCAGCTGTAGTTTTGGCAAATCCCTGCTTATCGATGTATATGGATAGACTTTGTGGTTATCAAGGAGATGTCCGTGCAACATCATTTTAGGGAGGCCAACTTTGGTGGCATTGGAGGCCATTGTATCGCCTCTGCATGTCAGCATGAAGTTTCCCACTCCAGGGGGAGTGGTAACAATACAAGGTGATACACAAGTGGCACAGAGTTGCTATGCCATTGCTACCCAAGGTAATGAAGCATTCAGCATGTAGCCTTGATGAACTTATACCTTCAGATGAAGAGCCCTTGCAGTCAGATGATGCAGTGCAAGACTTCATCCTTGATCCGAGCCGACCTGAAAATGTCATAAAGATTGGGACATGGATGCCGTCCGAACTGCTAGATCAGCTGCAGGTCTGCTGAGAGAATTTGCAATTATCTTCGCATGGACTGCCGAAGATATGCCTGGGATTCTTCACATCTGGCTGAGCATAAACTGAATGTTGATCCTTTGGCAAAGCCAGTAAAGCAAAAGAAGCGGAATTTTGCTCCAGAAAGGAATAAAGTCATTGAAGAGGAAGTCAAGAAGTTATTGGCTGTAAAATTCATTGTTGAAGTGCTTTATCCAATCTGGTTGGCTAATCCAGTGGTGGTCCCCAAGCAGGATGAATCTTGGAGAATGTGTATAGACTACACCGATCTCAACAAAGCATGTCCAAAAGATTGTTACCCACTTCCGAAAATTGATAGGTTACTGGATTCAACACTTGGACATGAGATCTTCGATTTCTTGGATGCCTTTAAAGGCTATCATCAGATCATCATGGCAATAGAAGATCAGGAGAAAACTGCTTTCATAAGAGTCAGGCACTTATTGTTATGTAACTATGCCATTTGGGTTGAAGAATGCTGGGGCACCTATCAACGTCTGGTCAATTCTTTGTTAGTGAACAAATTGGCCGGATTATGGAAGTTTACATTGATGATATGCTTATCAAGAGCAGTCTCTTGATCAGTATATTCAGAACTTAAGGGAAGTCTTCACTGTGCTGAGAGACTCACACAGAGGCTAAACCCGAAGAAGTGCACGTTTGGGGTACGCACTGGAAAGTTCTTGGGGTACATGGTTTCCAAAGAAGGGGGCAGGAAACCCTGCTAAAATTGAAGCTTTACAAAACATGCATCCCCCAGGAATGTAAAGGAATGCAGGTTAACAGGCCGAATTGCCGCGCTGAGCAGATTTCTATCCAAGTCAGCCGAAAGATCTCTTCCTTTCTTCCAGGTCTTAAAGAAGAAAACAGCTTTTCAGTGGGATGATCAATGTCAAAAAGCCTTGATGAGCTGAAGTCCCATCTAGCAGGTGCCAATGTTGACTTCACCCCTGCCCGGAGAAGAGCTATATGTGTACCTCTCAACGTGCAAAGAAGTTGTAAGTGCAGTTCTGCTCAGGGAGCAGGATAATATGCAGAGGCCCATCTATTTCGCAAGTAAAATCCTACATGGGCCTGAAGCGAGATATCTCAATGCTGAGAAGGTAGTCTTAGCACTTGTAGTGGCTGCAAGGAAGTTCAGGCCTTACCTGCAAGCTCATCCTATTGTAGTGGTCACTGATCAGCCTTTGAAACAAATCTTGTCAAGGCCACACATCTGGCCGAGCTGCCAAATGGGCTATAGAGCTTGCAGAGTATGATATCCAGTATAAATCAAGAACTTCTGTCAAAGCCCAAGCCTTAGCAAACTTCTTGGCTGAAGGGATATCCGTGGAGGAAGATGCTAAGCCAGCTGCGGATTGGACATTATATGTGGATGGGTCTTCCTCCAGAGATGGTTGTGGAGCAGGACTCCTAATCATCAACCCCAACAAAGAAGAACTCGAGTATGCCTTGCGCTTTGATTTTGATTCAACTAACAACGAGGCAGAATATGAGGCCCTTATAGCAGGACTAGGCCTCGGAAGAAAGTTGGGGGCAGAACGAATCATTTCCCGAAGTGATTCACAGTTGATCGTTTCCCAGATCAACGGGGATTATGAAGCCAAAGAGGAAAACATGAAAAAGTATTTGGCTAAAGTGCTGCAGCTCAGCCAAACGTTTGAGCACTTCAGTATTGAATATATCCCCAGATCAGCCAACAAGAGAGCTGACGCGTTATCTCGGCTAGCTTCATACACTTCAACAACTTTGGGAAAAAAGATAATTGTAGAGCTAGTAAAGCACTGTGCTTATGACGCCAACGAAGTGCTGCAAGTTGATTAACATAACACTTGGATGGATGAATGAAATTGTTTCTTGCAGCATGAAATTTAGCTCGAGGATAAACGAGAAGCTCGACGTCTTCGACTGAAGGCGGCAAGGTATGCTCTCTTAACGACCACCTTTATAAAAAGTCATTTTCACAGCCTTGTTTGAAGTGCGTAAATGAAGACGAAGGAGACTACATCCTTCGGGAGATGCACCAAGGGATCTGTGGAAATCATTCTGGTGCGCGTTCATTAGCAAGAAAGTGCTACCTTGCTGGATATTACTGGCCTACTCTACGTCATGATGCAGAGGAATTAGTTAAGAAGTGTCAAGCATGTCAAGTCAATGCTCCAATGTCACATATGCCAAGCCAAGAACTCACTTCTATCGCAAGTCCCTGGCCATTTGTACAGTGGAGAATAGATCTTGTTGGACCTCTATCCCAAGCTCCTGGTTCGGTTAGATTCCTGGTTGTTGCCATTGATTACTTCACCAAATGGGGTGGAAGCAGAGTCCTTAGCCACTATAACGGGAAATCAAATCAAGAAGTTCTTGTGAAAAATGTCATATGCCGCTTCGGCCTTCCACAAGTTCTCATTTCAGACAACGGAAAACAATTCGCTGATGATCCCGTCAAAAGTTGGTGTGCTGAACTCAAAATTGAACAAAGATTTACTTCAGTAGCACACCTTCAAGCTAATGGACAAGTTGAACTGGCAAATAGAACAATCAAGGATGGTTTGAGAAAACGCTTATATAAAATCGGGGCAAGTTGGGTAGAGGAGCTCCCAAGCATACTGTGGGCATATCGGACAACTCCTTCAACTTCCACTAAGGAAACACCTTTTTCCTTAGTATACGGTACTGAGCAGTCATCCCAGCCAAAATTGGTTCCACCTTTACTCGGACAGCTCATTATTCTGCTGAGACCAATGATCAAGCGTTGAGGTTAAATTTGGATGAGTTGGAGGAGAGGGAGCAAGCTCATGTTCGCATGGCGCAATATAAAAATCTAATTGCTCAGTACTATAACTCTCGAGTGTGACCAAGATCTTATCAAATAGGAGATTTGGTATTGCGCAATGACGAAGCAAGTATGCAGCACAACCGGAACATTTAATCCTAATTGGGAAGGTCCTTATCGGATAGTGGAGGTGCGTTCAAATGGAGGCTTACAAGATACAAACCTTGGAAGGCAAAACTTACCAAGGACTTGGCATTCTACTCAATTAAGACTTCTACATCATTGATGTTTTCACCTCAGCATGTCTGAGTAGTTGAGCAGGACTTAACACGGTGGAACGGTTTTCCAATGAATTCTTTACCTCAGCAGGACTGAGATGGCCGAGCAGGACTCGACTCAACAAGACCTCAGCAGGCCTGAGGCAGATGCCCGTTGAGGGACAACTTCTAATGAACAGGTTTCATAGTTTCATCTACTAGCAGTGCTAGAAAATTGTAAATCATCTGTGTAATTATCAGCAGTGTTGTGAAGTTGAATAAACAATGTTTTATGGCAGTGCCCAACATGTGTTTTCTTCACTTTGCCTAAATAGATCAAGTAAAGTAACAGGTTTACTTTGTTTGGATTTTATCTCAATTGCGAAGTTAAAGCTCGATAGAGCTGCAGGTCAGTCAAGCAGCACAATATTTTTAACAGAGTCAAATGTCGAGGCTGAAGTTCAATACTTGTGGAAAAATTCGTCAAGAGTGAGATAAAAAATGGCAATAATGGAATCTTTAGCAGATCTAAGGATCAAAGCCGAAGTCAAATACTTTAGCAGAAGACAGTACAAAGACCTTTGGCAGTGCCGAGGTCAAACGCTATGAAGGATAATGCTAACTTTAGTCACAAGCAGAAGATAAATACTTGAAGACAAAATTATGAAAATAATAGCAAGCCGAAAAGCACAAGTTGGAGAAAAATGGAATTTGCATTGAAGAATTTATCTATTACAACTACAAAATTACAAAAGAGAAAAATCCTATTCTACTCCTCCTCATCAGCCTCTCTGAGATCAACCCCCTCTTTGAATTGCTCAAGTTGTTTGTCAATATGGCTTCGGCTTCGGGGTTGTAGAGATCGGCAAGTTGAGGATGGTCCTTATCCAAGGATGGATAGACTTCGCAGCAAGCGTCCAATTGCACAAGTTTGTCCATCGCCAGAACAGAAGCCCTGCAATCTTCAGCAGATATGCTACAAAGTACTTCAGATTTTCTAAACTCAGCAACAGCAGACCTCTTGATTTCTTCAGCTTGAAACTCAAATTGTGAGATGAGCTCAGCCTTGCTCTTCTTTTCTGCCTCAAGTTGCTGGGCCAGATCATCTTTGCTCTTCTGCTCCACTTCAACTTGCCTATTCAAATTGGACAACTCTTGCTCACAAGTGTTGAGTTCTTTCTAGAAGAACTCCAACTCAGCTTGGGTCTTGGTGGACACCAGCTTAATGTTGGTAATAACTTCCTTCAGTTCATCCACTTGTGAGTTCGCAACTGCTAGCCGAGTGTCAGACTCCTCCTTGTATTCCTTTAGCTTGGAATTCTCAGATGACAAGGAGTCCATTTCTGACTTCATTGAGTCATTTCTGACCTCAATGTGTCAGCTCTGCATCTATCTCTTCCAGCCTTGAGTTGTTAGGCCTTGCCATCTCTACCAACTCTTCATGGCCTTCTTCAAGTCAGCATTGCTTTCAGAAAGTTAGATCACCATGCTGCGCATTTCTTCTGCTCTTCTGAGCATGTCACATTCTTGGACTCGGTACTCGCAATAACCAATATGGGATTAAATAAGGATTTCAACAACTAAACGAAAAAGTTGGAAACTTTAAAGAAAACCTACCATGGACATGTTTCTCAGATATATGTTTAAAGCAGTATCCCAATCATTGTGGGCAAAGAGGTCCAATCCATGTGCAGCACTGGAAGATCTGATAATTTTCTGGCTACTCCTGGATTGAGCAGCGGTATCAGAAAAGAGTAGACCAGATTCTTCCAGGCACGGCGGTGCTAGTGCGAGGGGCTCTCCTTCAGAGGGAGCTTTTCCATGAGGACGCTGAGGAGCATCTTCCCCTGAAGTCAAGATAACTCCTTCAGTAGGGGCATCTTTTGGATCTTTAATACTAACCCCACTGTAGGAGCTGAAGTTGGCGCAGCCGGAGCTGGAGCAGAAGTTGGCGCAGCAGGAGCTGGAGCAGAACTTGATGGCGTAGCACGGGGAGCAGGCTTTGGCTTGTGAAGCTTTGAGGTGATTTTGGTTGGAAGAGCAATCTTAAGGGTTCCTACCCCAGCTTTTGCAGCAGGTTTTGGGGGGCAAGGCTGGGGACTCCGGAGTTTTCTTCTTCAGTGGCTGAGCTGCAGCCTGAACAGGTTTCTTGGCTGCAGCAGAAGTGGTGCCAACCGAAGCTTTAGCTGCAACAAAAACCAAGTTAAAAATGCTGAAGTAAAGCAAATAAGGTATCAACATCAAAATTAGAAACCTTTACCTGGGTTGGAAGAACAACAGGAGTAGCAGGCAGAGCCTGCACCTCAGAAGAGGTTTTTGGAAGATGGCTGAGAAAAGGAGGAGGGTTTTCCATCCTCTCTCTTCTTCCCTTCTTGGGAACCAGTTTCTTCAATTTGCTGAGGTTTTCAGACACCATGGTTCCTACAAGATTCAACAGCAGATCAGTCAAAACACATACGCAACATCAAGAAAAATTAGAGGTATTAAAAAGCATGAGCACATACCCAGAATTAAGGCTAAGGCAGAGGAGCCAAGAGATTGAAACTGGTGTGATGGCCACATGTGGTCCAGGTCGGCAGTCTTCACAACCGACCTGTCCACCCTTTTCAGTCTATGACCTGGGGAAGATACAGTAACCTCGAGGCTTCATCGCAAGATTTTTCGCTTGGCCTACTATTATCTGCGAGGCCGGAATTCCAGTAATTTCTTTCAGGTAATCCTATGTCTTTGACGTAGAATAAACGACCCTTCCAGTTTTTAGTGAAAGAAGGGATGTTGATGGTGTGATTGATAACTTTATTAGGATACCTCGTACTAAAGTAGTACCAATTTTCTTTGTGTTTGCACACAAACATCCCCCTGAAGACGGCAAGGTCAAATTCTGCCTCAGCTGCTCTCAGGTAAAGCAGATAACTGACAATAACCTTCAAGCGTTGGGCATGATTTGAGGTAATCTAAGGTTATAAAAATCAAGGATGTAGAACAAAGGGCCAGGAACAGGAAGGTCAACCCAGATTTAAAGTATTCTTCATAAACTGCCTCATACCCAGCGGGTGATCATAAGCGTTTGATGAGGAAGAGACAGAATTGGGAAAAAGGTACTTCTATCTATGCTAAATTCAGTACAGAAGCGAGAAAGGTCAGCAATCTTAAAGTGCAGGCTGAACTTTGCACTGCTGAAGAAGGTGAACCCCTGTCAATGGACGGCAGGGGTATTATGGAAGAGGAGGTGGAGGTAACCTTAGAAGGTTCCCAGTAAGGCGCAACCTCCTTAGAGGGCGGTTGTCCTCACTAGAATCCAACCTCTCATGGAGGGATTGGACCTCTTCGTCACCCTCCAGATCAGCTGGGAAAGAGTGAGCTGATCTGTTTTGGGAATCAGAAGAAGAAGATGATATAACAAAAGCCATGAATAAGGAAAAAAAGAAGCTTACAGAAAATTTGAAGGGCTGAGCTGGAAGAACACCGGAGTAAGGACGGAGATAATCTTCGAAGACTAGAAGAAGAATAGAGAAGCAGAGTAACGATACGCAGAACAAAGGAAAAAGAAAAAGAAAGAAATTAGGGCAATTGTCCCTATTTATAAGAAGGAAAATGAAAAGTTGTAACTTTTCAGTTGAAATTCAAAAAGGGGTGACGGTTCAGTTTTTCTCTCCCCTTTCTCAATTACTGAAACCGCTGAAAAAGTAATTATGGGGCGTTGGAACTTGCGCTGGTACTAAACAGGAAGATTAAAGCTCAATTATGAGGATTAAGTGCGTAGCTAGCGAGGAATACGGCGCAGATAAGAGGATAACTGCCCAATTAATGAGGACACGTTACTGACTCCTCAGAATAGATTTGTCTGCCCTCACAGGTCAGCTCGGCCACACAAAATCTGGAGGCAAATGATAAACCAAAAATAATCAACTGTTAGTCACAACAGTCAATGGTAGATATTGTGCAAGTGTATAACTTCTGCAGTTCGGCACCTATGCACTGCTGTTCGACCAAATGGTACTTCGGTTCTACTTCCCCCATCCTTACTAAAGAATATGCCAAGGGTTGCAACTCGGCATCCAACTTCAACCTCAACTTCAGCCTGTGTTATGCTTCAGACCACTTCAGCCAGTTTCGACATTGCACTTCGGCAAAGGGGTAATGCTACTATCAATTGTGGGACCATCAGGCAGAGGTGCAGTTCAAGGAAGAGGTACACCTCACTCTTCAGCTTGTACACGCCAAGGTCACATCAGCCGACCTACTAGTCACATCTACAGACCTACCAGTCTTATCAGCAGACCTACCGTGCCATAGGCTTACTGCCCCAAGTAAACGTCTTATCCGTTGTCAGAAGCAGAGGACAAGAAAAAAACTAACAAAAGCAAGCTAACGGAGACCAAGAAAGGGATCGAAACATTTCTTCACTTCATCCAGAGCAAACACAACAAAATTTCTCCTCAGTCAAGAACTGTGAGATTTTCATAAACTCTTCATACAAAATCATATTCTCAGTGACAATGGCCCAAACTGACTTGAGCGTCGGAGGGTTTTATCCGGGACACACCCCCGGGACCTCTGATTTCTGCTTCCTTGTGCAGGACTTCCAGGAAGCTATTCCAGTAATCTTATTCCACTCAACTGACGGAGTTTATTTCGGGTCATCTTAGACCCTTGGTGAAGATCCGGCTTCATCATTACCATAGGTTGATTTAGTTATAACTAAAAATCATACGGTGTCCTATTATTCGTACTAAAGGGTAGTCAATTCTGATGTTCAAAATTTTGTAAAGCTCCCTTAGAAAAAGGAAAGGTACATAATTGAAAAGAAAGAAGAAAGTAAAGGTAAAGCCAAGGGGTATATAGATATTCAAATACTACTACATTTATAGAGCCACGAATATATGAAAAAAGATTTATAGAGCCACGAGCATCCGGAGGACCGGCAGGAGTTTTCCAGTCAAAGGTATGGCCGGAGTTGCAGAGACTGATATAAATAAATCGTACACGACCATTTGTTGTTGCATTAAATCGCATGCAATACTCTGAAATAGTACCATTGCTTACATATATTTAATCTTATACCGAAATAGAATAACTAACATAGTATATGTATCATATGAGCTTTTTACAAAGTTTATTTATTTGTAAGTCTTATACTCCTCGTAGATGTTACGTTACATACATGCAGTTTGACAAAAGTCAACAAAAAATTAGTCATATGTTAATTATTATACTTCTTATTGTATATTAGAAATCAAAATTAAAATTTGTTCTTTCTCGCAAACACGGCTATTGTTGTACCAAGTGACGTTCCTACTATTGTTTTAACTTTCCATAAGCTCGGATTTCTTTCATGTAAAGTAACTAGTATTGTCTTACATTCATACATATAAACTAACAATTTGATACAAAACATAACAATATGAAAAAGAAGTTGAGAGGGGGGGGGGGGGGGGCAGATGTTTGTTAAAATGACAAATCACTTGATATATGTCAACCGTACTCTCTGAATATTTTATAAGGTTTCATCAACAGACAATTCTGTCCATTTTAGTCATGAAGATCATGCATATGATCCACATTCTTTTTTTGTTACATATGATTTTGTTATCTATTTTTGGCAGACGAAATGGTTCTGTCAAGATTTCAATCTAGTCGGTACTCGAGTTGAGATTTGCTCCAAAAGTCAAGAGTTCGAATCCAGGGACATGCACAGTATGTTCCATTGCTGCTAGGACGAATGCCTAGTTTGCGAAGGACACCTTGTGTAGGTCACTACTCAAGTCTTCAGCCGAAATAGGAGGCCGCCGGACTCCTGATTTTTATCCTCAACAATGCTCCTTCGGACTGGGACGGTGGAGCCCTCAAGGCCATTGGAGGGAATGGCCTTTATTGCTTCAAGATTTCAATTTTAACTAATATTCAAGGAACTAATCCCTCTAAGGTTATGGGATAATTGCGTTTTTGCAACCAAAACTATTCAGATATTTGACTTCGGTATTTGGACGAACATGAGTACCACCCAAGTTTTTGCAAGGTTATTATTTTTAAAGTATCATCATAATTAATCTCATAAGTTTGTTCACAAATATAATCTTTAATCTGAATTCTATCACTTGTCACAGGTGGTCACAAAATACTATGTCATAAATAACATCAGGGCCCTTTCTGTTATAACTACACAATGAGTAAGCAGATAAAAAAAATTGATTCGTCAAGGTGACCTATAGATGCAGCTCCAGCAAGATAGCAGCTTCTAAGAAAACTGCATTTAAAAAAAGGACCACCTATTCCTTATATTGATAAATTTGTCTGTGTCTTCTGGGGTTGATGCCAATTTTGACCCTCAAATTGTTCCACAAACATTCCCCACTGTGTTTTAATGAAGACAGAGACATTGATAGCGTGGGTATTTTTGTACTTTATTCATTTGTAGGAAACTGATATATTTTTGTGAATAATGCTAATATAACTTCTCACTATATTATGTATAGACTTTATATTTGTTTACCAACATACCAAATTTCTAAACAGCCATCATAAGGCTGACATTGTTATTATAGAGCAAGATCTTCACATCCTCGACACCAATATGACCGATTTTACATAACAACTGGTTCTTTATATGAAAAAAGGATATGCCAACATAACGGAATTCAAACTTGCATGCTAACCGAACCAAATTAAAATGTTTGAATGAAGACAAAACCCTTACAAGTCTTATCCACTCCCCCCTGACGAAACTGATTTCGTCATTCGGATTAAAAGGTCGATCCGGATAGAGAGATGGTGAATCTGCTACTGAAACCTAAAAGAATCAACAGCGTTAATGGTCCCGGAATTATTATTTCGGAGAAAATCTTCCTACGCTCAAGTCAGTTACCAGTTGTTTTGCTTTTTGGTACTTTAATTATGCTGGAATATAGAGAAATCATGCCTCTTTGTGAGAACTATATTTTTTTTTGAGAAGGGTCTTCTCTGAGTTGTCTAAATCTCCTTTCAACATGCATTCCGTCTGCCAGCAAAATGCTTTTTTAGGCGTTGATTCGACCAATGTATGCTTCGCCACTAGATGCTGCCAAGTGTACGGTCGTGCTTGTGCATGTTGGCCAGATGTCAGTATACTGCCGCCATATGTCCCAACATCAGGTGAAGCCACCAGCTGCATGGCGAAGCTTGTCTTCGCCGAGCTACTTCCAGTGAGTAGGACCAAACCGAGCTGATTTAACTTGGCTTGAACTTCGTGAATGTACTGGTGTAGCCGCCCTGATGGTGAGATTAATCTCAGATGGGTCCGACGTTAGTGAAACATCTCGCACCCCCTTTGATGACGTCGATCCGATTGCCTCGTGGGCCAGTGTGGCTGAATTGAACCACGAACGAGCTGCGTCCTTATAAGGTCAATTGGTGCTGACTCTATGAAGTCGGCCTGATTACGCTTGTCGATTTTACGAGCGTGTCAATTTTTATCTTATCATATGTCCCGAGATCTGGCTAGCAATTTGAATGATAAGGCACATCTTCCTATTCTTTTAATCGTTTTGGAAGCTCTGCTTCGCTAAGGTTGCTTTTCTGGAAAGATGATTACGACTTGTCATAATCAAGACCTGTGTAATGTTGAGGAGATGACTTCCACTCGGAACCGATATGACATTCGCTAGAGGTTTTTCGTCAAGGCTTGCTTGGCTTCTATGAGATGATGTCCAGTGAGGCCGAGATGACCTCCTCTGGAGGCTTCGTCAAGACCTGTTTGATGTTAAGGAGACGACCTCCAATCGAGACCGAGATAACGTCGGCTAGAGGTTTTGTCAAGATCTTCTTGATGTTGAGAAGATGACCTTCACTGGAGGCCAAGATGAACTTTGTTAGAGGTTTCGTCAAGACCTGCTTGAACTTGAATAGATGATCTCCAATGAGGCTGAGATGACCTCCGTTGGAGGCTTCATCAAGATATGCTTGACGTTGAAGAGATGACATTCGCTAGAGGTCGAGATGGCCTCCATCAGAGGTTTTGTCAAGATCTGCTTGACTTTGAGTAGATGACCTACATTCAAAGCCGAGGTGATCTCCATTCGAGGCTGAGATAACCTCCACTGAAGGTTTTGTCAAGGTAAACTTTGACGTCGAGCTGATGACCTTCATTCAAGGTCGAGATGACCTCCACTAGAGTTTCATCAAGACATGCTTGACGTTGAACAGGCGACCTCCGCTTGAGGTTTAGTGAAGAACTGCTTGACTTTGAAGGGATGACCTCCATTTAAGACCGAGATGACCTCTAACGACGGTTCTGTCCAAACCTGTTTGATGTTGAACGAGGGTTTTGCCAGGTACAATCCCACGAAATATAGTGCCATAAATCATTAAACCAAATTTCAAGTTTAGAAAACGTGTTTTGTTAATTTAGTTGGAAGCTTTGCTTCGCTTATGCCTTTGTGATATCATAAGGTGGGAAGACATGTTCCTCTTTCAATTCCTTTGCGTAGGACGGACAGTTTGAATATGCTAGCCATCAAGTTGGAAAACTTATTCCGCTTAAGTCCTTTATTGGGATATACGCTCAGAACTGCTGAAATCATATGGGAAAATCTGTTCTGTTTGGACTCTTGCTGGGGGAGATGCTCATACTTGATAAGATCATATGGAAAAACCTGTTTGCCTTTGCCCCTTTGTTGGGGGGAGACGCTCAGAACTGTTGAGCTCGTGTAGGAAATCATGTCCCGCATCCACTGTTGAGATGCATTCTCAGACCTACCGAGGCTATGTGGGAAACTTGTGATGTGTTTCTTGTTGGAACATGATGATGATTCGGACCTATCGAGATCACCAGGTTGAGGACTTACCTCGAATATTTTCTTTGTATAAGATAAAAGTGAGTCTTGCTCATGGAGCTTCGCGTTGTGGCCGACATATTTCTACTTTGAAATAAATGACCGACAATAAACATTAGATTTGTACATGTTTAGACCGGTGTGACATGACCACCAATGGCTTTCTCCAAGGAAAACATCATTCTCAAACTTTTTGTCATTCCTCTTTCATATGCTATAAATTCATCTATTGACCTAGAAGAATATTCTTTGGATTTTTTTACTTTTCTGCCGATCATGAGCAAAGTCTTCAACAATGTGAGTAGCCTCTGGAGCATTTTCTTTGACTTGTTCAACCCGGTCTTGAAACACCTGGATGTTTTGCACGACACAGTGAACAGCCTTCACGATGATTTATTTTGTCCATATTGGATAGCTCTTCATAGAATTTTGTAGAAGAAACGTAGAGTAAATGTAAGAGTAAGGCTTGGTGGGCCCTCTTTCTAGTGTCAAAATGACAAAGCTGATTTCGTCCTTCAGATCGAGATGTTAATCTGAATAGAGAGGTAGTGAATCTGCTACTGAAACCTGCAAAAACAATGTGCGTTAGAGGCCTCAAAGTTGTTACTCCAAGAAAAACCCTCCGACGCTAAAGTCATGTACGAGGTTTTTTTGGCATTTTGTTTATGGTGGACTATAGACAAAACTTGTAGCTTTTTTAGAACTGTACGCATCTTGCGAAGAGTCTTCTTTGAGTTGTCTTAACTTCTTTTCAAACATGCCTTGTGTCTGCTAGCAAAATACTTTTTGTAGTCGTTAATTTGACTGATACATGCTTGAGGCCACTAAGCGCTGCCAAGTGGGTTGTCCTGCTTATGCATATTAGTCAAGTATTAGTAGACTGCCATCACGTGTTGCAACATCAGACGATGCTGCCTGCATGGCGAATGTTGCCTTGGCCGAGCTACTTCCAGTGAGCAGGGCTTGGCCGAGATAGTTTAACATGGTTTCAACTTTGTAGCATATTGGGGTACTCGATCTGACGGTGAGACTGGCCTCGGATAAGGCTGTCGTCAGTGAAACGTCTTGCGTGTCTTTGATGACGATACCTGATTACGTAGTGGGCCAGTGTGGCTGAATTGAACCATGGACGAGTTTCGTCCATATGTGGTCAATTGGTATTAACTCTGTGAAGAACATCTTGGTTACACTTGTAATTATATAAACATGTCGATTTTTACCTCATCACCTCCCACCTGTAGCGCCCCGGCCCGAATCTGTCATCGGAACCAGTGCACCCGCCGTAGTCTACTATGAGAACTACGAAGCGTCAAAGCAGATCAAGCACACGTCATTCATGACGTAAGATAAATCAGCGGAAACAACGTAGAACTAAAAACTTCAGTAACAATAATATCCCAAATAAAACACAGCGGAAATAAAACGTGTCAGGGAGAGTGTCTAAGTATCCTTCAATACAAAGTTTTAACAGTGAATCCCTCAACTAAAGGATAAGGACTGTAAGCCTGTCAATTTTAGAGACTATCGTCCCAATGAGCCCACTCGCCGATATCTTCTACAAAAAAAATCATCTCGTACTTTGTCTCACCTGAAAAGCAGATAGAGTAATTGTTCTTAGCGAAAACATCGCTAGCAAGTAATCCGTCTATACACCTTACGGGACCACACATGACGAGTCACCAATATATAAAACAATGCCCAAAATAAGGTGCTCGGGTTAGCAAATATCATCTTTATAATGATTCATCAAATCTAATTAAGCCACATAATTGACACACAAAATGAAACCAACATATAGAGCCAAACATACCACATAAACAGAACATATGCTAGTAACATTGCTTGCATGTCAAATCTTATGCTTCGTGTATCATGATGCATGTTCTTCTTCAAAACCACACATACAAAACCCATGCATATGTCTTCTTTCGTAAACATGTCATGCGTGTCATTTCACAAAACTTTCCATAATACTTTTTATCATATTCTTAGCGTAGCAGAACTTTATACCCTGTGGGTGATCAGTCCACAGCAAACAGAACTTTATACCCCGTGCTGAAAGGTCCACGGCCCCATAACATATAACTTTATACCCCGTGCTGAAAGGTCCACGGCCCCATTACATATATCATATATCCATGCTGAAAGGTCCACGACCCCATTACATATTTCATATATCCGTGCTGAAAGGTCCACAGCCCCATAAAATAACTTTATTTTCCGTGCTGATAGGTCCACGGCCCCATAAAATAACTTTATTTTCCGTGCTGATAGGTCCACGGCCCCATAAAATACTTTATACCCTGTTGTTGATTCACAGATCACGCTTTTATACCCTGCTTTTGCAGGCGTGACTTTTATACCCTGTGATCAACCAGCAGCCATCGTTGCTTTTCAAAAACTTTAATCTTCTTTTCAAACTCGTATTCTTTTCGCAAACCAAAACTCATGTCGAAATGCAAAGTGTTCATGTCATGATGCAGAATGCTCATGTAACATCACATCAAACGTGTAAACATGCACAAACACACTTTACATATCAAGTACAAAATCACATCCTGCTCGTATCATTTCATGTCCTTTCGTATTACGAAATCATCTCGAGTTCACACTTAACCTTGCTCGTTCATACTTCCTCAAACACACCCTTTTCGTACCATTTTGTGCTCTTTCATATTGCTAACTCACTTTGGAATCATACCTAACTTTACTCATTCACACTTAACGTTTACAACTCAAATACACCTCATTCATACCACTTCATGCCCTTTCGTATCGCGAATCCACTTCGAATTCATACTTAACCCTACTCATTCACACTTAATGTTTACAACTCTAGCATACTTTCAAAACACTTTGTAATTTATGAGCAATGGAAGATAATAAAGGTATCTCACACACATCTTACATATCAAGTATACGATCTTGCACCTCAAACACTCCCTGTTTGTATCTTTCCAAGTCCGTTCATCTCACTAATTCTCTTGGGATTCAATATTATTCTTACTTAGTAAAACTTACCATCTATTCCTCAATTACACCTCAAATACCCTTGCATTTTATGTTCAAAGGAAGTGTATAAAGTTGCTACACTTACATAGGGCGCCTAAAGAGTCAAAAAGACTTCCAGCATACTTGGAACGCCACATGAGGCGCCTAAAGTGACATAGAGCACCTATACTAGTCGTTCGAAGTATTCGAGGATGTTCTGTAGACATTGAACGCCTACATGAAGCGCCTAATGTGACATAGAGCGCCTAATGTAGGTGTTCGAAGTGTTCGGGGATGCTTCAGGACACATTGAATGCTACATTAGGCGCCTAATGTGACATAGAGCGCCTAATGTAGGTGTTCGAAGAGTTTTGACGGTTCTAAACTGCAGTTTTTCTGTACGGGAAAGCTTCAGGACACATTGAACGCTACATTAGGCGCCTAATGTGACTTGAAGCGCCTAATATAGGTGTTCGAAGTGTTCTGACGGTTCTAAACTGCAGTTTTTCTGCAGTAACTTCCACCCAACACCTTTCTTCTTCAACCCCTTCATGTTCAACCCTTCAAGATCCACCTTAGCTCCTGGATTCATCATGCTTAACACACAACTAACATGATTGGATTCTTAAACAAGTAAACTAGTATTCCCTTAAACCTTCTATCACCCACAACCTTCAATAGATATCCTCAAACCTTCCAACCTAACAAGTCTTACAACAATGTCAACATTCATCCTTCCACTCCCTGCAAACACACTCAAAGCATCTAAGGTGTAATCACCATCTTAAGAACTTACACAAGAACAATGAATATATCACGTATAACACTCTTGTGGGCATATTTAACAACAAAGATCACAACATAACCATTTTCAAATATTGGCCCAAAGAACATAACTTTACTCAATCAACAACAACAATTACATGTATGGTAAAACATTTAGCATAGACAAATCAAAACTACTAATGTGTGATCCAAGTTTTCTCTTTGTAAGAACATAGGGCCTAATGTATCAAAATTTGCGTAAAGCGTATAGAAAGATTACTTGCCTTTGTTTCTAGTTAGCCTTACGAGTGTACTGCAGGATTTCGGGAAAGGTTGAACCTAGATCTGCCGCTCTTTCTTCCTCTTCTTCTTCTTTCTCTTCTCTCTTCCTTCTCTCTCTCTCTCATGCGTTTTCTCCCTCTCCCTTTCTTGCTTATAACCGATGGCTAGTGGTATGATGAGGAGTTATACTCATTTGTGTAACTCCCCTATCATTTAAGTGGGGAGGGGTAGTTTTGGTATTTTGGTCTAATTTTTCCCATTTCTACTTTTTGACTATTCTTCCACCTATATTTTATTCAATTATGCTTCATAAATCTATACGATTAATAAAATTGTATTTTAAGTTGCTTCCTAATTATTCAATGTAGGACCCAAAAGTTGCGGGGTATGACATTCCACCCCCCTTACAAAAAGTTTCGTCCTCGAAACTTGCGTACTGTAGTCACAAAATTGAGGATACTTCCCTCGCATTTGTTCTTCGAGTTCCTAAGTGGCCTCACATTCCGTGTGTTTGCTCCACTTGACATTCACATAAGGGATCACCTGCTTCCTCAACACTGGGTCCTTTCGATTTACGTTTTCATGGGTATCTCTTCGTAAGTAACGTCGTCGTTGAGTTTCAAAGGTCATGCTTCAAGCACATGTCTTGGATTCGTCATGTACTTTCTTAACTATGATACGTGAAATACGTTATGGACTTGCGGCAATACCAGAGGTAATGCAAAATCTCCCACTTCCTCATGTATCTTGTAAGGATTAATAAAACGGGCTTAACTTGCCTTTGATTCCAAATCTCATAATACCCTTCGTAGGTGATACTTTTAAATAAACCTCTTCACCTACGTTAAACTCCAAAGGCCTTTGTTTATAATCCACCCAACTTTTGTTGCGGTCCTGAGCCAACTTGAGTCTTGAGTGATTCTCACCCTTCCTAATGTTTTCTCGAATAGTCCAGGTTCAGTGATGGTCCTCACATCGGCTTCACCCTAATAAACCGGGGACCCGCACTCCGTCCATACAGCGCTTCGAAGAGAGTCATATCGATTGCACTGTGGTGACTGTTATTATTAGATAACCCCATTAACTTCACCATTCCATCTCAACTCCTTTTGAAATTAGGATGCAATCTCTTAACAAGTCCTCAATAGTCTGAATAGTCCCTTCAGACTATCCATCTGTCTGAGGGTGATAGGGTGTACTCATCCTTAATTTTGTTAAACTCCAAAATATCATCCAGAGCTTGGAAATAAACTATTGATATCGGTCAGACGATATGTTCATTGGAACACCATGCAAGTTGACAATGTTACCTATATCTAAATTAATCAACTTATCAAGAGATATATCCCTTAAGATAGGTATAAAATGTGCAACCTTGGTTAACCAATCCACAATCCCCACAATCATGTTATATCCATTTTTTTTGGTAAAGCAGCCACAAAGTCCATCCTAATACGTTCCTATTTCTACTCTGGACTCTCCAACGACATCACTAATCCACCAGGTTGCTGGTGTTCACACTCAACTTGCTGACACACCACATATCTCTCAATAAAGTCCACAATATGCCTCTTCATCTCACACCATCAATAATATTGTCAGAGATCCCTACACATTCTGGTGCTACCAGAATGTATCGATAACCTTAAGCTGCGAGCCCTTGCAAAATTTTCTTTCCTTAACACATCCAAATCAGATACACACATTTTTTCCTCTAGTCATAAGCTCCCATCCTCATTGGTTTGAAATCCATCAACCAAACTATACCTCAGTTTCCCAGCAATATCACCCACAGTCTTATTTTTTTCTTTTGCGCTTCTTTCACACAATCCATCAAACTCAAGGTGACGGTCAATGATGTGAACATTAACTATAGAATCAACCGAATCCAAGCTAAATTCTTCTATTTCTCACTCAAGTGGTGACTATCGCACATAGTTAGATTTTCTGCTTAATACATTGGCCACTCTATTAGCTTTCCCTGGATGGTAATTAATGGTCAAGTCGTAGTCCTTTTTATAGTTCCAACCATCTTACCTGTCTCATGTTTAGCTGTCCTGAGGCATACACGATAACTCGTTTGTGTTGCACCAAAACACAACCTACAAGTAAAGTATCAACTAAACTCAATTTGGATGGAAAGTCATAACTTACGCTACAGTTTACGTACCTAGACTGTTTTTCGATGCATCACTACATATCACAATCTCATCAGTAGCAGAAGGTTGAGCCAATACTGAAGCTATAGTTAACCTCCTCTTAAGCTCCGTGAAGCTTTCTCGCATTCTGCCGTTCGCTCAAACTTGGACTTCTTTGAGTAAGGCAACTGAGGACACCGCCATTGCCGAGAATCCTTCAACAAACTTCCGGTAATAAGTAGCTAGACCCAAGAAACCCACATTTCGGTGACATTCGTGGGTCTAGATCACTCGGTGATAACTTCAACTTCCTACGAATCAACGGCAATCCCCTTGGAAGGTTACATCATCCATCTCAGAATTCTTAACTGTCACTTGTTTTAATCGATAGTCAATGTTGGTGTGAAATCATAATTTGATCTCGGACGTTTGGACACAGTACGGAGTCTCCAACTATTCTGGTGAACCACAAAGGCGCTTAGCGAATCCATTTGACGTGAAAGAGTGGTCCATGTCGCTATCAAAAAGTACATTGGTCAATATCTTATTCGCTAAAATTGTACCTCATACCGCATCGATAGCTTCCTAAATATCTGTATCAATCATGACATGGACGCAGGCATTCGTCCTCGGCTGCTAAGTCGATTCTCCCAGAGTATTCTTCCTCATCTATGGCAATCTCTAACGAGATGACCTACCTATCCGCATCGATAACACACTCTTGCCAACTTCTCACATTCACCATCATGGCTCTTATTGCATTGCGGAAAACTCCTACAGCCTGATTTACATCTGGGTTCTATGGTGGGGGTCTCTAAAATTTTCTGACCAGACATCTCTTCTGAATCTTGATCCAAATGTCCTGGCCTGCCACTAACTCAATTTCTTCTCTTAACCTCTTACCTTTGTCAGAGTATCCTACATCGGCCTCTCTTGCCACCACACTACGGAAATCACTCTCGACGCAGAGGCATGCATCCATCATGTCCTCGTTGGTTCTCCTCCATGCGCTTACAATTGCTAACTGAATTCTTGAGTCCAAACCTCGCTCGAACTTTGTCATCTTTAAGCGATTATCAGGCACAATCACAGGAGCGAACTTACCCAAAGCATGGACATAGTCGACATAAACTGTTGGAAAAACGTCTCTCTGAACTCTGGGCTGGGGGTGGAAAACTTGAGATAATTGATTTACCCCAGGGTTTTTTTGCTGTGCGTTTTTACTCTGCGATACACTATGAGATGGCCCTGAATAATGGGCCATGGATGATTCAGGGGCATTATATTACGGTCCGTAAGTGGAAACCCCTATTTTCTCCGTCAAAGGAGAAGATATGTTCGACTTTGGTCTGGGTCAGAGTACCGGAGCTACCTTTGGAATTTTTTAATGAGATTGTGTTGATGAGAATTGGAAATTCCCTGGGGAAAGCGGTCAAAGTTGATGAAACAACAATGGATGTGGCTAGGGGTAAGTATGCCCGGGTATGCGTGGAAATTGATTTAAGGAAGTCACTTGTCTCTCGTGTGGAGGTCAGTGGGATGACTTTGGGTGTGGAGTATGAGGGCTTAAATTGGATATGTTTTAAATGTGGCATGTATGGGCACTTAACTGAGAACTGTGGAGTGGAGACTTCCACGATACTAAATGACGACCACTATTCTGAAAAAACGAGCAGGGACGTCTCGAAAACGGACCCCTTTGGTCCTTGGATGGTTGCAACGCATAATAGGAGACGTCGCCCTCCTATGGCAGCGGGACAGTTTAAATTTACGAATCACGGCAACTTGGCGGATGGCCAAACGCAGGATCACCATAGGAGTATCTTGAACAAGACGGGAAACAGTGGCGGTGGATCTAGGGGGTCACGTTTTGATCTGCTAAGGGAATTTGATGATGCGGATGAATTTGTGGACCCAGAGGACGTTCTCTCTAGGGGACTTGAAAAAGTGCAAGATAAGGGACCGGAAGTGATCTTCCATACGAAGTCTAAAGAGAGACAAAACCGAGAAAGTGATACTAGGAAACAAAAGAGTATGTTGAAAGAAAAAACCCCGCTGGACACTCACCTTCTCCAACGTGGTTCTAATGAGGTTCGCCAGTGGAGTGCCAGGGGAGCGACTCGTGGAAGGGGAACACTACGGAGGTCAAGGGGAGGTGCTTGCTTTACCTCTACCTTAAGAGATATCACCAACGAGCCATCGACGGGCTTTCTTTTTTCTGCTGGGGAGGGCGCATTGGCTGATGAGTGGCCTGAGCTGACTGCCACGGTCAGAAAGGGTGGTGGACGTACTCAGGAAAGCAACGTAAAGACCCACCCTCCTGATATTTCCATGGAGATGACGGGAATTGGACAAATGGAGGTTTGTGTGGCTGATGCGCACTCAAATCTGAGCATGAATCAAGAGGACAGCAAGGATATGGAAATGAATATGCCTAGGGTGGAGGCGGAGGCCATCCAACCTATGTAACTGTTTTAATGATTAGCATTCTATCTTGGAACTGCCGTGGAGCTGGGTCTCCCGACTTCCGATTAGCCTTAAAGGATTTGGTAAGACATCATAAACCGACAATTTTATTCTTGATGGAAACCAGAGTTCATAGTTCGAAAGGAAAATGGATCTTGGATAGCTTTGACTTCTCGCACTTTGCTGCGGTGGAGACGAGAGGTTTTGCGGGGGGCCTTTGGTGTTTTTGGAACGGGGAGGTCGTAGACCTAAAAATCTGGTGCTGCACTTCCCAAATATTAACGGTGGGCGTGTTAAGGGAAAATAAAACTTGGTGGCTGCTTTCGTTGGTCTATGCGTCACCAGACTCTTTTTACGAGTATGTGGAACAGTTAAGTGCCTTTGTTAAATTCCCATGGTGCCTTATTGGGGATTAGAATCAGGTGTTTCGTCAGGATGATAAAAAAGGAGGCAGACGAGTTGGGGGACTGTACGCGAATAGAATGAGGGAATTAGTTGACCTTTGCGGTCTGACAGAATTAAATTACTCTGGGCCGCGGTATACCTGGGAGAACATGATGACATGTGCGAAAAAGATCCAACAAAGACTTGATCAATGTTGGGGTAATGATGGGTGGCATAGTGATTTCCCGGACGCCTCTCTCAGACATCTGCCACGTACTCATTCTGACCACCATCCCATCCTTCTTATCACGCAGGAGCCCCAGATAGTGCCAGGAAACTCGGCTGATATACGTTTCCAACTTAGTTATATGGAACATCGCCAATTTGGTGATTTTGTTGACAGCGCTTGGCCTAACCGACCCGAGGATCTTAGTGGGGACATTGACTTGTTCTGGGACAGGTTGAAGCATTGGAGTAAGTATGTATACGGGAACCTCTTCACAAGGAAACGTAGATGCGAGGCACGCATTGGAGGTGTTCAACGTGCTTTGGCAACGCACGCCTCTACTTTCCTATCCCGGTTGGAGGAAAATTTATTGGATGAGTACGGAGAAATTCTGAAACACGAAGAGACCTTTTGGCGACAAAAAACTCACCTCAATTGGTTGGTGAAGGGTGAGAGAAACTCCAACTTTTTTCATAAATCAATCAAGTCTAGAACCCGAAAGCCTATGATACAATGTCTCAAATCAACGGATGGAATCTGGGTGTGGAATAAGGACTATCTTCGAAACATGGTGCTGAATTTTTATAGAAAGCTTTACACTGAGGACACCCCATTTATGAACATTGTGTGGTCGCATAATTTCCCTAAGTTAACTCACTCGGACAAACGTTTGTTAAACCGGCCGGTGGTGAGCAAAGAGATTGAAGCTGCACTTTTTTCGATGGGTGCGTCGAAAATGCCCGGACCCGATGGCCTTCCGCCGGGCTTCTTTCAACGGCATTGGAATGTTGTGGGTGAGTCGGTGACTAACTTTGTGATGAAGGCGTTCAGAGATAAAGCCTTTCCCAACCATATGAATGAAACTTTGATCTCGCTCATTCCTAAGGTGAAGACCCCTCAGGATATTGGACAGTTCAGGCCGATTGCCCTTGCAAATGTAGTGACGAAGCTAATTACTAAGGTTTTGGCCAACAGAGTTAAACTGGTTATTCCGAAGTTGGTTGACCAATCTCAATGTGCCTTCACTCCAGGCAGACAATCCGCAGAAAACATCATTATTGCGCAAGAAATTCTACATACTATGCGTAATAAAAGAGGAGCCAGGGGTATGATGGTTATCAAAGTAGACCTCGAGAAAGCGTATGACCGTTTGAAGTGGACTTTCTTGCGGGAGGTGTTACTATCAGCCGGCTTTGAGGGCCATTTGGTGGAGCTTATCATGCATTGTATCACCACGACCACACTCACAGTCCTGTGGAATGGGGAAAAGCTTGAACCATTTCAGCCGACTAGGGGCATTAGGCAAGGTGACCCCCTTGCACCACACATCTTCCTTCTTTGTATGGATGTTTTGAGCCAAGCAATTAATCAGGCGGTCAAGGAGGGCATTTGGCGCCCGGTGAAAGCATCTAGGAACGGTCCAAGGATCTCCCATGTCTTCTTCGCTGACGATCTCTTGCTTTTTGGTGAGGCGTCCGTTACGCAGGCCATGACTATGGACAGGATTTTGGGTGATTTTTGCTCTCTATCTGGTCAAAAGATCAGTTTAGAAAAATCTGTTATGTATGCCTCTCGCAATACACCGGAGAGGGTTAGCCGTGACATATGTTGTGCTCTTAAAATTCGTAGGACTCTTGACCTTGGTAAGTACCTGGGGGTCCCTTTGCTTCACAGCCGGGCTACTCTCAAAACATATGACTTCCTGCTTGATAATGTGCGATCTAAGCTTAATGCTTGGAAAGCACGAATGATGTCCCAAGCATCTAGATGTATCCTCGTTCAATCGGTTTTGAGTGCACTTCCTTCGTACGTGATGCAGACGGCAGAGGTGCCGGTGGGCATTCTTGAAGGTATGGAGAAGCATATGAGACAGTTTCTTTGGGACGAACATAATGGGGTCAAGCATCTTCATTATGTGGCGTGGGACAAGATTTGCAGACCCAAAGATCAAGGGGGTCTGGGGCTTAAGAGGTTAAGAAACATGAACATAGCTTATATGGTGAAGTTGGGCTGGCAGATGATCATCGATAAGGAACGGCTATGGGTCAAAGTACTGACGGCTAAATATGGTTCACCACTCGAGGTTTGTGTGAGAACAAATGTTTCTCGGACTTGGCGTGGAATTCTGAAGGCCGCGCATTATCTCAGAAGAGGCCTGGAAAGTTCGAACTTTTTGCACGAGGGGGGAAGTAATCATACGGTTTCGCTCCAGTGGATGGGAAAAGACCCTAAATATTTCTCAATTCAGAGTGCTTATAGGTTGCAACTGCAGGAGTATGAGGAAGACCAAATAGACTCGGTTTGGAATTGGTTGTGGTCGATGAAGGGCCCCCTGCGTGGAAATTTCTTCCTATGGCGTCTAAAAAATCATGCGGTACCAACAAGGAATTTCTTGTTGTCTCGGCACCTACTCGAGTCGAGAACTTGTGAGATATGCGGCAGGGACGGGACTAGCGAGTTGCATGAAATGAGAGACTGCTCCTGGACAAGAAAAATCTGGATGACTGTGGTGGATCACGACAAATATAGTCATTTCTTCGGCTATACTTCCCTGGTCCAGTGGGTGGGAACGAATATCCAGGAACGATGGGGTGGGACGAACTATGTTTATGATTGGAAATACTTATTCCGGGAAATTGTATGTGGCATTTGGCACTATTTTTTGAAAGCTAGACACGATGGGGGGTGGAATGAAGTCCCCCCGCATCATTTTGTCCGGACCATGAAACAAAGGTGTTGGGTGCTCTTGAAAGCTTGTAAAGGTGATGAAATTACGTAGAAGGTCGTAGCTTTGTTTGTACACAGGATGCCGGATTCTATCCTCTGTATATTCTTTTGTGTTATCAATGAAATTGATCGTTCGTCCAAAAAAAAAATGTATGACTAATTCTATTGTGAGTTTACATCAAATAAGAAACATAATGATCTGAAAAATATTACATTCTTGGAACATGGATATTTTTTAACCCATGTTGGAAGAAGATTTATCTGTACAAATATCATTCTTTTATGTTCCAAAAATATTATCATAATTTGATTTATTTTGTCCATATTGGACATCTCTTCATATAATTTTGTAGAAGAAATGTAAAAAAAATTAGGAGTAAGGCTTGGTGGGCACTCTTTCTAGTGCTAAAATGATGAAGATGATTTCGTCCTTCTATTTGAGAGGTTGATCTGGATAGATAGGTGGTGAATATGCTACTGAAACCTACAAGAATCAAGAATATTATAGGCCTGGAGTTGTTATTTCAGGGAAAACCCTCCGACACTAAAATCAGCTACGAGTTTTTTTTTGGCATTTCGTTTATGCTGGACTATGAAGAAAACCTGTCCATTTTTTAGAACAATATGCATTTTGCGAATAGTCTTCTCTGAGTTGTCTTAATCTCGCTTCAAATATGCCTTGTGTCTGCCAGAAAAATGCTTTTTGTAGTCGTTGATTCGACGAATGCATGCTTGAGGCAACTAAGCACTTTGAATTGTGATGTCCTGCTTGTGCATATTGGCTAAGTATCAGTAGATTGATGCCACGTGTCGCAATGTGAGGCGAAGCTGCCTGCATGGCGAATGTTGCCTTGGCCGAGCTACTTCCAATTAGCAGGGTTGGCTGAGATGGTTTAACATGGTTTGAACTTTGTAATATAGTGGTGTAGCCGATGTAATAGTGAGGCCGGCCTTAGATGGGACTGATGTCACTGGAACGTCTCGCGTCTTTTTGATGACGCCGACTTGATTACGTAGTGGACCAGTTTGGCTGAATTGAACCATGGACGAATTTCGTCCTTATGAGATCAATTGGTATTGACTATCTGAAGGCCGGTTTGATTACACTTGTGATTATGTAAGCACGTCGATTTTACCTCATCATCCCTACCCCTAACAAAAGAAACACACCGATACAAAGTAAGCTGCTCATGGTAGAAAAAAAAGTAGAATGAATTTCAAGAAGAATGGGGACCAAACATTGCTTGCATCATAATTGACGAGTCCTGCCTTTGGTGTTCTTTCAAGAGATCAGAGGGGGATGTGGTGACTTAGTTGCACGCACATTCTTACCGGAGCAAGAGATCTAACAACTAAGTCCTGCTAGCTTTGTAATTATAGTAATGTATGACTAATTCTATTGTGAGTTTACATCAAATAAGACTCATAATGATCTGAAAAATATTACATTCTTGGAACATGGATATTTTTCAACCCATGTTGGAAGAAGATTTATCTGTATAAATATCATTCTTTTATGTTCCAAAAATATTATCATAATTTGATTTGCAGAATTTTTAAGGAAGTCAAACTATTTTGATCACGGTTTTTATTTTACGTTAAATAAATTAGAAAAAAATCATGTCAATGCTAATTGAAATGATAGTATTAAAACTTTGACTGTAACATATTAGAGACAAATTATTTCTATTTATAAGAAGAGGACTATATATTTGAGACAAAACAAAAATACAAAAACTACGACAACATTTTTAAAACGATGAAGTAGAAGATTGCATGGAACATGCTCTAAACAGTGGAAATTAACAAAATCATCTTTTAGAACAAGACCAAATCGATTATTAATATATCTAACGTAAGGATAACAAAAACTAAAATTACATTTTCCATATTTGAATTGAACAAACCAAATATTAATTACAATTAGTATCCCCCGGAAAATGCTAATATGAGATTGATACTTTGATTGCTCTTTCAATTGTCACTAAATTATTCTTTAACCACAAGTTATATCATTGCCAAGATATCTATAAACCGACAAGCGATATACATTGCCTAGCAAATCTGGTAACGCCTAAGTTTTCTAATGTATCCGAAATTGTGTCAAACTAATCCTCACTTTTCTTGTTATTGCAGTAGAGATGAGATTCCTAAAAAAAGATACATCAACCCGGAGAAAAGAGGAACCAGAAAGCAAAAGAGAAACGGAAGCAAGAAACTAATAGTAGCCCCGGACATAGTAGCCCCGGACATAGTTCAGTTGATAATCAGATTGAGATTTGTTTTAAGAAGTTAAGAGTTCGATTTTAAGAGATAGCCACAGTGTGAGTTCTTCTTCTGCTAGGCCGAAGGCTTGGTTTGTGGAAGGACAACTTATGTGAGTCAATGCGTAAGATCTCTCAACCACTGTCGTTGGGATCCTGATTTGCATTCTTTACACATGCTCCTCAGGACCGGAGCGATGTGCCCGAACAAAAGATTTCACATTTTCCAAGAAACTAATGGTAAGCAAAACAAAAAAAATTACTTGGGTCAACATTTACTGGGATTAGCAAATTACATCATCTTTATTTCCTTCTTTTACCCTTTTAACTTTGTTTCAAAGACCAAATGGCAGAAAATATGCAGCTAAAGTAATTGGTGATAGTGCCCAATTGGTCTCTAAAGATTTTATACAAAATCACATCCTTCTACTTTGCTGACCATCGGGATGGCTTGGGATATTTTAACAACACACTATGTCTCATTTTTGAATTTATTTAATAATATTATATCACATATATTTAATTTATTTTGAATTATTACGAATGGTACGACTTTATTAAATGTGATAAAAAATAAGACAAAGTACAACGGACTCCATCAAAACAGTTCTCGTGAAAGCTGATTGGATTTTTTTATATCTTTTTAATCATTAAAACGATCTAACGTTGTCTATTTCTTAAGGGATCTTTCTAAATACAGAGTTAAATCCGTTCATCATAAGGGATAGTGACGAGTATATCGAGTAACATATTACACTATGAGAAGGTGACATTCTATGAAAGGTGAAAAAAAGACGTGAGCGTAAGTGAGGTTAGATCATGTTCATTTGTAAATGAGAATGAGGATATCCATTTCCCCATAAACTTTGTTACGAAAAAGAGAAATAAAAGAAAAAACCAGGCTGCTCGACTGTGTGTTTGTGTGAGAGAGAAAGTGATTAAAGAGAGGACTACGTGCACTTTATTCCGTTCAAAATTCGATACTTTGCTGTTACTACTTGGAAGAAGGAGGTGGGTTTTTCAAGAAAGAAGGGTAGAAGAGGCCCCCCAACTCCCTTACATTGTCTGTTTCCTTCAACAATAAAAGTGTCTGTTGTCTGAGTCTCTCTCTTGGTCGTTGTATTTTCTGGGTTTCTTTCAGGGATTTCTTTTTTTGCTACTAGTATATAGCATGATTTGTATCCTAACACGCGTATACACATGCTCAGGAATGCAATTATAAGAGAGTGCTTGAGGATAGGAAGAAGTATCTATTTAATCTTAGTTTATAGGAAGGCTTCTTTCTGAAAGACTTCGTAAGAAACTGTTTTTGGGGATTAATGTATTATTTCTGATGAACTAGGCACAATTGGGAGAAGCCCATTTTTCAATTTCTTCTGTTCGGTGAGGATTTGGCATTGTTAGGCCAATCGGAGGGGGAGATTTTAGGGAAGAGTGATAAAGATGGTAGCTTTATTATGTTTTTGGGCTTGATGGGGAGAAAATATTGACACTAGTTATTGCATGTTCTGTAATTTGGATTTGGTTGATTTTGGGGAAATTTTAGAGAATTAAGAGGAGGGGAGAGGGGAACTTGCAATATTCAGAGCTGCATGAGGAAACAGTGAATAAAATGACTGATGGAAGTTCCAAGAAGAGCAAGGTGGTGATTAAGTCTTATCATTTTTTTCTAATGTATGTGTAATCTGGTTGTTTCTGTAAATTACTAATGTTGCTAACTGCTGTTGTTGTACTTTATGAAGCTCTCATGGCCGAAAAAATTGGTTAGAAGATGGTTTAGTATCAAATCAAAGTCCGAGGAGTTACAGACTAGTGAAGTTGTCTATGAAGGTGGGTCAAGTTCAATTTCCTTTGGTTGAATTTCTTTCTTCAGTTACTCATCAAGGATTCTACCGTACCTTATTTCTTTGGGGGCGGTCATAATTTTTCTGGGAATTGAATGTTTTCCCAATTAATTTCTTGTCTAGGTAACGATGTGGAGTGGAGGAGGAACAGCTTTTCTGAGAGAGAACCATGTAGACTCAAGAAGAGCAGAACAGGTTGGTTTATAGCACTTCTGAGTCTTTGATTTCAGGTTAACGATGGAGTATTACATCCAATCCTATGATGTAATCTAGTTTTTCTATACGTGGATATATTACAGAAAGATCAAGTAGGAATGGCGAGCGTTCTCGTCGAAAAGGGGTTGATCTAGATCACCCACATATTATAAACGTACAGAATCACAGGTTTGTCAATTCATAGTATTCAATCTGTATGGTGAATGGCTTTTGTTGATTGCTGGCTTAATGATTTTTGTTCTTGATTGGAATAGTGTATTTGTATCCACATGGAATGTAGCTGGAAAAGCACCCCCAAGTAATTTGAGTCTTGATGATTGGCTGCATTCTTCACCTCCTGCTGATGTTTATGTACTTGGGTATGATTCTTGAACTGCATTTCTGTTTATTACTGTCGCCAATTTCTGCTCCATTGACTGATAAAGCTAGTTTCTTTATTGCTCTAAAGCTTTCAGGAGATAGTTCCTCTGAATGCTGGGAACATTTTGGGCGCTGAGGACAACGGCCCTGCTAAAAAATGGATTTCTCTGATCCGAAAGACACTTAATGGTGGCCCGGGGACAGGCGGAGGTAACGGTTGTTACACGCCTTCTCCTATCCCTGATCCTCTTGTCGAGTGGAATGCAGATTTTGAAGGATCAAACAGACAAAAGACCTCATCCTTTTTGCCTCGTCGATCATTTCAGACACCTCAGTGCTGGAGAAGGGACAGTGATGCGTCTATTCCACAGCCACGCCTGGATCGAAGATACAGTGTTTGTGACCGCGTAATATTTGGCCATCGGCCAAGTGATTTTCCCAGTGACTATTCGTCTGGTCCGAGGCCAAGTGACTACTCTTCAAATTCTAGGCTTAATGACTACTCCAGTTGCAGGCCAAGTGACTATTCTGCGAGTTATAGGCCGAGTGACTATTCTGCTGGTTACCGTCCTAGTGATTATTCTGCGGGCTATAGGCCAAGCGATTATTCCTCTGGTTACCGCCCAAGTGACTTTTCCTCAGGTTACAGGCCGAGTGATTACTCCTCAGGTCGTAGGCCTAGTGATTATTCCTGGGGTCAGAGGCCAAGCGACTTCTCTAGGTGGGGTTCATCAGATGATGATTATGGCCCTGGGGATTCTCCAAGCACCGTGTTATATTCGCCAACGTCCAACAATGTATCTTGCCCTGTTGAGGATGGATACAGGCGGCGAAACCGTTCAAGATACTGCTTAGTTGCAAGCAAGCAGATGGTCGGCCTTTTTCTTACTGTTTGGGTAAAAAGTGAGTTGAGAGAACATGTGCATAACATGAAAGTATCATGTGTAGGAAGGGGATTGATGGGCTATCTGGGCAATAAGGTACTTATTTAGTCTGCTTTCCAATTTTTTCCACTAAGATAAATGACGTACGAAGCTCAAGGAGATTATTATGCTTGTTTTTGCAGGGATCTATTTCAGTCAGCATGTCATTGCATCAGACAAGCTTTTGCTTTGTATGCAGTCATCTCACCTCTGGACAGAAGGAAGGTGATGAATTACGTAGGAACTCGGATGTGATGGAGATTATCAGGAAAACAAGGTTTCCTCGAGTGCGAGGCTCGGGAGATGACAAGTCTCCAGAAAACATTCTTCAGCATGAGTAAGTATACCATATGTTGGTGCACGTGTAAAAAATTATGAATCAGAAAATTAGTGGGACAAGAAATGAAGTGGTCAGGAAAGGATATAGAAATGCTAAGAAGTATCAATTAAAGGAAGAACTTAACTGAATTTTCATTCTCTTTACACTTGTCTGGTTAGGCTGTCTTTTCCTTTTGAGTATAGTTGTAATATGCATGGAAGTTATGTTTTCTGCGTATAAATTTGCACACATCTCTTTCTTGGTGATTTTATTTACATTGCATGCTGATTGTACTGTTTCTGATCCAGTCGCGTTATTTGGCTTGGTGATCTGAATTATCGAATTGCCCTCACATACCGGACTGCCAAAGCACTAATTGAAATGCAAAACTGGAGAGCACTACTGGAGAATGATCAGGTAGGATAACTTTTACAAAGTTCATTCTGCTATGTGTGCACTTGTGTAGTAAAGTGATCGTGTTTTGGACTAAATATTCCATAATTTTCTTGCCAGTTACGGATAGAGCAGCGACAGGGTCGTGTTTTTGGAGGATGGAAAGAAGGGAGAATCTATTTTCCTCCGACATACAAGTACTCTCATAATTCAGACAGATACGCAGGGGATGACATGCACCCAAAGGAGAAACGAAGAACACCAGCATGGTATGAGTGTTTCCTTCATTTCACTTGAGCTTATTTCCATGCATGCCAAGTAAACACGGTGTGAGCTCATAAACAAAAATCAATTTATGTATAGACTCTCAGCGAGATTAATAATTTTATGATTAGAACAGCACCGCAATTCTTCAGTTATGTCCAGGAAAATAACTAATCTGGAAGACGCCTTTCCCCCCCTTAGGTGTGATAGAATATTATGGCATGGAAATGGTCTTCAGCAGCTATCTTATGTGCGTGGCGAGTCCAGATTCTCAGATCATAGACCAGTATCCAGTGTATTTTGGGCCGAAGTCGAGTCAGTCCCCAGCAGATTGAGAAAAAGCATGAGTTGTTCGCGCTCTAGGATCGAAGTAGAGGAGTTGTTGCCCTACTCTCACGGTTACACGGAACTATGCTTCTTCTGAAGGGCTCTGGACACGTTTTAGTTTGATTAGGTACGCAGTTTCTCCTATAAGATTACACAAATCAAGGTGGAACTTCAGTGATTTAGCACTATATTTTCATTATGGATTATCAGGAAACAACTTCTATGTGTTTCTAACACGAGTTATGGTTGCGTACATCTGATCCCCCCATACCCCGCCATAGACGGGAGCCTCTAAGGCAATGGGTAATGCTATAGATAATGCTGTTGTTGTAGTAGTATTTTGTGATTGCTGTTAATTCTCATGTAAACTCATTCTATTCCAACAAGGATACAGAAGTGAATCCAAGCTTTTTCTTGAGGCATATAATCAAGATAATCTTTAAGCAAAGATGCTTGGTCTTCTGAATAATTTAATCAGGGGATACCATAGATTCTTGATTTGCTGCATTTGCTTTAGAGAGATTTGATGACCAGATCTCTAATCTATACTTTGGACTCAATGTACAGGCGGGAATAAGCTTTGAAGAAACTCATGATCTTTAGGACACTGATGGGGACATTGCTTTGCCCACTAACCACAAAAAGTGAGTCTTGTTCTTTCCTTTTCCTCTTTCTTGGTTTTGCTGCAGATTTTGGTTTTGTCATCTAACTTTTCCTTTTGTTTATTCTTTTTCTTTTTTGGTTTGACCAGGTATAGATATGGATAATCTTTGATGCTAACTACATACAACCTTAGCTTGAGTTGTGATTTCCATTAAACACCTATTCATTCATCTGCATAGTGCATGAAGTCTTCTTCAGACAGATCAACCAGAGAATTGTGAAGAATCCCACTTTAAGGTCTCTCTAGATTATGTCGACCCGTGGCGAGTTGTGCCTCTAGAACAAGGTACTTATTGTTGGTCAATGAAATTCTGTTGTAGTATCAATTCTTTCTTGATGAAGCAATTAACTGACAAAATCCTTTCTTTCTTGCAGGAAAAACTCAGCCTTTGAGAGTTTGCCAAGTGGGACAAGAACCCAAGATTTTTTTTCTTTCTTTCTCCATAGGTTATTTGTTTCCTAGATCAGAGATTTGTCTTTTCTCTTTGTTTTGATTTAGTAGATGAACTAAAGGTCTGACGTATACTCAAAGCTAACGTGGTTACAAGAAAATATTGTATTGTATTTCTTTTACCTCATTCTTTGCTCTCTTCTGTTAATGCCAATCATTTTTACTGAGAAGTTATTAACTTTGGTTATCCCCAGAACAATTCCATAATTTTTTTATGGTGTAAAAGTTAACAAGAAGCTTAAAAAAAAGCAGAGGACAATGTTATATTGAATTTGGAATATGATGTAATAAAATAAAATGAATTGTGAAGTAGCAGTTGATCGATAAAGTTTGACGCAATTTTCATTATCTGTTATCGAAAAATAACATTTATGTGTTTTTAATGTATGGTGCGTGTATTCGACCCTCTATATTCTGTTATAGAATACTTTGTCATAGACGAAAGCTTCTAAAGAACCGCAACACCCTGTTATAGTATACATGGGAAGACGGAAGATTCTAAGACAATAAAATAATGTTATTGTCGTTTACAAAGATGTCAGAACAAAATTGGAGAGGAGACATGAATTCAGAAGCTGCTTTATCTTTAGAAAGATGCCACTCACATCTCTTTTTACTGTTGTCAGCAGTAAATTATTACTTCCGCGCATGACTTTGGAGTCCATGAAATTCGCATACACTTGTCACATCTTGTTCTTTTATTAAAAATATATTATCATGGTAGGAACATCAGTTACTTCAAGAAGTTATATTAATTATTCTACCATAACAAAAACCAAAGTACTCGTATGTGCTCGGGCAAATCAAGCTAAATGGTTGAGAGAATAGTTCTATAAAGACATCCCTTTTGATTAGATTTTTAAGATCTATTGCTCTTAGGATACAGTCCAGTTGGTATTTTAGTTGAGATTTATTTCAAGAGGTTAAGAGTTCGAATTCAGGGATATGCACATGTGAGTACTCCACTACTGCTAGGCCGAAGGCCTAGTTTGCGGGGCATCTTGTGAGACGGTCACTGTGTAAGTCCTCATTCAACCTAGGAGGCCGCTGAACTCTTAATTGTATCATTTTCAATGCTCGTTGAGACTGAGACGGAAGGCCCGAGTGAGAGATTTCACCATTACTCCAAGATTTTTAAGATGTATTCCACCTTGAATGACCCATCAAATCTTCCACGTTCTACGAAAAAGAATGTTTGATTTCGTATAATGCGTCTTAAATGTTATACCATGTGAGATGACCAACAAATATAGAGTTATTGTCACTTAATATCGTCGTTTATATATCAATATATTGGTGTAGTTCTTTCTAATTAGGATGTTTAATATTTCATGTGTTATGTTTCTATTTTCAATAGAGTCAATGACACATTCTTTTTTGATTTTGGAATATGATGGAATAAACCAAAATTACTCACTAAATTAGTTGCGCTTCTTATATTGTGAAGTAACAGTTGATCGACACGACGCATTTTTCATTATGGGTCATCGAGAAACAACATCTATGTGTTTCTAATACATGGCCATGATTGCGTACATCTGACCCCTCCATACCCTGTCATAGGCGGGAGCCTCTAAGGCAATAGAATAATGTTGTTGTTGTTGTAATATTTGATGTGTTAAGATTTTCTCATATGTATTATAGTGAACATGTATTAGTTTATTCCATGATCAGTGGTTTGAATTTCCGCAATACAAGCAAAGAGGAAGGTATGTATAACAACTAAGAATACTATTGGATCTTTTAAAAGGTTCAAGGTTAATGTACCGTTGCGAAAAATCTTTAGGTGTAGCAGTTGAGTAGCATTTCTCCGATCATAAAAATTCGACTTCGAATCTCCTCTTCATTTGTTAATATATATAGAGAGAGAATGTGTGTGTGTTAATAAAATATTGTATGCTTTGAGAGTGATATAAAATGCTATGTTTTACTTAGGGTTGTAAAAAACTTTAAGATTTAACGGTTGAGTAACATCTCTCTGATTATAAAGATTCGATTACGAATCTTCTCTCTATTTCTTAACATATATACATATAGAGAGAGTGTTAATATAATATTATATGCCTTGGGAGTGGGATAAAATGCTCTGTTTTACCTAGACTTGAAGGAGGAATTAGATGTTCTAATCTTAAGCCCTTGGGAGTGGGATAAAATGCATAATAATTCTTAGTAGAAAGTCATACCAGTTTTTTTTTCTTTTTATTTTAAGTGTCACACCAATTCTATTATTTTTGATATGATGTAGCTACAACCTAGTTGTAAAGGCATATATATAACTCTATGATAAGACAAAGCTACAACATAGGTTTGAAAAGTGCTGGCCAAAAATAAGTGTTGTTGAATTGGGCAGTTGAAGTGGAAAATCACAAAATTAAAGTGAAACCAAGGGAATCTTTGCAGCTATCTTTTTCAGGTTCCAATACTCTTCTCATGATTAAATACCAAAGCAATAAAAGAATGACATGTCCAAAGACAATTCTCTGTAATCGATGAAATGGAACTATTCCGACTCTATTAATTCATGTAAACATTTCATATGCAACCATTTAAGAAGACGCTTCAGTGCATAAGCTCTTGCGCTTACACATAATCCGAAAAAAACCGAATCACCTCGTAATGTTATATACGCAGTTTTTCCTTACACTTTGTTATAACGTACCATACCATGTCACGTTCACCTCTAATCTTCAAAATCTATACAACTCTTCCCATCCTACCAAGATATACTCCCTCGTGTCTCTAGACCATAGTCCAGTTGGTATTCCGGTTTGGATTTGATCCAAGAGGTCAAGAAATCGATTCCAAGGATACGCACAGTGTGGGTGTTACTCTGCTGCTAGGCTAAAGGCCTGATTTGCAGAGAGACACCTTGTGAGGGTCACTGCGTAAGATCTCATCCAATCTAGAGGACGTTGGACTCCTAATTTGTATCCTTCATATATGCTTCTTGGGGTTGGGACGATAGAGAACCCTGAAATGAGAGATTTCGCTTAAAGATATACTCCCTCGTTACATAACATAGCGTGCTACCTCTACCTCTGATTTTCTTATATCCAAAGACTATTGTTGTCAATTAAGTGGAAGATGCAAAATTATTGTGTTCCAATAATCTGTCATGTCCGTCTAATCAAAAGATAATTATAATGGAATGGTTAAGTGAAATACACGTTATACTTGATCCAACAATTTACGTCACATGTCAGATATTTTGTATATGACAAGAAAAACATCGCCAATAATATGTATAATCAAATGATTATAACCTCAAACATTGTTGGCAACAAAAGTAATAATCATATCTTCAGTATATAACTCAATTGGTATTCAGGTGTAGGGCTGTAAACGAGCCGAACGAATCGAGCATCACGTTGTTCAAACTCGGTTCATTTAACTTAATAAACGAGCCGAGCTTGCTCGTTTATTTAAACGAACATATTTAATTGTTCAAGCTCGGTTTGTTTAACTCACGAACAATATTAACGAGCAGAACACCTTAAACGAACGGTGGCACTTACCGAGTTTGAACAGAAAAAAGTGGTACAATCTCGGTTCATTAACCCTTTAACCGAGCTGAGCTCGATATGAATGAGCCGAACATACCGAACGGCTCGGTTCATTTACAGTCCTACTAGGGTGTTAGATTGTCGACCAGATAAAACTAATGATCATAACCTTCTTTCACACCTAGATAACTTTAGCTAGTGTTCCTATGAAACCATGAACCAGTGGGTGAAAACTGATAAAAAAGAGAAAAAGGGACATGTTTGAATGATTCAGGGGCAGATAAATGTGCATCTTTAAACTTGTTATGGTCCCATGAACAGAGAGAAGGAAGTTGACCTCCCATTGCCCATTCATTATCAAAAGTAGGGACTAGAGAGTGTTGTCAATTTAGCCAACAATAGTGTCCTTCAAAGATGATTTATTCCATTGAAAGGAAGAACATAGAGAATCCAGTCCCCCCAATCTGCTTTTTGTCTTACTCCATATGACAAAGTTTGAAGATGAATGTGTATTGATATCTGAGATTTTAAAGTTAAAGAGGATTTAGATCATGGCTAAAGACTGCCAATAAGCCTGCAAGATCTCATTAACTGTCCTTTCACTTTTGAATCCATTTCTTCTTCTTATATAGTGGAATAGTAAAGAGAAAAGCGTAAAGAAGGAGACAGTCATCAAGAAACTAATTTCCTTTTTCTCTTTTTTGAAATGTAGAACAGATGGCAGCAAGCATTAAGCATTAAGCAGCAAAGATGGAAAGAAGTTCATGTATGCATCATTTATATCTAGAAATGGAACATATAAAAGGACGTTTCTGGTGTACTAGGCTCTCGCGTTTGCACAGGATCCGGAGAGAGGCCGAATCGTTTCGCGATCTGATGTATCAACTTTACCTTACACTTTGCGCAAGAGGCTGTTTCTGCTGGTCGAACCCGTGACCTTAAGGTCATAAAGCAGCAACCTTACCAGTTGATCCAAGACCCATTCAAAAATGAAACATATGAACTCGATATTTGTTTATCATGATATGGAAGAAAAAATGAACATATTTCTTCTTAAACGGTTTCTTTGATAAAGGTTAAACCCCTAAATTGAAGTTTTTCATTAGGACTTCTAATGAAACTTTCTAGATAATATAAATCGGTAGATATGCAGATAATATAAATCGATAGATATGCATCAATGTACAGCGTGACGCTTGCTGCACATAGTGAAACCACAAGGGATCAAGATCCATACCAAGGTATTGGCATTGGTTTAAACCTTGATTTTGTTTTTTTTTTAAACTACACTAGTCTACCTTTAGACACCATGTACTTTTCTACCAAACTATGATGTAGAGAACGAAGGCAACCTTTTCTACTTAGTTTCTTTCTTATCTAACTCATTCTATTTCGATTTATGTTGATTTTTTTAGACTAAACCTTTCTTACTCTCTTAAACCTAAGTATCTTGAATCCACAAACTTCCTTCGTGGATCCTCTTTCGGTTAGGGCCCTACCTACTCCGTCACCAGGCCTCTTTGCTACAACAATATTTAACAATTTGTCTATCTATAAATATTTTGCTAATACGAAATTCTAGATAATATAAATCTCTCCTTCAAGGCACTTAATTTTTTCCACACATGGGCTTGCAACTCAAAGAACAACCTTTTTCTATTTCTACCAGTCACAAAAGGAAGACCGAGATATTTGACATTGCCGTTTCCACGCATGGCAACAAGCAGATCACATAATGAACTCGAGTGGCTTCGTCTACTTGCTTACTAAAAAACATGCTAGACTTATCAAAATTAGTTACCTGTCCAGATACACTAGCACAAGATTCTAGGAAACCTCAACGTATGGACACTCAACAAGCTTAAGGCTTTTAACATATCGAGCTTGATAGCTACATGATTGTTACATCCATGAGCATTAATCATACTGTGAAATGCTTCGAATCTATGACACAATCACATATGAGCTTTCCTTTTAGTAAAGCACTTTACAACAACATTATCCTGTTGCGTTAGAGGCTCCCACCAATGGCGAGGTATAGAGGGTCGGATGTACGTAACCATACACATGTATTAGAAACACGCAGGGTTGTTCCTGATGACCCATAATGATATGTCAAGCTGTATCGATTAACTGCTACTTCACAATATAAGAATCGCAACCAATTTAGAGAATCATTTTGCTTTATTCTATCACATTCCAAAGTCTGTATCTTTCACTCCATCGGAAATAGAAACTTAGAAAAGCACTTTGGGAATTACTGATCACCAGTGGACCTGCCAACTTAAGACGATTAACCAACACTTTGGAAATTAGCTTGTACACAATATTACAAAGATTCACAGGCCTATATTGTCGCGTGTTTGAGGGCAAACTACATTTTGGAATGAATGCAATATAAGTATCATTAATATTCTCTATCTACTCACCGTGGTTGAGGAAGGATAGAACTATATGCGTGACGCTTTGGCCCAAAAACGTCCGAATTCTGTTGTAGAAAGATAGGTTGCATACCATCCGGCCCCGCTGACTTTCGACCATCCCAAGATTTTAGTGCATTTACTGTTATAAACCAAAAGTTTAAACTAATTGTTAACACGTTAAATTAATATTAAGCAGTCGATGGATAGAACGACACCTCGAAATTACATTAGTTGTAACGTGTTAATTATGTTTGGGTGTTTTTGTAATTACAAATAATGATTATGTAAATATATGTACATGTAGTAATATAAGGTAGGAGAAAAAGAGTTAAATTAAATTAAATAAATAAGAGAAGATAAAATTATAATAGTAATAAGAATAAAATAATTATAAACAAAATTTAAAAAAAAAATTGAACGTGACTTAATGGGGGGGAGTAACCGCCCCCCATGATTGCAGCATTTCGGTTATTAAGAAGGGGGCAGGGGCAGGGGAAAACGAGACACAAAGGAAAAATTAAGGAAAAAAAAAAGAGAGAGAAAGGAGGGCTGGGCAACGGCAGGAGAAAGAGGGAAGAAAAGAGAGAGGGAAGGGAAGAGAGAAGAAAGAAGAAGAAGTAAAGAGGTTTTGTTTATTTGGTCTACAATTGAGGTAGGTTCCTTTCCCCCCTCCATTTGGTGCAAATTTAAGCATGCTCTATTGGTATTTTATGTGTTTTTGTTGTTTTAATTGTTGAGTTTAATAGCATGATTGTAATCCGTGAAAAGCATGAAAATTGGAGACTGGTATGCGTTCACTGTGTTTGCGTGATCAGTTTGATTTTAGGGAAAACTTTGATAATCAAAATAGTAAAACTTTAGTATATTTAGAGATTTTTCACTTTGTATTGGCCTTAGAATAGGATCCCATAGACTGGAAATAGGTGGGAGTATAGATCGGGGTCGAAAAAACGGTCGCCGGGGGTCGCCGGACCGCCACACGCGCCGCTGGAAGCGGCAGCGCGTGGCTGCACGCGCCCCTGCTATTCACGGCTGGGATTCGGTGGCTGAGGAAGAAAAAATGCAGCCCTGGAAAGAAAAGGGCTGAAGGCCCTTAAGGGTGGAGGCTGGTTGGTGGGCTGGCTGCTTCTGCAGCAGTCCTGGCCCAATATCAATTAAAATATATAAAAAAAAAGGGGCTTAAGGGAAAAAGGGCCGAAGGCCTGGGTGATGACAAGGGGGCCGAAGGCCCTGAATGAGGGCCAGCTGGTCGTTAGCGGGCCGGCTGATGCAAGGCCCAACATCCACTATATATAAAAAAAAAGGGGCTGGCTGCTTCGCGAACCGGGCCGAATGGCCAACGGTCCGGGCCAGTTGTTGTCGGCCCAATAAGCTATACTATATATATAAAAAAAAATTCTGAGGCAGGCCGGTCCCTGGCGGGTCGGACCTGGAGCGCGCATGGACCTGGGGGAACACGGGCTGAGAGCTGGCGAATTGGAATAGGGCCAGCCTCAAGTGGGTTTCCTTTAAATGTTGTAGTATAAATTCCTAATTGGTAAAATAGTTATTTAATTAAGTTAAACTAGTAATAAATTCAGGAAAAATATAGATAAATGTCAGAAAATTATAAATAAATTCCAGAAATTATAAAATGCTGAGATTTAAATATTCTCATTAAATTTCAGTAATTATGGTACTTTATTTAATTTAGATAATTAGGTAATAAATAGAAATAAATTAAGAAAAAATAAGGAAAAATATAAAAAAAGCACAATAAATACATATAGGCCATAGAATAATAATTTTAACCTCAAACAACATTAAATCATTATTTGAAGAATAGATGAACCTAGATTTGAGTGCCGGAGGATGGTAAGGATGGGCCAGGGGCCTCAGGCGATTGTGTTATTTGCATTCATGGCACGTGCATTTGCATGATGGTGGGTCGTGACGTACGGGTCACGGGCGCTCAGGATGGTGTACGGTGGCGGGGCCAAGTACACTCAGGATGGTGACTGTGGGTGGGTACGACCCACAGCCACTCAGTTAGGTCCCGGGATCATGCATTGCATGGCGGAGTTATTGGCATCTTGAGTGACATGACTTTGTTGCGTGTGACATGCATAGTAGGGCATGCATCATGTTGTTGCGCATTCTTATCTGGAGTGAATTACTTTTCCGTATGCATATGCTTATATGATACCATGTCCTATGTGCTATGTGCTATACCATTATTGTATGTTTGTGTTGTACTACTTGGAGGCAGGTGCCTACTGAGTGATTTCCCAGTCACTCACCCCTACTTCCCCCCCCCCACCAGGTGAGCACGAGGAAGAGTACGACTATATCTTTGATGAGGACGGGGCTGACACTGATACGGTGAAGTAGGCAGACTGATGGTCGCACTTAGGATATAAGATGACCCTGCGACTGTTTGTCTTTCTTTTATTGGGATCTCATCAGACATCACCTTGTTAGATTTTCAGACTTACGTTATTGTCAAGATTTGGTTTGTTATTGTAGCAAGGAATTTTATTTATCAAGAAAACTTTATGTTAATGTATTTCGTTTTTGCGAAAAATTCCAACGTCTTTTCGGACATATCAAAAATTGGTTTGACGCTTTGTATTCTCCTTAGTGAGATACGGCGGGCGTACTGTTCCCGATGCAAGGTTTCGGGAGCGGGGCGCAACAGGTGGTATCCGAGCCGAGGCTTCAGATCCGCCTCGGGAACGCAGGATTAACTAGATCATTTAGACATAAGCTATGATCTTTACCTAGAACTGACGATTATACCCTTATTAAATGAAGTAGAACTAAGTTATGATCGGGTTCTGGGAGGTGTGCGTCGTTGGTGAGCTTTCTCTATTTAATTACTGTTGTACTGCCGAACCTCCGCATGAGCTCATAGATGTTCAAATCCCTCGATTACCCATCAATCCGAATTTCCATCAAGGTTTGCATGAAGTCAAAGAAAATACCATCGTGTTGTGAACGATTGGGCAAAGGAGGCAATGGTGGTTGCGGTAACGACCACCACAATCAGGAGGGTCATTCTCCAAGCATTGGTTGACACCATGACCACCACTTTGGCAATAGCAGTAGTAGCAGTTGAATCAGCGGCTTCTGCCGCTGCCACCACCAGATCTTAGGTTCCACTACATAGAAATGCAGGACGTCCGGAACTCGATGTCTAGAAGGACCCTTCATCGGGGAGGCTGGCGACGTCGTAGTAGTGTTCAACCGCCGGCGACCAGGTCGCAATGACTCATTGTCAATACGGGTGATGTTAGTCAGAGATAAATGATCAGAGTTGCACAGTGGGAGCGTGGATTTCTTAAGTCACGTAAGTTCAGCAGAGTGAACCTCAGTGGATCCGAAGAAGATTAAGTATATCGCTGAGTAGCCCTGACCGACCAAGGGGACTGAGGTAAAAAGTTTTCTTGGTTTGACCGGCTACTATGGGAAATTTGTTGAAGGATTTTCGTCGATATTGGTGCCCTGAGCAGACGGAAGCATAAGAAGGCGAAGCTCGAGTGGACCGTAGGTCTCAGCAATGTTTCGCGGAGCCAAAAAAAAAAGACCATAATACACAACTTTCCAAAGTAACTATATATACACACGCTGATCAACATAACATATCTTAACGACATATTCCCACGTACCAAACACGTACTAGAACACTAACCATACAAAATTCGACACAACTACACCAAGAAACATAACACAGTACAAAAAAAAAGGGATAACACGTAACACAATGAATTATGAATATACATCGATATAATTCAACAAAACATATATATATATATACCAAAAAAATTATTATTAGGTGCACAAACGCAACATAATGCACATCATACTCATGCACGACACAAACAAATACATAACTTACCGTAACATATAAACAAAATAACTTAAGTTGTTAATAATAAACTCGCAGTCATAGCTGCAAAACCAATAGCTTGCCCCATCATTAGGTACCACCACTACATACCTGATAAAAATTATTAATTCAGGAACAACATGATTAATAAATACCACAAAGTTGCAAGAGGAAAATTAACCACCTGATATCACAAAAAGGAAGAATTTATCGGCTTGTTGTAACGTACTTACATAAGAAAAATATGCGCAAGGTATACTAACTACTAAAATGTGCACACCCTTACCGTAATGTAACTCTGTGAGCTGTAATGAACCACCAACTTATTAAGCCATAAAATGCTATCACCACAGTAGACAGAAACAGTATAAGTGCGAAAGACTTTATATACACTATACATATACATACAAGCGACCAACATGAGAAATACGAAGTATAAATAAAAGACCTCGATATATATAGAGTACGATAACAACGTAGGAGTAGCGAACATACAAAAGATATATGATGAGACAGGAGTATATGTGCTAAACGACTACTACAAAAAAAAAACCCAGTCTGTTACAACCATAAGGAGGCATATAGACGAACATAATTGGTCATAATATTAATTGACGTAAATAAGTCGATTTAAGAAAACATACAAATAAATACATGAAACAAAAGTAATTAAACGATTCTAAGTAAATATACACAAGCATACACACAATTATATCATCGACACCTCGACATAACTAATACAACGACACAAGGAATACACATCGCAATATATAACGACAACAAACAACACAATTACAAAGAATACAGTAACACAAATACTTTTCATGCAAGACATAGGTTCAGAAGTAGGCATACATCTACAAGTTTGAAACAAATCGCTTGTATAGATAATTGAGATAAAGCATGCTAATTACGAGTTAGGGGCGACATAATATTGCATGACAGTATAGTAATAGATTAAGGAGTAAATAAGTTAATAGCATGGGAAAAAAAAAGAGAGAGAGAGAGAGAAGAATTTATTATTATTATCATACTCGAACACCCAAGTAAATTATATATCTAAATTTCAGTAAAATCTATGCACTTATACATTTTCCTCAGAATAATATATAACAATATTTACACAACAATAAGACAAGCTAGTACGAAAATTATAGAATATAGAAAAAATATATATTATTAACGACTAAAAAAAAAGAGAAAAAAAAAGAGAGAGAGGGATCACGATAAACAAAGAATAGAATAGATGTGCATAACGTGTATACCGCTTAAAACTCAACTTGAAAACAATATAAACATAATACATGTGACAAATTACAGATGACGATTGTGAATTCATGAGCTACGTATGATACATAAGTCTTACATGCGTTTAAAATAAGGATACACAACATACTATATGTTATACCAAATATGTTCAAACAATTTAACCATTAAAACGACACATATTAACATTCGTGTACGCTGATGTATATAATGAACGGAGCTACGTTTGAGCATTGCATTTCATCTCCAGACCGATGAGCAGTCAGAGAAGACGATACAGATGTGGAAGGACATGTTGATGGCTTGCGCCATTGACTTCTAGGGGAACTAGAATGGTATGATCAAATTGATTGAGTTCTCCTACAATAACAGTTATCATAGCGCCATCGGCATGGCACCATTTGAGGCGCTTTATGGGCGTAAGTGCAGATCCCCTATTCTTTAGGATGAAATGGGAGAGCGTGCTATTACAGGTCCAGAGCTAGTTGAGCAAACCAAGGAGAAGGTTAAGTTGATTCGAGAAAGGCTTAAGGTTGCTCAAGACAGAAGTAAGAGTTGGGCTGACTCGAAGAGGCGTCCGTTAGAGTTTGATGTGGGAGAAAAGGTTTACCTAAAAGTATCGCCTATGAAGGGTGTTGCGAGGTTTGGTCTGAAGGGTAAGCTGAGGCCTCGATACATTGGTTCCTACAAGGTGCTCGAAAAGATTGGTTCGTTAGCTTATCGGTTGGCGTTACCTCCGGCACTAGCCCAGGTGCATAATGTATTCCATGTATCCCAGTTGAGGAAGTACGTTCCAGATCCGAGTCATGTACTGGACACACCACCTTTAAGGATCAGACCGGATACATCATATGAAGAGACACCGGTTCGGATTATAGACCATAAAGACCAAGTGTTGAGGAGGAGAATCATTCCATATGTCAAGGTACAATGGAGCAATCATCGAGAGAACGAAGCGACCTGGGAGTTGGAGGACCTGATGCGCGAACGCTACCCCGAGCTCTTCGATTAAGGTATGTTGGATCTTTCCGGTCTCGACTATTAAGCCACACCAAGTTTCGAGGACGAAACTTCTTGTAAGGAGGGTAGGATGTTATAAACCAAAAGTTTAAACTAATTGTTAACACGTTAAATTAATATTAAGCAGTCGATGGATAGAACGACACCTCGAAATTACATTAGTTGTAACGTGTTAATTATGTTTGGGTGTTTTTGTAATTACAAATAATGATTATGTAAATATATGTACATGTAGTAATATAAGGTAGGAGAAAAAGAGTTAAATTAAATTAAATAAATAAGAGAAGATAAAATTATAATAGTAATAAGAATAAAATAATTATAAACAAAATTTAAAAAAAAAATTGAACGTGACTTAATGGGGGGAGTAACCGCCCCCATGATTGCAGCATTTCGGTTATTAAGAAGGGGGCAGGGGCAGGGGAAAACGAGACACAAAGGAAAAATTAAGGGAAAAAAAGAGAGAGAAAGGAGGGCTGGGCAACGGCAGGAGCAAGAGGAGAAAGAGGGAAGAAAAGAGAGAGGGAAGGGAAGAGAGAAGAAAGAAGAAGAAGTAAAGAGGTTTTGTTTATTTGGTCTACAATTGAGGTAGGTTCCTTTTCCCCCTCCATTTAGTGCAAATTCAAGCATGCTCTATTGATATTTTATGTGTTTTTGTTGTTTTAATTGTTGAGTTTAATAGCATGATTGTAATCCGTGAAAAGCATGAAAATTGGAGACCGTGGTATGCGTTCACTGTGTTTGCTTGATCAGTTTGATTTTAGGGAAAACTTTGATAATCAAAATAGTAAAACTTTAGTATATTTAGAGATTTTTCACTTTGTATTGGCCTTAGAATAGGATCCCATAGACTGGAAATAGGTGGGAGTATAGATCGGGGTCGAAAAACGGTCGCCGGGGGTCGCCGGACCGCCACACGCGCCGCTGGAAGCGGCAGCGCGTGGCTGCACGCGCCCCTGCTATTCACGGCTGGGATTCGGTGGCTGAGGAAGAAAAAATGCAGCCCTGGAAAGAAAAGGGCTGAAGGCCCTTAAGGGTGGAGGCTGGTTGGTGGGCTGGCTGCTTCTGCAGCAGTCCTGGCCCAATATCAATTAAAATATATAAAAAAAAAGGGGCTTAAGGGAAAAAGGGCCGAAGGCCTGGGTGATGACAAGGGGGCCGAAGGCCCTGAATGAGGGCCAGCTGGTCGTTAGCGGGCCGGCTGATGCAAGGCCCAACATCCACTATATATAAAAAAAAAGGGGCTGGCTGCTTCGCGAACCGGGCCGAATGGCCAACGGTCCGGGCCAGTTGTTGTCGGCCCAATAAGCTATACTATATATATAAAAAAAAATTCTGAGGCAGGCCGGTCCCTGGCGAGCCGGACCTGGAGCGCGCATGGACCTGGGGGAACACTGGCTGAGAGCTGGCGAATTGGAATAGGGCCAGCCTCAAGTGGGTTTCCTTTAAATGTTGTAGTATAAATTCCTAATTGGTAAAATAGTTATTTAATTAAGTTAAACTAGTAATAAATTCAGGAAAAATATAGATAAATGTCAGAAAATTATAAATAAATTCCAGAAATTATAAAATGCTGAGATTTAAATATTCTCATTAAATTTCAGTAATTATGGTACTTTATTTAATTTAGATAATTAGGTAATAAATAGAAATAAATTAAGAAAAAATAAGGAAAAATATAGAAAAAGCACAATAAATACATATAGGCCATAGAATAATAATTTTAACCTCAAACAACATTAAATCATTATTTGAAGAATAGATGAACCTAGATTTGAGTGCCGGAGGATGGTAAGGATGGGCCAGGGGCCTCAGGCAATTGTGTTATTTGCATTCATGGCACGTGCATTTGCATGATGGTGGGTCGTGACGTACGGGTCACGGGCGCTCAGGATGGTGTACGGTGGCGGGGCCAAGTACACTCAGGATGGTGACTGTGGGTGGGTACGACCCACAGCCACTCAGTTAGGTCCCGGGATCATGCATTGCATGGCGGAGTTATTGGCATCTTGAGTGACATGACTTTGTTGCGTGTGACATGCATAGTAGGGCATGCATCATGTTGTTGCGCATTCTTATCTGGAGTGAATTACTTTTCCGTATGCATATGCTTATATGATACCATGTCCTATGTGCTATGTGCTATACCATTATTGTATGTTTGTGTTGTACTACTTGGAGGCAGGTGCCTACTGAGTGATTTCCCAGTCACTCACCCCTACTTCCCCCCCCCCCCACCAGGTGAGCACGAGGAAGAGTACGACTATATCTTTGATGAGGACGGGGCTGACACTGATACGGTGAAGTAGGCAGACTGATGGTCGCACTTAGGATATAAGATGACCCTGCGACTGTTTGTCTTTCTTTTATTGGGATCTCATCAGACATCACCTTGTTAGATTTTCAGACTTACGTTATTGTCAAGATTTGGTTTGTTATTGTAGCAAGGAATTTTATTTATCAAGAAAACTTTATGTTAATGTATTTCGTTTTTGCGAAAAATTCCAACGTCTTTTCGGACATATCAAAAATTGGTTTGACGCTTTGTATTCTCCTTAGTGAGATACGGCGGACGTACTGTTCCCGATGCAAGGTTTCGGGAGCGGGGCGCAACATTTACAACATCCGCCTCAACATAGTCTCGATTAAGGATATAATTTCTGATTGACATAAGCACGAAAGAGGGAGTTCACTCAGCTGCCAGCAAGGATGGTTCTATGATGAGAAAATGTCCTGGAAGTATGTCACAGCAACATTCATGATATCATCTTCCTCAGTATAAGAAACACCTGATTCGTCCTGAATGTGAGTGACAAGATTACGCCTCCTACGTGCAATGATCGTTCTATGATGAGAAAATGTCCTGAAGTAAGTATAAGAAACATCTGATTCGTCCTGAATGTGAGTGACAAGATTACGCCTCCTACGTGACAAAACTTAATGATGAAAATAGGAGGTGTTGCGATCTCCATAACAAACCTGTCAACTCGACTCCTGTGTGTCCAGAATTCCTCCTCTAAATCCAATAGTCTGTCAATATCAACGTGTAACTGTGACACCCGATTCAGATCATGATTCGGGTGCAGGAGAAGCTGGGCAAGGTCATCCTGTTTCTTTTTGTAGAAAAATTAAAGTAATAGTGGGAATGGAGATGAACTGTGATATCTTATTCAAAGTACTCAGTTTGTAGAACCATAAGTTCTTCACTACTCAACTCTATTACATGAGGAACATATTTATACTAGGAGGAAAGGAACCAGGATGTGGGTATCTAACGGTAACAAAGAAAATCATCAGCATGATGACCTACTATCTAACGGTCACTGACTTCAGTGTGTATATATATATTTACAAAGTATTTCAACACCCTTCCTCAAGCTGGGTGTATATATTGGAACACCCAAGCTTGGACAACAAATTATGAAATAATCCTGGTGGAACAGCCTTTGTTAAAATATCAGCAACTTGTTCAGATGAAGAGACGTGATGTATGCTTAGTGTTCCATCTTCTAGCTTTTCTCTAATGAAGTGTCTGTCAATCTCTACATGCTTGGTCTTGTCATGATGGACTGGATTTTCTGCCATGTGAATAGCAGAGATATTATCACAATAAGCATTAATTTTTAAAACAGGTGCCAACAGATGTAAATCACTCAAAACTCATTTGATCCATAATCCTTCACAGAGTCCAAGAGCTAATGCTCTTAACTCTGCCTCAGCACTGCTGCGTGCAACAACAGTCTGTTTTTTACTCCTCCAAGTGACAAGATTTCCCCAGAGAAATGTGTTATATCCAGAGGTAGACCGCATATCACTCTTGGAGCCTCCCCAGTCTGCGTCTGTGTATACCTGTATGTCCCTGCAGTTATTTTTCCTAAAGAATAATCCCTGACCAGGAGCACCCTTGAGATATCTTAAAATTCTCATTACAGCCTGTAAGTGTAAAGTTGTAGGTGCGTGCATAAACTGGCTAACGTAGCTTACTGAGTAACAGATATCAGGCCTAGTGTGTGATAAGTAAATCAATTTACCTACTAATTTCTGATATGAGTGTATGTCTGTGAGTGCCTCAGTATTACGTGTTTTGCACAAATTCTTGGGATCCATAGGTGTGGAAACTGGTTTGCAACCAGTCATTCCAGTCTCTTGTAACAAATCCAGAACATATTTTCTCTGTGAGATAATCATGCCAGACTTACTCCTGCCTACTTCCATGCCTAGAAAGTACCTCAAAGGGCCAAGATCTTTAACTTCAAAAGTAGTAGAGAGATACCTTTTTGCTTTATCGATTTCCAGTGAGCTGCTGCCTGTTAAGACTATATCATCTACATATACTACAAGAATCACAACTGAAGTTCCTGAAGCATAAACAAATAAAGTGTGATCGCTGTGGGCTTGTTTAAACCCATATGCACCAAGTACTTTTGCAAATTTATTAGACCATGCTCTAGGTGATTGTTTTAATCCATATATGGACCTTTTTAATTTACAAATTTTGCCATTCGTATCTATTGACTCATACCCAGGTGGGATATCCATATAGACCAGTTCTTTCAACTCACCATTCAGGAATGCGTTTTTAATATCAAGCTGCACTAATTTCCAATCAAGATTTATGGCTATAGAGAAAATAATTCTGATGGTATTAAGTTTAGCTACAGGAGCGAATGTCTCAACATAGTCAATTCCATAGGACTGGGTATACCCCTTTGCAACAAGCCTAGCTTTGTGTCTATTAAGCGTGCCATCTGAATTATACTTTAGAGAGAACACCCATTTACATCCTACAGGACATACATTCTCTGGCCTTGGGACCAGTTCCCAAGTTTCATTCTTAATCAAGGCTGACATTTCATCTTCTACAGCTTGTTTCCATTCTTTATGACCTAATGCTTCCTCAATGGAGTTGGGTATAGTTTGCGTGTCAAGGTTAGCACTAAATGATTTAAAAACAGGACTGAGTTTACTATATGATATTACCTTACTCAAAGGATAGATGGATGTGTAACCTTTCTGACCAAGAAATTTATGATATCTAATGCATTCTCGGGTACCCTTCCTTAAGGCAATTGGTAAGTGATCATCACCTTGCTGTGACTCAGATTCAATCCTAACCAGATCAGTGTCCAAAGGGTTAGAAATATTAATACTAGGTTCAGATGTTACCTGCCTTTCTCTTCTCCTGTATACCTGAGTGATAGGAAGTGTGACACGTTCCTGTTCTTGTTGCTGTGGTAACCCTTCCTCAAGAACAGGGCCAGCATTAGTTCCATTGTCTGGTGCACTGGGGTGGTCACTCCCAACAGGCATAATATCAATAATGCTCCAAAAATGATCCTGTTCAGAACTGACACCATTTTGTTGACAGGAATTAGAAAAGTAAGGTGTAAATTCATCAAAAATAACATCCAATGTAGTGTACATCTTCCTTGTGTTTGGGCAAAAACACTTATAGCCCTTTTGAGTACCAGAATACCCAAGAAATACGTATTTGATGGACTTTCTGTCCAACTTGCCCCTGTGCTGAGATTGAAGGTATACATAAGCAGTACAACCAAAAATTTTAAAAGGTAATTCTGATAAAAGTAAGCAGTGAGGAAAGACACCAAGTAATTTATCCTTAGGTCTTGAAAAATCCAACACTCTAGAGGGCATTCTATTAATAAGGTAAGTGGCAGTGAGCACTGCCTCACCCTAGAGGTATTTTGGAACATTCATAGAAAACATCAAGGATCTAGCTACTGATAGAATATGTCTATGTTTTCTCTCAGCAACCCCATTCTGCTGAGGGGTGTATACATTAGATGTTTGATGGTGAATTCCTTTTTCAGCCAGAATAGATTCCAGCACTCTGTCCATATATTCACTTCCATTATCTGTCCTAAGATTCTTAATACAGATGTTAAACTGATTCTGAATAAGAGTAAGAAACATTGTGAAAACAGAAGTCAGCTCAGATTTATGTTTCATTAAATAGATCCATGTAACCCGTGTGTGATCATCAACAAAAATGACAAACCATCTACTTCCATTAGCATTAAGCACCCTAGAGGGCCCCAATATATCAGAATGTATTAGATTGAAAGGCCTACTTTCAGCATAAATTTTTAGAGGGTACTGGACCCTTGACTGTTTCCCATACAAACATGTCTCACATTTGAGTGAGTCAAAAGCAACATTAGTAAACAAATGAGGTTTAGTTTTTCTAAGGTACAGAAAGTTAGGATGACCCAACCTTCTGTGCCACAACAAAATAAGAGCAATTCTAGACTTGTCTATTCTAGAGACATTGACTCTGTCTATGCAAGAATACACCCTAGAATTGTCCTTGGAACAGCCTGGCCTTGTGGTTTCCAAAATAAAAAGTCCATCTCGATGATTAGCACTGCCAATCATCTTCCTGGTAGTAGTGTCCCCCTCCACTGCTTTCCCCTGAAAGCATGAGGAAATAGATGATAGAAAATAGCATTGGCTTGGTGAAAACACAGCCCAACATTTGTTATCAGTTACAAGTTGTTTTACTGACACCAGATTACAGTCTAAACTGGGTATATACAAAACGTGTTTGAGTACTAAGTTCTCTGAAATCTGAATATCACCATATCCTAAGATATCTATGTTTTCTCCATTGGCTATTCTAACTTTCCTGTTATTGATGAGAGGCTTGAAATTATTCAATATAGATTTATTACATGTCATATGATTGGTAGCTCCAGAATCAATAATCCATAAATGTGACTTACCACCATTACCTGTACTGGCCATTGTGGCCCTCACTTGTTCCACAGCAGGCTGTGCTCTCTGTCTCTCTAAAATCTTAAGCATTGCTTCAAGTTGTTCTGGAGTAAATGAAGGAGCTCCAGTGCCTTGCTCAGATTCAGCCATTGCTGCCCTGGGAGTTCTCCATGAACCTGCATCAGACTTCCAAGAAGGACCTCCAGAATCTGACCTCCAAGAACCTGATGTGTCAGATCTATTTCCATTACCCCCCCCCCCCCCGTTGGTGATTATATCTAACAAAGCCTGGAGGGGGCTTAACAGTAGAACCAGGTTTCCTATAGCACTCTTCAAACGTGTGTCCATTTCTTTGACAATACTTACAGTATTTTTTAGTGAATTTTCCAGACTTAGTTCCAGAATGTCGAACAACCAAGCTATGATCTTTTTCTTGTGTGCTCAGTGCTGAAGACTCAGAAGAACTAATGGTAACAGTGCTACCCATCATGACCTTTAGGCGGCTCTCTTCTTGCCTAACATCAGAAAATGCAGTTGTCATAGTGGGAAGAGGCTTAGTGCTTAGCACTCTTCCCCGGACAGCATCAAGGTCTTTATGAAGACCAGACAAAAAACCAAATAATCTTTTTGTTTCTTTAATTTTTCTATAACACAAATCATCAGCTGAGCATTCCCACTTATAAGGTTCTAGTGAGTTAATCTGTTGCCATATCTGTGACAAATTACTAAAGTATTTTCCTACAGATTGGTCTCCCTGTTTGATTTCTCTCAGTTGTGTTTCAAGTTCATATAACTCAGAAATATTATCCCTCTGTGAGAACATTTCTCTTGCTGCAGTCCATATGGAAGCAGCAGTTGGATAGAGCATAAATGTGTTACTCACTTCCGGAGTCATAGATCCTAAGATCCATGACATTATCATGGGAGTTTTCTGCTTCCCAGACTGAATACTTTGCATCAGTCTCGGCGGGTACCACCATTTTATCAGAGAGATAATCTTTCTTACCTCGTCCAGTGACAAATAGTTCAACTGCTCTGCTCCAGGGGAGATAATTGTTGCCATGCAACTTTTGATTTGTGATGGAAACTGGAATGGAGTCCAGCATCGGGGTAGTTCCAGATGATTTTTCCCCAGTAGGATTGGAAGTAACTTCGCTACTTTGGTCAGCCATTGGAACAGGTAGAAGAAACTGAGCAGTGGTTTATGGAGTTGAGTATGAACAGTTTAAGACGAAGTATTATGCCTTTTGTAGAAGACAACCTGAATGCTAATGTTGTTTCTTCTGCGGAGTAAATCTTCTGATATCAGTATAGGAGATTTGAGCACAGTTGATCTGAGAGGAATCAGAATGCAATGTCTTTGTCCGACTTAATGGTGTGTACGAAAAGAGAGTGAGAAGTCTCTGTAGAAGTTAATGTGGTGTACGAAGTGGAGATTTTTTTTTCTTTTTCTGAGGCTTGACCTCGAAGATATCGGTGTCCAAAAATTAAAAATAAATTTGGGAACTCCCAAGCCACAGCTGGCTTCCAGAGGCTTAGACCTTGAACCACGTGGTACCTTAAGCAACATGCATTTAAGACGTGTTGTGTTTTCTTTTTCTTCTCCTAAAAAATAAAATAAGAGAATATATATTTATTTAAGTTTTTTTTTCTTCGGATTATTATATGATCAAAAAGAATTGACAGAAATAACCTTTGAAACTTAATGATTTACCAAATACCAATGTCTTTGTTTTGAGGATGACGTCTTCTTCCTCTTCGTTTTGAGGACGATGTCTCCTTCCTTTGCCCAGAACACTTCCTGTTTTCTAGTCACAGAGTGAGTAATGTGTTGATTTATATCGCAAGTCTTGCTGGGCAGATCTTGAAATATTCGAGTTGAACAGTAATGGGGATGTTCTCACCCAACTCGGAAACTTGAAGGAATAATTGCAGAGGAAACCTTATTTTAATCTTCCTCTGTTTTTCTTTGTAATCAATGGTAGTAAGATCAGATTGTTGGCTCTGATACCATGTAGAAAAATTATAGTAATAGTGGGAATGGAGATGAACTGTGATATCTTATTCAAAGTACTCAGTTTGTAGAACCGTAAGTTCTTCACTACTCAACTCTATTACATGAGGAACATATTTATACTAGGAGGAAAGGAACCAGGATGTGGGTATCTAACGGTAACAAAGAAAATCATCAGCATGATGACCTACTATCTAACGGTCACTGACTTCAGTGTGTATATATATATTTACAAAGTATTTCAACACTTTTCAATCTGCTTGGCGAAGGGCACCAAAAGTATAGCACTCCACTTACGTAGAGCATCTCGTGTAGAGCGGATGCCATTTGCAATAGCCCGTGGGGTTGTGTGATCTCCAACAGTCCAGGTGGTCTCAATAATTTGTTTGGGTTTTGGTTCTCGTACCCAAAAAGGATCAAATCTGGGTATATACTGTTCCTATTCCAGTAACTAATCCACCAGAAGGTAATGGTTCCTCATACAATTCATGGCCAGCAAGCTGAATCAATCAACACAATATATTATAAAGGAAAATGTCCGTAAAGGTATGAGAAGGCTAAATCTCTATAATCATTGGAACGACTTCAATATCATGAGTAATCCACTAAACATGTTACAGCTTCAGGATAAGGAATTGACAAGTCAAGCCAAAAAAGACAGAATCATTGACCAACACAGACTCAATACAGTGAAAGTAACAAGTCAAAATTGATTTCATTCTTGACACAAAATGTTCTAGAGAAATGTTTCATTTCAATAAGAGCAGTTAAGATGAAGCAAGCAAATATCAAGTCACCATCAACTAGTTTGCTATTAACCAATGATATAGAAACAAGGGAAGCAAAATTTTCCAGCTAGCATAGCCTGACACCACCAATGCAGTTGAATGGCTCTTTTCCCTGCTTGCCTTATCTCATTCAGACAATAACCAACTAGACATACTAGTTCATCATTTGAAGCATTTGGGAAAATATCCGACCATCCTAGGAGGCTACCGCTCTATCTAGCCTTGCTATAATTGTGTTAGATTTGTAACAAACATTTTAGAAGAGATAGAATAGAATGTTGGATAATTGTGTTTTTTTCGATTTAGTTCACACCAATTTTCAAGGTTTACAAAAAATAAGAAAGAAGAATATAAAAGAAAATGAATTAAAAACACACAATTTAGAGTTGTTCGAATCTCTTTGATTTTACTTCACTTCCACTATATGCGTGACAAACATGCATCTTCTAGTGTACATCATGTGACGACAACTACTAGAAGCGATCACTTGCCAATACTTGTATGCGATGCAGCTTCCTCACTGCATGTTGATAGCTTATCATTATATCTTTGCAAATCAGTTTCTATAGACAAAGCTTTTTCAAACATAGCTTTAAATGATGCAAATTGTTCATTTACCATGCAATCGGTAATCTCCATATCTAATCCGGCAATGAACCTAATCATGCTTAATTCCCCACATCCGTTTATGTTAGCATAACATAAGTCGTTTAAAATGTCATTATAGTATGCTGTAACATCTTTCTTATGCTGAGGAATGGTTTGATACCTCAGAGTTTTACACTCTCAATATTTAACAACTTTCTTATTACCTTCAATAAGCAATAAGAACAACAACTACTATAAAACAGTTATTGCAACATTAACTATACACAAGAGCCTTTGAACTTTTCTACTTGTTTTTTCATAACTTAAACAAAGTTATACCTAACAACTTTCACCAAATGAGTTTTGGAAGAAGAGGTGAATGACAATTTCAAAACAAGTCTAAATCACAAAAAAAGAAATCAAATATGTTTAGTTCCTCTTTTGTTAGAATTCAATACTCTCACAACACAACAATAAGAGCAAGCAATAAGAGCTTAATGAGCTTCAAAACTTTTGCACTTTGAGAGCTTTTGATAACAATGGGGATGAAGCTTGAAGAAAATAAAAGTATGCAATTGTCTCTTCAAAGTATATTGTATGTATGAGGTCTTCGACTTTATATTTCCAACTTGTCCATTTCCCTTTATCCATTAATTGCTCTTTCACAATTCAAATTGCCTTCAACAAATCTTTTCTCCGTTGTAGGTGAAGATTTGCATAATAGATGCTTGTAGGATGTACAAAAACACTCAAAATAGCATTAAAGACGTTGAAAATAAATGAACAATCAAATTGGGGTAGATAGGAGAGAGATACAACCTTTTGCAGTTTGAAAAATGCGTTGTAACGGCTAGTTCCAGGTCTCTGAACTGAGTCACTCACTTCTGAGTTTGGTACTGAGCTTGGTGACCTCTCCTAGAACTATCTATTTTATCATCGAAAGCTAGCTGAATCCAGTTGACGAACTTATACTTTTGAGCTTGGTCGTGAGTTTGGCCAAACTTTGACTGTGACTTTTTGACCAAATTTAAAGTTTGAATTTACCTGACCAAACATTCAGAGATGGCCATTTCTGTGTTCAGTGACTTGAGTCTCCATATTCAAATCCTAAGCTCGATGCTACGTTTGGTGAGTTGGACAGAAAGTTCTCTGAAGTTTGGTCGACGTTTGGTTAAACTAGTTTTGAGTTTCGTGAGTATAGCCTAAAAAACCTGACTTTCTTTTTTGCAATTTGTTTGAAATCTTTTATATGTTTATATCATCAAAACACACTTGCAACCTAACGATCTTTCCTTTTTTGATGATTTTAGACCAATATTCAATTTTTTTTAGCTTTAAACGCCATTTTGAAAACTCTCTCTAACAATGTATCGAAGTGCTCGCTTACTTTAACAAAACTCTTCCTAAATTTATGCTTCAGCAAACACATAATTTAAACTTGACTAAGTCACCATAGAATATGTAATTAAGCTCCATATTCAAGATTCTCCCAAGCCAAACCAAAACAAAATTTGCACAAAATTTTGCACTTCCCCCCATCATCAGACACAACAACATATACCTCATCACATTATCTCCCAAACCTATGAATATTCCTAATTTAGCATTATATCACATCACATATTAAATATACAAGTATGACCAACAACATTGTCGCGTATATCATATCCCATCAATGTTAAGTTATAAATTGTTTTAATGATGAAAAGATGTTTTAAATAAGTTAAATTTATGTTTGAGACTTGATGCAAGATGAGAAAATTACACTATGTCAGAAATGGTTGAGATTGTAACTCACTGTCCAACATCGATCTCTCAGGCTGGGGACATCGATCGATGTCACTTCAGCCTCTGACTTCGATCGATCGATGTCAGTCAGAAAGGTTTCTGTCCAACATCGATCTCTCAACCTAGGGACATCGATCGATCGATGTCACTTCAGTCTCTCCTCAGGGAGACTTTGATCGATCGATGTCAGGCAGAATACTTTCTGTCCAATATCGATCTCTCAGTCCAGGGGACATCGATCGATCGAAATGACATCAGTCTCTCCCAGAGAGACTTCGATCGATCGATGTTAGTAGTTTCAAAAACTGCAAAGTTTCTGGAGGACATCGATCTCTCCCCCAGGCATTTCGATCGATCGATGTCCCCCAGAATTCAAAATTGTCTGAACGTTGGAACCAAATCCAAGGGAGATTCATGGTACTTTCTCTATCCAATCTTGCTCAAATTTCTTGTAGACTTTAACCCAACATATTACATGCTTCCTTGACTATTGTCCATGTCTAAGTAATCCTAGGTTGGCTATTGAGGATCAAATCACTCCATAGGGTGGCTCAAGACTATTTGACCATTATCTTGACATTTGGATACCTTGTGAAGACTTGGTGGAGCCTCAAAAACGTGGTGAACTTCATCTATAAAAGGAAGAGGCTTGGATGAGGCATATACACACTTTCAACATCATCTAGCTTCATTATCCATTGTTGTATATTTCTATCACATATGTAAAATTGCTTAAAGCTTGTTAAGCTTTTCTTTGCTTTTCATTGTTGTAAATTGAGAGATAGAGAGTCTAGCACAAGAGGAACCATAAAAATTGATCTCTTGCTTGTGCTTAGACTAGTGAGAAAGTGTGAACCTTACTATATTCCTTCAACCCACTGTGAGAAAGTTCTTGAAGGAACTTTGTTGAAGTTGTGAGGTAGCAAGAAGTTGTTCTTGCTAAAGCTGTAGTTGCTGTAGTTGCACAAGTGTATATTGTGCAAGAAGTTGTTGTTGCTGCTGCTTACACTAAGGTGTTAGTGTAGGTGCTGCTGTGGTTGTTCTTATTAGCTTTAATAAGAAGAGTAGTTGTTGAAAATCTACTTTGGCAACAAAGTAGTAGTGGAGTAGAATCATTTACGATTCGAACCACTCTATATATGGTGTACTCATTCATTGCTTCTCATCTCCCATTCTTGCTTTGATTTTGAATTTCTTTTGAGTTGAGCCAAACAAGAAAATTCCGCAAAAGTGTCAAACACTCTATTCACCCCCCCCCCTCTAGAGTGTATTTCGGACCTAACAATTGGTATCAGAGCCGAACCTTGATTGATTGGCCTATCTTTGCAAGTAGCAAGGTCAAAGATCATGGCAATGACAACCTCAACCTCAAACTCTTCATCTCACACTTCATCTCTTAAGCCTACTGCACTATTTTCTGGATCAAACACTAAAGCACCTATGTTTGATGCCCAAAATTATTCTTTGTGGAAATTTCGAATGATCAATCATTTGAAAGGCTGTGGATTTGATATATAGAGAGCCGTTGTCAAAGGAATTGAAGTTCATATGATTACCAACTCAAAAGTAGAATCAATGTTCAAAGATGAGGATGACTACACCGACGAAGAGAAGATAAAATTTGCCATCAATGGCAAAGTATTCGATATTCTCTCAAGTGCTCTTATCACCACCGAGCTCATAAGACTTCAAGGTCTTGAAACAGATCATGAAGCATGGAAAAGGCTTGAAATGATACACGAAGGAACTGAGCAAGTAAGAATGGTCAAAAGACTCATGCTCATGAAGGAGTATGAGATGTTCGAAATGAAGAGTGGTGAGAAGATTGAGGAGACAACCGATCGATTCACGCGAATAGTGAATCAACTCTCCATGGTGGATAAGAAAATCCCAAATGAAGACCTTGTCTCAAAACTCCTTAACTCCTTGCCAAGAGAATGGACACCTAAAGTTACCGCCATCACCGAATCAAAGAATCTCAAGACTCTTACCCTTGATGAGCTATCCGGTAATCTTCTTACTCATGAAATTCTTATTGATGAACAAAATAGGATGAATCTTATCAAGCCCACACAATCATCACACAAAGGATTGGTAGTAGAGTCCGATGAATCGGATGAAGAAGTTGCTCTTCTAGTTAGAAATTTTGAAGAATGGCAACAAGAAATAAAGCTCAAGCAAGAAAGTTTTTCACGAGACCACCCAAAGAAAAGGAAGCAAGTGAAAATTGCTATAGATGTGGTCGACCCGGTCATTTCATTGCCGATTGCCCCGTAAAGGAGCCGTAAAAACAAGAGAAGAAGGTCTTTCCTCAAAAGAAGAAAGCCCTCAATGCGGAAGTAACCACGAGGGATGATCTCCTTTCCGAATCTGAAGGAGAAGAGAGTGAAGATCAAGGTGTTGGATTTGTTGCAATAGTTGACAATCCAAAGATTCAACACACTTGTCTCATGGCAATTGAAGATGATCTTGAGGTAAATTATAATCCTTCTATTTTGCAAGATGAAATAGGAGCTTTGCAAGATGATTTTAAGAAACTGAATTTAAAATATAAATATTTGAAGAAAGAGTTCAAGAAGTGCATCTTAGAAAATAAGAGCTTACATGATAAGAACATTTTGATATTTCAAGAGCATGACATCATACTCACCATGCATAAAACCGTAGCTCTTGAAAATGTAGAAATTAGAAAAGAATGTGAAAAACTAAGGTTAGACTTGCAAAGACTAACTAATGGTAAAAATAATCTAGATAAACTACTTGGAAACCAAAGAATTGGAAATGATAAATCCAGTTTAGGATTTAATACATCACATTCTTCTATTAAACTTAAGTCATTAAAGAAAAAGACAAACAAGAGAAAAATAACTCATCATCTTCTTAACCAAGGCATGTACCCACTTGTTTTCATTGCAACAAAGTAGGACATGTAAAGAATGAATGTAGAGCTAGATTTGGAAGTATATATGTTTGGAAGCCTAAGGGTCGACAAGCTAACCCTAAAGGACCCAACCATCAAAGAGTACCAATGCATAAATCTTTTGGTTTTGTAGGCTCTCAAGATAAATGGAGTAGCCAAAGAAGAAGGACCCAAATGGCTTATGGACAGCGGATGTTCAACACACATGACCAGAGACAAAATGTTGTTCACCAAGCTTAAGCTCCAAGGTGGTGGAACGGTGCATTTTGGCAATGGGAGAGCCAAAATCCTTAGACATGGAGAAATTGGTAACTCTTCTTTTACTATTAATAATGTACTATATGTAGAAGGACTTAAATATAACTTGATAAGTGTTAGCCAACTATGTGATGTTAATTTTCAAGTTGAATTTATGAAAAGAAAATGCACTATGAAAAAGAACGATAAGATTGTTTTTGAAGCTATAAGGAAAAACGAAGTTTACAAATTTAACACACATGATTTGATATCACAAAATGTTTCTTGCCTAGTTGCCAAAAATGATTTTGACTCAACTATGGCATAGACGACTTGGACATATTATTTTTAAAATTTTCAAAGAGATTTGCAAAATGAAAAAGTCCAAGGTCTTCCAAAATTGAATTTCGAAACCATGGCTTATGTGACACTTGTCAAAAGGCTAAGCTTGTTAAAACAAGCTTTAAGCCTAAAAGTGAAATCTCCACTACCAAACCTCTACAATTACTTCATATGGATTTATATTAGGATATTGGTACGGCAAGTCTAAGTGGAAAACATTACACCTTTGTGGTGGTAGATGACTTCTCTAGGTACACTTGGGTAATGTTCTTAGCCAAAAAGAATGATGCATGCCAAGAATTTATAAAGCTTTGTAGGAGACTAGAAAATCAAAGAGAAGACACAATTAAGGAAATTAGAAGTGATAGAGGTGGTGAGTTTGATGGAGTTTCAAGAATTTTGTGTATCCAAAGGGTATAGACACAATTTCTCGGCTCCAAGAACTCCTCAACAAAATGGCGTTGCGGAAAGGAAAAATAGAACACTTCAAGAAATGAGTAGAGCCATCCTAAATGAATTGAGCTACCCAAGTATTTTTGGGTTGAAGCGGTAAACACCGCTTGTCATGTGATCAATAGAGTTTATTTGAGACCATGTCTCAAAAAGACTCCTTATGAGCTTTGGAAAGATAGAGTACCAAATATTGGTTATTTCAAGGTTTTTGGTTGTAAGTGCTTTATACTTAACACCAAAGATAACTTGAAAAAACTCGATTTCAAAGCGGATGAAGGAATCGTTATGGGATATGCTCAAAATAGCAAAGCATTTAGGGTATATAATAAAAGAAGCATGAAAGTTGAAGAATCAATTCATGTCAAGTTTAGTGAACTCATTGAGGATGAACCAAATACTAATGATGATGATGATGAAATAATTGAAGTAAGTCATATAGAGAAATTTGAGAATCCAAAAGGTAATATTGTCATTGACCTTAGAATCGATCACCTTGAACCTAAGGTTGAAGATGAAGAAGTAGGAGGAGATATCTCAAATTTACCGGATTCATATAAGTATAGGAAAGATCACCCTAAAGAATTAATATTAGGTGAAACTAGTCAAGGCATAATGACTAGGAGGAAATTCAATGAAAATGCCTTCATTTCACAAGTTGAGACTAAAAATATAAAGGAGACAATAAATAATGAAGATTTGGTATTAGCCATGCAAGAAGAACTAAATCAATTTGAAAGGAGTGATGTTTGGGAATTAGTAGCTAAACCTAGTAATTATCCCGTAATTGGCACTAAATGGGTTTTTAGAAACAAGATGGATGATAAAGGAAACATCACTAGAAATAAAGCTAGGTTAGTAGCTCAAGGATATAGACAAGAGGAAGGCATAGACTATAATGAGACCTTTGCCCCCGTAGCTAGGTTAGAAGCTATTAGGATGCTATTGGCATATGCATGCTATAAGGATTTCAAACTATATCGAATGGATGTGAAATCCGCATTCTTGAATGGAATAATTCAAGAAGAGGTGTATGTAGCTCAACCTCCGGGGTTTGAAAATCATGATTACCCAAATCATGTATTTAAACTCAAAAAGGCCCTATATGGACTTAAACAAGTTCCTAGGGCTTGGTATGATAGGTTAAGTAACTTCCTACGTGAAAATGAGTTTTCAAGAGGAAAAGTCGACACTACTCTTTTTATTAAAGAACAAGGAAACCATCAATTGCTTGTTCAAATTTATGTGGATGATATTATATTTGGTGCTACTAATGATTCTCTTTGTGAGCATTTTGCGAAATTGATGGAAGGAGAATTTGAAATGAGCATGATGGGTGAACTTAACTACTTTCTTGGTCTTCAAATCAAGCAAACTCAAGATGGAGTGTACATATCTCAAACGAAGTATACAAAAGATTTGCTCAAGAAGTACAAGTTTGAGGATGGAAGAAGTGTGAGCACTCCAATGAGTACAAGTACAAAGCTTGACAAAGACGAAAAAGGAAAGCCGGTTGAAGTAACCAAATATAGGGGTATGATTGGTAGTTTACTTTATTTAACCGCTTGTAGACCGGATATTTTGCATGATATGTGCTTATGTGCTAGATTTCAAAGTATGCATAAGGAATCGCATCTAGTTGCCATTGAACGTATCTTTAGGTATTTGAAAGGAACTTTGAATTTTGGGTTGTTTTATTCAAAAAATAGGTGTTTTGATTTAAGAGGGTATAGTGACTCCGACTATGCCGGAAATCTTGTTGATAGGAAAAGCACATCCGGGACATGCCAATTCTTTGGAGATTGCCTAGTTTTTTGGTTCTCCAATAAACAAATCAGTGTGTTACTTTCAACGGCGGAATCCGAATATGTATCGGACGCTTCGTGTTGTGCACAACTATTTTGGATGATTAATACTTTAAATGATTACAATGTTAAGTTTGATAAAGTCCCCATCTTATGTGACAACACTTCAGCCATAAGTATTGCACAAAATCCGGTTCATCATAGTAGGACCAAACACATTGAAGTAAGACATCACTTCATAAGAGATTGTATTCAAAAAGGATTGGTTTGCCTTGAATTTGTTCCAATAAATAACCAACTAACGGATATCTTTACTAAATCTCTTCCCACTGAGACATTCGAATCAATTAGAGCAAGATTAGGAATGATAACAATGTTTAGAGGGTCAAAAATGTCAAAAATGCAGATTGCTGCATACATCGATCGATCTATGTGGAAGTCTCAGAGACTGATGTCTCTTAAGACATCGATCGATTGATGTATAGAACATCGATCGATCGAAGTCCTTGACATCGATCGATCGATGTCAGCAGGACAGGGTTATTAAAATCTGAAACTCCTTTCCTCTTCTTCACTTTTCTCTTTCTCCAATCGAACCCTAACCCTTCTCTCTCAGAAAAATCGAAATTCCCATCCTTCTACACTCCAAATTCTTAAAAAAAATCCTCATTTCTTCTTCAAATCAGTCACTCCTTGCACAAATCCTCTCATTTCCATCTCCACTTTCTACAAAAATCCGAACCCTAACTATTCAATGGCACCAAGAACGAAAAATCCTGCAAAAAGACAAAGAACCTCTAAGGAAGAAGCGATTACGCCACAACAATCCCATCCTCAAGTGCCCACGGGGTCTAGGACGCATGGGTTGAGGAAGAAAGCAACTTCCTCTCATGAGGCAATGTTGAGTGAGACAAGGGGGAGGCTCAATCTTAATAATTTTCCATGGCTCAAATCTACTAAGTATAAAGATGCCTTGAAGGAGCCTACAAGCACAGCTAAATTTGCCTACATTTCCCTTAGACCCCAATTACTGTTTATTGAATGGGAGAACAAAAAGAGGTCTACAATTCCATTAAAATTGCTCAAAATTGAGGACATTTTGAGCAATGAGGAATTAAAACCAATCATTGATTGGTTTGATGCTCAAAAATGGAGACCCATTTGGGAGGTGTCGCAAATGACAAATATGTCTACCCGATATACTAGAATGTTTTATGCAAATATGTGGATAGAGAATAGAAATGGGGTGCCTTATGCTTTGAATACAATAGTAAAGGGACAGTTGTTGATCTTACCTCTAAGACCATCAATGAACTGCTTGAAGTTCCGGATGAGGGTTGGAAAGATTTTGACCCTTAGAGGTGGGACATTTATAAGTATCAAATTTCTGAAGATGAGGTAAAATCATTTCTTGGATTTCACCCCACTAAGAATACAAATGATATGCCTTTAGTTTATAGAGTCCTACTTGCCATTGTCATTTTCTGAATCAATGGAAAGTTTGCTAAGCTCCCGAGCAACCTAGATTTCTACATTGCATACCGCATTGCTATGAAGGAGAATGTAAACTTTGGGGAGATAGTGTTTGCTAATATGATGGAAGTCGTCACCAAGAAATCCAAAGCGCTTCCATATAGCAATCTCATATATAGATTGCTTAAAAAGGCTAATGTGGAGTTGAATGACGAATACACGGATCAAATAACCAACAAGGACTACTATACAAAAGCAAATATCCAACAAATCCACAAGTCTCGGAAAGAGGCACAAAGACGGGGTGGACAACCGGAACAATAAGAAGAAGAACCCCAAGATACCATTCCTCCACCATCACCCACTGAACCTCCCACGGCACCCTCCTCTCACCCTTCACCACAACCGCCCCAACAACCAACCTCCACCTCCCAAAAGGACAAAGGAAAAGCCCCTATGGAAGAAGGTAGTGGTTCCGATGAAGAGCTCGATGTGGAAGCTGAAATTCAAGATCTTCATCACACTCTTGGACAATGGGGTGAAGATCTAATCAAGGAGGCCGTACGCATTGATGATCTAGAGAAGGGTTGTAAGAACCTCCAGGATCGGGTCAAAACGCTAGAAACGACTGTTGATACTCAGGTCAAGACTTTAGAATCAGATCTGACCATTCAAAAGACCAAGTATCAAAAGTTGAAGACCAAGCTCAAAGCAGCCCTCTCCGGATTATGTTTCTCTTCCGATGAAGAGTAGTTACTTTATAGTTCCCCATTTTTCCCGTAGCTATAGATAGCTTAGAAGTTGAGATTACTCTTGTATCTCATGAAATTCTTATTTGATTATTAGTATTTAAATTCTCTATGTTCGTGTTTTGATGTTTTCAAAAAAGGAGAGAAGTATTGGTCTTGGCATGGTTTGGTCTTGGTTTGGTTGGGCATGTTTTGGCATGATATTGGCATGAAAGTATTGGTCTTGGCATGGTTTGGTCTTGGTTTGGTTGGGCATGGTTTGACATGGTATATTTTTGGTATGGTTTGGTTGAGCATGGTTGTCTTATGTTGGTTTTATTGTCTTATCTTGATATGATATTGGTGTTTTGCATAACATAGCTTAGTTTGAGAAGTTGAATTTGGTATAGCATGGCATGAAGTTTCTTGATATGCTTGTGTAAAAGGATTGATAGTCATTGCTTACTTTGTGATGATATCTTACATATTGAAAGGGTGAAAATGTGAAATTTGATGCATGGGTTGAGGGGGAGCATTTTGGTATTAATCTTGGGTATATTACATGTTGAAAAGGAATTTTTGATGTGTTCACATGACGAGGGAGCATGAACTAAGGGGGGGTTGTAAAATATCAAGTTTAGATGAAAATGTATCAAGTAAAAACATCTTTTGAATCATGGTTTAGAAATCATCAAAAAGGGAGAGATTGTTAAGTTATAAATTGTTTTGATGATGAAAAGATGTTTTAAATAAGTTAAATTTATGTTTGAGACTTGATGCAAGATGAGAAAATTACACTATGTCAAAAATAGTTGAGATTGGAACTCACTGTCCAACATCGATCTCTCAGGCTGGGGACATCGATCGATCGATGTCACTTCAGCCTCTGACTTCGATCGATCGATGTCAGTCAGAAAGGTTTTTGTCCAACATCGATCTCTCAACCCAGGGACATCGATCGATTGATGTCACTTCAGTCTCTTCTCAGGGAGACTTCGATCGATCGATGTCAGGCAGAATACTTCCTGTCCAACATCGATCTCTCAGTCCAGGAGACATCGAACGATCGAAGTGACATCAGTCTCTCCGAGGGGGACTTCGATCGATCGATGTCAGCAGCTTAAAAAACTGCAAAGTTTCTGGAGGACATCGATCTCTCCCCCAGACACTTCGATCGATCGATGTCCCTCAGAATTCAAAATTTTCTGAACGTTGGAACAAAATCCAAGGGAGATTCATGGTATTTTCTCTATCCAATCTTGCTCAAATTTCTTGTAGACTTTAACCCAACATATTACATGCTTCCATGACTATTGTATCCATGTCTAAGCAATCCTAGGTTGGCTATTGAGGATCAAATCACTCCATAGGGTGGCTCAAGACTATTTGAACATTATCTTGACATTTGGATACCTTGTGAAGACTTGGTGGAGCCTCAAAAACGTGGTGAACTTCATCTATAAAAGGAAGAGGCTTGGATGAGGCATATACACACTTTCAACATCATCTAGCTTCATTATCCATTGTTGTATATTTCTCTCACATTTGTAAAATTGCTTAAAGCTTGTTAAGTTTTTCTTTGCTTTTCATTGTTGTAAATTGAGAGATAGAGAGTCTAGCACAAAATGAACCATAAAAATTGATCTCTTGCTTGTGCTTAGGCTAGTGAGAAAGTGTGAACCTTACTATATTCCTTCAACCCACTGTGAGAAAGTTCTTGAGGGAACTTTGTTGAAGTTGTGAGGTAGCAAGAAGTTGTTCTTGCTAAAGCTGTAGTTGCTGTAGTTGAACAAGTGTATATTATGCAAGAAGTTGTTGTTGTTGCTTACACTAAGGTGTTAGTGTAGGTGTTGAAAATCCTCTTTGGCAACAAAGTGGTAGTGGAATAGAATCATTTACGATTTGAACCACTCTATATCTAGTGTACTCATTCATTGCTTCTCATCTCCCATTCTTGCTTTGATTTTGAATTTCTTTTGAGTTGAGCCAAACAAGAAAATTCCACAAAAGTGCCAAACACTCTATTCACCACCCTCCTCTAGAGTGTATTTCGGACCTAACAATCAATGCCCAATTTAGCATTATATCCCATCACCAATCAAACATACAAGTATGCCCATCAACATTGTACATATGCCCATATCTCATAACATATCCCATCAATGTTATACATAATTCTTCCCCTTTGGAAACATAAAAAAGAAACAAAAAAGAACATGCATTTTGGCTAATAAGCAATATCGAGCATGATTGAAAGGAAGGGAAAGCAATCATACAAACAAAAGATATTCATACATCAGTTGAATACAAAATGAAAATTTAGAAGCTAACATATACCTGATAATCCTAAGGGAGGGTGAATGGGATGACTAAAATTCTTTATCCATGAGAAACAGAGTCCGGAGGTAGCAAATTTTAACTTGGACTTGAGCTTTTGATACTTTATCTTTTATACTTGATGTTTAGTTTTAGGCGTGCTGACTTCTTTTTCAAGTACATCAACATGAATGGCCTCTTTGGTTTGTCGCTCACTTGAGTCGTCAATATGAAATCTAAGGCCATCTATTTCTTCCTCTACGTTGAACTCTTCCTCATAGTCTTAGTTATAGGAGCCTTGCCCTTATCTTTAAGCAAATGTAGGCTCCGGTTCTGGCGCAGAATGGGTTGAGGCTCATCGACAGGGTCAGGCTTGTGAACCTCATGTGGTGTAGCCAATTCACGCTCTTGGCGTGGGCCTTGAGCCCTTTCGCCCTTCTCTGGGTCTTCTTCATTTGAGCCAAATTTCGTATGTCAAACGTGTCCTTATTTGGAGCCTCTATACTATTATGGACATCTACATCCACACCCTCCATCTTAAGCATGTGTGAAATGAGATTTGCGAAGGAAAAGGCCTTAATAGGCTTGGCGGCGACCTCAACATGGATCCAAAATGCATCCTCTCTTAACCATCTTATAATTAATACAAAAATCTAAATTTCTAGGTAGTTTAGCGAATCTTTCACATACATAATATGTAATTATCATAACAGTATGCCAAAGGTACCGCATTCAAATATTTTGTAGATGAAAATTCAAAGAAGCCTTTCACCTCATCCTCAGTCACTACTAACTCCTCTACGTTCCATCGAGCAGTTTCGAATTTTATTACTCTTTCTTGCGACCCCCAACAATGCATTTATTCTCCCAATTGTCCAATTTACATAGACTCCATTGGAAAATGAGTGAACGGAAGAGATGTTTTCATTCAATTCCAACCACAAATTTTCCTAAAAATCATGGGTAATCATGGAGGAATACTTATCCTTATCTTTATTCCAAAGACAAGTCCAGTCTTGGAATTTTATCCTGCGAGCATCCTCATCTTATTATCCCTTTCCAACTCTTGAAAATTTAACTTTTTCAAAGAGAAAATGTCTTTCTTGCTATTTCCTTAATTTTTTGGCTGCATTTAAAAAAATAGTGAGATGTACCTCATCTCTCTTACTATGGGAGCCTCCTGTTGTGCCTTCTCCCAATTTTCTTTTGTCCAAGGTCGAACACTAGGGATGAGAGTCTTTATAAAATTCCTAACTACCCTCAAAACTTCAAAGATGGCGTGTCGTTGAGTTTAGCGTGGTGAAAGTCTCGGTTGAGGAGCCACTCCTTGGCTACCTTCGATGCCACCACCACCTTCGCTGCTGCTGTTGTTGCTTCCTTTGACAACATCCATTTCCTCCTTGTTCTTTTAGCAATAAAATTTAGTATTTGATTTGTGCCATTTAAGACTTGAATAGATTTGCTTGTGGGTTTATAGATTTTGGATGGATTTTGAAGAAAAAATGGAGTTGGGGTTTTGGATTTGAGAGAAATTTCATAAGAAAAAAAGAAAAGGTTGAAAAATGGAAGAGATAAACTGAAAAGTTGACTTCTAAGAACTATTTCTCATTTGACCAAACGTCAAACTCGCCAAACGCAGAATTCAGCGACTCAGAAGAGTTCACCAAATGCAGAATTAGAAAACTCTGAAGAGTTCACTGAATGCAAAGGTACTCACTGAGAGTTCGGTGGTACACTGCGTCAGATGATTCTTTGCAATTTTACAGCTTCACCAAAATTAGAAACAGACTTATTAAACGTTGGATGATGTTCTATATTTCACAATTTCTTATTTCTAAGTCCAATTTATCATGTTTAGACTTTTCAACTCATATTAATCATGTCAAACCTTGTTCTAATTGATTTGAATGCCTTAGCGGATAGTTTTTGTAAATATTTTTCGTGATTGATCATTAGTTGGAACAAATTCAATACATACTAACCCCTTTTACACACAATCTTTTACGAAATGATTTCTAACCTTAATATGATTGGTTCTACTATAATGAAGTGGATTTTGCGCTGTATTTATAGCTATGGTATTATCACATACGACAGACACTTTGTCAACCTTAACATTATAGTCATTTAATGTATGCGCCATCCAAAGTACTTGAGTACAACATAAAGCGGCCGACACATATTTGGATTGCTTTAAAAAGAGACTCACTATTTTGTTTCTTAGAAAACTAAGAATCGAAGCAATCACTAAGGAATTGACACGTACCAGAATTAATCTTCCTATCAATAAGGTTACCAGCATAATCTGAGTCACTATATCCCCATAAATCAAAATATCCATTCTTAGGATAAAATAACTCAAAATTTAATGTTTTTTAAGTATCTAAATGTGCGTTTAATGTCAAATAGATGCGATTTCTCAGGCATTCTTTGAAATCTAGCACATAGACACATCGCATGTAAAATATCGAGCCTACTAGCTGCCAAGTAAAGCAGACTACTAATCATTCCTCCATATTTTGTCACGTCAACCGGCTTTCCTTTTTTTGTCCTTACCGATCTTTATTTTTGTGCTCATTGGAGTAGTCACACTTCGACCAACGTCGAACATATACTTCTTTAGAATGTCTTTGATGTACTTAGTTTGAGAGATATATACTATTTCCTTGGTTTGCTTGACTTGAAGTCCAAAGAAATAGATGAGCTCTCCTATTATGCTCATCTCAAATTTTTCTTCCATAAACTTAGCAAAATTCTTACACAAAGAATTATTAATAGCACCAAAGATAATACATGATCATAAATTTGTACAAGTAAATGAAAATATTGTTCACTTTTTAGTCTTCAAGTTTCTATTTTACCCTATCAATGAACACTAACATGATTTTTTAAATTTACCACAATTAACCAACTAAAGATATAATAGAAATAGCAACTAAAATAGGTTGATTTATTAAATTATGTTTAAGTCAAACTTGAACAATATATGAGATAAACAAAATCAATCATTAACATTCATAATAGATGCAAAAAATCCACTAGAATAAGTGAAGATAATTTTAAACTTACATGTATCCTAGTAGCAAAGAGTATCCAAGTCGCACCTTTTAGTTCTCAGAACGGCAATGTGATAGTTTAAGTTACGTTGTTAACTTCGATCAATGTTGGAACAGCTTTGGACGTAGACTTTTTGAGGACACTAAACATTATACTTCTTGTTTAAAAAACCGTCGAGTAACTTATTTTGTATCCATTATGAAACTCATTAAAGTTGAGACACTATGAGTAATCCAAGTACACTCTTTTGTTTGTATCCAATAACTCTAAACTTCGGATGTTTGAAACCTAGAACTTTTACTTTTAGTGCATCCCCTTGATTATGCGTGTCATTAGTTTGTACCACACATAATTCTTTATGTGCAATATGTTATTGTAAAGCTAATTGAACTCAGATATGGGTCTATACACAATTCTTTACATATATAAGTTGTAACCGTAAATAAAATTGATATCTAGTGAGTAGTTACAACATGATAAATTTTCGTCACTCTAATATTCTATAAACGCTTCTCCTTTATAGCATTAACAGCGAGGGAACGGTTTCGGTGACGGGTGGGGGAGGGAGACGCGGTGACACGCCCAATAAAAGAAGGACACGTATCCAACTACAAATTATTTTTGATTTTCACAGAAGTCCACGTGTCAGCCACCTATTGGATGCATCACTGTGTCCTCTCTTTCTCGCACGTCATTTAATCCCGTTCCTTAACAGCGAAACATCTCTGTGCTTCCTCTTCTCACCTCGTGTACCCTTCTCTCTCTGTAAATCAGTCTTTATTTCAGCACTGTTGAAAAGTGAGATTAAATAAATCTATAACTGCTCTGCAATCTGCATAACTGATGACTGATCAGCCACTCAAGTGAAAAAGGACGGGGAGATTAAAAAGATCAGGGGCTCACACAGGGCTCTGGGTTTTGGGATTTCTTTTTTCTCAACTTTTTTTTTTCCTTTTTCAAACAGTTCTATGATATTCTTTTTCCAAAACTTTTCAGGTACTCCTTTGTATTTTATTGTTTTTGTCTGCATTCACAAGCATTGTAGTAGAATCTTTTCTGACCTCATTATAGGGAAGAAAGCATAAAGATGAGGACAACTTAGATGAAGAGGGCTGTGTCTTTTTTATATGTATTAAGTTCTGCTGCTGATAATGGCCATTGAGCGTGCTTTTCTATAGTGATTTTTTAGAGAGCAAAAAAAAAAATCATACCGGTCCTATTGTTTCAGTTTTAAATATTTTTGTGAAAATACAAATCAAGAAATTCATCACTTTTCTAGATTAGATGTTCATATAGCATAGACACGTTATCTTTTTCTATAGTGATGTTTTGGTTGAGCGGTTTGGGGTTTTCTTTGCTGAAAAATAGAATGTTGTAGCGAGAAATTATGGGAAGTGTGCTCCTTTTTTCTTTTGTGGAAGATACAGAAATTGCTAAGCCTTGAGAGAGTATATTCACTTATGTTGCTTTCTTGAAGATGGGATTTTGATTTGAGTTAATTCGTGTTTCAAAGATCAAAGCTTTTTTTAGTTTTTGGAATCTGAAGTGACCTCTTTTTTAGTAATTAAGGTGTGTTTTTCATCCTGTTTTTTATTTTTCTTGTTGGTAATTTAATGGCTGATTATGGGGCTTTAGCATCACCAATAGAGGATCACAGAAAGCCTTCCTCATCAATTTTCAGTTCACCTAGACTTTTTACTGCCTTTGCCACAAAGGGATTAACTGATTCTGAATCTTTGATGAGCCCCACTTCAATTCTTGATAGTAAGCCTTTTTCTGCCTTTAAGAGCCCTTTTGGGTCTGATCCTGCTTCTTGCAGAAGTCCAAAGGGTGAGTGTAGAGCTTATTGGGAGAAATTGGATTCTAGGGGTGTTGGTCTTGGTATTCTTGATGCTCTCAGTGAGGATAAATCAGATACTGCCAAGTTATTGAAACCTGAGAGCCCAAAAATAGTTTTGTTTGGTCCACAATTCAAGATTCAAATCCCTTCTTTGCCTCCTTCTGATTCTGCCACAGATTCACCAAAATCTCCAGCTGATTTTGGTGTCAAGACTAAGTTACCTGGTTTATCTCCATCTTGTGAAATGAAACCCCCATTTGGAAATACAAATTCTGGCCTTGAGAACTCTGGTTCCCCTGTAGGTTTTAATGGCCTTTCTATAGCTGAAATGGAGCTTTCTGAGGATTACACTTGTGTTATATCTCATGGCCCAAATCCTAAGACTACTCATATATTTGATGATTGTATTTTTGAGAGCTGCTGTGGTGTTCTTGGAACATGTTTGACGAGGAAAGAGGAAGAGAGTTTCATCAACCATTCATTGAGCTATCCATCTGACAATTTTCTCAGTTTTTGCTACAATTGCAAGAAGAATTTGGGACAAGGGGAGGATATTTACATTTACAGGTTAGCTAAACTAGCTTATTGTATTTAGTTTATGTAATTTACTCTTTTAAGCTGTCACAACTCACAAATGTCCTTTTGAAAACTTCAAAAACAAAGTGACTTTTATTTTTCCTCTTGAAGTCTCCAAAGTTTGGAGTATTGTTTGTTTTCCTCGTTTGTTAGTTTCTGAGTACAATGACCTCTATTATCTTGAAGCCTCTTAGGGTAGCCTGCTTGAACCCAAAAAGAGTTGTAGAATTGCTTGATTTTAATAATAGTGTAATGCTTAGGTCTTGATTGTACCTATGTTTGGCCTTGATAACAAGAATCATTAAAGAATCAGTTAATATTTGTTACATGAACTAATTTTCATCATGATTCTAATCATCTAAAAAGGCTTTTTCGGTGTACTAAGCTCCTGCGGTTGCGTAGGATCTGGGAGGAGCCGGACCGCGAACATGTACGCAGCCTTACCCTAAACTTTGTGTAAGAGGCTGTTACGCTGCTCGAACCCGTGACCTCAAGGTCACAAAACAACAATCTTACCAGTTGTTCAAAAGCCGTACTTTTCTGGTGTACTAGGCTCCTTCGTTTGCGTAGGATCCGGGAGGAGCCGGATCGCGAAAATGTACGGAGCCTTACCCTAAACTTTGTGTAAGAGGCTGTTCCGCTGCTCGAACCGGTGACCTCTAAGGTCACAAAACAACAACCTTACCAGTTGTTCAAAAGCCTGTCCTCGTGATTCTAATCATCTCCCTTTGGAAAAATTGTTGGAATGGGAAATACATTAGGAGTCTCTGCTTATTTGTATTTGACTGTTCCATTTGGACTTTAGTTTAGAACTATTATGTAATGACAAGTCTTGTTTACTGTTTATGTGTTCATTTGCATATGCAGTGAGTAAAAAGGATTTCCCTGAGTTTTAATCTGGCTGTTCTTGTTAGTGGTCTGTTATGGATCTTATGAGGTTACATGGTGCTAATTGTTTCAAAATTTGTTCTTTCAGAGGTGACAAAGCATTTTGCAGTAGTGATTGTCGTTACAAGCAGATGATTCTGGAGGAGGGAGTTGATGGAGACTGATAAGAACAAGCAGTATCACAATTGAAGATAATAATCCAGAAATATGGATTCTGTGACACCGCTTCAATATTAACTAGAAGAAGAAAGTGTGGACTCCCAATATCATCAGTTACCAGATCAAGGCAACATATGTTTCTCTTGTATATGTCGTTAGATATCATTGGTTTTTTTTTTTTTTTTTTTTGACTCTCCCAGTCCCACTCCAATCCCCTGCCAAAAGAAGAGGGGGGAGAGGGGGAGGGGGAGGAAAGAAAAAACTTGTGTTGTAGGGGTTGAGGCTGAAATGCTGTAGTTCTAATGCTGTTGTCGGAAGAGCAATGGAAAGTACTGTTTTGGGTGCTGTTTCTTATTTGAAAATGGGGTTTTGAGGAATGATTTGCTTACGTTATTGGATTGAAAAGTTGGATGGTTCTCATATATTATCGTACTATATATACTAAACCCAAAATTAGGCACACGATGATCAAAAAATAAAAATAAAAATTAGGCACACGTGGGAAGGGCCAATGAACACATTTGAGTAGATTCTCTTGGTTTTTGGCATTTTATATTTCTTCTATTTGTAATTAATTTTCTTAAGTACCAATGGATCTACATCCACCGGTCTATGTTCCATAAGTTAAAAGATCAATGTTTAACAGTGTGATTTTATTTTTAATCCTTTCTACCCAATTGGTCAATGAAGTTTTTTGATGGTATGACTCTAGGAATCTCTGATAACTTCGACTTCATGATTGTATTTTAAGTTACTTCAATCGATCTATGTCTCATTTGAAAGATTGATATACACATCGATCGATTCATGTGCTGCAACCTGAGAGATCAATGTATTTCTTAATTTGTTTAATCCTTTGTTATTTCCAAGATATAAACTAACTTTTTAATTATTTTAAAATCATTTTCTTACACTCCATCAACATGTTATATTTCAATAAAATCATACTTTAAAATCATTTAAACATATAATGAAAAAAGTTAAATAATCATTGTAAAAAAATCTGTAAATATTTGTGTGTGTGTCAATATAAAAATATCAGGAAAAAGTATACATAAGCATAGGTATTTTTACAAAAGAACTTTATGTAAAAGATATATAGCTTTATTTTTTAAAAAATTGTTAATATGTAGGCACGCAACAAAGAAGCTGCGCAATAATAGAGGTACGCACAACACAATATAGGGGATCTTTTTGCAAGATATCATATTTTATCTGTAAATTATATATTGTATAAGTTTGGTAGGTATTTGGTAAATACAGTTTGATAAAGATGAATGAGTCAGACTTATGGATACTTTTTTTTGATAATAAAGGGAAATTTTATTTATAATAGATCGTGTGTCAATACGGCAGTTACATCATTTGGTAAATGGCTATTCCATTCGATATGGATACTTCAAAACTTGAAATTTGGGTACTATTAGATAAGTCTCATGATTAGGATACTTGCGCTGCACTATCTCAATCAGGTTTGCGATTAACTTTAATGTTTTGGGCCAAATCACACATACACATAGTTTGTGTGTGTATACACGCACACACGCTTAAACATAGGGAGGAGAGCAAGGTGCCGGTGAACTAAATTTTAGTGAATAATTTAAAGTTAGGTTCGATTCGAACATGTTTGATGAGGTCCGAGTTCGAGTTCGAGTTTTGACGAACCTAAAAGTAAGCTTGTATTTCAATCCGATAAGTTTTAAAAGAATTTTGGATTGGCTCGAAAGCTCGACTACGATTCGTGAGCATTATTCTGTTTGCAAACTCTGATTAGCTCGTGAGTTCGAGTTTGATTTGTCGACTCAAAATCGATTTTTTTCATGTAAATTATGGGCTATGAATCAAGCTTACAAATCAAGCTGTATAGTAAAGCTGAGTCGAGCTTTAAGCTTATTTTGTCGAAGCTTTGTCAAATATTCTAGTCAAATAACATTGAGCTTGAATTCGATTCGTAAAACATTTCGAACTGAAATTATGATTTGAATTCAAATTCAAATTCGCTAACATCAAATTCGAACCGAGTCCTTAACGTATGCCTTCCCTCCCATTCTTAGGTTCCCACCTTTTCTGCGGATGAGATCTGAGGAGGCCTCATATGATGCAAAATATGAGGCTTCCAATCATGCGACGCCACGTGTATAAAAGAGACTTTTTTTAAAAAAGAAAAAAAGTAAACAGCAGACTCTTTTGTACACGTGGCGTCGCGTGATTGGAGGCATCATATTTTGCCTTATACGAGGCCTCCTGTGATCTCAGCCCCCTTTTCTGCGGCTTTTTTTCGGGGACGGGGGCCGGAGGTGAGGTGAAGATGCATGCATTCGAAAACAGTCAGCCTTTCTTTCTTCTCTCTCAGCGGTCCAAAAATAGTAGTTAGTTGAGAAGACAAAGCGTGCATGAAGCTGAAAATTTCCTAATAATGAAATTCACATAGGAACACGACAAAACAGGTTCTGGACCATTGCCCTAAGGATAGAGGACTATTTCAATTTATCAACTTTTTGTGATGTCCAAATTCTCTTACGTAATATGTCAGGTGGTTTTCAAAAGTTACTTGGTTTGTAGTATAGATGCAATGAATTTAGTCTCGTGACGGGTACAATCTTTACATCAAATTGAGTATTCAAAAGTTGATATTATGATCCTCTAACGTTCCAGTCTCAAAAATTTTTGTGAATGATGTAAATCAGGTCATCCAATAGTCTCTTAAGTGAGAGAGAGGTACAAAACTTGGTGTTCACAAAATATCTGAGCTCATATATGCTCCGATATAAGAAGATAATAGCAGAGACCAAACAATCCTAACGTTCCAATCTCAAGGTGTAAATCAGGTTATTCATTAGCCTCCTAAGTGAGAGCCACAAGACTTGGTGTCCACAAAGTGACTGAGTTCAAACTTGATCCGATATAAAAAGATGACCGCAGAGACTACACACCAATACTGAGGGTGCCGAAATTTGACCGGAGGAACATTACTTGTTTCTAAATGTGTAGGAGGAACATTACTTGTTCATCAAAGCTTATACACGAACTTGCTACAACATGAGTCAAGGATGACAACACGATTCAAATTCTACCTGCTGCCAAAATTCAAACGTTAATAATTAGTCATAATTTACAATTCTAATACTAACTAGACTACCACTAGACACCTCATAGTTAAATGCTTGTGTTTATGTGGTATAAACATGTATACAAAGGTCAACATGTATCGTGTCAAATTTGAACCCGAGGACACAGCGGTATGTTTCATAATAATTGTCACATTGCCTATAGTAAAACTGTTCATGTATGTGCCATATACATTAGGTTTGTAGCATGACGTATTATGTTTTAGCTAATAAAGTCTATTTAAGTGATAAAACTTCAGATCATGATATTTTAATTGCTCAAGCAAAAGGCATTGTAGTACAACGTAAAATTTGTCAAGTGAAATAACCTGCCTGACCAGGCTACTTTTAACTTAGCAACCGGGATCATTTTTTCCCTTTTGGTTGACAATTCAGTAGTTAATATATATAGAGTCCATCTCACAATATTCTCAGAATAAAAATATTTATTAGGGTTTATATAAATATGATGTAATGGAAATTGTTTCTCTGCTTAAAATCTTACCAAAGACCAAAAAGAAAAACCAGAAAGAAAGAAGGGGGAAAAAAATGATAGATATAGTGGTGCTTTATAATCTTCACAGGTTAGTTTTGTCCGTGTAGTGAGATAATTTTCTATTTTTTATACAGGAAATGTTACATAAATTTCACAAAAAAAAATAATGCATTTAGTCAATCTAATCTACGTACCATCCACATAGCGGACATGGGAGCAAGTGTCAAGGTTGCTGCTTCATAACCTTGAGGCCATTCATTCGAACTGTAGAAATAGTCTCTTACACAAAGTGTAGGGTAAAACTGCGTACATCAGATCGCAAAGCGACCCACCCATTGTTTCAAAAGAGGAAAAAAAAAAGAAAGAAACAGGACTCATAAACAGATGATCCATAACAATCATGGCCCAATCACTCCATAAAGCTGGGCCGAACTGGCTAGTCAACTTGCCCAAAAGACGTGAAAGATCTGGCTACTTCGCTCGGTTTATCTTTTTTTTTTAAAGATAAATTGCGTCTAATTATATATTATTGGGCAAAATTATTTTTCTCCACACTGTCGGTTTTGACATTTCTTAAAGTAAGCTTGAATTACTAAGCTTGTACTTGATTAAATAATAATTGTTTGTAATATTTTTTAATTCCTAAATAAACTTGACATAATAAGCTGCCTACATAGACTGCATAAAATATTCAACAAAGTATTCGATTTTACCTTTCGAATTTACTAATGTAAGGTGATTGGTTTATGCATATGTTTTTGTTTTTGTACAAATGTCTATGGTACGTCGAAAGTATGAGAGAAAGAAATGGAAGTTACACCTGCTGAAGAATTTATTTAGGAAAAAGATAAGAGAAATAGTCTTCAAAACAACCCGAAACGTATTAAGCCATGCATAAAAATAGAATCATGATTAGACAAACATAGTGTGAAATTCATTTTTCAATAAACTTCATCAGTTAGAAACTAGAAAGTAATTACCAAAGAAACAAACATGCACTATACTTGGAAAGATATATATATATCGTTATAACATTACATGTTTCCATTTTCAACGGAGTCAAAGACACATTCTTTCATGACTTTAAAATATCATGGAATAAAACAAAATGATTCACTATTAGTTGCTCTTCTTATATTGTGAAGTAGTAATCACAATTTTTATTATGGATCATTGGAAAATGACCTCTGTGTATTTCTAACGTATGAGTATTGCTGCGTACATCTTACCCCTTCTACATCTCGCTATAGACTAAAGTCTCTAAAGCAATGTGGTAATGTAGTTGTTGTTATAACATTACATTCACAAAGACATTTCAGAATAGTTGGTCTAGTTTCCTTTGTGGCAAAAGGTTGAACCCCAACACAAAGGGCCTCCACTGCCCTCGTCCCAAGGAGCTGCACAGAGGATGTAAATCAAGAGCCCAACAGCTTTCTAGATTGGATAAAATCTTACGCAGTTACACACACAAAGTGACCCACAAACCAGGCCTTTGGCCTAGTTTCCTTCATCAACAATCATTTGAAGGTTGAAGTAGAAAGGATTCCGAGTTGGACAATTAATTTTTGATTAAAAAATTAAAGCCCGACATCCTAAAGGCGACAACATGGTTTGCGGTTGGAAGTTGGAATAGTAGTTGAACTTCAACCTCAAATCATTTGGATGACCATCATTCACCAATGCCAATAATGCCACCATAGCTCAAGTTGTACATTCAAGTGATTTTACTTTGCTTTTTGTACTAGTAAGTAATGAAGTAATTATACCCGCTCTGATACCAATTGAAGTAAATAACGGATTCAAGAACACAACGCGTAAAAGCAAAACACACTTTTATTAATGTTCGGAAAATAACTCAAAACCGAACTACCACTAGCCGCTTTTTGTCAATGACCCTATCCGGTATTGACTCACCAATCACCCTATCCGGGATTGGTATTTGACACCCTTGGCCTTGGCACTCTTGGCGCTCTTGGCACTCTTGAGGCACCATCTACTATGGTTGGCCCCCTTTATTTATAGACCAACTAGTCTAATCAAAACCAAACCCTACTAGGACTAGGTAAATATTTAATAAAACAAATCCTAACTAGAATAGATAAAGAAAACTTAAGGAATATTAAGATAATGACTCTATCTTTAATTCCTACTATTTAGGAATCCTAAACCAATGAGGAAATTATCCAACAATTAATAGACTATCATTCAATCGCATTGCACGACATTAATAGACACGTTCATAAATGAAGAATTGTTCTGTTACAATGTCCCAACCCGAATACCAGCTGAGCTTATGTCATAAAGGTTATGAATGAAGAACTCTTATAATCATGTTGGGTGTGGCATACAATTTGTTCTCTGCATAAAGTTTTACGGTATTTTGTTTAGAATGAAGTTATAATATGAAATATGTAGCGAGTCACTATTAGATAACACAAGATTGTGTTAAGATATGTCACATTTGCCAATAAATAATAACTCAAGTGGCTAGACAAAATTCTGAAGACCAAAAAGTATTGGGTTTAAATCTTTGTAAACACTAGGTTCTTTCACTTTGTAGATGTATTACAACAGTGGTTCATTTCCACTATACTGCTGTATAGTGTTTTTTTTTTTTGAACAATTATATAGTATTTATTCATATACTAGTAGTGGTTATTTCTCCACCATCATGTATGTATCATATATTAAAAGATACTTAACTAACTATACACACAGCAAAAAATAACCCAAGATCACTATTACTATAACAACAACAACATTATCCTATTGTATTACAGGCTTCTGTCTATAGCGAGGTATGAAGTGGTCGGATGTACGTAACCATACTCACGTGTTAGAAACATACAGATGTTATTTTCTGATAATCCATAATGAAAATTACGTCAAGCTGTGTGGATGACTCAAGACCACTATAACTAGATTCTTACAAAACCACATGAGAGACATGTGGTTAAGCCATATTGAGCCTTTCTCTTTAAGGTCCACGTACTCAATCCTCTATCCCATCTCTCCCTTCGTTTCTCTTCATATGGGGTACTAATGTTGCGATAATTGTCAACATAAATATATTACTTGTTTGTGGTGGGCAGTGTAATTTAGGATTAGGTTTTTGGGGAGAGAATAATCATTTCCCATAGAGACTTTTTTGCATGTGGAGGCCATGTGAAGAATCTTATTAGAAAATTGAGTTTATTATTCGTCGTGTATATAACTTTGATATCTATAATCTTTTTGATGCGATTAATATCTATAACTATCGTATTAACATCTTATATCCATAAATTTAATGTGTTTCCCTAACGTAATGTCTCAGGAGCTGAAACTAAAGGTCTACCAAATATACAACATAACTACGGCGGCCAATTTAGTCATTGTACTTTATTCCATCATATTCTAAAGTCAAGGAATAGTGTATCTTTAACTCCATTGGAAATGTATACACATTTCTCCCTGTAGGTATGCAGAACTTAAATAAGAGTATAATTGATCAAGGTTTGAAGGATAATTGAGCTTCAATAAACCATGTCTCTTGTCTTTTAATGGTGGAGTTTTGGTAGGTCTTACTATCCCGTAATTAGTTTATTAACACACACTCATGCAACACATTAACAATTATTATCTAATCATGATTGATCAATGATTTCACACCGGGATTTTGGGGTTGGGGGGGGGGGTGGTGAGGAGGGGAGATTGGTTCAACTGTCTGATTATATTCATTACGGTAAATTTTTTAAGAGGTAATTACACTTTATGTTCATAACTTTAAGGTCGCTATCATTAGCATCCACAACTATCGTATTAGCATGTTATATCCATAAGTTTAATACGTCGTCACGAAAATTCAACATTAAAATGGAAACTGTAATATCCTAATAACGGCTTTATGAATTTATTAACTCCAAGAGAGTTAATTACACGTCATATCCTTAACTTTGAGGATCGTTGCGATTAGTATGAACCGATATCGTATTCACATCTCATATCTATATATTTAGCGTGCCGTCATAAAAATGCAACTTTTAACAGAGAAATTCATATCCTAAAGGTGATGTGACATGGTCGATAAAAAATTTAACCCTGCAAATATTTTTGGAGCAAAACCATTCGGTTGAGATCAGGAGAGGCAGAAAGTGAGGCAAAATATGAGGCCTCTAATCACGTACTGCCACGTGTATAAGCAATTCTTTTTTAAAAACAAAAAAATTTTGCACCTCTTTCCTTTTTGTACATGTGGCAACGCATGATAATAGATATAACCTTTTGCTTCACTTTCTGTCTCTTCTAATCTCAACATAAAAACATTAGCCCTGGCGGTATTTTGTTTTTCCTCTCAAACTTCAACAAATTTTTCTCCACTTTTAATGTTATACCACATGGCCGCCGTAGTTATGTTGTATATTTGGTAGACCTTTAGTTTGAGCTCGTGAGACATTATGTTAGGGAAACACGTAAGAAGGCTTATTGAAGTGTACATATATTGATTATATATCTCTTAATCAGTTTGCATTTTTTCTTAAATTCATATGTACATTAGAAGGGAATATAATTTGAACCTTAATTTTTACATGAAACTACAATAATGTTAGAATTCCTAACAACTTTTTGAAAATTTGGCATATACGTACATACAAATACATGCACATGCTTACACACATACATATATGTGCGTGCGCGTGTGTATATATATGTGTGTGTTTGTGTGTGCGCATTTGTACTACATTCTATATATATTGTATTCGCTGTTGTGTTTCCAAGACATAACCCAACTGGTTCCGGGCAGGGGTTCTCAAAAAGGAGATCAGTGGTTCAATTCTTGCCAATGTCAAGAGAGCCCCTTCTCAGCAAATGCATAGTGTGGGAGCTCCTTGACCTGTAGGCTTGCCTGCAGTGCTGGGGGCTCCTTATGCAGACTACTGTGTAAAGATCAAGCTCCTACTAACGGGCCGTTGATTACCTGATTTACATCCCTACATTACCTTTGGAACTAGGTGTGACACTGGTTGGGTTCAACCTTTGTATTCGCTATTGAGCTAAAAATTAGGCCACATTGATTCAACCTCTGGATTCGCTATTGAGCTAAAAATTAGGCCACATTTATTTACTGATTGAGTGGCAGGCGTTCATCCCGAGTTGAAATTGTGCACTCTTGAATAGTATTTAAAAAAAGAATGGGCTATCGGAACAAACATATCCTGTCCGCATGAGTAAATAAAATCCTTAAGTCTACGAAATCTCATACCAAAGACATTTTAACCTCGTACCCTAGGTTCAATTTAGAAGTATTACATAAGTACTAAGTCCTTACAATAACATTTCTACTCATTTTACTATAGATTTTACATTCATGAAACAACAACAACGTTATCACGTTGCCTTAGAGTCGTTTGTCTATGACAGGATATGGAGGAGTTGGATGTATGCAGCTATATCCATGTGTTAGAAACACATAGAGGTTGTTTTCCGTATGACCCATAATGAAAATTGCATCAAACTGTGTCGATCAACTGATACTTCACGATATAAGAAGCACAGTCAATATAGTAAGTCATTTTGTTTTATTCCATCATATTTCAAAGTTAAGGATGAATGTGTCTGACTCCATTGGAAATGTAAAGATTATTCAAAGACACTAGGGAAAAAATAGACAAAATAGGGAACAACTTTTAAGATTGAGGATTCTAAGTTTTTTTCTTCTAATTAAGTAGTAGCTGATCGCAGTTACTAGGTAGGAGTATTTTAAAATGAGCATCACCTCATTGTCTGTTGTCTGAATCAGGAAGCAAATAGACATGATCCAAAACGGCGCAAATTGAGCAAAACAAGAGCAGATGCTGGACTGGGCACCCACAAAAATTAATTAACATCAGAATCATGAAAGCTGGTAGGAATAGGAGCACACAGTTTTAGCCAATCCAAATTCTGCTTTCCTACATGACAATATTTTACATGTTGCCTTGCTTAGAAAAGGACTCTTCCTCTCCCCCAAAACATAGTCTGATGGAAAGGGATAATCACCTTAAAAGAAGAAGGTTGAGAATTCGAATCATTCTGGAGTCATTTGTGGGAAATTTCATTGCTTAGACTCTATGATGCTATACTCGTGTATATAACACTTCTTGTGAAACTGGAGGTGACGTGGACCCTAACTGGTTGAGGTACAACATTTTAGAAAAGCTCTTCCTTTTCGAGAAAATGTTTTGGTATGTTTTTGTTCCTTTCAAGCTGAAAAAACCCACATGTTTTTGCCATCCTTCTTCTGTGGACATGATTTATTATCACTGTGACGGACCATTCTCCTACTCAAACAGCAATTTCATATTTCGCTTCAGTCCCCCACCCCCCCCCCCCCCACCCCCGCCACACTTTGTCATAGTACTATGTACTGGAAAATTAAGCACTATTAAAATAGGTAATATTTTGTCATTCTAAAGTTGGAACAAAAGTTGCAATTTGAGAGTTCAACCCAATATCACGTCTTAAGCGTATCGGCTTTGATCGCGGGGCTAAACATCATTGGCTTTCTTTTGGGTTTCAAATTGAAATATACTATTTCAATTAGAAACCCCTCATACCCCGTCACAGACGGAAGCTTCTAAGTCAATGGAGTAATGTTGTTGTTGTTGTATTGCAGTTCAACATATTTATAGTTAGGGGTGTTAAGCGAATCGAACAGTTCACGAACTGCTCGAGTTCGATTCATATTTGGTTCGAGTTCGTTCGTTAATTTTACTTAAATGAGCCGAATTCGAACACTTATTTAGGTTTGTTTAGTTAAACGAGCCGAACTGTTCGGTTCGTTTAAACAATTATAATGTTATCGAGTCAAACTCGGACCAATTTTAAAGCTCGTTTAGCTGAGCCAAACAGTTTGTTTAGCTAAACGAATCCGAATTCAAAAAACATAGTATTCGGCTCGGTTCGGTTCTTTAACACGTATTTATAGTTACGATATATACACACACACACACACACATATATATATATATATCATCATCATCCGGACCCAGTATATCCCAACGACAGCAAAAGCTATCGCTAAGATCTGAGGAGGGTAAGTGGTAGGCAGACAATACCTCTATCCCAAGGGATAGACAGTCTGCTTCCAGTGAGATCCCCGGCTCTATATGTACCTGCATAAATGACATAATAATAGAGATATGTTGTGCTAGTGTGTTAGTGAGGAAATTCAAGAAATATAAAGAAAAGACTTTCGATATTAAAATACACATCACGTGTATATGTACATGTAATGTAAAACAACGGTATAACATACGCAACCAATTGGAAAGTCAACCTAAAGTGTAGATAGTGTCTACGTCCATCTATGTCCCTAAATATAATCTAAGTGTCCCTATATATGACCTATACCTCGTCAACCTTAATCTTATGTCTCCATGAACTCCTATCCTGGACCATGTCCTCAGAGAGGTGCAAATCTAGTAGGTTGTGTCAATCTGCTCAATATATATATATATATCTCTTGTGGAAGATTTACATCATTCCATTTTATAGATCTGGAGATTATAGCATTAGATCTTGATAGATCTGTATGTAATATCATTGTTTCTCCTTTCTTCAAGGAGTTTTTTGGTTTAGGACCAACAAACATGGAACTCATTACTTTGTAATGAATACGATATATTAAAGCCAAAGGAATTGATCCTGGTAACATATCCTAGAGATTTGAGTTCGAATCCTCTCTCCACTTTAATATACACACACGCACGCACACACATACACTGATGCGTCACGAATCGTAACTAGATTAAGCCCGAAAGCACAATCATCAGAAATGGTCCACCAAGCCTCTGCAAGATAGAAAACAGAGTTATGACCGCTGTGGTTGTCTTCTCCGAGAGTCCTATAATACTTAAGCCAGTCAAATGGCTTACATAAAACTTGAGCAAAAGCAAATAGAGTATTGAGACTTGGAGTGAAACCAGAACCCTTTACATGGAGGAAAACATTCTCCTTTTATATGATTTATCTTGGACTTATCTTGTATAACAAGTTTATTGATGAGACCAGAATTACTTACAGGGTGGATCAGAGATGACCCAAGTTGTGTGCTGTTAATCTTCTGTCTAAATCCGTCAACGGAATCTGAGAAGGAAGAAAAACGTTAGAGGTCCCAGGACGCTGTCTCGGGAAAACCCTCCGACGCTTAAGTCGGTTATGGGTGTTTTTGAATAAGCAGTTTATGCTGAAATAAGGTTTAAATGAAACCTGTAAATTTCACTGAGTGATTTGGCTGTTTATGATGTATTGGCCGAAATGGAGTTCATGAATGAGAGCTCCAGAAGTTGTTCCAGAAATCGGATCCCTTTCCTCGTCTGGAAAATGGGATATTTATACCTAAGATTGAGGAGGTCTAACCCCCTGCCCGATTGATGGGACGGTGATGTGGCTGAGATGCCAGTCTAGTCCACTGCAAAGTAGTAGTATGATGACACTAAAGCCTGAGTCCGTAGCTGTGTCAGTGGTTGAACTTACGATGTGTAGGTCGGCCTATAATGATGATCTTATAATAAACCAGTCGGTGCTTGACACTTGGAAAATAATCTGCAAGTCTGCCTTGGTGGGTCCCAGATGTTAGCAGATAATATCTTCCTCTGATCTTTAGCAGAATTAATGAGGCTGAGGCCGAGCTCTGTTGATAAGAAAGTAAGGCCGAAGTCGAGCTGATTAGATGTCCTTTGAACGCACAGCTGATTCCTTTACCCGCTGAGGCTAACTGTAAATGGGAGCTTTGACTAAAGCTTTGCCGAGGCAAGGTGCAATATGGAAAAATATCCTTACGAAATGACTTCTTTCCCAACTCATCCTGGTCATATTAAACAAGTGCCAACCTGACTCAGTCATGCGGCCGAGCAGACCAAAGATTTGTAGTTGAGTTTGCCTTAACCATTTTAGTAGGTTTTTGTCTTGGCTAAAGTGCAAGATGGCCGAGCAGAAGTGCACTTCGGCCGAACTGCAGTGCATTTGTGCCGAACTGCGGTGCATTTGTGCCGAACTGTGGGAGTTAAACACCTTATGCATAAAATCTAACGCTAACTATTGCTGACTAACAGATGTTTATTTTTGGTTTATCATTTGCCTCCAGATTAGTTTGGCCGAGCTGACCAGGAGGGCAGGCTAATCGATTCAGAGCCTTCAATGCGTTATCCTTCCAAATGTGACATGTCTGCCTCCGATTGGGTTGCTCTGCACATTTACTGTCTGCGCAAAGTAAGAGGCGTCAGTTATGCACCTTTTTATTTTCGGCGGTTACAGAGATCGAGGACGATATCATCGAGGTGACCCTTGGGCTGCCAAGATGCAGGCCTATAAATAGAGCCTTTCATAATCACTTGAACCTTTTATCACTCCTATCTTCTGCTCTTGCGCTCTGCTTTTTCCTCCGACATCCGTTTTAGACTCCGGCAACTTAGTCTTTCTTCAGCCTCTCTCTGGTCTTCTTCTTCCTTTTCCTCAATTTTTCTGTAAGTCTTCTTTTACAATTCTTCACCATGTCTGCTTCATCTCATGATTCTCAGAACTTTTCTGAAGGTGCTTCTTACATCGCCGGTGATGGAGGGAATTCCAACTCTCCATCTCCGTCTGGGGGGACGGTCTCTATTGACAACCGTCCGATCAGTAACCTGCGCCGGACCACCGGTGACACTGCTACATCCAGCAGAGCTGTCAACGTGGTTGACTCTTCACCGGAGCAAGCAAGGATTGCTCCTGCTCCAGCATCTGTAAATCCTCCGGCTCTGCTAAGGGGTCCATCTATGTTCACGGGGGTCCTTGAAAGAGGTCTTCCGTCTCCCTTGGTTCAAAAGTCTTTTTGCAAGTTGTCCGAGGCCGATCTGAACCGGATCTGCCAATTCCACAAGATTGACCGAAATCGGTTCGGCCCAATCCTTCCTTTGCCTAGTCAGACTGCTTATGATCCTCCAAAGGATTATGAAGCAGTCTACGAGGACTACTTCAAGTCGGGCTTCAATCTGCCCATTCCTGAATCTCTTACCCGAATTATGCGGGCTTATGGTCTTAGGATTCCTCAGATCCAACTAAACAGTCTGAAGCTCATTCTTTGTTATCTTCTTTTTCTTAGAATAGCTGAGACTCCCTTTAACGCCACCGTTTTTAGAGCCCTTTCTGCCTGTTGGGCCTTGCATAGCTGGTATTACTTCAGCAAGCGGGCCTCTAACACTGACTTCCTTTTTGCTATTAATATTCATACCTACAATAAGAGATAGAAAGGTAGATTTTTTACGTCAAAAAGGCTGAGCTGCCGAGCGGGAATATCTGGAAGTCTGGCCGAGCAGACAATTTGAAGCCGGGCCCAGAATACTGTGATGAGGTAGCCAGACAGCAAAGTCTCCCAATCGTCATTGACTAGAAAAGGGTGGACTACGACATATTGATGGCGACAGACCTAAGCCATTCGACTGTGGGTCAAAACTATCTGCCCCTTTCTCCTGACAACATGCTCATTGTCAGAGGCCGATCTTGATGCACTTTTTCTTTAGTATTTTTCTTTCTTTCAGTAGCTAACTGTTTCATCCTTGATGCAGGCGCAATGGCTAATGGCAACACTTTCCACTCCAACAGACTAGCCGAGGCGGCAGCCAGGAAAAGAGCCTGCAAGGCTAGAAGGGTGGCTGCCCTTTCCTTTGCTGGGAGAACTTCTACTTCAGCTCTGCCCCCAGTTCCTGCTGCTGCTGAGCCCGTGCAAGCAGAGCCCGAACCAGGTAACAAACTTTTTCTAACCTCAAATTTTTCTAAGTGTTGAGCTCTGCCTTTGACTTGATCTGTTATGTTTTCTACAGCATTGCCGATAGAAATTATGGATGACGAGCCTGAGACCGAGATCCAACCTTAGGCTCCTGCTGAACCAGAGCTCTCAGTAGAAGTTGGCGATGGCTCAAGCCTTCGCCCCAGAAAAAGACAAAAGGGTGAAGGTTCCAGTGGCCAAGATGCGGGGCCATCTCAGCCTTTGGAAATGGCTTCTGCCGAGCCTGCTGAGGAAACCCTGCCTCAGCCGACTGAATCGCATGACCCAATCCTCATTGAGTTTTCAGAAGGCGATTCGGCTGTGGACCCAGCCACAGCCAGGAAGCTAAACAAAGTGACGGTTCTCCCCCTAGATCAGCAAAAGTTCAGAGCAGCTTCTTGGGAGGACTTGAAGAGCATCCTTCATTCCAATATCGATTTGGTAAGCAAAACTTTCTAAGTGTTTGTTTACTTTATCACTTAGTCATTTTTCTAACACTGCTTTCTGACAGGTCCGAGCTCAGGAATTGGAGGCCCTGGCTTGTGGAGAAGAATTTTTTGAAGATCTTCAAACCAAAACCAAAGAGCTTGAAGAGGCTGACCAGCAGAGAGCTGTGCTGACTCAGCAAGTTAACTCTCTGCAAGCCAAAGTCTCCACACTCCAGCAAAGGACCGAAAATGCTGAGATAAAGTTCGCCACTTCCAACTCAAAGGCGGATGAGTTGGAACATAAAGTGGCTGATCTGGAACTGGCCTCCACTCAATCGCTGACTGAGATTGACGTCTTGAAAAAGGATAAGGCTGAAATGTTGCAGAGGAGCAACAACTTTGAAGAGCAGTTGGATCAACTGCGTCAACAATTAGCTGAGGCCGAGGTCAAAGCAGTTGCTGACTTTAGAAGATCCCAACTGTTTGAAGAGAACATGATTCTGCTGCAGAGTTTAGCTATGGAGGTTGGCTGAAAAGAGGCCATTCATGTCTGCTTAAAAATCTATCCAGAGTTAAACAAAGAAGATCCTCGTCTGGCCGAGCTGTACAACTCAAGTGCTCCTCAAGAATTTGATAATCAATTCTAGCAGTTTTTGGAAGGAGCTGACTTGAGAGAGGCCAAAGACTAGACTTAGGACTTTTCTTTGTAATTTGGCTGAGTAGACATCAATTGTACTCTGTACTCTAAAATTTTTATCAATGAAAAACTTTCTAAGTGTTTTGCAATTTGTTGTTCTTTCTTCTGTTCTGCTTTTTCACTTCAGCATTTTTGTCAAGTTTATTTCTCAAACTTATTGTTGTCGAATTCCCATGTCGGCTTTAAACCTGTTATTCTGCCAAGCTGACCCAAGAATAGATTAAGAATGAATCTTGCGCTGCTTTATCCAAGCTTCAATCTGAATGATGCTCAGTTAATAATCTTTTTCTTTTGTCGAAGCATGTAAGCTGAGATGAAATATTCTGGCCCGGGTTTCGTGAATTGAATTTTCACTGAGATGATCTGGACTCCAATGTCTACTCTGCTTCATTCTTCTTGGATTCTTCCAAGTGTAAACTATTGAGTTATGCTCTTATAGGACTGATCTGGACTCCAGATTCTACCCTATATTATATTCTTATGCTCAGCAATTCTTGAACTGAGCTTACGTTGAGCCGATCTGGACTCCAGGATCTGCTCTGCTAAACATTTCTTGGATTTTTCCAAGTGTTTGAGCTGACTTCGTAAATCTTTGAGCTGAGGAGACCTAGTTAGGTCATTTATGCTAATGTGACCTCGTGGGTCATTTTCTCAAAAGTGTGAAACTTGTCACATTCAAAGTTCCCTTAGAACCATTAAGCAAAGAACCAAGATGACTTCCTGGGCCATTTTGCGAAACCTGTCGCATTTGTACGTGAAACCTGTCACGTTTTTGCCGAGATATGAAATCTGTCAAATTCGGAGTTCCCTTAAAACCATTAGGCAGAGAACATAGATGACCTCCTGGGCCATTTTGCGAAACCTGTCGCGTTTGTACGTGAAACATGTCACATTTTTGCCGAGATGTGAAACCTGTCACATTCGGAGTTCCTTTAAAACCATTAGGCAGAGACATAGATGACCTCCTGGGCCATTTTGCGAAACCTGTCGCATTTGTGCGTGAAACCTGTCACGTTTTTGCCGAGATGTGAAACCTGTCACATTCGAAGTTCTCTTAAAACCATTAGGCAGAGAACAGGGCCATTTTGCGAAACCTGTCGCATTTGTACATGAAACCTGTCACGTTTTTGCCGAGATGTGAAACCTATCACATTCGGAGTTCTCTTAAAACCATTAGGCAGAGAACATAAGTGACCTCCTGGGCCATTTTGCGAAACCTGACGCATTTGTATGTGAAACCTGTCACATTTTTGTCGAGATGTCATATTCAAAGTTAGCCAGGCTGGGCTGGACAATAATATATATTGTATCTTCTGATATCCTAAGGGTGAGCTGAGCTAGACCAGAGATTTGATTAAATATAGGCCCTTAGATAATATAAGGCCGAGCTAAGGAATACCTCTGCCCCCATTAATAAGTCTCGCAATCTATTTTGCTGCCGACTAGAAGGAGGTGCCGGCCTGAGCCGAATAAGAAACTTGAATAAGATATGATGGGGAATGAGAATTTCGGATTCATGATAAAAAGATGAATCATAATTCCTTGGTGGGCCTATGCTTTTAGGTCAACTGTATACTTTCGGAGATCCGTAATCTCTGTCCATCCGAATCTGAATCCTCATTTTTCGGTGACCTGTCATGTTGCTCAGGTCGGCAACTTTCATCCAGAGGTGGCTTGCTAAAGTTGAGCCTGTTGTGCAACATTGACCTCGGATTGTAGAACTGTTGCAGGTGGCCGAGCTCAATTAGACGCCCAATCTCCTGGCCAAACTGCCTGCAATCTTCTGTATCATGCCCAATATCATAATGATATTGACAGTATAGTTGATGGTTCCTCTTATGAAGTGGTCTTGTGAGGGGCTGAGGCTCTCCTGCCAGGCCCTTCTTCCTCATATAGGAAAGAACATGAGCCTTTGAGGCCAGCATAGAGTTCCTTTCTTTTCCTTGGTCTCCCAACCGAATACTGACAGAGCGCCTTTCTTGTGTTTGAGCTCTCTCAGGCCGAGTTGGAGAATATTCCAAGAGTTGTTCTTGTGGAAGGGAAGTGCTCGGGTGAAACCCGCTGAGTCCCACCATAGAAGCTTTTCCTTTCATCTTCTTCACCATAGTTTGGAATTCCCTTTCCTATCTACAGGTGTTCTCGGACTACCAACATTGCATCAGTTACCCCAAAGTACCATTAGCTCTAATAAAATTAAAGCAAATCTTGTATCCTTATTGCCAATGATTCAACTTTTAATAACATGATTCGAATCAAATAAGAGCAAAACATATTATGTACCGTCTAAACTTGTTAATGACAACTCTATCGACTATTACTTTACTAAGATGGCATCCCCCCCCCCCTAAAATTTATAATGTCATCTAAACGGTGTTTCTAGCGCACTAGGTTTCTGCGTATGCGCATTGACGAGGTCGGATTGTCTCGCCAAGGTAAAAGTCGAAATATCCGGGGTCTAAAGCCGTCACCCCTTCGTCACTTGTCTTCCTAGGAAGCCTGAGAAAGGAAAGAGAGCGTTAAGGGACCCAGGACGCTGTCCCGGGAAAACCCTCCGACGCTCAAGTCAGTTCTGGGCATTTTAGCATAGAGCTTTAATTGAAATAGTGGTTTGATGGAACCTGTTTGGGGTCGGCCACAGTGCAGGCCGAGCTGAGTTAAGAACAGCGGGGTATTTTCGTCTTGTCTGTTTTTCTTCTCATTTTTACTTGGAGCTTCTTACTGTTGGAGAAGCTCTTTTATACTTGGTGTGGTTGAGGGCTGAGTGTCCCAAAGGGTTGAAGTGATGACACCTGGCTGACTTGCATGTTCGCCAACTATTGTCTCGGATAGATGAGATGAAGACGTCTGGCTAGCTTGCATGGCAGCCGCGCAGCTGCTAAGGATTGCTGTGCTGAGAACTTCCCCCCGTACGATTGACATCTGGAGAATCGAGAATGTATGTACGCCACGTAGCACATAGCTTCGTGACTATTGTAGTTTGGCCGAGGTCATTAGTCTGAGATCCGCATGGCTGTAATAAACCGTCGAGAGCAAAAGGAACCGAGTGTGGGTTCCTTTTGTCCGAGCTAGGGGCATAACCGACATCCTCTGGATGCCCGAGATGACCACTTGAAATGTGAGGTCGTCATGCCGAGATGAAAATGACCAGCTCCGTAAATCATTGGAGAGCCTTTCTGAGTTCGCTGGACGATTTGGATCCGAGGCCGAGCACTACTCATTGGCCGAGGTGAAGTTGTAGCCCGAGTCGGGGATGTGGGCCGAAATGGGACCCTTAGGCCGAGGTGAGATTCTTAGCCCCCAGAGGGCGCTGGAACTCTATCATCAAGATGACCGAAGGGCCCGACAAACGAAATGGCGGTGGGGCCCTGTAGCCGAGACGGACTGTTTGTCTACCTGTGGTCTGGTCTACCTCCGGACCGACCCGCCATACTCGGCCATCCTTTCACCTTACTTCAACGTTGACCGTTTTATTGACTAACGAGGGGTATTTTTTGGCTCATCACTTGCCCCCCAGATTAGGCTGGCCGAGCTGACCTGAGAGGGCAGGTTAATCTGTTCAAATTTTTCTCGAGTTGTGTTCCAGAATGATGACGTGTTAAGATCTGACTAGACCGCTTAACGTATTTATTAGGAGCACAATGTACGATGTGCCAATGGTAACTTTTGGCTGAGCTGATCGGTTGTCTCTGACCTGATTCGTTCAGTGCGCTCTGTTCTGGCACGCGTCCAATTTTGATTGGTTCAGTCTGCACATTTACTGTTTGCGCAGAGCACGAAGCGTTATCTGCACAGCTTTTGGGGCTCCGCCGTTTCACAAATCAAGAGCCATTTATTCCTGACGACTCTTGGGCTACCGAGGTGAAACCCTATAAATAGGTTTTCCACAGATCACTTCTTTTCTTTATTTGCCTTTGTTTCCCTACCTCAGCAATTTAGCTTCTTCTCCGGCGAGTTTTTTCAATTCCGGTATCTTCAAGCTCTTTCCAGCCTTTGCCCCCTCTTCGTTCAGTCGTCTTCAACCTTTAATCTTTGTAAGTCTTCTTCTCATCTTCATAATGTCTTCTTCTTCTCATGACTCGCAGAACCTTTCGGAAGGAGGTTCTTATGCTGCCGGAGGCGGAGAAGCCGTTGTTTCTCCGTCACTATCTGGTGGTTCTGCTTTTGCCGATGATCTTCCCATCGGCAATTTACTCCCAACCATCGGGGACTCTGTTCAGTCTAGCAGAGCTCTAACCGTAATTGATTCCTCACCGGAGCAAGTGAGGGTTCCTTCTGCTCCGGTGCCCGTCAACCCTCCAGCCCTATTGAGGGATCCTTCTCAGTTTTCTGGAGTTATTGAGAGAGGTCGGCCTTCTCCTACTGTTCAAGAGACTTCTACTTCTCTTTCTGAGACCGACCTGGATAGGATTTGTAAATATTACAAAGTTGATAAGAACCGTTTTGGCCCAGTTTTACCTTTGCCGGGTCAAACTGCCTACGATCCTCCCCGAGATTATGAGGCAGTCTATGAAGACTACTTCAAGTCCGGGTTCAACCTTCCTGTTCCCGAACCCCTTCTCCGCATCTTGCGAGCTTACGGGCTCAGGCTTCCGCAAATTCAACCCAACGGCCTTAAACTCATCCTTTGTTATATTCTTTTCTTAAGACTTGCTGAGCTCCCCTTCAATACTAGTATTTTCCGAGCACTTTTTGCATGCCGGTCTTCGCAGAGCTGGTACTATTTCAGTAAGCGAACGTCTGGCATTGACTTCCCCTTTGCTACCAATATTCCTACCTCCAATAAGAGATGGAAAGGGAAATTCTTTTATATCAAAAGGTCTGAACTGCCGAGCAGAAGTATCTGGAAGGCTGGCAAGACTGATAACACGAGGCCGAGCCGAGATCACTGCAGTGAAGCAGACAGACTTCGAACCCTTCCCATAATCATTGACTGGCAGAAGGTGGACTCGGAGATCTGGTTAGCGGCCGACCTGGAGCATTCGGCTGTTGGCCACCTATATCTGCCACTCTCCCCAGATCAATTAACCATTATCCGAGGTGGATATTACTCTTTTTCTTTCTTGCTATTTTTTTCCCTCTTTTAATACTTTAATTCTTCAACTCTGAATGCAGGTGCAATGGCCGGTCCTTCTACCCGCTTGGACATGATGGCTGAGACTCAAGCCAGAAAAAGACTTAGGAGAGAGAGAAGGTTAGCCACACTTGGCTCTGGGGGAGCTTCCACCTCTACGGTGCCCCCAGTTTCTAGTGTTGTCCCTGCTCAACCCGAGCTGGCGGAGCCTGAGCCAGGTAAACCTTTTCTTCATAAAAAATTTTCCAAGCGTGTTATACTCGGGCTCTATTTCATTTTTATTTCTACACAGCTCTGCCCATTACCATTATGGACAATGAGCCTGAGGCTGAGGTCCAACCCCAGGCTCCAACTGAATCTGAAGTTCCAGCTGATGCTGGTGAGCGTTCTAACCTTCTCCCTCGGAAGAGGCAACGGGGTGAAGGTTCTAGCAGAGGTGATCCGGGGCCATCTCATAGTCCGGAGATGTTCACTGCTGACCCAGCTGAGGAGATCTTGCCCCAATCGGGTAATGTTCAAGACCCAATTTTGATTGGGTTTTCCGAGGGGGATTCTGCTGAGAATCCTACTGTTGCTGAAAGGCTAAATAGAGCTGCAATCTTGCCTCGGGATCTTCAGAGATTCAGGGCAACTGATTTTGCAGCCCTAACTAATGCTTATATGTCCAACCTTGCTTTGGTAAGCAAATCCCTTGTTAAGTACTTTGCTTATTTTGTTATTGGACTTCTTTTTCATGCTATCTTGTTAAATAGATCCGAGGTCAGGGGATGGAGCTGGTTACTCGCAGTAGAAACTTCCTTGGGGAGCTGGCCACTTCTAAGGAACGATTTGAAGTATCAGAGAAGAGAAGAACCGAGCTGACCCAGAAAGTTACCGACCTGGAAACTGGAATCGCCCATCTCCAAAAGAGGACTGAAGATGCTGAGATGAGGTTGGCCACCTCCAACTCTAAGGTGGATGAGTTGGAAAATAAAGTGGCTGACCTTGAGCTGGCTTCCACTCAATCTTTAAATGAGGTTGAGTGTTTGAAGAAACAAAATGCTGAGCTGACGCAGAGAAGCCAAGATGACGCAGACATGATCAACCTTCTGCGTGAAAAACTGATAGAAGCTGAGATCAGAACTATTCAAGATTTCAGAAAATCCAAGTTCTTTGAAGAAAATATGATCCATCTGCAAGGCTCAGAAATGGAGGCCGGCCAGACGAAAGCCATTGATGTCTGCTCTGCTGTCTATCCCGATCTGAACAAAAGTGATCCCCGCCTAGCTGAGCTGTACAACCCTCTTGCTGCCCATGACTTTGAAGAAATGTTCCAAAAGTTTGTGGATGGAGCTGACTTGAGGGACGAAGATCAGGATGATTAGGTTTAGGATTCCTTTTGTTCATCTTTATCAGGGCAGACATCATCTTGTAATTCAGCTTTTCATCTATGAGAACCTTTTCCTGACTTAATTGATTCTTTTGCCCTCAGCATTTTTGTTGTTACTGCTAACTTTTCATGTCAGTCTTGGTAAACTTAATTAATTCTATTGAACATAAACCAACTTCACGTCAGTGTGAACCCATTGCCAAGCCCAATTAACCTTTCAAACTTGTTGTTGCCAAGTTCTTACGTTGGCTATTCGGACTTGCTGAGTTATATGCAGGTCCATTTTTTACTGGGCCTTCGCCTCGGTTTAACCAAGTTTTTCGTTTCGCCTTCTTATAAGCTTTGACCTTGGGCTTGCCAAAGTTTTGTTCTATCCTGCAACGGGCTTTTTACCCCTGACTTGCCGAGGTGCAACTTCAACCCTCTGACGGGTTTTTACCTTGGGCATATCAAGGACTTGTTCCAGGTTTCTGGTTGCCGAGATTGAGTGTCGGTCTTGTTAAACCTGCTCAGTCTTAATAAAAGATTAACAAAACAAAAGTTACCTTGTCTTGCTGAGTTTGAATTAGAGAATCTCGTGAAGCCTTGGCCGAGATCTCATTTATAATCACTCGAGCATATCCATCGTACACTAGCCGAGGTGAGATATAAAGATCTGCCCCGACCTTATCTAGATCTGCCAAGGTCATACGAGTCCTGTGCAAGTTAGCGTCCCGAGTTGGCCGAAACGCAACTTCAGCTCTTGATCTTTCCCAAACCTGCTGAGAAGAAATTTAACCCTCTGGCGGGCTCTTTCCCCAGATCCTGCTGAGGAGAAATTTAACCCTCTGGCGGGCTCTTTCCCCAGATCCTGCTGAGGAGAAATTTAACCCTCTGGCGGGCTCTTTCCCCAGATCCTGCTGAGGAGAAATTTAACCCTCTGGCGGGCTCTTTCCCCAGATCCTGCTGAGGAGAAATTTAACCCTCTGGCGGGCTCTTTCCCCAGATCCTGCTGAGGAGAAATTTAACCCTCTGGCGGGCTCTTTCCCCAGATCCTGCTGAGGAGAAATTTAACCCTCTAGCGGGCAAGTGCCTGGAACTTAGCCGAGGTCTTTTTTCACCCTATAGCGGGCAGGTGCCTGGAACTTAGCCGAGGTCTTTCTGGTAGGAAACTTCAGTTCGGCAGAACTGTCCATAACATTGAGTTGAAGGAACACTTTTTATTGCTGAGAAGTTTCATACATCGAGAAGTGATTTGTACAGGCCAACTACAAGGCTGAACTGGGGGTTTTCAGATGTATTCGAAGATTGGTCCCTCCTTTGAACTCTATTATTGGACTGGATAGCCTAACTTTCCAACTTAGAGCTACCACTCGGGTTGATGTTCACCTCAAGGAACATCTAATTTTGCTCCCCTGCATGAATTTCATCTCGGATTGTGAAACTGGTGCAGATGGCCGAGCTCCATTTGACGGGCTATCTCTTTTCCGAGCTGCCTACAGTCTTCTGTATCGTGCCCTATATCATGATGATATAGGCAGTAGAGTTGTGGATCCCTCTTATGGAGTGGTCCTGCAAGAGGTTTAGGTTCCTTTACCAGGCTTTTCTTCCTCATATAGGAAAGAATACGAGCTTTGGAAGCGAGCAAGGAACTTCTTTCTCTGCCCTGGCCCCCCATCCGGACCTTAACGGATGCTCTTTCTCGCCGTGAGGCCTGGATATGTCTTTCAAGACTTCGAGGCCGAGGTGAAGTCGAGGGGCTCTGTATGGTCTGATCATCAGACCTTCGAAATGGGTACTCAGCTTCAGTTATAACCACAGTTTGACATTCAGAATGATATCCTGGCCGAGATGGAGAATATTCCAACTGCTGAACGCTGGTACCACTGGAAGAAGGATTACTTGTTCCTTCTCTGAACGCTTCCCTTCTCAATTCCAATACAGCCTGGAAAGCTGCTGGGTTTTGTGCCACATAGTGTATGGCTCGCATATGTTCCTCATATGAGAAGGTAATGGGAGTTAACTCAAACTCCTGGAAACGTGATGCAGTTGATTGCAAAGAGAGCCTTTGATTGCCTTCTCTGCTCATCTTTCTCTCAATGGCTTCCTAAGCTAAGAATTTTTAGAAATAACTTGATATTTCGAAAGTCAAGGGACCCGGAGGTTCAAGCCCTCCTTCTAGCGCCAAAATGACGAGGTCGGATTGTCTCGCCAAGGTAAAAGTCGAAATATCCGGGGTCTAAAGCCGTCACCCCTTCGTCACTTGTCTTCCTAGGAAGCCTGAGAAAGGAAAGAGAGCGTTAAGGGACCCAGGACGCTGTCCCGGGAAAACCCTCCGACGCTCAAGTCAGTTCTGGGTATTTTAGCATAGAGCTTTAATTGAAATAGTGGTTTGATGGAACCTGTTTGGGGTCGGCCACAGTGCAGGCCGAGCTGAGTTAAGAACAGCGGGGTATTTTCGTCTTGTCTGTTTTTCTTCTCATTTTTACTTGGAGCTTCTTACTGTTGGAGAAGCTCTTTTATACTTGGTGTGGTTGAGGGCTGAGTGTCCCAAAGGGTTGAAGTGATGACACCTGGCTGACTTGCATGTTCGCCAACTATTGTCTCGGATAGATGAGATGAAGACGTCTGGCTAGCTTGCATGGCAGCCGCGCAGCTGCTAAGGATTGCTGTGCTGAGAACTTCCCCCCGTACGATTGACATCTGGAGAATCGAGAATGTATGTACGCCACGTAGCACATAGCTTCGTGACTATTGTAGTTTGGCCGAGGTCATTAGTCTGAGATCCGCATGGCTGTAATAAACCGTCGAGAGCAAAAGGAACCGAGTGTGGGTTCCTTTTGTCCGAGCTAGGGGCATAACCGACATCCTCTGGATGCCCGAGATGACCACTTGAAATGTGAGGTCGTCATGCCGAGATGAAAATGACCAGCTCCGTAAATCATTGGAGAGCCTTTCTGAGTTCGCTGGACGATTTGGATCCGAGGCCGAGCACTACTCATTGGCCGAGGTGAAGTTGTAGCCCGAGTCGGGGATGTGGGCCGAAATGGGACCCTTAGGCCGAGGTGAGATTCTTAGCCCCCAGAGGGCGCTGGAACTCTATCATCAAGATGACCGAAGGGCCCGACAAACGAAATGGCGGTGGGGCCCTGTAGCCGAGACGGACTGTTTGTCTACCTGTGGTCTGGTCTACCTCCGGACCGACCCGCCATACTCGGCCATCCTTTCACCTTACTTCAACGTTGACCGTTTTATTGACTAACGAGGGGTATTTTTTGGCTCATCACGCATGGTGCGAAAGGGGACTGTATCGCTTTACGATCTGATGTATATAGCATTACCGTACACTTTGTGCAAAAGGCTTTTTCTGCTGCTAGTAGATAAGAAAGTCTAAGTCTCTTCATTCACAATTATGAGGCAATTATTAGTTCTGGCAATCAGTAATCGCATGTACCATTCAGTTCACCATATCATGGATGCATATGACAATCTTTACAGGATAATTCAGAAAATTGCAGACATGAATAGTAGAAGAAGAACCAATCAAAAGACACCAACGATGCATCCGTATTTTAATTTGAGAATTGGGATTCAAACAAATCCATTTGGTTTAGTGATTACTTGGTTTTTTTTTATGAATCAAAAAACTTACCTCATGTTTAATTATAACTCGTGTAAATCAATTGACTTAATAAATTGATACAGTAAATTACCAATATTTTATGAAATGTTTAACATCATGTTTATTTAAATCATTGTAATATGCTTTTAAATACAAATTTTATTATACAGAGTATATTGTATTTACTATGTGCAGAGTTCATTTCTTTCGTGTTGTGAAAAATATGAGAGGATGAAAGATCAGTTAAAGCTTAATTAGGAAAGGTGCTAAAAATATCTTACAAAAGGCAACAAAAAAAAAAAAAATAACTGTGCTGCATTGAGTTCGCAATCAATTTCAGTTTCAACCCCTTTGTTGCTAGCGTCAATACAATACAAACATCGGCGATAGAGTACATAGAATCTCAAGTTTGGCATCGTATATGGAAATTAAAAGAATATGGTAGACCAAATTTTTTTTCTATGGAGGTTGAGGCACGACGCTCTACCTATGTTAAATTTTTTTTATAAGAGACACATTAGTAATACCTTAACTTGTGGTCTATGCAGACATTCGGGATTTGAGACAATACACGAGCTTGAGAGACTGAGACTGGACGGCCAAGGGCTCGAAACTGTTGGTGCATCGAAGAAGTTGGCCTGCTTTCTTCAACATTACCACGATAAAAAATTAGGTCGATTTGAATTTGTCTAGTAGTTTGGGAGATCAAACAACTCTATTAAGATAGGACTACCTGTTTCGAGAGACTTCGTACACAATCGGTATCTCCATGGCAATGCTAAGGAACATGCACCACCCTGGATTTTTGTTGCTGAAATTATGAAGCGTAAGCGGCTTTTAGTATTAATACAACAGAATCTTTTTTTGTATATGTTAGTTAGAAGTGATTATGCTGGGTACATATACTGATGTATTTTGATGTTTTTTTCAAAGTAATGAAAATTTGATCATTTTCAACAAAAAAAATTTCAGTTTCAACATAGGATTTGAGGAGAAAAGTAGGTTGATTTTGATGTTCAAAGTTCAAACTATAGAGAATTTTGTGTAGTGCTTTGGGAAAATAATACTCCATTAGTTAAAGTTCAATGCAGGAACCAATTTAAGATGTAATCGAAGCTAATTTAATACTGTACGTCTTATATGAAGAAAAATATGAATTTTTTTAAGGAAACAATAACATTTCAACACTTTATATTTTTAAAATTTTTTTATTATGCCGATGTAAGCAAACATTAATTTCAGTTTTTGACTCAATAAAACTGTAAAAAAAATTATCAATATGGATAACATAATATATCTTATTTATGTGTCTACAAAGACAAGAATCATCTTACTATAAATATAATATCTTTTAACTTTATCCATTACAAAGCATACTCTTGAAGTTTTCTATTACCGGATACCATATACAAGTGGAAAATAAAATAGAGTTCCATATTCGAGTCCAATATTTACTGTTCAACCATAACAACACATACTTAGTATATCCTAACGACAACAAAAACTATTGCTAGGGTCTGATGAGAGTGAAAGACAAGCAAACAAATACCAGTGAGACCCCGTCTTTATATGTATCTGCATAGATGACACATTAATAGAGGCATGGTGTGTTAGTGTGTTAATGAAGGAGAGTCCAATATTTACTGTTTCTAATTTTTTTATTGCATTACCACAACCATATGTAATTTCGGTTATGCTTATTTTTCCAAACCTCTTGCCCAGCTTGTGTATCCTAGAAGAAAACAAATTTGCGGTTACTCAAAAAAAAAAAAATTTAATACATGGAACAAAACATGCAATATATGTTACCAGCGGAACAGTCCACTTTAAAAGTCTCCAATCTCAAGCAATACATATAAATATAAAGTATTAATATAAGAGAAGAATTTCGTACTTTAAACCAAGACTTCTGGCTTCTTATTCAACTATTAACCATGTGGTTGGTAGAATCATAGTAGAGTGAAAAATATTAATTTTTTCTAATGTCAATTAAGATAGACAATTCATAGGCCCGAAACTTAAATTATATCAATAGATTAAATTGAAATCTCTTTTGAATTTGCTAAAATAAAATAGACTCACAAAAATAACTTAGACATGTATATATATTTATATATTTTACAAAACTTACTCCTCAAGCTGCGAGACGGTCAATGCATGCATTGATTGGATTGACAGTGAAAAAGCCTGAACAGCAACTTCGCAGATGTTGACCAAGGGGAGAGGACTGCAAAATCAGACCCAAATATAAAAAAAGTTAAATCCTAACCAGTAAGGTTCATGCCACACCCAGTCCTAAAGGTAGTGTAGGGATGTAAATCAGGTATCCAACGGTCCGCTAGCACGAGCTTGGTCATATACACAGTAGTCTGCATAAAAAGCTTTTCAGCACTGCAGGCAAGCTTACAGGCTAAGAAGCTCTGACACTATGCACTTGCTGTGAAGGGATATGTTGTTACAAGAAAGAGGTACTGTTCTTATTGCCTATGAAACATAAACAGTTGTTCATTAATTTTATGTTTGGTAGAAATAAGCTGCAATGAGTTTTTTTTTTTTTACTTAAAAATGAAACAACTCGTTGTATTAACGAAATACAATATTTGCCTACATCACATAGCTCATTTGTTGCTCAGGTTGATATTTGTTCTAAAAGGTCAAAAATTCGAATCCAGAGACACACATAGTGTGGTTGTTCCACTGCTGCTAGGCCGAATGCCGGGTTTGCGGAGGGATAACTTGTGTGGGTCATTGTGTGAGTCGTCATCTAACCTAAGAGGCTACTGGATTACTGATTTGTATCTTTCATAATGCTACTTAAGACTGACAGCTCAGTTGTTACTCAGGTTGAGATTTGTTCTAAAAGGTCAAAAATTCGAATCCAGAGACATACACAGTGTGGTTGTTATACTGCTGTTATGCCGAATGCCGGGTTTACGATGGGACAACTTGTGTAGGTCATTGTGTGAGTCGTCATCTAATCTAAGAGGCTACTAGACTCCTGATTTATATTTTTGATAATGCTACTTAAGACTGACATGATAAGAGCCCTCCGAGTCTTTTAATCCAAAAAAATACAATATGTTTTTAAAGAGATGGTCAAGTGTATCTCTAGAAAAAGTCACACAGAACCAAGTGAGTGAAGTCTCCCAAAATCCAGTCAACGACTGTGTCAACCGAAAGAAACCGTCAATCAGACCGAAAATTAATACTGAAGACCAGCTACTAAGCTATAAAGTAAAAAACCCACTCTGACTTGCTTTTTTGATGACTAAAGAATAAAAATAGAGTTTATACATATCACAGTTTTTACTCAAGTTAAGACATAATTATAGAGTAAAAAAATGCATAATTAATCAGATAAAATAAGGTGTCGTTTGGTTCATACTTGGATATCAGAATCAGAATCGTAATGGGTATGATAGGGTATGAGTTTGGAGGATATGGTTGGACCTAAAAGTGATAGTTGTTTGGTATTAAGGTGGGAATGATTATGATAGACATTCATAGTATTTGGAACGTATCGGAACTGGAATAGGTATCGAATGTGAGCGGCCGAAAAAATTTGACCAGCCGAAATAGTGACCGGCGGCCGGCGTCGTGACTGGCGGCCCCTCATTCCCCCTCATTCTCCCATATTGATAGACAAATGAGCCAGTATATCAAAAAACGATATCCATTACCAAATAATTGGATATCAAAGTGATACGCATTCCCTCCTTGTTCCCAAACAAACAACTTCAATGAATTTAGATTCAATTCTTCTCAAACCTGCCAACCAAACACCACTAACTATTTTTATTTTAACATTTACGGAGTGTGGCCAACGAAATTATAATGGACGAAAATAAAAATATGGACATATAAAGTAGGAGGAATAGATGACAAATACATAACTCAATAGATGGTATATTAATTTATTTGAATTTTAAGTCCTTTTAGTGGTTCATGCTAGTAAAAAATTAGCATTTATTGATGAAAACAATTACATTAATACAATAATACACCTATGCAATGCATCCAATCATACGATGTACAAATAATTAACTAGTCATAAATTTTTATCAATCCCCACCCTTTATTAAATTGATTTGTATTTTGTCCAAGAGGACCACATGGTAAGGGGCCCGTGGCCATATTTGTCTCATATTCCACTGCCTCATGTCCCTTAGAACATGGAGGAAATCATGGTATCTTTGCTCACTATAAATTGTTGTTATCAGTACATAGCTCAACTGGTTTCGGACAGGAGTTCTCGAAAGAGAGATCAGATGTTCAATTCTTATCAAATGCAAGAGAGCCCCTTCCCAGCAAGTGCATAGTGTGGGAGCTTTCTTGGTCTGTAGGCTTGCCTGCAGTGCTGGGGGCTCCTTATGCAGACTACTGTGTAAATGATCAAGCTCCTGCTAGCATGCCGTTGGGTACCTGATTTACATTCCTACACTACCTTTGAGACTGAGTGTGTCAGAAGATGGAGGAAATCATGGTATCTTTGCTCCCTATAAATTGTCTACCTTTCCATCTACTCTTTACCCTCCCAACTTCCCCTTTTCTCTTTCCTCACATCAACTAATTCTCACCTTTTTCCAAAGTGTAATTATTATACCACCAAAACTTGATCACTTTTTTTCTTTGTTGTACTAAAATTAGCTAGAGGAATTCTTTCCCAAAAAGAAAAAAATGGACATTGAATTGGCAAAGTGTGAGTGTTGTGGTTTGAAAGAAGATTGCACTCAAGATTACATTAGTGAGGTGAAGGCAAACTTTGAAGGCAAATGGCTATGTGGGCTGTGCTCAGAAGCTGTTAGAGATGAAATCAACAGAGGAAAAAAGCAATCTGAAATGGATGAAGCTGTCAAAGCTCACATGGCTTTTTGTGGAAAGTACAAATCTAACCCTGCAACCAAAGTCACAGATGGACTTAGGCAAATGCTAAGAAGAAGATCAAGTCACTTGCCTTCAAGTTCTTCTTCTTCTACTAAAAGGTATTCAAGATCAGCCTCCATGTCTCAAGTGGGAGATGATTCATCCTTCTCAAGTCATTACTACTAGCAACAACAGAATAATGCGGGCCGTTGGATTTATTGTGTTGCACGAGTAACTATCCGTTATCGTATTAGTAAGTTTTTAACCAATAGGATGTTCACATGTGGAAGTAACACGTAGAAAAAGTTACTTCGGATCTGTTTATATTTTATTGGTTAAAGAACAACGGCTAAGATGTCTTAGTAATTGCTTTGAAATGTTATAACATTTTTCGTGTACCTCGCCATAGCCGAGAGCTTCTAAGGGAATGAGATAATGTTGTTGTTGTTATAACATTTGCCATGTTGGCATTTATTAGAGGATGAAAGGTCGGATCATTTCTGCCTTATGTATTGGGGAGCATTTTTCTTTATGTTGAATTGTAGTCTTTTGTACAGAGGATGCAGTTTCGTATTTCAATGGCGGCTCTTTGAGTTAAAAGGCTTCCTGTGGATTTCATTCCTTAATTCTGATCTCTGTTTTTATGGAAATTTTTTGTTATTTTTGGTTCTCAATTTTACCAATGGTATACATAAGAGTTAAAAAGTTTTGACCAAGTGGAAAAATTGTGGGATAAAACCTTTGTCTAGAAAATTTTATGATGTTTGTAATCATCATTTGTTAGGATTTTTACTGGTGCTGTGAATCTTAGTTATTACTATTGTTATATTTGTGGTTCTTTTGGCGTTATAAGACTTCCTAAGAGTATAATGGTGTGAATCACACTAGTCTTTTAATTACTATTATTTTTGGAATCATATTAGTTAATATAGAGCGTTGTTGGTGTACTAGGCTCTCGCGTTTGCGCATGGTCTGTGGAAAGGCCGGATCGTTTCGCGATCTATGTACGCAGCCTTACTCTACACTTTGTGCAATAAGCTGTTTCTATGGCTCGAACACGTAACTTTAAAGTCATAAAACATCAACCTTACCTGTGGTTAATGAATAATCTAATGATCTTTCGTTCGAGCCTGTGGAAATAAAATACGCCAGTGCCCTCGTGGACTTTATTTGCAATCAAATTCAGCTTCGGTTGGTCTGCCGAAAAGATGGCAGGACAAATTTATATGTCATTTCAGATTGGGGATATGAATATTTTAAGAACACACAGGCCCTGTAGAGATTGAGTTAATGTATTAATATTTTTTATTTTCTATCGTTTTTTTTTGTTATCTTCATAAGTTCTTTGGATTTTAAATCTGATAAATAAATAGGTAACTGATTTTAGTCCAGTAAAATTTAAAATTAGCACACAGGTGAGGAATTCATAACTTTTTGTTTATAGTCACTTGAGTACTTAATAAAAAGGCGCAGATCATATTTGATTATTATCATTTCGGTTTCTAATATATAATATAGAACATATTAGATCACACGGATATACGGACAAACATTATTGATGTGTTTTAAACTCCCGTGTTTGCACAAGGTCCGGAAAGGAGCTGGATCATTTCGCGATCTGAAGTACACACTCTTACCCTACACTTTGTGCAAGAGACTGTTTCTGCGACTCGAACCCATAACTTCAATGTCACAAAACAACAACCTTACCAGTTGTTTTAAGGTACGCCTTCAAACGGAAAGATACATAATATTTAGTAAAAGGTACAAAATAAAATTTTAAATGACGTATCAATCATGACTTTAGAGAATGATACAGTATATTAAACCTAACAAAAATACTGATTAAGAGAGTAAGTAGGATGACGTCTTTTTTCTTTTAAATTGGTTTTTTTAACTTGTATATTGGGTTGGTTTGATCTACATAGTTTTGCTAGGTGATTCTCAGAAGGCTATAACTGTGAAATAATTATTCTTGGACATAAACGGGGAAATGATATCATATCTCAACCATGTGCTAATCTTTGTCCCATTTAATATGATTACGCCACTTACAAAAATTCATATTGAGCTAAATACACTCTATCTGTATTTCTAACATATGAGTATATTTGCTTACATCCGAACCCCCATGCCTGCTGATAAACCAATATTTGAACCATCCGTTAGTCAACAACTCAATTTCAGTAGCTCAGCGTTCCAAGTACTACAGTTCAGCAGTTCAACAATTCAGCGCCTAAATATGGCAATTCAGCCTCGGCTGCACTTCAGTAGGACAACGCAGCACCCTCGTAGCACCAAAAAGTATGCCAAGGTTCGTACCTCGGCATCAACTTCAATATATGATTCAAATGCTGCACCTCAGGCCACTTCATCTAGACATTGCTTATTCATACTCTTCGGCTAAATTTAGCTGTGTACCACAGCAAGTTGTGTACTTCAGACTTCAGCAAGGGTCAGCTGTGTACCACAGCAAGTCATGCACTTTAGCAAGGTTCAGCTGTGTACCACAGCAATTGAACCTTGTTAAGATATTATTTCGCGGGACCTCTGACCTGTGCTTCTTTGTGCATGATATTTGGCGCTATTCCAGCTACACATTCACAATTCCCAGTTAACAAATCTTTCACGTTAACTGACGGAGCTATTTTGAGGTCATCTAGACCCTTGGTAAAGATCCGGCTTCATCATTTGGTGCTAGAAAGAGACCCCTTAGTCCCTTAACCCAGAAAACAACTACTCAAAGTTTTTCTGATGATTACTCAGAACTCTTCTAATTATACTAGGAAGCTATTGAGAGAAAGATGAGTAAAAAACACAGTCAAGGGTCCAAGCAACCTATGACATCCAGGAGGAGCCAAAGATCTTCTCAACAGCAAACTGATCAATGCTCCATGGAGCCAGGAGAATCCTCAACTCCTATTGCCTTCACGTATGAAGAGCACATTCGAGCCATTCGTTATGTGGCTTAAAACCCAGAGGTCTTCCAAGCTGTAGTGAAGGAAATGAAGGGGAAGGCATCTGCAGCCAAGTCCAGTGGGTCCTGTTCTAATAATTCTCATCCATTGGATCACATGGAGTATTCACCTACTCGCCCTGGTTACTGTACCAGGTGTCAAGCTGAGTTTATGGCCAGGACAAGACAACCAAAACAAAAACCTGGCCACCAGAGCTTGAGATGCAATCAAAAAGTTTCCCTGTTTTTCAAACATGACAGGAAAGTTGATGATAAAGGCAAAGCACCGTTGCAGGAAAGGTGCTCCGTTAAGATTCGGCTAGGAGGCCGAGGAATGGAAAGGAACACTCTGCTGGCTTCAAAAGCTCATATCCTTTCCTACATGAGGAAAAAATCTCTGGCAAAAGAACCCCAGCCCCTGGCTGGACCAATCCACAAAAGAAACCATCAATTGTACTGCCTTTATCATCATGACATCGGGCATGATACAGAAGATTATCGGCAGCTCGGACAAGAGATTGAGCGTCTTATCGAGTTGGGACATTTACAGCGTTTCTATAATCCGAGGTCTAGGCTCCACAACAGGCTAGACTTTGGTAGACCCCCTCCAGATGAGAGTTGTAAACCGGGGTCTCATCAAGGTTTCCTAAGTGATGAGGACTCAGATTCTGATGAAAGTGGGATATGGTTTCCTAAGTATATAAGGTTGATATAACGGCAACAGTCCCTGATTCAATCGAATCAGAATTTATCTCTTCTTATCTTCTGTCTCAACCCTATGATAATCGAGGGACCAGTTTCTTGTATTCAACGGGACATTCTTATTTGGCATTCAGCCAGGAAGGTTAAGTCACCATATGGTGCATGGATCAATAATTTATGCCTATCTATCACCCACAACGAAAGTGGGGGCATACCCCAGCAGGTCTGGAAGGCTGAGCAGGTCTCAGCAGGATGGGACACTGAGCAGGTCTCAGCAGGATGGGACAGGTTTCCTAATATTCTTACCCAGCAGGTCTGGAAGGCTGAGCAGGTCTCAGCAGGATGGGACAGGTTTCCCGATATTCTTACCCAGCAGGTCTGGAAGGCTGAGCAGGTCTCAGCAGGATGGGACAGGTTTCCCGATATTCTTACCCAGCAGGTCTAGAAGGTTGAGCAGGTCTCAGAAGGATGGGACAGGTTTCCCGATATTTTTACCCAGCAGGTCTGGAAGGCTGAGCAGGTCTCAGCAGGATGGGACAGGTTTCCCGATATTCTTACCCAGCAGGTCTGGAAGGCTGAGCAGGTCTGAACAGGATGGGACAGGTTTCCCGATATTCTTACCCAGCAGGTCTGGAAGGCTGAGCAGGTCTCAGCAGAGCGGGATAAGTTCCCTATATCTTTACCTCAGCAGGTCTGAGAAGGTTGAGCAGGTCTCAACATTATCTTTACCTCAGCAGGTCTGAGAAGGTTGAGCAGGTCTCAACATTATATTTACCCCAGCAGGTCTGGGAGACTGAGCAGGTCTCAGCAGAGCGGGATAAGTTCCCTATACCCTTACCTCGGCAGGTCTGAGAAGGTTGAGCAGGACTCAACAGCGGGATAAGTTCCCTATATTTTTGCCTCAACAGAATTGAGGAGCTTAGTAAGTCTCAACAAGAAGACAAGTCCGCCAATATTTCAGCTCAGCAAAACTGAGAGTATTGACAAAGAAGGGATAAAGACTTTCCCACCTCTCAAGATTCATTAAGGGACAACAGAGCTGAAGAGCCAAGTACAAAAGCTAAAGCTTAATACTTCAGCACCAACGATACTCTTTTCGCATAGCTGAAGACAAATACTTGCAAACTATTAAAATAGAGCAAGTGAAGCTGAAGACAAATACTTGTAAACTATTAAAATAGAGTAAGTGAAGCTGAAGACAAATACTTGCAAACTATTAAAATAGAGCAAGTGAAGTTGAAGACAAATACTTGCAAACTATTAAAATAGAGCAAGTGAAGCTGAAGACAAATACTTGCAAGCTATTAAAATAGAGCAAGAAGCTGAAGACAAACGCTTGCAAAAAGAGCAAGCAAACCTTTACAGAGCCGAAGACAAATATTTGCACTCACTATTAAAATGAAGCAAATAAAACTTCACATACTGAAGACAAAGACAATCAAAAAGGCTGAAGGAAGTCGAAGAACAAAAAGTTGGGAAAAATGGATTTTTATTGAAGTATAAAATCTATTACAACTACAACGATTTACAGAAAAGATCCTATTCTACTGTACAAATCTCTTTCTCTTCTATGAGATCAATTCTGCTCCGGAACTAAGTAATCTGGATACAGCTTCAGACTTGGACTATGAAGGACAGCAAACTCCGAATGCTCTTTATCCAGATCTGGATGGATTTCTTAGCAAGCATCCCCCTCTATGGTTACATGGCAGAACAAAACTTTGCCGCATTGTTGCCGCCTTTGTTTCACTGCTACCATGTCTTGAAGATGACCTGCGAAGAATGTAATCGCAATTGTTTATTGCTTCACTGAAAGAAGAGGGATATGTGCGATTACAATACAGCAAAGTGGAACCTTTGCTGGAAAGGGACGTGTTGAAGGAGAATCCTTGTAACGAAATGACAAGGGCGCTAAAGCAAAGGATGCAATAGTAACTAGAAAAGGATTGTTAGAAAGACGTAACCTCCGTGAAGGAAGATTGTCCCCATCAGAAACAAATTCTTCACGAAAGGACTGGACCTCACGGTCACCTTCCAAGTTCTTAGGGTAAGAGGAAGTATACATGTTTTGGAAATGTTTACATAGAAATGAAGGACTGAATGGAAAACCAAGGTAGGCATCAAAAGACGGGGAAGTTAAATGGAGAATGCAGAATGAAGGGAGAAAAACGTCTCTATTTATAGGCAGGGGAAGACAGAAAGATGCTCCTTTTCTTTTAAATTTTGAAATTCGAAAGGGCGGATGATTCACGTATTTCCCTCCCTCGGGGAGTGGAATCACCGAAAGAGCAGTAATGGAGCATTGGAACTGTCGCTTGCGGAAGTTACTGCATAAGATAACCATGTAGTTAATGAAGATTTGCCACGTCATGAGAATAAGATTTGTCTAGCCACACAAAATCTGGGGGCAAATGATAAACCAATATTTGAACCATAAGTTAGTCAACAACTCAATTTCAGTAGCTCAGCGTTCTAAGTACTACAGTTCAGCAGTTCAACAATTCAGCGCCTAAATATGGCAATTCAGCCTCGGCTGCACTTCAGTAGGACAACGCAGCACCCTCGTAACACCAAAAAGCATGCCAAGGTTCGTACCTCGGCATCAACTTCAATATGTGATTCAAATGCTGCACCTCAGGCCACTTCATCTAGACATTGCTTATTCATACTCTTCGGCTAAATTTAGCTGTGTACCACAGCAAGTTGTGTACTTCAGACTTCAGCAAGGGTCAGCTGTGTACCACAGCAAGTCATGCACTTCAGCAAGGTTCAGCTGTGTACCACAGCAATTGAACCTTGTTAAGATATTATTTCGCGGGACCTCTGACCTGTGCTTCTTTATGCAGGATATTTGGCGCTATTCCAGCTACACATTCACAATTCCCAGTTAACAAATCTTTCACGTTAACTGACGGAGCTATTTTGAGGTCATCTAGACCCTTGGTGAAGATCCGGCTTCATCACCTGCCATAGACAATAGCCTCTAAGGCAATAGAGTAATGTTGTTGTTGTTGAGTTAAATACACGATCTTGGGATAGAGAATGACACATGAAATGTTTTTTGATCTAAATCAAAGAATTTAAATGAGTGATGTTATTATTTTTCTTTTTCATGCAATTTTATTGTATTTAATCAAATAGTTACCTTACTAGCTAACAATTAGCGGCATATCAAAATTGCATATGCTACTTGCACATCTTAAAGTATGCAACTGATTGCCCTTATATAAAATTTTCAATCATGATGAGCACATGTAGGATAACCAAACATACGTACTCCAGAATAATCAAATGAGATTTAAATATTTTATCCAAACATTATTATAATCGAAAGTCAAGAATCGTTATTAAAACATTAATTTCAATTCGACATTTAAATTTGTTGCGATAAAGCACAACGAGTTTTACATAATCTCAAAAAGGCGTTCCTGGTGCTTTAGGCTTCCGCATCGCACAGAGTCTAGAAAGGAATCGGATCACTTTACGATCTGATGTACGCATCATTATTTATGCAAGAGGCTGTTTCTGCGGTTTGAACCCGTGCCATCAATTTACTGCAAGCTCGCCCTCGATTTTTACATACTCTTGAACTAGGTAGCTCCAAGCTGTGGGCTCCATTTGCACAGCATTAAAAGTTGAAGAAACACGTCTTCTACACTAAGGAGGGCTATTAATAGAACCGAGATGTTCGCGATCCATTCGAGTTTGATTCGCATTCGGTTGGAGTTCGTTCGTTAATGTTACTTAAACCAACTGAATTCAAACACCTATTTGGATTCGTTTAGTTAAACGAACCGAACTATTTGCGAACGTTTGGCTCGTTTAAACGGTTATAAGGTTATCGAGTCAAACTTGAACCAATTTTAAAGCTGGTTTAGCTAAACGAACTGAGCCAAATAGTTTGTTTAGTTAAACGAATCCGAATTCGAAAACCTAGTAGTCGGTTCGATTCTGTTCGTTAACACGTCACTGAGGAAAAGAAGAAAAGGAGAAATACATGAAATATAACTCTTTATGCAACATGGCTGGCAGCATATTGCATATAATCCTCTGTATATAACCGGATTAATCACGCGTGATTAGTTACATAAACAAGTTCATATCTAATCCTTGACAAGCTTAGCATCAATCAAAATCATTGCGTGTTACTCTTTTCGTCCTACTTTTGTAGTTCCCTATGAGAATTCTAAATTAATATGAAGACATCATTCAATGCGTTGTTTGGTCATTGAAAATATTTTCTATTTCCATCATTATTCTTTGATGTTTTATTTTCTTACAACTACTGTTCTGTGTTTATAAGTTGTTTACAAAAATAATTTTAAATGTAAACATAAATTGATATGATTATAATTGAAAGTAGCCAATATTTTAAAACTCCCGAGAATATTAGCCTATAAAACTAGGACGGACCGAGACAACAGTTGCAAATACGAATTAATGTTTGCTCAGTTTATGGCTCAGAGAATGTGGCTTGTATGTTGGATTAACGTGTTTGGATTATAGTGTCGATAGTTTTGAAGAAGAGAATCCTAACATGCTTATTTTCATAAACTATAGATTTTATTTGTTGAAATCAACTCTTTAATGTGTGGTAACTAGGCAAAAGTAATTAGTCTCAGTCTAGTAAAAATATCGAAATATAGAACTTCACCCGGGTAGTCATTTAGAGTACGTGGCTTAAAGTAACTGGTAAAGTTGTTGGTGTGATTTTAAGGTCACATGTTCGAATCGTGAAAACGGCCTCTAACACAAAATGTAAGGTAAAGCTCCGTACATCAAATGACGAAGCGATCCGATCTTTCCCCAGACCGCACGCAAATGCGGGAACCCAGTGCACCAAAAACTACTATTGTCATTCCAGATACTCCTTCAACAGATATATTTGCGAAGCTATGGCCAGTTGATAAGTTTAAATATGGTATGTGAATTTTCACATAGCCTAAGAACTGTCATATTGGGCAGTGTGCAAGGGAGGCGGATTCCATGACGCTCTCCTTGGTTACGCTAAACAGACCGGCCAATGCCTGGCCGACACGTGGCCAGGTCGGCAAAATTTTTTTTTTAAAATTCATTTTTTCATTTATTAAATAACCTTCCCCTAAATAATTTTCAGCCCTAATTTCGAAACCTCCTTTTCTTCTTCAGACGCATCGCAACATACAACCCTCCTGCTTCCTCCCCATCCGGCGTCATCTCCAAGCATAGCAGGTAATTCCCTCCTTCAACCATCCCTAATTCCCTCATTCCCTCCTTCTTCTTCCCCTGTTTTTTTAGTTCAGGGTTCATTCGATATAAGTTAAAATTTTTAAGGATTCTGGCTATGGTGTTTGTTTGGAGTTGGAGAAAAGTTTCAAAATTTTCAACATAGGTTGTAATTTCTATGTATGCTTGTAAGTGTTTTGACATGGCAAATTATACCTCTGTAAAAGCCTGCTAAGGGATGCAACATTGTTGACCCAGTTTTAATATTGAAAAAAAAAATCTAATTATTGATGTTGCAGGTCATAGTGTCGGCAAGTGTGCACGTTCGTGGGTATAATTGTTGAATTTGCATATTGGTGTTGACGGATAAGATATGTGACAAAAGTCACAAAACTATGAATGTTTACAAAGATTACCAGTGTTTTTTAGAGCTTACCATCACTTTTCTAGCTAGCTTGATTCATTTTCCTTTTCTACCATCTATAACTGGAGGACGGATATTCTGTTAACCCCTTTCCCTTTGTTCCTATATTTTCTACGCTTTCATCACATTTGAGAAAATAAACGGTTCTTTATCCTTACATAATCCGACCGACTGAACATGATTTTGTATTTGTATGTTTAAGTTAGAATACGGATTCAATGAGTGGTAGCCCCGCAGACAGTTACGGTTTGGAGATTCGGGTGCAGAAAGGTCATACATTCAAAGATATGAGACAAATTTGATGCCATTGCATGATACAAACGATTTGGAACGTGTCCATAAATCGTTGGACGAACGGATAGTTCCAAAGATGGGATTGGAGTTTGATAACGGAGATGATGTATTGCATTTTTATTCATCTTATGCCAAGGCAGTTGGATTTTTAGTGAGAAAGAGGAGCAGTCACTCTGATAAATCATCACCAAAAAAACTAATTGACATGGACTTGGTTTGTCATGCCGCAGGCAAACGTAAGGAGGGGACAAGTGAGGGGGAAAAGAATAGGCCGGAAACTAGAACCGGCTGTGAGGCGTATATGAGAGTTGTACGTACTAAGGATCGTAAGTTAAGGGTGACTACCTTCAAGCTTGAGCACAACCATGGACTTGCAAGCCCCGATGAAGTTCATATGCTTAGATCTCACAGAAAAATATCATCTACCCAAGCTTATGAGATTCAAACATCCAATAGTGTGGGAATCGCATCAAGGGATGCACATGCCCTCATGGCAAAGCAAGCAGGTGGGAGAGATGTGTTGGGTTTTATTCCGGTTGATTATAAAAACTATTTAAGAAGAAAAAGGCAGAAAGAAATTCAGGTTGGAGACACCGGTGGCGTGCTTGAATACTTACAAAGAATGCAGTCCAACGACCCTAACTTTCATTATGCGATTCAAGTGGACGAGTGTGATATGCTGACAAACATTTTTTGGACGGACGCTAAAATGAAAGCCGATTTTGATATTTTTGGAGATGTTATTTGTTTTGACACAACATACGGGAAGAATAATGAGGGTCGGCCTATTGCCTTAAGGGTAGTTGTGAAGAATGTGAACATGATGGAGATATTCGTCATTACAAGGTCACGGTGAATAAACGCTTTCATCACACAGTAACTCATGATAAAGAAAACGTGACATTTAATTGTACGTGTAAGAAGTTTCAGTTTGCTGGTATATTGTGCTCACATGTGCTGAAGATATTTAGTATGGAAGGCATTGAGAGAATCCCAGAGAAGTATATCATGAATCGATGGATGAAGAAAGCTAGAAAAACAAATGTTCAAAATAATGACAATGTGCTCATCAGTAAAGGTTTAGATGAGAAGGTTGCAGCGCAGTTACAATATAAGGATTTATGCCAGCTTTACATTCAATTAGCCACAAAAGCCTCAGTAACGGAAGAAGCGTACAGCACGGCACGGAAGTTTCTTATTGATGCACTTGAAAAAGTCGACGAAATTCTTCAAACTGTCCAGAAGACTGATGACAAATGTTCGGGCAATAAGACATCAAGTGTCACCAACACAAGTGGAATTGCAGTAAAAGGCTTAAAAATGAAAGAAAGACCTACGAGGGGAAAGAGGATGAAAGGGGTTTGGAAAGACTCGTTCCCAAAAGAACCAGGAAAGCCCAGGTGCAACAGGTAATGTGCTTATGCTTGTACTGAAATACCAATTCGGTTGGTTTTAGATGATTTAAATGGGTTTGTTTCTCCTTTTATTTTCATATTTGACAACACAGGATCAGGATTGTCAATATACTATGCATATGGCAAGTGGATTAGATGGACAAAATGTACAATTTGTACAGGTAATTAAGATGCTATGAATATTACACAGTGGTATTACACTGTCTTTTTCCTAATTGTTATGTTGTTTGGCATAATAGTCGTATCAGCCTACTTTGACAAGTCCAATGCAGCATGCATCATCGAGCGAGTATGTTGAATCAATGCAGGTAAACTATATTTGTTGCTGATTCCATTCTTATGTATTGTATTTATCTTTTGGTTTCTTACTTGAGGTGGTTTACACTATAGGCATATCGGCCTACTTTGCCACTGTTTTCTGCACAAGAAAGTCATTCAGCTCCAATTAATTTTCCGGTAATTTTGTTTATGTTTTTTTTATATTAACTAATATGCCTGTGTGTAATATGATTTAATAAGGTTTTTTTTAACTACTTTTGTGTCATCTCTCTTGTCAGGATTATTACGGACATTACGCTGGTTCTCAATCTTCACAAACACATGGTTTGAATAGCATTGGCATTGGCATTTCAGATATGTGTGCGTGTCCACAACAATGCAAACAAAGGTCAATTTGTCCTTCAAATGGGTTTGTACATGGAATAAATAATTGGAGCTGAATAGCGGTTATGATAATGGCTTGTACAATTAATTGTTGGTTTACTGGATGCCATTGTATTGATGCATTGGATGTAGTGATATTAACATTTCAATATCCACCATATTGTTTACCTTCAGAAATTGGAATACGTCGTGGTCAAATTGGAATCCTCAGTACCATTAGTGTGCTGATCTTTTTACAGTTTCGCTTGGAAGATATAGTCTAGATTCATGCTGCACTGAAGCTTGGATTGTGCATAGGCCAGACTGAAAATTGTAGGTCATAAATTGTAGGTGATCTAATAAATTGCTGGTGATTCAAAAAAGCGTCCCAGTGCTGGTATTACACGAGCATTTCAGTATTTGAAGGCCGAAAATCAATGAAACCAACAAAAAAAATTTTTGTAACCTATATACATATACTTGCCCTGCATGCTAGCCAAATTGAATACACAACAGATTATTACAAATAGCGTTTCAAAAGTTTCAAATACAAACATCTCGGTCATCATTAGACCCAATCGCTAACCATATGACAAATACTACTACGATGAATATCCAAGTTAAAATATAAAGTCGTCTCGCATTTCCTAAATCCGCTTCATGGTTGTCTTGCATTTCGCTCAACTTCGCTTGACATTGCATTTGCATTTCTCGCAATTGACCTTCGTATTGAATTTGCATATCACTTAATTTAGCTGAACACTCTTTTTGCATATCACTTACTTGAGCTGAACGCTCCATTTGCATTTTTCTGATGAGATCTTCATATTCCTTTAATTTCGCTTCATGTATATTTCTCTTCCGCAGTAAGCCCGGTATGATATTTTTAGCTCTCTGGCACATCGGCGGATCTATCCACACGAAGAATCTACAAGTTCCGCAACTATGATACGCCCTGGGTTATCGCCAGTTCATGAAGTAATCATTTTTAATTCCAACCCACAGTGGCATCTTATAGGATCTGTCCTATGACTTGAATGACTTGAAGATGATGAGGCCATCAAATGTGTTGTACGTTTCCTGTCTATATTGGTAAAGTTGCTCGAATTTCTAATGCAAGAATATATGCAACATAAGAAAATATCAACCAGTTAGCTTCAAATTTATACTTACCAAAATACTTCATAAAGATTCCAACATGTTTCATTCAGCAATAAAAGTGATGGTAAGCGCTAAAAAACACTGGTGATCTATGTAAACATAACACCATCAGCATAGAAAATAAACGAACAAAGGGAAAGGGGTTAACAAAATATGCCGACAGAAACTTGCTGGGAATTTTGAAACTTTTCTCCAAATCCAAACAAACACCATAGCCAGAAACTTACTAATCATAGATAACAAAGTCCTCCTCCAACTTTTATATATCAAATCAAGCATCATACAAATTCGTCATGATATCGCCCGTCAACAATCTACCATGGTCATCACACATAAAAGCCTCACAGAATAGTTGCAGAGAAAAGATAAACATCCATTGCTTAAGATCCATAGCAAATATGTATCCAAAGTTCTCAAACATGATACCAAAATGCATAAGCAAAAGATCTTGATGCAAGAACAGATACTTTCCTTCAACGCGATCTGACCTCATGATAAGAACATGTTCAATCAGCAGTTCAACAGTACAAATGAAAATTTTGAAACTTTTCTCCAAATCCAAACAAACACCATAGCCAAAATCGTTAAAAATTTCAACTTATATCGAATGAACCCTGAACTAAAAAAAACAGGGGAAGAAGAAGGAGGGAAGGAGGGACTTAGGGATGGTTGAAGAAGGGAATTACATGCTATGCTTGGAGATGACGCCGGATGGGGAGGAAGAAGGAGGGTTGTATGTTGCGATGCGTCTGAGGAAGAAAAGGGGGTTTCGAAATTAGGGCTAAAAATTATTTAGGGGAAGGTTATTTAATAAATGGAAAAAAACGAATTTTTTTAAACAAAAAAAAAGTTTTACCGGCCTGGCCACGTGTCGGCCAGGCATTGGCCGCGTCTGTTTAGCGTAACCAAGGGGAGCGTCATGGAATTCGCCTCCATAATTGTTGAATTTGCATATTGGTGTTGACGGATAAGATATGTGACAAAAGTCACAAAACTATGAATGTTTACAAAGATTACCAGTGTTTTTTAGAGCTTACCATCACTTTTCTAGCTAGCTTGATTCATTTTCCTTTTCTACCATCTATAAATGGAGGACGGATATTCTGTTAACCCCTTTTCCTTTGTTCCTATATTTTCTACGCTTTCATCACATTTGAGAAAATAAACGGTTCTTTATCCTTACATAACCCGACCGACTGAACATGATTTTGTATTTGTATGTTTAAGTTAGAATACGGATTCAATGAGTGGTAGCCCCCGCAGACAATTACGGTTTGGAGATTCGGGTGCAGAAAGGTCATCCATTCAAAGATATGAGACAAATTTGATGCCATTGCATGATACAAACGATTTAGAACGTGTCCATAAATCATTGGACGAACGGATAGTTCCAAAGATGGGATTGGAGTTTGATAACGGAGATGATGTATTGCATTTTTATTCATCTTATGCCAAGGCAGTTGGATTTTCAGTGAGAAAGAGGAGCAGTCACTCTGATAAATCATCACCAAAAAAACTAATTGACATGGACTTGGTTTGTCATGCCGCAGACAAACGTAAGGAGGGGACAAGTGAAGGGAAAAAAAATAGGCCGGAAACTAGAACCGGCTGTGAGGCGCATATGAGAGTGGTGCATACTAAGGATTGTTGAAGAAGACAAATTGTAAAAGATACTATTTGGGTTGATACACATCATTTAGTTTATATTATTTACAGAATTTTTTGGACAGAACTTAAAGGATTATCGAGGTTAAGAGTTCAACTTTTTTGCTTTTTTTGTAAGAAAACATAATGGTATCCACTTGAATAAACTATGCATAGGCTGAAGCCCTTGAGATCAAGTACAGGAGGAGGTGTCATTTGACAATAATTTCTTGGAGAATTCAAATCAAACACTAAGACCGATCGATATACAGTTATCAAATTGGTTGCTTTCAACTGATTCAGATCAACTGAACTCCCTTTAAGGGGTATTAAATGACCATACGACACGTGACACATAGAGGACTGGTGAGGTTGGGTGCGGGTGACCCCATCCAACCTCACCACCCTCTGTGTATCACGTGGCAGGCGGTCCCAAGGAAGGTGAGGGGCGAAGGGGTCAGAGGATCCCGATCCGCTTTCAAATAGGAAGAATTATCGAAACACTTAGAAAAAGAAGACACGCAGAGTTACCCATCTAAGTTTATCGCAGTGGGCCAAACATAAAGGTTACGATTGGCTACACACTCAATAGGCCTACTCCAACAACAATATAAGTACCTAGACATGTCCCTCACTTTTTGATTGACACGTGTGTATATACACATATCTACATATATGCATGTGCATAGTTATATGTAAATATATATGTATGTGTAGGTGAATATATGTGTGTGTATACGTACATAAATATACATATATGTATGTGTATGTGTGTGTGCGCATGTGTATATATATGTATACGTATATATATAAGTTTATAAATTTGTTTGTTTGTTTATTTATTTAAAAGCTTATATATTGACATACTCCTATTATTTTTTGGATCCCTAAAACTTGAAAAATATTTCTCTGAGGTAGACATAAATTCAACCCATGTAAATCCTCGTTTCCTTTCTTGGTATCATCATCCCACACTATAATGGTAAGAAAACTATTTGTTTAGCTATTCTCAATACTTCATTCAAAATTTTCATTTTATTAAAACAACAGTGACTCTCATTAGTAACATGACGCCCACATATTCCTTCCGAAAAAATTCAGTAATGTTATAACATATATCCAAAATAGTAATCTACAATATCATTTTTACTTAACCCCTCCCTTTAAGACATGTCACATCATTCGTATTCAGATATAAGTCTCGGCTGTCATGTAAATTGTATATAGTGACCTCTCGAATTTTGTTAGCCTATTGAATCAAGAAGTTTGAGATGTGTCACATGGGGGGACATGATCAATAAATTAAGATGCAATTTTTTCTTGAGAGCCATGTATCACATGATCAAGGTTTGATGAAAAAGAAATGTCGTTGCAGACAACTGTTCGATATATAGCATTATCTCAAGGTTAGAGACTCTGACACGTTAAATTTTTCTTGACATAATGTCTTAACTCTAATGATTTATTTAAGAGCTTATTAAATTCTAGACACCTAAAATGCGTAAACATGATAAGGAGGTCTATGTTTCAGTTTCTGACTTATCATTGGTCAGAAAGCCTCGAGAATTACAGGACTACGTGTTTAATGTCGCATGCATTAAATGTGCATAAGCCAAATGCAATTTTCATAACGCCTCTAACTAATTGGTGCATGAACTCTTATGCACTATATGCGATATGACATAAAATAATGCCCAAAAGTTGGTATAAGGTCTGCTGTTTAATATTTCGTTAACTAATATCCGGACTGAATCCAAACGAGTGGAATGAACGTTTAAACGAATCTATTGAATGAAAAACAACACAATGTCTTTCATTGTATGCCGCACACATGAATATAGTATTTTTTAAAACTATCATGTGGTTTTGTAATGGACAGAAGACTTGATAGCGAAATATTGTGAAGCGGATCCAATTTCAATGGTTCCATGTGAATTGGATTTCATAATTCCACATTCAAAGTGTATAGAGTCTACTTGCAAAGTGGTTATGCCTTTTATAATTTCTTAGGGCTGGTTCTTTTTTCTTTTAAGTGAATGATATTTGAAATATAATTCTGAGAATTTACCAATAAACAAATGCAGCTTTTAAAATAAAATAAAAAAACTGCAGTTCAAAAAAGAAAAGAAAAAAGAGTGCAGCTCAAATAAAACTAACTGAGCTGTAAAATACTCGCATTAGTCCTAATTATAGGCCCGTGTTTAAATATAAAAAGATGCTGTATCCGATACATTTTGTTTACAGAAATTTCCCAATTGTTCTTTTTTTTTTTCCCTAACACCTTTAATTCCTAGTACCCACAAAAAAGGTCTGATATAATGTTTAGGATATCGTTGGGCCTTGAGATTAGTTTCCATTCTATTTATTGATGCAGTTTCTGGTTTTTTTTTCCCTTCTATACCCATTATATATACAAAATTGTGGAAACAAGTTCATCCAAGGTGTGTCGAGCTGAACTCATGTATGCTGACCTAATTTAAGTAACTACAGTGCTAGAGAATAAAACTGTCAGTCGAACTTAGCTGAACTAAGAAGAAGAACGAACGATGAAAAGCTGAGCTGAGCTAAAGAGAAGCTGATGTGAAAAAGATGAAGGATAGCCATGCTGAGCTGAAAACAAATTGAGGTGAAGAGGAGCACAGAACGAAGACAGACTGAAGACAACAAAGCTGAAGCAAAAAGGTACTGAGCCGAGGTGACGAAGTGAAGCACAAATCAACTGAGCAGCACTAAGGCTAATCTGCAATACTTTGTAAATATTATAACATAGATTTTTTTTACTATACATAAGTAAGCAAAACAGGTAAGTAGTCGTTACCTTAGACATTAGAAATTACTATAGATGAACAGTGACCACTGTCCAAGTAGTAAATTACAGCCGTTAAGAATAGAATTCTCCATATAAAAGAGAAACAACACAGTGACCACTGTCCAAGTAGTAAAATTACAGCCGTTAAGAACAGAATTCTCCATATAAAAGAGAAGCAACCTAGTAGAATTACGATTAACTTTAATGAATTCTTAGAATTCTTCAATCTCAACAAGACTCTCATAAGAAAACAAATGCGTATTTGATGAAAGAATTGTTTTCATTCATACTTTTTCTTGATGTACTCCTTTCTTCTTATACAAGTAGATCGTGCTCTATACAAGGAAAAGAACAAAATTTCTCCTACAATTACGTATCCTTTAATATCTATAATTATGATGATTACCTATTCACCAAAGAATACAAAGTCTAACTATGGAAGGTAAATATTCAAATATTCTGTGTTATTCTGTGTATCTTTTCTTAACACTCCCCCTCAAGTTGAGCAGGGAAATCTTCAATGCCCAACTTGACCAATGCTTCGTCAAACAACCTTCCAGCCACAGCTTTCGTCAAAATATCTGCAAGTTGTTCCTCACTTGGTATAAACGGCAACTCCACCACTCCATCATCAAGTTTTTTCTTTTATGAAGTGCCTATCAATCTCAACATGCTTCGTACGATCGTATTGCACAGGATTTTCAGAAATACTGATCGCAACCTTATTGTCACAAAATAATTTTGCCGATTTTGACACTCTAAGACCCATATCAATTAGTAATTTCCGTAGCCATAACACTTCCATCACTCTTTTGGCAACTCTTCGGAATTCTGCTTCAGCACTTGACAACGCCACTACTTTCTGTTTTTTGCTTCTTCACGTGACCAAATTTCCGCCCACAAGAGCAAAATATCTTGAGGTGGATCACCGATCTATCAAGCTTTCCGCCCAATCAGCATCTGTGTACACCTCAATATTCAAATGTCCATTATTTCTAAACCAGATCCCTCGCCTTGCTGTCCCTTTTAAGTATCTTACTATCCTCATCACGGCTTCCATATGGTGAATCTGAGGCTTATGCATAAACTGACTCACAAGTCCAACTGCAAATGAAATATCAGGTCGAGTATGTGCTAAGTATATTAGTTTTCCAACTAACCATTGATATCTTCAACAGTCTGCATCACTTCCTCCTTCCACAACCTCCATCTTCTGATTTGCCAACATTGGAGCTGCTGCAGGTTTGCACTCTAGCATACCAACTTCTGCGAGTAAGTCCAGAATGTACTTCTGCTGGGATATAAATATCCCATGCTCTGATCGCTGAACCTCAATCCCCAAGAAATACCAGAGTTCCCCAAGATCCTTCATTTCAAACTCAGAAAACAACTGTTTCTTTAACACTTCCATTTCTTCTTCATCATCCCCTGTAATGATCATGTCATCAACATAGATAATAAGACATGTTACCTGACTGCCTCTTTTTTTGATAAACAACGTATGGTCAGCGTTACTCTGTCTATAATTCTGTTTCTTCATAAACGTCGTGAATCTTCCGAACCATGCTCTAGGAGTCTGTTTTAATCCATACAGGGATTGTCGCAATCGACATACTTCACCTTTGGCAAACTCATTTGCAAAGCCTGGGGGTGCATTCATATATACCTCCTCTTTAAGTTCTCCATGAAGAAACGCATTTTTCACATCGTACTGGTGAAGACGCCAAGACTTGGTGACTGCTACTGAGAAGATTACCCTGATTGTGTCAAGTTTTGCTACTGGCGAAAAGGTCTCCATATAGTCAACACCGTAAGTTTGGGTATATCCTTTGGCCACTAGTCTCGCCTTATATCTCTCAATGCTCCCATCTGCTTTATACTTAACGGTATAAACCCACCTGCAGCCCACTGGACGCTTGACTTCTGGAAGTACAACTTTTTCCCAAGTGTTACTTTTATACAATGCCTTCATCTCCTCTTCCATCGCCACATACCACTCAGGTTGACTTATTGCCTCCTCAACTATTTGGGAACCACGACATCACATACTGTTGCAATAAAACCTCTCGCACCTGTAACTGGATATACAGCCCCTTTAGATACCTTGCTTGGGGAATATCTTATCGGGGGCTTTCCTCGATTTAGTCGTGGTGGTAGTACTCTGCCCTGTTCTTCTGACTCACTGTTATCCTATGTAATTTCACAAATAATGGGACTAGGACTTGGAGAGTTGTCAGTATGTGAGTCTAAAACAGGGGTAGTTTTAGGTAAAAGAGGTAAAGAGTAACACATGAGTCTGATACCTGGTTACATAGAATATTCACCTGAAGTGGATTACTGGTGGGCACGGGCAGAGGAGCTATACCATCGGCAGGGAAAGCGCAGTCGGCGTCACCTACTTGCCTTGTTGGAACCGCCTCTAAGTGACTAGTGCTATAGAGCCAGTCGTAAGTCTCACCCGATGTCTCTCCCTGAGACAAAGACTGGGAAGAATAGAAGTACTCGTGTTCAAGAAAAGTGCAGTCCATGGTGACGTGGACTCTATGAGTACGGGGTTTATAGCAACGGTGGCCCTTTTGGGTGAGAGCGTAACCGACAAAGACACATTTATCAGCACAAGCATCGAGTTTTGTGCGATGAGCAGCGGGAATATGAACAAATACAGTGCATCCAAAGATTTTTGGGGGTAATGTAAGCACAGATGGTACCTCAGTGTGAGACGCGAGTATAGATAATGGTGTATGATGGCCCAAAATTTTTGTGGGTAACCGGTTCAGAAGGTATGCGGAAGTAGCAACTGCTTCTGGCCATAGAAATTTTGTGACAGAAGATTCTAGAATCATCGCCCGAGTCATTTCAAGTAAGATACGATTTTTCCGTTCTGCCACACCATTTTGTTCAGGTGTATAGGAACAAGTTGTCTGGTGTATAATTCCATGTTCTCTGAAAAAATTCTGCAGAACACTAGTAATGTATTCGCCACCATTATCAGATCGGAGAATTTGAACACGAGTATGAAACTGAGTATGAACCATATTATAGAACTGGATAAAATGAGTAGATACATCCGATTTATTGTTCAAAAAAATAAATCCATGTCATTCGAGAAAAATCGTCTACAAAAGTAATAAAGTACTAAAAACCACGAGTGGTAGACTGAGGGGCAGGGCCCCACACATCTGAATGGACTAGACCGAATAAAGATTTGACCGGGTATTATTTGGTTTATAAGTAGACCGATGGTGTTTGGCACGATAACAAGTGTCACAAGACAAAGTGATACCAGATTTATATAAAGTGGGAAATAACAACTTCATGTAACTCAGAGATGGATGACCCAAACGCCGGTGCCATAGCCACAGTCGCTGTTGAGCAGTCCCGGTGACAAGATTGGATCGACCCTGTTGCACCACATCTGTTATATAGTATAGTCCATCCTGCTCAATACCACGCCCAATAATCATCTTCGAGCGAATATCTTGTAGAAGGCAAAAAGTAGGGTACATAAGAACAGAGCAATGTAATTCACGGGTAAACTGACTCACAGATAGTAATTTGGAAGAAAGTCCAGGAACAAAGAGGCAATCGTTTAAATTGAGATTAGGGTTAACAGAGATCGTACCACCCCCGAAGACAAGTATAAGTGCCCCCACTAGCAGTTTTAATATGGGTTTTTGTGGATGAGGTCCAGGTTTGGAAGTCTTTGGGGTCACTGGTCATAGTATCAGTGGCACCACTGTCAAGGATCCAGGGCAAATGGATGGAGGTAGTGGAAAAAACGCTGGCGTCTTTTGAATGAGGGACTGGTTGGTAATTCAGGGTAAATGGGGGGTCATTTGAGGCCAATTTAGAATTAAGGGGGGGGGGTGGAATTACCTGTTTCTGATTCTGTGGGGGCCGAAGGAATCAAACGGAAGTCTGGGGGATCTGATCGCACATTTGTAAAATTACAAGGATAAACAGTTGCAATATCAGTAGGGGCAATATGGGGAATACAGGACAAACTTGGGTTGGGGTTATAAACCCCAACCCTAATACCTCCTTGGCCATCCTGGCCTGCGGCAGCTGGAGTCTCTGAGTCCTCTTCGATGGTTCTAGAAACCGCTGCTGCAACAGCTGCTTTAGTTCCTTCGGATTGCTTCCGTTTGCCTTTGTACCAGTCCGGGTACCCTATAATTTGGAAGCACTGCTCCTTGTGCCTTTTTTTGCCACAATGACTGCAGATGAGTCCGTCTTTGTCCTCTGGGCGGCGGTTGCTAGCTGGCCATTGGCCTCCACGTCCTCTCCCCTGAGATGTCCCCCGTCCCTGAGTATGGTTAGAGTCACGGCCTTTGGTAGCCACCGTCTGCGTTGCCAGGCCGTGGCCTACCCCTCCCGCTGATGAGAAGATCTCTGAGGGAGGTCCCCGTAATACCACCGATTTGTCTTCCGCCCTTCTTATTTCTCTGTATGCCATCTCCAACGATGGCAAAGTATCCCTCTTCAAAAGCTCATTTTTTTCTAGGTTATACTTCTCATCGATGGTCGTGAGAAATTGATATAGTCTAAGAGCCTCCATTTTCTTGTTATGTATATTGATGTCTGTTGAACATGTCATGGGATTCGGTTCTTGAGCATCTATTGCAGTCCAAATATCTTGTAACCTGTTCCAACAGGTTTCAATCGTTTCACCTCCTTGCCGGATAAGACTTGCCAGCTGGTGGAGATCATATACTCGTAATGAGTATGTCCCTGACCCATAAGTGAGAGCAAGGCCATCCTACAGGGCCTTCGCTGTGGGATACCTTGTAACGTTCATAATCATGGATGGTTCAATCGTTTGGATAATCCATTTCAACACTGAATTATCCCCTTGTTCCCATAGGGGAAATTCTGGATCTGAGGGTTGAGGTGGAGGAGGAACACCAGTTAGGTGATGCCTCCTCCCTCGTCCAATGATGGCCCGTAGTACTAACGGTGCCCACACAACATAGTTATTTCCATTGAGTTTGACAGAGATGGATAGATTTTCTGTGGTTAATGAAACAGGTTGAGTTGGAACGGACGTAGGCTGTGGTTTGGTGGGAGTATTTTGCAGTATGTGGGCTACTTGGACAGCCAAATCTGTCAGATTTGGTGTCTGTGGTTCGCTGGATTCAGGCTGGGACATTGTCTGATGATATTGTTTTTGTGGATGAACAGGAATTAGGAACACGATGGCTGCACTTGGTCAGAGTCAAAGAAAAAGCTGGGATTGGTATCTCCGGACAGTATGGCCGGTTTCAGGTAATTAGGCTGTGATGAACTTGATTTCTGAGCCTATACTCAGAACAAAAAACTGCGAACTGTGGTAATTTTGAGTAGGACTATTCCTGCTCTGATACCATGATAAGAAAACAAATGCGTATTTGATGAAAGAATGTTTTTCATTCATACTTTTGCTTGATGTACTCCCTTCTTCCTATACAAGTAGATCGTGCTCTATACAAGGAAAAGAACAAAATTTCTCATACAATTACGTATCCTTTAATATCTACAAGTATGATGATTACCTATTTACCAAAGAATACAAAGTCTAACTATGGAACGTAAATATTCAAATATTCTGTGTTATTCTGTGTATCTTTTCTTAACTGACTCTACTAACTTGATTTGAACACCTCATCTTGAAATTTAGTGGTCGTCTTAAATTCAATCCCATTTCTGGGGTTCTATTTTTTTCTATTACGAGACAAGACATGTCAGAGGAACGAAATTCTCTCAAAGAAAAAGTGGAGCCCAAGTCAAGAATGCAAGGAAGGGATCAAAACTGCTACCCTTCGAATATCGCAACGAAAATGATGCCCATAAAGATGCTTACCACAACAAATGAGGGTGTATTTCTGTTGTTGGCATGTCGATGTTAACTGTTAAGGTGTGTCATATGAACCACATGATACAATGTTTGTCGATGTGATATGATTATTTGTTGATTGGCAAAACTAGGGAGTGATATGATGGACTGTTGGTTACGTGTTTATTGATCTTGATGATATTGACTTAAGCATGTGATTTGAACCAATCAGATGATGATGCCCAGGAATCATTATATTGATTGATGCAAGTACACAAGCAACAACATACATTTCCCTTGGACTGTATTCAGAACTTATATCTTGAATGCTTAACTACACAAGCCACCATATACGTTTCCCCACTGGATTCATAGTAATAATTAACCACAAGTCAAAGTTTCGTAAATGTGGAAACAAGTCTCATCCGAGCTGAACTGAAGTGTCGAGCTGAACTCAGGTCAGCTAACCTGATCTAGACAACTAACATGTTGGAAGACAAACTGTCAGCTGAACTGAGCTGACGAAGAGTGAAGGATCAAGGATAACCGTGCTGAGATAGAAACAAACTGAGGTAAACAACATGGAACAAAGAACAAGCTAAAGGTGAAACACAAGACAACAGAGCAAGCCAAGTAGAAGGTATTGAGCCGAGATAACAAGGTGAAGCACAGGACAACACTATGGCTGTCTTGCCATACTTTGTAAATATTATAACTTAGTTTTACTGTACGTAGCTGAGCTGAACATGTAACTAGCTATTACCTTATACATTAGGATTTACTATAGATGAACAGTAACCAGTGCAAGTGGTAAAATAGTTCCATTAGGCAAAAAAAAACCCTATAAAAAGGAAACAACATTGTAAATCTTTCTTAACTTGAATAAATACAAATTCTTTCAATATTCAATAAGAAAGTGGTGTTCATACTTACTGTAGCGGTGTGTATCTATGGAATCTGAAAAGGGAGGAATCAAAGACTACATCAGCATATCCAGATGAATGCAATGAATTAGATGTAAACTAGTCCAGAATAGTATTTGCCTTCTTGTGGGGGCCTAGAGGGAGTTAGGAAAAGTAGAAGTGATAGAAATATTGTTGTAAGCATATGTATGGAACACAACGTTTTCTATAGGAACAGAAGATATATTTAGTCTTAATGCTGTTTTTGGCAAGTGGATTATTTTGATTTCAACTGCATATATATACTGTTATTGTAACAAAAATCGAAAAAAAAAGAAGAAAAAAAAAATTAAAGAACACAAGATTTACATGATTCTACTATGCGTATACTCTATAAGATGAAACTGGCACAAATTCAATATTTTTTTGTCTGTAAGATTACAGCATCAATATAAACCATAATCCTATCTAAAGATTAATAATAAAAATAGCCCATACCGCAGGGTTGTCTCCGCACCCCCCTAGATACCCAAGTCCGGCCCTGTCCAAACAAGCTGGCCAATTCCCTTAGAATTTCCACTCACGCTCCTTTAAAATCGTTAAGAACATTCGGCACATATATATATATATATATATATATATATATATATATATATATATATATATATATATATATATATATATAATAAATATATAAAGAATTGAATCCCCATATCCAACACACACACATATGTGTGTCTACGCGCGCGTGCGTGTGTAAGTGTACGTGTGTGTATATATATATATATTTTTTATGAAAAGGAGATTTTATTATTAAAAGCCTCGCTTATGGCGGAGGGAAGCCATAGTACAATCGTCATCGTATGCGAATAAATGAAATAAAAAACAAAGTATTGTGTATCTCCAGTCGTATATGATATGCCGTATTAAAACCTTGCCAAGAAAAACCACCCTTGTGGATAAAAACTTGACGAAGGAAAAAGCGTACATATTTATACGTCTATCATAGATAAAGTGCATATCGACTTTTAAATACAAGGAAGCGTGTAATGAATAATAAAAAACAAAGGTGGCACGATGGCTTGGAAGTGCACTTGATGTTGATATTCGACAGGAGGTTGAGATAGGCCATGGATCCGCCTGTTTCCGCTTGAAGATAAATGGTGTTGCCCTCGTCAAGAGTATTTGCAGTGAAGCGCAGCATATCAAAAGAAACACAGATGTTAGGCGTAGAGATGCATATGTAACAATAAATAGTAATGACATATGACGAATAAATCGCGAATTTATAGAAAACGCACCAGCGTTGCCTGTGTTGGAAAACACAGACAACAACCAGGGTGTATAGTCCATCCGGTCGCAACATGATGATTGCACAAAAAACCGCCGCGAGAAGTGAAGGGTCTCGGCCGCAGCAGGCATGTAAGCCATCCAGAGGGAACATCCAATCCATGCACATGTGAGGTATAACGCAGTATTAAAAGCGAGTATGGAGCAGAATAAAATCTGTATCATCAATGGAAGACAAAGCGTACCAAGTCTGTCTACATCCTACAGGATAAAGGCAGTAAAATGAGTTGTGTGCCAATCCATGTGGAAGACTTGATTATTGAACATGCAAATAGGATGTGGAGAGATCTAGTGAAATGGAGGCACGCACTAAAGGAGGCAGCGAGTGAGAAGTGTAATATTGAGTGCGAGGATTCATCATTGCATGTTGTGCCAAATAATGGGCTGCCATATTTGCCTCTCTGTAGATATGTAGAAAATCCAGTCGATGTAGATGTGTTAATGTATATAGCAAGCGAAGATAGTAATTGCCATGAAGCAAGCTAGGCTGCGAGTGGCGTGTTATCAGCTGCCGACAATCTGTCTCTAGAACGATTGAGCGATACATTGGAAGAAAATACAATAAGCCGAAGACTGTTGCTTGTGTTTCTACAGTGAAAGGAGTACTTGGTGGTAAGCGAAAAGAAATAGCCCCTATACAGCAGCCGGCATGATCGCGTAATATTGCCCCTCCTGCTGCTTAATGTCTGCCAACTGCTGCGTTGACATTTAACTTAAAGCGCCCTGAAGGTGGTGTGCGCCAACGTACTAATTGAGGCCTTAGGCAATGTAGTTTAGGGAACCAAGATAGTTGTGGCATAGAAGATGCGGCTAATTTCGTGCCGTTAAGGGTTTTGCTCCATATGTCAATGTCTGATTGAACCGAGAACCGAAGAGAAGTCATAACAAAAGCGTGTTGCTCCCCATAAACTAAGGAGGTGTATGTGCGCCAGATGCGATATAAAATAATTGCCGGGACGATGATTTTGAGAACACCAAAGAGTGACTGAAATGTGGAACGATACCACCAAGATAGTAGGTATTGCCGAAGGTGTAATGATGAAGGTGTAGGACAATGTAACTCGTTTGCAAAGAAGTTCCATATTGGTCGGACACCTTCACAGAGCATAAAGATGTGATTCACCGTGACCGATGCTTGCTTACAAAATAGGCATTGTGTTGGACGGGACGAAATATATTTACCTATGTTGTCCTCAAATGGTAACGCAGAATGAAATAATCTCCATAAGGATAACTGAATGACTGGCGTGTGATGCTTGTACCAAATAAATTTAGCAGAGAGTTAAGTTGGGTGCATTTGGTGACAAATATCATAGGCTGAACGCAATGTGAATTCTCCTGAGGGCGAAGGTGTCCATGTGAGAAAGGAGCCCTATCCATGAGTCTGAGTTTGGCAGATAGAGTGAATTCTACAAATAAGCCGCCAAACTGGTGAGTCAGGCAGTCTCGGGAGATAATCCTGGCGTCTTCCATATCTTATGTGCATGTACTGACTCCATAATGTATTATTCTGCTGATAGTTCCACCAAATGCGACAGTGATAAGCTTGTTGTAATGAAGTGAGATCTCTAAGGCCCAAACCCCCTTCCTCTCGAGGAGTGGTTATTGAAGACCAAGCAACCCAATGATGTCTACGGCCCCAGTAGAATGTAGCCATCTTTCGACCAATTATTTTGATGACTAACTTGGGCAAACCACCAGCCGCAAGAATATGTAATGGCAGAGAAGATAGCACTGAACGAAGCAATATTAGGCGACCTGCGGAAGATAACAAATGAGAGTGCCAGCCCTGTAGACGGTCATCAATATGCTGCAATAATGAATCACAATATCTTGCACGGTTGATGCCTTTATGCAAATAAGAACCTAGATATAGAAAAGGCAAACAAGTACTGCGCATGCCAAGCAAAGACTCAAAATTTCGTCTTTGTCTTAATGATACATGGGCCGATGGAATAAAACTGCTTTTTTGAAAATTCACCTTTTGTCCCGAGGCTGTTTCATAGTGAGTTAAGAAGTCATGGAACCGGCGTAAATTTCACTGCGTACCTCGTAAAAACACCAAAAGATCATCTGCATAGGCCAAGTGTGTAATGGCAAAAGGTACCCTTCCTAGGCGAAAGGGCTGTAACGCGCCCGAAGCAACCAAAGCCTTCAGGCCCCTACTGAAACCCTCAGAAGACAGAATAAAAAGCAAGGGGGATAGTGGGTCACCTTCTTTTACTCCACGATAGGGTCGAAATGTGGCAGATGGCTGACCATTGATTAAGATTGCCAGAGTAGTAGCTCTCAGATGATTAAGAATAATGCGAATGAAAAACCCAGAGAAGCCAAAGCGCTGTAGAAGTAAATCCAGATACTCCCAACTGACTCTATCAAACGCCTTCATCATATCTAATTTTAAACGTAATTGAGAACCTCCCTTATCTAGCATATGTATCATCTCCCGTGCCATCAAAACTTGTGTGGAGATATCGTACCCTGGTAAGAAGCATGTCTGCTCTAGAGAGATTAGTGTAGGTAGTAGTTTATTCAAGCGTGTTGCAATGATACGCATACAGACTTTACTCAACAAATTAGTTAGACAGATGGGGCGAAAATCACTGAATGTAGCAGGGGATATTTTCTTCGGGATCAGTGTAATCAAAGCACTCGCCATTACAGTAGGCTGTGGAATGCTAAGAAAAAATTCTTGTACTGCTTTCATGACATCTGAATGAATAATTGCCCAGCATGATCGATAAAACTTACCATTGAAGCCATCAGGTCCAGCTGCGGTTTGAGGATCTAGATGCCAGACTGCTGTTTTGACCTCTTCCAACGAAGGTATCCGGGTGAGTGATGCATTATCTGACTCCGAGACAAGTCGTGGTATGTGTTGTAGAATCGCATCAAAATTAGTCGCATTCTCACGTGCGAATAGAGTGGTGTAGTAAGTAACAGCTTCCGCCATGATTACATCTGTTGTAGTACATTGCTCTCCTGAGGTGGCGCGTATTTGTTGTATACGCAATTGTATTCTTCGCCCTTTGACTATCGAGTGAAAGTAATTCGTGTTGGCATCACCTTCTTTTAGCCACTTAACACGGGCTTTTCGCTTCCAGAAATGTAACTCATAATTTGTAGCACTGAGATATACTGCTTTAGCGCGATTGTATTCCTCACGTGTGGCCTCATTCGGTGTAGCCTCCCAAGAAGACTCAGCTCTAGTAAGATTATCCTCAGCTTGCTTAACATTTGAAAAAATATTGCCGAAAATCTCTTTGTTCCACCTCTGAATATCTTTTCTTAGACGAAACAGCTTCGAATAGAAACCATACATACCGCCTGTGGTGGGATAAGAGTCCCAAGCATTCTGTACATAAGCGTGAAAATTCGGATGCAACAACCAAGAGTCCAGGAATCGGAAAGATTTACGGCCCTCTTCCTGTTTGATGCGGCAGATAAACAATAAAGGAATATGATCCGATGTAACTCGCAGTAGGTGCTGGAGCTGTATATCATTAAAAATGTCTTGAAAAGATGAATTAAGGAATAACCAATCTAAGCGCCTTCAAACTCTGCCAAGTCCTCTCCCATCAACCCATGTGTACCGTGATCCAGTGAATGGCAGATCCATGAGAGAGCATGTTTCAATGCAATCATTAAAATCTTGTAGAGCAGCAAGTGATGGGTTGGAGCGCCCATCATGATCATCAAGAGCACGGAATGTATTAAAATCACCTCCAATCATCCATGGTAAATTGGATGTCGCAGAGAAATCACACATAGACTACCACAATGGACGACGTAAAAGTGGGCTGTGCTTTGCATAAACGACTGATAGAACAAATGTGAGCTGTAGCGGGCGAAATAGTAACGTTAAATGAACAATTTGATCCTGATCCTGCGTTGCCAGCATATTAAATTCTGTGTCACGCCAGAAAAACCATATATGTTCAGAGCTCGATGAATAATAATGCGAAAAGCCAAGATCCAAAGCAAAACGAGAAATACTAGATGTTGCATGTTTCGGTTCAATCAAAGCTATCAAATTCAACCGGTGATCACGTATCAAATGATGCAACCTAGACATTGAGGTACGGATACCTCTTATATTCCATATTAGGGTATTCATTGAGAAAGATTAGGATCACTTCCCTGAGAAAGACGTGAGGCACTTCGTGTGAGAATAGTTGAGGGTGGCAAAGGTGGCAAATCTTTTTTTGCACGTCTCTTTCGACGTGGAACTACCGATATAAACGGTGCATCAGCCGCTGGCTCTTCTAACCGGGATATTAAAACCTCTACCTCAGGAGTTGGCGGGATCAACTGCATTCGTCGTATCACTTCTTCAGGAATTTGCGACATATTCAAGATATTTTCTCCAGCGGGGGCCAAATCAGTGTCTGATGAATGACCCAAATGATAGTGTTCTATATCCTGCGATGGAACATCAACTGGTTCATCACATACATCATCACAGATGGCGACGGAGTCAAGGTGAGGATCAGTTGGAGGCATATCAGTGGGAGGCATTTCAGGCATAGATTTTTTAGGCGGCGATAAAGGTGATGGTGTCGTAGATGGTGCTACCGGTGGTTTATTCTTAACTGGTGTCCATCTCTGTTTTGCCGGGCGAGGCGGCGGCGGCGGTGGAGGTGGTGGCACTGATGAAGTAGATTTTGGTGGCACCGATGAAGTAGATGTTGGTGGACATGATGCCGTAGCATGCCCTAAACGGTGGCAAGAAGCACAAAACATAAGCAAATCTTCATATATCACCGACTGCAGTATTAGTCTATTCTTGGCTTGCAGATAAATTTTTTTGCGGCAACTCTTGTGAGACATCAACCTCAACACAAATTCTGGCCACTGATGGCCTGAGACTGTCTGTTGTCGCGACGTCCAACTTGATTGGAGAGCCAATCGGTCTTACTATTTCGAATAGGGCTTCACGGCAATGAAGATGGATTGGCAATCCAGGTAGTGCAACCCATACTGGAACAATGGGCACATCAGCGGATGGATCAAAATCAACAGTCTATTTTGTTATACGCATATGATATCCGGATATATGCCATGATCTACGATAAAAGTATCGGAGATAGTCTGCTTCATTGCAAAAATTTAAAAGGATGTGGGTTTGATCGATGAGTGTAATGCGTAAATCTTGATGGAACCCAATTTTTTCAAAAACATCACGTATCACCTTCAACGGAGTACGACCATACCAAAAAGTCTCAACCAATGAATATTTGAATGGCCCAGCAAGGGCATCAATTTCAGAGTCAAGAAATGAGATCATAGGAATACCTTTGTGTCGTGAAACAGTTTTTGGCGAGATATTGATTTTCTGCGCAGAGGTGTCGCCGGTAATGCTGCAATGTCGACATGATGAAAAAAGGGAATCGCGGTAGTCAGAGAAGTGAATATCGTGAAAATGATTGTGAGGAAAGCAACGGCATAAGGATCGTGAAGAATTGTAAGGAAAGCAGAAGACTTTAGGAAAAAACAGTTTTGAATGAAAAAACTTCTTATTTCATTGATTTTGGTCACCATACAATGCTTACAATTTATAAGGTAAGAGTTCCTATCTATAGTAACAAAGTCAACCTTTAATATTTGATTCTAATCCCCAAATCTTAGTTTGTCAAAGATCTTGATTTTCTCTATCTTTATCCATATCTTAATTGTCTCTGATTCAAAGATCTTGATTTGATTCTCTTTTATTCAACACTCCCCCTCAAGTTGATCAGTGGGATTACCAATGCTCAACTTGTGCAATGTTGCCTCAAACACTTGTCTGCTAACTGCTTTTGTGAGAATATCTGCTAGCTGATCTTCGGATCGAACGAATGGTATTTCGACTATTCTTGACTCAAGTTTTTCTTTTATGAAATGCCGATCAACTTCAACGTATTTGGTTCTGTCGTGTTGTACTGGATTTTCCGAAATCCTAATTGCCGCTTGATTGTCACATTTTAGCTTTGCTGAACACTTTAGAGGAAAACCAATCTCCTTTAGTAGTTTGTCAATCCAGAGAACTTCCATAATCCCTTTAGATATTCCCCTAAACTCCGCTTCTGCGCTAGACAACGCGACCACCTTCTGTTTCTTACTTCGCCAAGTCACCAGATTTCCTCCTACCAGAGAGAAATATCCAGAAGTTGATCTTCTATCACCCAAGTTTCCTGCCCAATCTGCATCAGTAAAAACTTCAACGTTGAGATGACCATGATTTCTGTACCAAATTCCTCTTTCAGGATTCCCTTTTAGGTATCTCAAAACTCGCATCACTGTTGCCATATGTTCTTCCTGTGGTTTATGCATAAACTGACTTATTACACCAACTGCATAGGCTATATCAGGTCGAGTATGGGCGAGATATATCAATTTTCCAACTAGTCTTTGATACTGCTCTTTGTCTACCGTTGGAACTCCTTCCTTAATCTGTAGCTTTTGATTTGCCATTACAGGGGTATCGCTTGGCTTGCAGTCTAGCATTCCTACCTCGGCCAACAAATCCAGAGTGTATTTCATTTGGGATATGAACAGACTTTTTTCTGAGCGAAGCACCTCAATCCCAAGAAAATATTTTAGTTCACCCAAATCTTTCATTTCGAATTCTGAGAACAAACTTTTCCGGAGCCGAGCTATCTCTTCTGTGTCACTTCCTGAAATGATCATATCGTCCACATAAATAATGAGGCACGTGACTAAGTTACTTTGTTGTTTCAGGAAGAGTGTGTGATCTGCATTGCTCTGTTTATATCCATTTTGTTTCATGACAAGAGTGAATCTTCCGAACCAAGCTCTAGGAGACTGCTTTAGTCCGTACAAGGATCGCCTACGTCGACACACTTCATTTTTCCGGAAACTGTGTGTAAAGCCAGGTGGTGCTTCCATGTAAACCTCTTCTTTTAGTTCTCCATGTAGAAAAGCATTTTTAACATCAAATTGGTATAACGGCCACCCTTTATTCACAGCAACAGAGAATAAGACCCTAATTGTATCAATTTTGGCCACCGGTGAGAACGTTTCTGAATAATCGATCCCATATGTTTGTGTATACCCTTTTGCTACCAATCGGGCTTTGTGTCGTTCAATCGTGCCATCTGCCTTATACTTTATTGTGAATACCCATCGACATCCTACTGGTCGTTTTCCTTTTGGTAGTACACATTTTTCCCATTTTTGGTTTTTCTCTAATGCATCCATCTCATCCTCCATTGCTCTTTTCCACTCTTCTTGTAGAACTGCTTCCTCAACACTTTACGGAAGTTTCTCAGTGTAGGTTAACAACGCCTTTCCATCAGATACACTTATTGGATGTTTGGAAGACTTACTTTTACTTTCAGGTGAGTACCTTTTGGGTGGAACTCCTATGTTTCGTCTCGGAGGAAGGACATGTTCCTGCTTCTCACTTGGGGGTTATGGGTTTTTAGTAGTCTCAACGGAAATGAGATTATCATCAGAAGAATCAAAGGGTAATGACAAAGGTAATGGCTCACTTACCTCGTGTAGGACATCTACGGTCGGAGATTCATCAGGTGATGGCTCTTGAGCTTCCAGACTATCTATTATGGACTGGGCGTGCTTGGTGACGCCATCTCCCTTACCTTGTTGGACATCCTCTGATTTTCTAGGGTTATGAAACCAGTCGAAAGGCTCATTCTCTGTCTCCCCCTGGGCCTGAGTACGGTGTTTAAAGAAATATTCAGTCTCAACGAAGATGCAATCAAGAGTGACATGGATTCGACGAGTCAGTGGGTCATAACAGCGACAACCCTTTTGGTGAGTAGCATACCAGACAAAGACACATCTGGAAGCACAAGGATCCAATTTGGTACGATCTTGTTTGGGAATGTGTATGTAGACAGTGCACCCAAATATTTTGGGTGGTAGGGTCATGAGGGAAGGTATGTCAACTTGGGTAGCGAGTGCTTGGATGGGTGTTTGTTGGTTTAAGGTTCTGGTTGGAAGACGATTAATGAGATATACCGAGGTAGAGACAGCTTCAGGCCAAAAATTCTTGGGGACACTTGATTCGATCATCATAGAGCGGGCCATTTCTAGTAAAAGTCGATTTTTTCGTTCAGCAACTCCATTTTGTTGCGGAGTGTATGAACAGGAAGTTTGATGAACCAGACCATTTGTCTGAGAAAATGTTTGTAACTGTTGTGACATATATTCTCCGCCGTTATCAGAGCGGAGAATTTGGATTTTTTTGCCAAACTGGGTTTCAATCATGCGAAAAAAGTGGATGAATTTAGTTGGGACTTCAGACTTTTGTTTGAAAAAGTAAACCCATGTCATACGTGAATAGTCATCAATAAAGAGTAAAAAATATTTAAATCCCTGTGGTGTGGAAAAAGGTGCTGGACCCCATACATCAGAATGAACAAGTGAAAAACAATGATTAACTCGAGTATTATTTGGACGATAGGTACCCTTGTGATGTTTAGCAAGAATACAGGTATCGCAAAAACGAGGTTCACTCGACTTAATGAAAAAACGAGGAAACAGAGTACGAAGGTAACCAAAGGAGGGGTGACCCAATCTCCGGTGCCATAACCACAGTTGTCGGTCGACCGTCCGGTGAGCAAGCATAGACCGGCCCTGTTGAGCAACTTCCTCCATATAGTATAGTCCTTGGCTCTCAATGCCACGCCCAATGATCTCCTGCGTATGAATGTCCTGCAAGAGACAGAAGTCTGGATATATAAGAGTGACACATTGAAGTTGTTTAGTAATCTGACTGAGTGAAAGTAATTTTGAGGATAAGGAGGGAACATAAAGACATTCAGTGAGGTGTAGGTTTGGTGAGAGTGAAATGGTCCCACTACCTCGAACCGGGACTAATTTACCATCGGCTGTTTCAATATGTGTCTTTGGTAGGTCAGTTTCAGAAATATTAGTAAAGTCATTGGGATCAAATGTCATAGTGTCTGTGGCGCCACAGTCAAGAATCCACTGGCTATGTCGGTAGGGTTTTGTTGGCGATTGTGTAGGGGTATGTGTGTAATTTGCGTGACTGAGGTTATTTGAAGGTAGGGGTATGTTGGGGTTTTCACTAGATTGGTTGGGTTGGGATGGGTGATTTAAACATAGGGGTATTTTGGTTAAAGAACAGTTATTAGGGCTTTTTTTATGTTCAGGGGGTAAATTTGGAAAAACAGGAAATGGGTTGGGGTATAAAAGGCCCCCAACCCTAATTTTACCGTCCCCCCCTTCATTTTTGCAGCCGCTGCCGCTGCTGCTAACCCTCATTTCGTCTGCCTCCTTCGCTGTTCTTTCTTCGGCTGTGCTGGTGTCGCCTCTATGGTTGATGCCCATGGCTGCTGCAGCTCGTCCCGTCCCTTCTGAGCCCTTGGCTCCAACCTGTTTGCTGCCCCACCAATCTGGGTAGCCAACAAGTTCAAAACACTCCTTTTTGGTGTGCTTTCTTTTGCCACAGTGGGTGCAAATCAGTTTATTCTTCTCTTCCTTATCAGCTCCTCGCAGGGATGTTCTTGAGCGAGGAGCTGATTCTGTTCGTCGGTTGTTTTCTTGTTTGCCCTGCACCCAAAGTCCAGCCCCAACCCCTAGTGATGATTCTTCAGAATCTGAAGGGGCTCCTCCTCTCAGAATAGTTATACGGGATTCTTCCCTTTTGATTGCAGCATACGCTGCTTCTGGAGAGGGTAAAGGATCCCTCTTTAGCAGTTCTCTTTTTATTGTGTCAAATTTTTCTTCCACTTCCATGAGTAATTGGAATAGCCGTTGTTCTTGGATTTTGTTATTGTATATGGTGATATCTCCAGGATCCCTCATAGGGTTGGGGTCCCTTCGATCGATTTCCATCCAGATACTTTGAAATTTATTCCAAAGTTCTTCCAAACTGTGTCCCTTCTGTCTAATCGAATGAGCCCTCTTGTGCAAGTCAAATACTTGCAAAGAGTCCGTACCTGTGCCATATGTTACTGCTAATCCGTCCCATAGTGCCTTTGTCGTCGGATATTGTGATACATTATTGACTAGGCTTGGCTCGATGTTTTGTATGAGCCAAGTGAAAACACAGTGATCTCCTGTCTCCCATTGAGGAAATTTTGGGTCTGTTGAAGCCGGAGGAGGAGGGACACCGGTAAGGTGCTGACTCCAGCCCCGTCCCCCAACAGCTCTTCTGATCAGAGTTGCCCAGAGTTGATAATTGTCTCCATTGAGTTTGATTCCAATGGATAAATGATCAGGACTTGGATTTGGTGACTGAAAATTGAAGTTGTTTAGCAAATTTGCTAATTGTAGTGCTAATTCACTGTTTTCTGTCTTGGTGTTGTCGGTACCTGACATTCTTTGTTGTTGCTGCAGGTAAGTGGCTGCTGCGTTGGTTTTGGCTAGAGGTTGAGGTTAAGGTATTGGAACAATGATGATAATTTTCTGAGTTCCAATCTGTTTGCTGCGTTGGTTTTGGCTAGAGGTTGAGGTTAAGGTATATGGAACAATGATGTTTTTTTTCTGAGTTCCAATCTGTTTGTGTAATCCTTCTTTCCGGGTTTGGATTTGGGTTGCGGTTGTCTGGAGGTGATGATGAGCTCGTGTTTGATCTTATTTGAGGATCTCAACACTAAAGCTCTGATACCATGAAGACTTTAGGAAAAAACAGTTTTGAATGAAAAAACTTCTTATTTCATTGATTTTGGTCACCATACAATGCTTACAATTTATAAGGTAAGAGTTTCTATCTATAGTAACAAAGTCAACCTTTAAGATTTGATTCTAATCCCCGAATCTTAGTTTGTCAAAGATCTTGATTTTCTCTATCTTTATCCATATCTTAATTGTCTCTAATTCAAAGATCTTGATTTGATTCTCTTTTATTCAACAAAAGCAACGGCGGCGGCTAGTGCCGCCGGATCCCCGTGTGTCGCCAGCAGCCCTGCGCCATTTTTGAAATATATATATATTATGTGTGTGTGTCTATATATATATATATATATATATATATATATATATATATATATATATGCACACACACATAGCCTTACCTATTTACAAAAAGGAAAAAAACAATATATATTTCCTGGATCTCAGGGAGACTTGATACAGTCACCAAAAGTATTTGTAGGAAGAAAAATAATCTTTTTAATGTTGAAACCTACATTTATGTGTTACAACAATTTCCCAATTGTTGTGACAATCCTCACATTCCCTAAGTTTCTTGATTACAGGAATGTAAGATGCATTGTCTTTTTTTTAGGTTAAAATAATAATATATTAAATAGAGAAATAAAACTATCAAGGAGATACAACTTATACAAAAGTTTTATTTGTAAAACACATACTGACCTATATGTATTGTTCAGTAATGTAAAGCAATTTTAAACAATAGAAACAACCATTATGTCTAAAATGTGTGGTAGAACTTCTATGCATTGTCCTTCTTGATTAGACCGCAAAGAAGTGCTAATTTTTCACTGTCCAAGAGTGACGCATCTTCCTTTTAAGTAAAACAAAATAGAGTCCTTTTGGAGCATAACCTATCTGGTTGAACTGCCAAACCACCTCGTCTGGCATGGCAAAAACGGGATGAGATCACCTCACTCACTTTCTCTTCACCCCATGCGTCACCGTGCGACATGTGACAGCAGGGGTGGGTGGTGAGGCTAGATGAGGGTGACCCGCATCTAGCTTCACCATCCACCCCTGCTGCCACGTGTCGCGAGGTGATGCGTGGGGTGAGAGATTTAGAGTGAGGGGATCCTAACCCGACAAAAACCTCATCCGATTGCTTGTGCTTTTGTAATGAGGAGTTGATCCCATCGATTTTAGGCTTTGTATTCACTAGAAAATGGACTTGGATCCTTGAACGTTGTCAAGTTTAATCCTTCTCCCAAGAGACGGATTGGAAGTTCAAAGGGGTCTGTTGAAATTAAAAAGCGTTTTTTCAAGGAAAGAAACGGATTGGAAGTTCAAGATCTAAATTTTGTTTTCTTCATTTAGCTTTGAAATTGCCCCTGTTGGGGAAATTTGAGGTTGGGGCTGATGAAGATGACCATGGTTGGAAAAAAGAGGAAGATGAAGATGGAGGAAGAAGAGGAAGATGGAGGAAGAAGAGGAAGATGGGGAGGATGGGGAGGGAGGTCGATTGTGGGGGTGGGTGGGGGTGTGCTGGGGTGGGGGTGGGGTTTTTCTTTTTATTTTTGAATTATTTTTTCTATAAACTTTTAAAAAATAAATGAAAATTGCCTTTATGACGTCAGCATGGATGCCAGGTGTCTATTAACCCTATAAGTCTGGATGGCAAGTGTGTTTCATGAAACATTGGATGCTACTTAAAACTTGGTGGAAAAGAATGGATACCAGGTGCAATTAACTCTTATTTTCAGATAACATTGTGATAGGGGATTAGACTAGTGAAGCATCAATGCTAAACTAAAATGTTGGCGGAAGACACTAGAGGAAAAGAGTTTAAAATTGAGTCGAAAGAAGACAGAGTATTTAAAATTTCATTTTAGCAACAAAAGAATGACTTCAGAACCTTGGGTGAAACTTGGAGAACAAGCGGGGTGTTTAAAATTGGGAAGTGCTTCGGGTTTTTTCTACGATAGAAAATTAGCTTTAAGCTTAAAAAAAGTTTTACAAAAGGGTAATAAAACCCGAACTTTTGTACGAGTCTGAATGTTGTACAGTCAAATATGAGCATGAACAAAGAATATAAGTAGCGAAAATAAGAATGTTAAGATGGATTTCTGGACATACAAGGAAAGATAGAAGAAGAATGAATATATAAAGAGAAAGGTTGAGTGACTCCTATAGAAAAGAAAATGAGGAATTCAATGTTAAAATGACATAGGCATGTGCAAAGACGTCTTGCATATACACCTGTTAGATGGTGCCAGATGATGAAAGAGATGCATATTAAACGTGGGAGAGAAAAATCAAAGAAGACATGAAGAGAGACAATAAGAAAGAATATGACTTATATAACAATTCAGAATCATGCACGCAATGATATATCATTGTAGAAACATTTGATTCATGTAGCCGGTGTCATGTAAAGAGGAATAAGATTTAAGTGAGAATTTTAAGTACTTAGGTGAGGGTCACAATTGATATGATATGATTTTGTGAAACAAACGTATTCTAAAGATGCATATTATGCATTAGTTACAAGGAGACACAAAAGAGAATAGAATTTAAGATACGACTCAAAAAAAATATATCAATGAATAAAGCACCAAAAAATGATTGATTCATATAGTCGATCCTAAATAGTGGAGAAAGACATGTTTGAGTGTGGTTGTTGTGCATTCGTCTTGTTATCATTTTAAATGAGTTGGAGCAAGAAATTGTTTTCATTTGATAGGATGTTGACAAATTACCAGCATGCTCCTTAGATTACGCATCACTTTTCAAATAAAGAACATTGGGATGCTCTAAAACATTGGAATGCTCTAAAACGGGTATTGAGATATCTAAGAGGGACTATGGATTTAGGACTCATGTTTAATGGTTGTTCAACAGTATTGAAAGGTTATTGTGATGAAAATTAGGTCACAGATAATGATAAAATAAACTTCACTAGTGGGTATGTATTTTATTTGGGTGGTGGTGCTATTTTGTGGAAATCTTCTAAACAAACTTGTAAAGCTAAATCAACAATGGAGTTAGAATTTGTTGATTTAGAACTTGCATGTACAGAAGCGGAATGGTTAAAGAATTTACTTGTTGACTTGTTGATTTAGAACTTGCATGTACAGAAGCGGAATGATTAAGGAATTTACTTGTTGACATTTCTTTGTGGACTAAACCTATGTCTTCTATATTTATTGTGATTCACAGACAGCGATCGCTCGAGCAAAGAATAACATATATAATGGGAAGAGCCAGCACATCCGTTTGAGGCACAATATTATGCGTGATTTAATTAATTTTGGGGTGGTCAACTTGGAGTATTTGTGGACTGAATTGAATCTTGCAGATCCCTTAACTAAAGGACCGAACCGTAAAATGGTTCTAAGAACATCGAGAGGGATGAGACTAATTCCATCTGATGTGAATTCTCTATGACAGGAACCCAACTCACTATTAGTAGAGATCCTATGAACGGAATTCAACGTGGTAAAAACATGTTGTAGAAGAGTTCTGTTAAGTACTATCATACATGTCCCTTCCTGTGTTGATGCATGAGGAAAGTACTTACTGCGTGTTTTAGGATGAGATAATGGATAATTCACAGCCATTATAAATGGTGGTGTGTTGTAGTACACACTTGATGAATATCACATATATAAGTGTGAAAGTGGGGTCGTTTCCTATGAGAGCCTGGAAAACTCTCTAGATCACTTATGAATTCTGGGATTGGGTGTAGGGCCATTAATGCACCACACCGTGAACTTATAAGAAGTTTGATAATGGCATATCATTTGTGTGTTTATATAAACAGTGGTGAAATATGTGGTTCAAGACGGTTGTCACCCTATTTCCGTTTATATAATTACAAATTGTACTACCGGCTAGTTCAAGACGTTTGTCGCTACTCCGTTATGTGTCATTATCTTCGATTGATAGTGGGTAAGTTGGTTTCGGAAACATTTGTATATAAGTATGGATCATGTGAGGGATTGTTGGAAAAGTACGTTAAAAGTACTTTATATTGTACTTCAAACTTATATAAAAACATGTAATATGTTGTTTGGGAGATTGAAAGATGATTTGAACACTTTGAACTTTTAAGAAATCACATGGATCGATCCATATGCAAGTGGGATCAAACAAAGTGAAAGCCGAAATGGAGGTTAATTAATCTGCTGAATGGGGTTCTCAAAGTGGTATTTACACAATCCAAGGTCTATAAATAGTAGACCTTGATATCTTAAATAATACACAAGAACTTTTGCTAAATTTTGAAAATTTCATCACTTATTATCCTCCAACTTCTTTATTTTCTTCCTCCATTTTCAAGCACTTACATAAGCAATCTCTCTCTCTCTCTTAGAGCAAAAGAAAGAGAGAAAACCGTTATATCTTGGGAAGCATTTGCTTGAAGACTACCTTGGTCACCGGTAGAGGCAAAATTACTTTAAGGATAATGACCTTCATGTCACGTCTCGGCCGAATTTTTCTCTTTAGTTGTCCGTATTCCTACTCATTTTTCTTACAATATTTAAATTCATTGGTCTTTTGTCGTTAATTTATTTGCATATGATCCTAGTTTGATAATCATATGTCGCATGTATCATGTGTATTATCATTATTACCAAATATATAAATAAAAAAGTCATAAATACATGTAAGCTAATGTACACTATAGGTTTTTCCATTTTTCTGTTCTAATTAACAGCGTCTCTTTACATTTTATTTGAGAGTTAATCACATTTTTATTTTAAATGTTTCTCATTTGTTACACAAAACATCAAAAATTTCTAAACTTACAGTTTTTATTCAAACATTAATTATTTGTTGTACTAAATATCCATTTTGTATAATTACTTATCGTCTTAACAGTTAAAGTAGTGATGATTTGATAACCAAAATAGACATTTAACGCCAAAAAATAACAAAACTTAAATAAAAACTATAACTTCAAAAGTTTTGCATGTTTGGTTCAATATATGGATATAGATAATGGAAGCCTCCAACTAGGGTTGTAAACGAGCTGAACAAGCCGAGCATTGTGTTGTTCAAGCTCGGTTCATTTAACTTAGCGAACGAGCCGAGCTTGTTCGTTTATTTAAACGAACATATTTAATTGTTCAAGCTTGGTTCATTTAACTCACGAACAACATTAACGAGCCGAACACCTTAAATGAACGGTGCCACTTACCGAGTTCGAACAGAAAAAAATTGTTCAAGCTCTGTTCATTAACCTTTTATTCGAGCCGAGCTCGAGCTCGAGCTCGAGCCAAACGAGCTGAACAACCGAACGGCTTGATTCATTTAAAGCCCTACCTCTAACCCCCACCCCCTTCTTATTTAAGCAACTTGACTTATGACTTTAAATTGTAGAAACACTAAGCTCGAAAGTGGGGCACAAGAAGAATAGTGGGACAACAAAAGAAAAGCAGATGGGGTCTTATGGTTAACATAGTTTACATATATCTATAGCTAATCAATGGCAGAAAATCGCATATTTTCATAGCCATAAGTGTGCAGTAAACTTTCTTCTAGGATGTGATATAATTGTTTGTACAAATTTCAGTAATATTGCACATTTCGCGACCAAATCAACTGCATTCCTGGTGGCAAAAAATCTCCACAGATAGTTGTAACAAGTGAAACTATCTTTATGTGCTCCAAACTGCAGGGACATAGGAAAAGAAGTTAAATTATGATATATTACTCTTTTCGAAAATTTCGAAATTCATAAACAAGTTCTGTTCAACTTGTTCATCAACTACCAACAATTTAAGTAAGTCTCATGTTATTTTTCTGACTAAACTAAGCCCGGTGATGTATAATGTATTTGAGTAACCAATGGAGAAAGTGTCATAGGCCAGTATTCCATGCCATGAAAAACTTGAGCTTACTATTTTTAGAATCATTTTTTTGTAAAATTAAATCCAATATTATTGTATCATTGTAAAAATATATAAGATAAATGACTAACTACAAAAACGTGAAAACACATTATTCTTGTGAAAACAAGTAGGAAATGTAGGAAAAATTCTGTATATTTCTTGTAAATTTTCCAATGAATAGCATACAACCTTTACATGTCATCTTACAGAGTTTTACTCATCTGTACATGGAAACTATCAATTACAATCAAATCAAATAAAAAACAAATCTTCCTTAATTTGTACATATCCCTTCATTCATGGGATTGATTAGGTACTCCTTGCAATTGGGGATTGTCAACACTCCTCCTCAAATTGAATAGTAGGATCAACAATGTTCAACTCGGATAAGATGACTTCAAATGACCTTCCATTGATTCCGTTGGTAAATACATCTGTCAACTGATCTTCTGACCGGACATAGGGCACCTCAGCCAACCCGCATTCCAATTTTTCCTGATAAAATCTCGATCAATTTCTATGTGCTTGTTCCGGTCGGCTTAAACTGGATTTTCATATATACTAATGGACGTCTTGTTATCGCAAAGTAGAGGCTTCGGTAAACTCATTTGCAATCCAATGTCTTTGAACAATTTCTTAATCCATAGTATCTCAGTGATTCCTTCAACGATTCTACAAAATTCTGCCTCTACACTAGAAAAAGCAACAGCCTTTTGTTTCTTACTTCTCCATGTTACAAGGTTTCTGCCTACAAGTGTAAAATATCCCGAAGTGGACTTCCGATCTATCAAGCTGCATGTCCAGTCAGCATATGTATACGCCTGAATGTTCAAATGTCCATTATTATGAAACACAATACCCCTTCCTGGTGTAGCCTTCAGGTAGCGCATAATATGTACCACTACATCCATATGATGTTCTTGAGGGTTATGCATGAATTGACTTACTACACTTACTGCGAAAGCAATATCGGGTCATATATGTGATAGATAGATTAACTTGCAAACCAACCGCTGATACCGCCCTTTATCTATAGACGGTGCTCCATCAATTATTTCCAACTTGTGATTCATGACCATAGGTATGTCGCAAGGTTTGCAGTCGAGCATTCCTACCTCAGTTAGTAAATACAAGATATACTTTCGCTACGATATGTAAATCCCTACTTCCGACCTCAGGACTTCAATTCCTAGAAAGTACTTCAGACCTCCAAGATCCATCATTTCAAATTTGGTAAACAGATGTTTACAGAGGTGATGCATCTCCTCAGTGTCATTTTCGTCAATCATCATATCATCAACATAAATAATCAAGCATGTTATCAAGCCCTTTCTTCTTTTAACGAACAGTGTGTGATCAGTATTGCCCTGACGGTAACCGTCCTGCTTCATGACTCTAGTAAATCTGTTAAACCAGGCTCGGGGGGGTTGTTTTGGTCCATATAGAGTCTTCTTCAACCTGCAGACTTCTCTTGGTTTGAACCCTACGAAAAAACCCGAAGGAGGATCCATATACACTTGTTCTTTCAAGTTACTGTGTAGAAACGCATTCTTAACATCAAATTGGTGAAGAGGCTGAGTTTCTGTAACAAAAAATAGTACTCGGATTGTATCGATGCGGGCCATCGGTGAGAATGTTTCTGAATAATCGATGTCATACGTCTGGGTATACCCTTTCGCCACCAATCTAGCCTTATATCGTTCAATGCTTCAACCTGCTTTGTGCTTGATTGTAAATACCCATCGACAGCCAACTGACCTTTTCTTCAGTGGGAAGGATGTACTTTTCCCATGTTTTGTTTTTCTCCAAGGCTTGTATTTCAGTTATCATGGCCTCTTTCCATGCTGGTTGGATCTGAGCCTCTTCGACAGTTCGTGGTACTTTTGAACACAAAGACACAAAAAATCCTCGGGCCAGATCAGATACTTTTTCTAAAGATGTATTTATTGTGTACCTCGATGTTTTCGATACTTGAGTGGGAGAGTACCGCTGAAGGGGAACTCCTCGTTTTATTCTGGAGGTAAGACCCGCACCTGCTGTTGCTCAATAGTAATATTATCACCTGCATGCGTTTATAGAGCACTGAAGGGTAGAACGGAAACATTTGTGTTTACAGTGGGTGTGTGTGAGTCAATATCATTTTCTTAAGCAAAGTTATTTGGGTCATTTTCAGATATAGAATTGGATTGTACATTACTTGTATCTAAATATCTTACCTCTGGTAGTTCATTCGTCGGAATAGGAGCATCAGGTGGTACAGGTGCCTCAGGCAGTACAATGTCAGGAGCTATAGCATAGTTGGCGCCATCCACTTGCTGTGTGGGCATAGCTTTTGGACAAATGGGTTGTGGCACCAACCAATCGAGGATTCCATCACCTGGATAAGAGAGCTCCCCCTAAACCCGAGATGGGGGAATAGAAGTATTCAGTTTCGAGAAACACACAATTCATGGTAACATGAATGCGGTGGGTTCGGGGATTGTAGCAGCGATATCCTTTCTAGGATGAGGCATAGCCAACAAAAATACATCTTTCGGCACAAGGATCAAGTTTAGTGCGCTCGTGTTTAGGAGTATGAATAAAGACCGTACAACCAAACATTCGCGGAGGTAGGATAAAAAGCGATGGTATATCGTGATGAGTAAATAGGGTATGAAGGGGAGTCTGGTAGTCAAAGGTTTTGTATGGAAGTCGGTTGAGAAGGTAAGTGGCAGGGATACAGCCTCCGGCCAAAAACTCATTGAGACGTGGGAGTTAAACATCATAGCCCGAGTCATCTCAAGAAGAATACGATTTTCTGTTCTCCAACCCCATTTTGTTCAAGGGTATGAAAACAAGTAGTTTGATGTCTAATGCCATTATCACGAAATAACTGAACCAAGTCCCCAGTGAGATATTCTCCTCCGTTTTCAGAGCGAAGAATTTTGATTTTTGTATCGAACTGAGTGTGGATCATATTGTAAAAATGAACGAATTTCTAGTAGACTTATGATTTAAGTTTCATTATATATAACCATATCATACGAGAAAAATCATCCACGAAAATAACATAGTAGTGAAATCCAAGGGGTGTATTATGTGGAGAAGGACCACAGACATCAGAGTAAATTAAAGTAAACACACAATCAACACGGGTATTATTGACAAGATAAGACGCCCGAGTTTTTTTGCCTGCAGGCATGTATCGCAAGTGAAAGTATTTTGGTTAGAAATAAATAGGGTAGGGAACAAACGTTGTAAGTAGCTAATCTCACAACGTTTGTTTCCTAACCGGCGATGCCATAACCACAACTGGCGATTAACCGTCATTGTAGTAAGATTAGATTGTCCCTGTTGTGCTACTGCATCAACAGTACATCCTATGGCGCTCAGTACCACGCTGAATGATCGCCCCGTACGAATGTCTTGTAAAAGGCAAAAATTAGGATACAACATAACAATACAGTCTAATTCTTTAGTAATTTGACTGACAGACAACAGCTTTGTGGATGAAGTGGGGAGATAGAGGCAGTTCTTAAGTGTAATAGTAGGAGTAATAGAGATGGAGTCACCTCCAACAACTGGGATAGTGACTCCATTGGCGGTCTCGATAGTGGTCTTAATTGGAGAAGTATGGGTAATTCGGTCGTCATTAATCATTGTGTCTGTGGCCTCACATTCGAATATCCACTGGGATTGCCTTAGTTTGTATAACACCGGGACTGATTGATTAATTTAGGTATTTTGTGGGGTATTTTTTTCATTATCCTAGAGATTTGTGGCTGGTCCGCCAATGGAAGAAATATTTGGGAGTTAGGGAGACATTTATGAAGTTGATGGGATCCAGGTGGAATTTCAAGACATAAGCGGTTAAGTTGTCCTTTTTAGAAAATGTAGGATCAGAGGTAATATGACAATTAAGTGTAGAGGGTCGGGGTGCAATTTTATTAATTGAAGGGGGTATAGAAAGAAAAATTGGGATTATGGTTATTATCCCTAACCCTGTTACCTTCAGCGGCGGCCTTTTCTTCAGCAGCCTCTCCCACTGCTGCCATTGCTGCCCCTCCGGTGCTGCAGTTTCTTTGAGATTACTTCCTGCATTGTGCTCTTGGCTGCCAGATTCACTTTCAGTGGTCTGATCCACTACAACCTTTCCTTTCTTTGCAAATTCCCCCCACCATTGGGGGTATCTATGGATCTTGAAGCACTTGTCTCTGGTATGCCCCTTCCGCTTGCAGTGACTGCACTCAATGTGAGCTTTGTCATCCACCCCACATCGTGATGGCTGGCTTGAGCATGATGGTGGGTTCTATGTTCCTCTGCGATCTGGTGTTTTAATCACCAGACCTTGTCCCACCCCATATGATGACTGATTGTCTGATGGGGTTACAGCTGGTATGCCATCTTGTATATTCGAACAGCATAGCTCATTGTACATCATCTCTATTGTGGGTCTCGGCTCTCTCTTTAGAATCACCTTTTTTGTGTCTGAAAAACGGTCATCAACTGTTAGAAGCAGTTGATACAATCTATGTTCCTGAATCTTTTTTATATAAATGGATATATCATTCGGAGACTCTATGGTGTTTGGATCCATGGAATCTATAGTCATCCAGAAGCCTTGAAACTGGTCACATAGTGTTTCAAGCAATCGATGTCCCTGTTTAATAGCGTAACATTATTTATGGAGGTTAAAAATTTGCAGTGAGTCATCTCCTAACACATACGTGACTATCAATCCGTCCCAAAGAGATTTTGCAGTTGAGTACTTTGATACATTGTTGACAAGGCTATCATCAATGTTATCGATCAGCCATGTAAATACTAATTGGTCATTTTGTTCCCACATTGAGTATGCTAGGTCAGTTGGCAGGGGGTGGAGGAACTCCTATGAAAAGGGCGCTCTTCCCCCTGCCTCCAAGGGCTATTTTCATAAGTCTGCACCAGAAAGAGTAATTGGTGCTTCTGAGTTTGACCTTCAATGCCAGGTTTGCAAATGGGGTTGGTACGGGTGATGGAGCATTAATGCTTGCTGGAGAATCTTGCAAATTGTTCAGATAAATCAAAGTTGACAGGGAAGTTGGGTTTGGTTTCTGAACTTTCTGGTCTTGTTTCTGTGTTTCTTGGTGTTTGTGACATATTGGTTTATATTTTGCAGACTAAGGAAAAAACTGGTTTAAGCAAGAACGGCTTGATCTAAACTAGGTCGAGACAGGGTACAAAGCAGTGAGGATACTGATCTAAGCCTTAACGACACTGATCAAATAGATATGATACTTGGTCAGAGGTTGGTTTTGGCTATGATGAGACACACCTCTGAGCCAAACAATTCTCCAGAAATGGCAGATCAGGTTCAATGGAGGAAAAATTCGGTATATTTCTTGTAAATTTTCTAATGAATAGTATACAACCTTTACATATCATCTTATAGAATTTTTACTCATCCGTACAAGGAAACTATCAATTACAATCAAATCAAATAAAAAAAAAACAAATCTTTCTTAATTTGTACATATCCCTTCATTTATGGGATTGACTAGGTACTCCTTGTAATTAGCATTGTCAACAATTCTGTCTCTAAACTCTTGTCTGTATATTATACCATCTGAAAAAGACTCTAAATCCTTCTTCCCTTGTCCAGCAAGCTTGATGAAGCTTGAAAGTAGTTCTCTAGCAAAACATTTTCTTTGGTTACAAACTTTGAAGCTGCGTCATTTTTGTCTAGCAGCCTCCATGGTGGCACGGTTGGAAAACAAACAAGAGAGGCACAGGACAAAGGGAGAGTTTAGCAAAAGGATTTGAGTGCCTTGCTTTCCTTCTTGTAGCCTTAATTTACAGAAGACTTGGGAGGGTTTGGTGTGATTATTTCTAAACGGTGGAGGGGCAATGTGACTGGCGTTACAGAAAAAATGCATATTTGATCCCCTTGTCTAGTGATGTAAACGACCCGAACGAGTCGAGCCTAGTATTGTTCAAGCTCGGTTCATTTAACTTAGCAAACGAGCCGAGCTTGCTCGTTTATTTAAACGAACATATTTAATTGTTCAAGCTCAGTTCGTTTAACAAGCCGAACACCTTAAACGAACAGTGTCACTTACCGTGTTCGAACAGAAAAAGTGATTCAAGCTCGATTCATTAACCCTTTAACTGAGTCGAGATCGAGCCGAACATACCGAACGGCTCGGTTCATTTACAGGCCTACCCTTGTCTAATTTCTCAAGCTGTGTTACAATTGAACTAGACTGCTTAATTATTTTTCATCAAGTGGATAAAGCAGGAGTGGTTATTCACAAAAAGTATGTGTAATTTGTTTCAGTATTCGATTTTAAAAAAGATTTCGGTTGTCAAGGATAATATTTTCGTGACAAAAAAGTACCAAAAAGCCAATATTCAGCATCAAGAGCAAACTCGTGTCAAGTATATGACTTTTACCTGTACTGTGTTTACATGTGTAAGTACCACATTTAGGGTGGTGATTCTGATCAATGTTTCCTTGCAATGATTCTTCATGCATTATCATCAACTGCTCAGCAACCTGGATTAGTGATCAGAGAACTATTAGGTACTCAATATATGACATCGTCCAAAAATGGGAATGTGATGGGGATAATGTAATAGAATTCAGTGTATTCTCTTTATTGACGAAGATCGTCTAATCTATCTAATGTCATATCTTTTAATTCACCCAATAATAACATCTCATACACATTTAGTTCTTCCCAACTTGAATATATATATATATATGTGTGTGTGTGTGTGCGCGCGCGCGCGCGCGTGTAGCATTCATGATCTTATATGGTAAGCTAAAGAATGAAAAAAAAAATGATCACATAAAAGGATTTCATAAGTTTTGTAACAATTTTGTAGGTTATTGTGTCATTGTGTATGTTTAAACAGTAAAACCTACAAGATGGAGCTTCGAACAACTTTGGAAGTCCACTGAACTTCTGGGTAAGAAGCGGGCCTGAACCTTATCTAGCTCCTCTTGTACTTATGTTAAAAAAAGGGTAAAATCTATACGATTTTAACCAAACGTACATACGACAATGCAAGAAAATGATCGAAAGCGAAAATGAAAGTAGAGAGAGAATTCCCTCCTCATCCTCTTTCCCCTTCTCTTTAAAGGAGTCTATCCTCATTTATCAAAGGGCATCCTCAATACTTCACGTGTTGGATATTCACAAAAAAAAAACTCAAATTGTTTTCCAAATTTACCGCTTCAGCTATGGAAGGAGGAATTCTTGTAACCAATTTGTAGTGAGATCATAAAGCCCTTGATGCTTAATCAACTTACCTCAAAAAGAGCTATTTGGAATTTCTGATAGAGCCTTAATTGAAATAGACTTGGAGGAAGAACTAAAGGATAATATTGAACTACAATTAAGACAATGGTGTCGCCTTCATCCAAAAAGTAGTATATGAAAAGAAGCCATCCTATTGCCGAAATTTTAGCCAGGTGGGACATAGCACCGTGACATGTCGGGTAAATAGAAAAATGATGAGATGGGAGTAGTGTTGACGAGATTGGAACCTAAAATCAAGCCAACGGCATCGCAAGCAAAGAAGCATGCTCAACAAGAACAAGGAGAATGGCGCATCCAAAAATCAAAAAAGACATTAAACTTGAAAGGAAAGAGATGGAATCCAACAAGAAGAATGAACAGGCCAAGCTTTGGAAAAAAAAGATGTCGATAGCCGCACAACAAGATAAAGATGAAGAAGTGCAAAAGGAAACAAAAACACAAAAAGTTTCTTCGCAATCTCAAGGAAAAAACTTGGAACATAACGACAAATTGGTGTGCTCACTTAGCGTTTCGGGTTATGAACAAGTCTTGGAAAAATTGCGCATGTCTCCTCTAGTGGCCTAGGACAATGCTACTAAGAATGAGGTACGTCGCTCACCACGAAAGCAAATTGTATTTACTTCTATACTTCCTATGCTACTTCCATTTACAAAGGATACCATGACAATAGAATGGACGAACTAGGCACAAAAGGCATGCCCCTGCCGCTAAGTAAAAAAGGGAAAGGAAAGATAGATCTTGTCACGGACAAACATAAGAGTAGCCTTCCAATCACATGAAGATTGCATTTTAGAACATTAGGGAATGTAAAAAATCCCTAAAACAAAACGGCCTAGTTAATTTTTAATAAACATAAGGTATTTTGAAAACCAAATTAAATGCAAATATGTTTCCTAACGTACTTTGGGTAAAATTTAGCATTGGCATTCCCTTCATAATTTTCAAACTCATGTAGGAAAAAGGACTCTAATTCTTTGGAATCCAAAAATAGTACATATAGGCATGCTTACTCTTGATGCCCAAAACATTTTTTTTAAGGGGCCTTAATCCTAATTTCAGGCAAAACTCTTTTAGTCACTTTTGTCTATGCACATAATACCATTGTAGCTAGGCGGTCATTATGGGAGCGTTTAGAAAGTCAAAATCAAATGGTAGATGCAACTTGGGCTATGATGGAAGATTTTAACTGTGTCTTAAGCAAAGAAGAAAAAGAGTGGGGAGGGAGTTAACAACATATCATTTGCAAGACTAGTTAAACTGCTTCCTCCATTGTGGCTTAGTTGAACACTCATTCACTGGAACCTACCATAGTTGGGATGATGGAACAGTCAAATCAAGGTTAGATAGAATCACGGTCAGTGGCCTGTTCCTAGAAGAATTTACCGAGGCTTCTATGCATTTTCAAGCATCTAGATATCTGTCTGACCACTCCCCATGAATCTTAAACCTTGACAATATGAGTGTTCGTAACTTGGGATCGTTTAAATTTTTTAACATGACCCATGAGCCCTACGTACCTTTAGTCTCTCAAGTTTGGAATAGACAGTACAATGGCATGGCGCAATATATCCTATGCAAAAAACTCAAATCTTTAAAAGGACGACTACAACAACTAGGCAAGAAAGAGTTCTTGCACATCTCCTCCAGGGTTGAAAGGGTCGTTCATGAGTTGGAAACCCTTCAATCCACTCAGAGGTGTAGATTGGGAAACGGACAAGTGGAGAAACCTAATGAAGTCCAAAAAAACATGCAACATATCAATTGACGGAAGCGGAAAGAATCTATTTTGCACAGGTTGCTAAAGGAGACTATATTCACTTAAGCAATAGAAAATCAAAATTCTTTCACTCCATAATTAGGCAGAATAATGCTAAAAATTTCATAGCATCAGTGCAATTACCAGATGGCCATATGTTTACCTCAAGCAAAGAAGTTGGCGAGCAGTTTGTAGAGTATTACACAAGGTTGTTAGGCACACATCGGGACACCCTGGACATAAGTCAAAATGTGCAACCTTGGGCCTAAACTGTCCTCAGCAAACACGGATATGTTAATGCAAAACATCCATCCAAAAGAAATAAAAGATGCAATATTTAGTATTGGCAATGATAACTCTCCCGGACTGGATGGATACACTTCTCAGTTTTTCATTAGCTCTTGGGGTATTGTAGGGCCTCAGTTGTGGAAGCCATCTTGGAATTCTTCCAAAATGGACAGATTTTAAAAAAACTCATCATGCCTTGATTGCTTTGATCCCTAAATCGAATCACGTTACGAAGGTAAAGGACTATCGGCCTATATCCTGCTGTAACGTTATCTATAAAGCAATCTTTAAAGTCTTAGCGAATAGACTTACCCCAGTTATGACGAAGTTCGTGGACCAAGCCCAATCAGGGTTCTTAAAAGGAAGATCAATGATGGAAAACATATTCTTGGTCCAAGAACTAATAAAGGAATACGGGAGGAAAAGAACTGCGTGAATATGCATGATGAAGGTAGATATAAGAAACGCCTTTGATTCATTGAGTTGGAAATTCCTTAGGTCTATGCTTTCAGATTTAGGCTTTCCCCCTGTATTTGTGGAGTGGGTCATGGAGTGTGTTACTACACCTCCATACTCAGTTGCTTTAATGGTAATGTCTATGGGTTCTTCAAAGGTCAAAGAGGTCTGAGACAAGGTGATTCCCTCTCTCTCCATTCCTCTTTGTTATAGGCATGGAATACCTATCTAGATTATTCACGTAGCTACATTCAGATCACGTCCTTGGTTTCCATCCTAAGTGTCAGGAGCAAAGTATTACGCATCTCAGTTAAGCCGATGACCTGATTATTTTCTATAGAGGAGATGCCACTTCACTACAGAAGATCATGGATATGGTCACAAAGTTTGGCCAATGCTCAGGATTGCTTGCCAACTTAAACAAATCTAACTTCTGTTGCGGGAGTAAATGATGGAGAAAGGCTAAGGACTATCACTGGTTTCGCATATGGAACAATGCCTTTTAGATACCTCGGTATTCCTATCACGGGACTCATGCTACAAAGTGCCCATTACTCTCCTTACATTAGTAAACTACTGGATAAGATCAATGTCTGGAGTAATTTGAAAATATCCTATGCAGGAAAATTGGAACTAATCAAATAAGTTGTCCATGGAGTCAATTGTTTGTTGTTAAGAGTCTTACCTAAACCAGCCTCCTTTTTGGATCATGTCAACAGAATATGCCTCTATTTCCTGTGGGGGTAAACCTCCTTCGGCAATTTCAGAAATGCATGGGTTTCATAGAAAAGCATTTGCAAACCCAAAAAAGAGGGTGATTTGGGTGTCTTGGAATTGAGAGCATGGATAACGCCTTGTTGTCTAAACATTTATTGGACATACACAATAAAAATACACCTTGTGGGTAAAATAGATGTCGCATAGATACAAATTCTATGCAAATCGCTCGTCAAAACAGCTGTATAAGTCGGATTCTCCACTTCTGAAAAAGCTGTTTTTAATCAGAGATATGATTCTAGAGTCTGAGGGAATAATAGAAGGTGCCACTGTGCTCCTTTTCATTTGGGTTTAAAATAATAGTGTGTGTCCAGCTTTGGCATATGAGCATTTTCGGGATAAGGTCCCTCCAGTCTCTTGGTCAAAATTTGTCTGGGATAGCATCATCACCCCGAAACATGCCTTTGTCTTTTGGCTTGTTAGCCTTGGGAAACTAGCTACCAATGTCAAACTCCCATTCATTCAAGATAAGGAGTGTGCCTTGTGTGGCATCCACCCAGAAACTATATGTCATTTGATGTTTCATTGCCCAAAAACCAAGCAAGTATGGACGCATGTGTGCGATTGGTTAGGACTTCCACAAAGCCTTCTCACCATCACTCGGGTACTTGCATGGTCTAAAGCAAGGCTAAGAGGTAAGCAATGAGAATCAAAGCCATCAGAGCCACGGTTGCTTCTATTGTTTATCATATTTGGCAATGGAGAAACAAAAAGACGTTTGAGAGCATTATTCTGTCACCACGGGACATCATTCATCGAGTCTACACGCATGTGTATAGAGTAATGTATAGGTCATATCCGCATTTAACATAACATTAAGATGCATTAATATAGGAGACATCACTGTTTTCTAAGCCCAAGGTGTGATTACGAGTGACTTATTTTTGACAGCGTAGTAGTTCACTATCTGTCAAAACTTAGTCACTCTTTTCAATCACCTTTCCCGCTCACATTAAACAAAGTATGTCTTCTTTTCTCTCTACTTAGACTTGCACCGAGGGCATGATTTTTGAGCTTAATCGTCTTATCTATTTTCAAAATGCTCTTAGTATTTTGGATAGCATGGTCGGTATTAGATTTAAATGTAGGAAATTTCTGTGATGACCTTCATAGCGGATTCTTCCAACAAAGTCCTATGTCACTCAAGATACATTGATTTTTTGCATCACTGTTGGAAGTCCTATGTCACTCAAGATACATTGCTTTTTTGCATCACTTGGTCATATACGCATGCGTTAAGTACATATCAATTATCAGTATGTTACAACTTTGGTCCTTGCTTTTGTGAAGCAACCCTCTTATGCTTTTGGCTCTCCCTTGTACATCCAGCTCGATGTATTACTGTCTACCTTGTAGTGTAATCTGTTGTTTCTATTTATTGCATTGTATGATTTATCATTGTACGGGTAGCATCCCTAGATGCATTGACATCCGTCACGTTCGATTTAATCGTTTGTTTTTCTGGGTTTATGATATTTACATTCTCCCGAAAAAGAAAATGATCAAAATATATCATAAAATGACAAAACATAAGGAGAAACAAATATAAATAGCAAAAAGGCTGACCTTCAGCATCCTTAAGCATATGAAAAGAGAACAGAATTCACAATGGTAGGGATCATTAAACAAAAAGCATACCTCTTCAATGCTGCCATCTTCAATCTCAGTGTTGAAGGAAAGCAGCATGGTCTCATGCAGCAAATTCTCTAAATCTTCCACGTGTAAGGATGCTGAAAAACCAAGACAAGGGAAGTTACAAATTCCTTTCACCTATCCTTTTCATCTGCGTATATACGCAGCCTTGGGGGGCAAAACGGTAGATTTAGTTATTCAGGGTCATGACAATTTCCAACAGAATCCTGAACGGCAAGCAGAAAAGAAAACTACAGATAAAAACTATTCTAACGATGCGTGCATATTTATACTATCCCCCTCCGTCCAAAAAATATTGTCTAACTTGAATTGAACATAATTTAAGTATTAAATTATTTTAGTTACTCTATCGTACCGTTAATTTGTTAATTGATGTAAAGCAGAAAAATCATGTTTCTGTTAATTGAAATGATGGTATAAAAACTTTTGAATATTAACATATTCTTATTTTCAGAAGTAGACAATAAATTGGAAACAAAACAAAATGAAAACTAGGAGAATATTTTGAAAACACAAAGACTATATGGTTCGAATGGGGACTCATGGTAAAAATCTTTGCAATCTTTGGTACCCACCAAAATTCAAATTTCTATCTTCTAACATGGGCGTGTGCTAATACTAAAAGGGAAAAAAAAGGTGCTTGTTCTATATATTCCTCCTCGATTTTTACCACTCGTAGATTTACGGTGGACTATTTACGCAAACATTCAACAATTGTGGATCACAAGATCTGTTGGTTTGCAACATTTACGTCGGCCCCTAGAAAAAAATGTTTTAATACATAGTAGTTTAGGTTAGAATTAGTGGTTTACAAGTCCTCATATAAACAAACACAAAAGGAAGACACAAGAACATTATAACGTGATTCGAGAAATCATTTATATCTATAAGTCAATGATATTATCAATATGGAAAACGATACAATTTTATAGGACTCATACAATAAGTAGACTCTTTATAGTTAATTGTCGCCTTGTCTATTGTAACCTCTAGCTTAATCAATGCCATCCCAAGTTCCCCAGTTTAGTCTAGAATCCCTCCTATACTTTTACACGAACTTCCTTCTCGTCTTTAAAAGTTCTCACCCAAGAACAACTATATATTTTCTCAAAAGCTAAATAAGTTGGTAACAAGATGATCTAATGGATGAAAGATCGACACCTAAATTGTAGCTTAACACAAAACCTGAAAGCAGCACCATTCTACGTATTTCTTTTGACTGCTACATCATTTCTAGATAACTTTTGGTTCTTTTCAGAAGAAACAATATACAAAAAAGGGATTGATGAGGAAAGAGATTCACATTCCAAATCACCTCTAGGTTGAGAAAACCAAGAGACAACATCAGAGATAAGCTGCTGATATCTCTCATAAGAATCAAGACCACCCCACTTATTTTGGAGAGCCATTTGAAGGCCAGACCATTGCGACAATCTGAAGGCAACTCCTTCACGGACAGACTCATCAGCTCTATTTATACAAGAGGGCCCAATATTTTGCACGATCCCTTTGTCCTTAGTAACGAGGGAATCCATGAAGTTAATTAAAACGTTTGAGCTGATCAATCCTATTTATCTCCTCTTTTCTTCTCTTTATCAAAGCTAAAAGGATAAAAAGAGGGAGAGAGAAAAAGGCCTATGTTCAAGGGAGAAAAAAAAGGAAAAAGAAAAAAGTCAGGATTTAATGTGTGACTGGGGCGAAATATTGGGGAAAGGAAGAGGCTTGAGGGAACCTCGGAAGAGCGGCAAATGTCTACTGATGGTTACAAGCAACTTATTTTCATTTTCAATTGTATCACGATCGTTGATTAAGGAAAAAAATGATGAGCTTATGTGAAGATAAAGTATGAAAATAAAGTATTACTATCTATTGTCTTATAATTTTTTACTGATGTGACATCACTTTATGTAGTTTACGATTAAATATTTCGACAGCAGAAATAGTTTTATCCATGTGAGGTCATACCTCCCATGGTCCATTTGTTATCATTTAATGTTAGTAACCATTCATTCGAGTGCAGATTTTAATCCAAGGCGCGTGCCTTATCAAGCCACATGGCAACCACATTGCAATCTGAATACGAAAAAGTTCATGTCAGACGTGTAGGCTATCAAGCTACATTGACATGTGAGAGTATATGGTAATTTGAGTACGGCGGGTGGCAATTAGAGTACGAATGTTCGTGCAAGACATGTGTATTATCAACACATCTTAGTACTGATGTTTATGTCACACTTGTTTATTATCAAGCTGTGTTTTCATGTGATGACGGATGGTAATGTGAGCAGAGATGTTTATGTCATACTCGTATGTTATTAAATCAAGTTGTTGCGTAGGGATAAACCCCTTACTGGTTGATTCAAAAAATATAGATAGGTTAATTTTATATTAAAATGGAATACTATCATCCATTATTTGAAGATTTCATGTGAATATGAGTCTCTCTATATAACCCACTATTAAATGTTTCAACAGGGTCTGACAGGGCCGATGAAACCGGTAAACTTGTCTAGCCAGGTTAGGGCAAAATGTTTCAACATTACAGCTCATTTTATACCCTGTGGTGGTTACAGTTTGTCTTTATACCCTGTAGCACACCACAGCTCATTTCGTAAAACTTTATACCCTGTGCCAAAGCACAGCTCTTGTCAAAATATAATGCAAATGCAAGTGCCATGATGCAAATATGCACATCCAACATATCATTCAATCACTCGATGCTCATCTCATTCACACATTCAAGCGTATCACTACATGCTCAGGTCTACCTCACATAAACAATCACACTATGAATACAAGGAATGAAGTAGACACCCTTATACGCTCCATTTGAACCTTATCGATACCTCAAGCATTCATTCTTAACCCCATAGACCATTCACGCTGAAGTCCAATTCAAATACCTCACGAAGTCCTCACCGTTGTTTCACCATCTTAGGTCGAGTTTCCGAGACTTACACTAACCTCAATCAGGTCCTAAGAAGCCTCTAGTATCCCCCAATTGGTCCTTTAACTCCCTTTTCCTTCTTCTATTTTCCACAAAACTGTATAACATCATATACCCTACATCGATCGATCGATGTCACATCATACCCTGACATCGATCGATCGAAGTCCATCAAAATACTTTCTGCCTCACTTGCAGTCGATCCCTCAGCCTACATCGATCGATCGATGTGACTTCATACCCTACATCGATCGACCGAAGTCCATCAGAATACTTTCTGTCTCACATCAGTCTCTCCTTATCCCTACATTGATCGATCGATGTACATCAGTCGATGACATCGATCGATCGATGTCCACGATTCCAGAAAAACTTCTTTGCGATTTCTGCAGCAACTGCAGAGCTAATCCTTCAATCGTTCTCAAACTCCATCCTATTCATTTCAGGCCTAATCACTGCTATCATCTCATACTTAAACTACAACTTGAACACTACACACATACATAGCAACGATTCAAACCTAGAACTCAAGAATTTCACCCCATCATTCCAAAGATCCCACCTTTCACCCTCAAACCCTATCAAATAATAAAATTGCAGCAAAAGGGGATTCAAGGGATGAGGATTTGCAGGAATTCATACATTCATCAACATCAAATTAGATTTCCACGTACGATGGCCAAAACATCAAATCCAAAACACAGTAATTGCACAGAATTCACATATAGATAAACAAGGGTATAATATTGCATGGTGATCCAATTTTGATACAAAAGTAGGGCTTTTTTCTTCACAAATCATAAGAACTTATAAGAAGATTACTTGTCTTTGATTACTGATAATCGAAATGAACAACAGAAAAGATTTGGATTGATTCCTGAAGGCTGTCTTCCTCACCTAGGGTTTGCAAAAGTCGACTATGGCTGGGAAGGAAGGGGACTCGACACTTTCTGATAAAAAAGGGAAACTGACGCTTTGTCATTTTTTATTATATGGAAGGGCAAAACTGGAATTCCTAAATTGGATTTTACTTAAATCCTTTTCCTTTGATTCTTAATCTTATCATTTAACCTAATATTAATTTGATTATTAATTTCTTTAAATCCTTTCTCTCATTAAATTACGTTCCGGAAGGTGCAGGGCATAACATGTTTGGAGCCGTCTAGTGCTGCCATGTGTTCTGCCCCAAATGTGAATGATTGTCAAGTGTTGATGAGTTGGCGTCATGCGTCGCTGTATGTGGTAAAACTTCTTGCGACGCCGAGCTTACATGATAAGCCTTGTGCGCTAGGGGTTCGGCCATCTTGATGGCTATGGCTGAGGTGAAAATAGAGACCGAGGTGATGGTTGTGATCAAGGTGATGGGCCCTGATGTAGGCTACTAAGTATGGCTTGTTAAGGCCGACCTGATAGCTGGAGACGACTTGAGGTTCGAGCCTACGTCGAGGAGGCGTCCTGCATCTACTGGGTAATGGTGACTTGACTGTGTATTGAGTCTATAGTAGCTGACATGTCTTTTTGAGTGGTCACATGGTGTTGACTTAGAGGTACCGAGTTGGTCGTATTTGTAACTTTTTCAAGCATGTTGGTTTTGCCTTCATCACTGTGCATTGGAGATCTATCTACCACGCTACAGCTATCTAACTCCGCGACAACAAAATGGATTGCTTTGGGTGTTGTTGGGAAGTTGGGCTATTAGCATGGAACTCACAAGGTTATAATCTCTTGGAAAAGAAAGCAAAAAAGACGATGACCATCACATGCGTCTAAATCCAACAAATTTTATATTTTTTTTAGTAAATGTATGTCTCAAAGTCATCCTGAAACCTCAATAAAAGCGAATACATGTCGCACCAACCAGGTTGTACTCTTTCCACAACATCTAGATTTTTTTTAGGAAAACATTATAACTTTTAGTCATGACGAAGACATATGCGCAGTTATAGTACAAACCTCATGATTGATCACGCAGTACGGTTTTCATCTAACGGCTGTGAATTAACCCCATCCAGAAACCGTCCAACAAACGTTGCTTCGGTTTTGATCTGACGGCTCTGGTTGATCTACGATTTTGATCCATCTGTCACAGTAATCTGCTCAATCGATTCTCCAACCAACTCCTCTATATAAACCGGGTCTTGGGTGCAATCAGAACACACAATCTTCTCTTTTGCTCTCTCCTCATTTTTCATTCTGCGTCAAGTCCGTAAGAAGTCGGGAAGCTCGAAGGTTCGATAAGGTTCAAGTTTCAGCAGTGTCGCTCGACTGAAAAGGTATCTGTTGTATCATGTGAGACAATTGCCAATACCAGTTGGGCATAATATACCGGAGCAATAAGTCTTAAGGACAGAATCTTTGACTCGTCCCGGGTTTGATCTACTGCTTATTGCCTTTACATACGCACACAGCACTACTGCGTCTTAATACAAGATTGTTGCTCCTAACACATTTTATTATTGACATTGCAACGTACAATTTTGAGTCGTTACATGGCTAGCGTTAACTTAATAGTCAAATACTAATCAACTGGAAATCATACTGTCACAACGTTACTGCTCTCAATGCATCATTATGTCCCAAGTAGGGGGTAGTAATCCCAGACACGATATGAAAACACGACTTGAACCTGACACGATCTTCGCGGGTATAGGTATAACCTTGACAGGTTTCGTGTACAAATCGGGTAAAGCCTGAAAGTCATCTGCTAAGAGCGGGTCGTGTCCGAGTATACCTACAGATTACTCTTTTATACCCGTTATACCTGATTTTTTAAAATATATTTTAAATAAACATTTTAAATTAATAAAATAAAAAAAAATCACCACAGAAAATCCTAACCTAATATCGCATGCCTCCCCACTCCCATTCCCAATCCCATTTCCCTTCCTTCTGTCTGCCCCGCCGCAGACCCCTTTCGCCAATTCTCCTCCTTATTTCTTCTTCTTCCATCCCCTATTCCAGTCGTTGACCTCCAACGCCGCCGTTAACGTTAATCAATCATATACTGTTATCATGTGAGTATCTTGTATGTTATTGTAACTGCACTCTCTTTGGATTTTTTGCTGGGAATGAAACGCAAATTCTTGATTTTTGGACTGATTTTTGTATCATTATACTATAATCGATTAAAACTAAATAGTTGTCATTTTGGGATATATGTTCGCATATAAATGTTTCTGTGTAAAGGTAACTGGAGAATTTTGGAAATGTATTTGGTGCGAGACTGCGAGTAAACAAATTAACCAGTAAAGCTTTGTGAGATAGCCAACTAAATCACGATTATAGCGTTCATACCCATGTACCAAGCCTGTTGATGTCTTGTAACGTTATTGTGCAAAATCTACCATTACCGCATTTAAATACATAAAACCTGAAAAATACACGAAACCTGAAAATATCTAAAAAATACATAAAATGACTCGTACATGACTTGAAATATGTGTACTTGTCAAGTTCTTGGGTATATCCGATACACGACACGAGACCTGATATGTACAGGTTTGGGTATCTACGGCGAAGCAAACGAGTAAGATATAGGGCTGGTATTTTGATACACAAAACCTGAGAAACACGATACACGACTTGTTTGACACTCCTAATACGAAGGTACTTTTTCTACCTTCCAACTTGTCCATAACAAAGTGCTCGCTAACTATAAATCACCTTTGAAACTTGACCTTGTAAACAATTTCTTCATAGGATTGAATATTCAATTACAGGAACTTTAACTGTTTTATACTGAAAAGAAAAGGAATCAAATAAGTGTTTCAATTTTTTCGCAAATTGCTGTATTACCTAACATAAGTCTAATAAATGTTCTTACAATATGATGCTTTTATATATATTTGTATCCTATAGTTTGATATCTCTACATACGTTAGTATTCTATATATTTTCATCCTACAGTTCTATATTTCTACAGTTCGTTTATGATATTACTTTGGAAATCATAATATTACATCATCATCAAAACAAAAGCAAGGGTAAATAAAGTATTTATCAGTTTTCTTCTAGGACATAAAATGAGATCCAATCCAGCGATGTAACTTATGGAGAAATTTTAAAATACTCTCGAACCAACAGTATAAATAATTGTTTTCTAATTAATCAAATATGTAAGATCAACGTGGATCATTTTTAACGATTATAACCATTTTTTTTTATTTGGCATGTTTTAATGATTAATTATCATTCTTTTGTTTGACATATGAATTTTTATGTTATCAGTTTATTGGGTTATTAATTCATTTTTATTTGCTTCCAGAGAGGCAAATGATTATAACCATTATTTCTTTCCCTCTATTTTCCCTCTAATTTTATAATTTCTGAAGTCAACATCAGCATATACTTTCTTACCTAAGAATAAAATAAATGGGAGGAACATTCACGTGGAATAACAAATTCCTCTGTCTTAATCGAAGTCAAGGTCAGCAATTCTTAAAATTAAACGAAAACCAATGAGATCATTACCTAAACCAGGTAAAGAAAATTCAAATGGAGCATTCGCGTGGTTATTTTAGGTGGGTTTGGTTGGCATTTGGGTATCGGAATCAGAATCGGAATGTGCGTAATAGGAATGAGTTTGGAGGATATGGGTTTGGGGTTAAAAGTGATAGTTGTTTGGTATTAAAATGGAAATGAGTATGATAGTGAATAGTGACGGGTCGGAATAGCTTGTTTGGTATTAAAGTGAGAATGGGTATGATAGTGAATAGTGACCGGTCGGAATAGTAGTCGCCGGCGGCAGGCGGCGGCGGACCGGCGGCGGACCAGCGGCAGGTGGTGGCGGACGGCGGACGGCGGACGGCGGCGTTGACCGGCGGCTCCTCATTCCCACAGTTTGATAGACAAAGGGGCTAGTATATCAAAAAAACGATATCCATTACCAAATAGTTGGATATCAAAATGAAATTCATTCCTCCATTTCCCCAAACAAACAGCCCGAATGGGTTCCTCCAAACCCATTCCCCCTTCCCATTTCCCCCAACCAAACGCCACCTTAATTTTTTTTGACAGGGCATCGTGGTATTTTTTTTTAAAAGGACATGGCATCGTGGTTAATAACATATTCTTCAGTCTTCGTTGGGAATAAGATTTAAAATACATTTCTCCAAGTTCAAGTCGTTAGGTAAGACTTCTATCAACTACCACAACAACAGCCATACATATATATTTTAAAAATATCAAAAACTATTGACATAGTCTGAGAAGGATGAGAAACATGCAAACAATACCTCCATCCAGAGAAATAGAAAGCTTGATTACAGTAAGGACTTCGACTCTATATGTATCTGCATAAATGACACAATACTTCTATCAACTATCAAGTACGAAAATGGAAAACATCGGTTTAAAGGCAACGGGATAATATTGTTGTTGTTATTTAATACTAATTAATAAAAGGGTTTTCAATGTGAGACATATGTCACTGTTGCTCCTATTAAATGTAATACATCTTATCCTATATTTAAATGTAATACATCTTATCCTACATTGACAAATAATGACATATGTCATGTAAAAATAGAAAAATTTCAAATTATATTGTAGATTTAAAACATCTGAAATATGATACGAATTTGGAAAATCCTCAAATAATTAGGATGCAACTGGAAATGAAGTCCAACGATACCCTGGACGGCACTGCTTATCTTTAGACGGCACTATAGTCACGCCCAGGAATTCACCCCTGGATAGTACTGTCAGTGTCGTCCAAAAATTTTTTAAAATTTAAGGGTATTTTAGGAAATTAACACAAGTCTTCTTCCTATCCACTTTCATCCGCAGCCGCCACTGCCTCCCTCCCTTTTCCCTTCCTCCTAGCTCCCTCCATCTCCCTCCCTTCAGTGTTCATCCTCCCTTCATGTGATCTTATTCATTTCCAAACATTTCCATCATTTAGAATTAGAATCTAAATCCAATTAATATAACTTAAAATCTTCCTTTCAAGATACTGACAACAAATGTTTGCATGTTTTTTTTTTGAATTTTTTCAGAAACCATTTAAGAAAATGATTATCATGTATACGAAAATAAATAAAAATATAAAACAGGTAGAAAACTAAAAAAAGGAGGGAGGCGTAAGGGAGCTTGGAGGAGGAAGAGAGAAGGAAGGGAGGTAGTAGGGGTCTAGGAGGCGACGACAACGGATGAGGGTGGGAAGGAAAAAAGACTTGTGTTAATTTTCTAAAATACCATTAAATTTAAAAAAAACAAAAATTTTGGACGGTGAATTCATGAACCTGACTAGCAGTATTGTCTAAGATCCCCTTAGGCGACACTGTCAGTTGTGTCATAATTATTTGAGAAAATTTTTAATTTGTATCATATTTTGGTTTTTCATTTTTAAAACAACAACCTAATCTAAAATGTCTATATAAAAATGAGCTTAAGTATTTAAATTGATTGGCTTTTTTATTTTCAAGTAATAGAGAATTATGTTTAAGAAGTTTGAGAAAAAAAAATACCACTATGTCCATAATTATAGTTGATATGTTTATATTATAGCATATTTTTTATATGCTCACTACGTATATATAATTTAATTGTTTTATAACGTTTTTGACACAGGTTCAATGGCGTAAACTTTAACGATTTATTCTTTCAAACCTTATAAGTGGGAGATGACAATATTTTTAGGATTACTTATCCGAAGAGTGACTTTTTTATTGCTATCGGTGAAAACCCAATCTTCCAATTAATTTAATTTCGGGAAAAAAATTCTTCTATATCTTCCTGTACTCCTGAGTCGTCTTCTACGTCAACTCCTATCACTTCACCTTGCTGAGCTTTACATATCACACAGATCCGATCCACAAGTGACAAAAGGAAACATTTGACTCCACATTCTCAAGATGCCAGCGGCTGAAGGAGTATCCCTCAATCACGTTGCCCGAATTTCGTCAGATATTAAACGCTTAGCTGAATTTTACAAAGAGGTACATTCTAATTTAATCACAAAAAATGGTTCTTTTTATCTTAAAGCAAGGGAGACTGTTCTTTGAAACAAATGGTCATTTGGGCACATGGGATTTTGCAGATGTTTGGGTTTGAGCAAGTTGAACCTCCCAAATTTCTGAGGGAAGTGATATGGTTGAAATTGCCATCATCTTTTCTGCTTCATTTGATTCAGAAGAAGGACCCGGATGCAGATGCATTAGTTATACCTGACCCCAAGAATACAGTAGTAGGTCACCACATGTGCTTTTCAGTCTCCAATTATGACTCTTTTACTCAGACCCTCGAGGTAAATTTGTGTTCTTTTGTCTAAAAGATTAGTTCTTGGAAATGGGTTGGCTCTGAATGTTCTTTTGTGTGATCATTTTAACACGTGTACTTGCTTATGATTTTGATGCTTTTATTTCCTTTTGAATCGTGCTTGGTATAAGCAATTTTCATACTATGTTTTCTTATACAATTTTGTAAAGAAATAAAACTTTAGTGCATACCGGAAAAAGGTTCGGAGGAGAAAAGAGCACAAAGAAAGATGAAGGTTTGGTATTGATGCGCCTTCCCTTGTATTCAACTCCAGATTAAGCAATCGGGACTGAAAATTTGGCCACAGAATTTCGTAGAGGATCAATTAGGAGGAGCTGATCAAACCTGCTTTTGCTCTTAAGACAGGAGGATAATACTAGGATAATATAATTTGAAAGAAAATTATAGTAGACGTGTTCTGAAAATGTGTTAGTGCAAATTGGGGAAATGACCATCTCCTCGAGTATTCTCTGCTGAAATTTACAACTTATTATGTTGCTTTTGTGAGTTCTAGGAACCCAATATTAGAAAATTTCAGAGTTTTCTTCACCTCAAGATTCACTAGGTGGTCTTGTCGTTATATTTTTTCTCAGTGCTAGTTTTTCTTTTTCTTTCTTTTTTCTTTGAACCTGCTTCAGTGCTTCTCATTTACACGTTTTATTTCCATGGTGACCATTATAAGTATTACTCCTTACATTGCTGATGCTCAAATCAGGAGGACTACTACAAGGTGTTATTTTGTTTCCACGATATGTCAAATCACAAGCTTGTATTTCTTTCACAAAAATTCATCCTTTTCTTTATTGGGGAAATTCATCCGAAGGTGTCTATATTCCTTGTTTATGGATGTGTGCATACTTCACTTCCTATTAAGGTCATTGGAAAAGGCTTCATATCTTCCTTGACCAATGGTCATAAATGGAAAATGGAAGCCGCTTGGTTTGCATCCTTAGTTTTGGACTAATTTGTCAACAACTTTCACTTTAGTTTTATTCTGGACATATTCATCCAGGTCTCCTCAGCTTTGTTTACCATATCATACGCTCTTATTATTTAATTAATATAATCCTCGGTGAAATACTCTTGTAGCCATCAGCTTCATCTGAATGTGGTGTGTAGTATGCAGCTTTAAGATGCTTTTGATGAGTTAGCAGTAGATTTAAATTTTGGAAAATCCTCCTAAAAGCTGATTTTCCCTTGTTCATCTTCTCGGGATATGAATGGATGTCCTTAAATCGCGTCTACTTGAGAAGTTGCAAGTATGATCTGTAATTGATCCAATGCTTATCTGGTTTCACAACGTTTCGTGACTTTGCAGATTCCCAACTCCAAGAGGTTGGCCTTTATCTGCCTCACGCGTTGTTTTTCAATAAAATGCAGCTTTTGGTTTTCAGTAGGCTTGGGGCTTTTTTTTTTTTTTTTTTTTTTGGTGCACACTTAATTCCCTGATGCTTTAGGCTGCTGTAGGGTTGCTGGTTAGCACAGCTGATTTGATGATGCATTAATTTCCTCAACTCCTAGGCATACTCTCTTGTTATGAGCAGGGTGAGGCCAGGGTGGGAACTGTTCATTTTACCATTCAAGTATGGCCCTGCTAGGAAAGAAAAAGTCTGCAAGTTGAGTCCATAATTATAGAAAAACTACTAGAAAAGAATAATTATGATACAGCTTCAGTCAACAGGAGGTTTGGTACTTCAGATTTAGAACTACAATTTCCTCATCAGCAATAGATCATAGGCATAGAGGCTGAAGTTTCTACTAAAGTGTTCTTTCTCTCTTTTCCATTTTGTGGTCTCTTTAAAATGACAACCATGTTTCCATTTTCAATGTAATCAAGGACACACTCTTCGTTGAATTTGGAGTATGATGGAATAAAACAAAATGACCCACTAAATTGGCTGCGCTTCTTACATTGTGAAGTAACAGTTGGTCGACACAGCTTGACGCACTTTTCATTATGGGTCATTAAGAAACAACCACTGTGTGTTTCTAATACATGGGTATGGTTGCGTACATCTGGTCCCTTCATACACTGCCATAGACGGGAGCCTCTAAGGCAATAGAGTAATGTTGTTGTTGTTGTTTAAATGACAACCATGCAGACCATGATGGAGATGCTGCCTCATACTTCACTAATTTAAGGCAAATCAAACCTCCTTTATATTATGGAGGAATATGTAGTGAAACAGAACTAAGTTGGGTATATACACGTGATGGAACTACGTTTAAATCTCTCCTTTTCTTTCTTTACTTTATTTATTTGAACTTATTACCGTGGTGATAAGCATCTAACTTACCTGGGCACGCAGGAGAAAGGTATCCAATACAAAGAGATGACTTTATCAGATGGAAAGACCAAACAAGCTTTTTTCTTTGATCCAGATGGTAAGATTTCTCCCCCTTCCATCTCTAGACCAAAGCATGATCTGAAGCTGGCAAGTTTGCAGTTTACAAAGAAATTCATTGAGAAATTCCTTCATGATCATCCACGTTTCCAGTCAATCTGATTACATTGAGTTGTTTTTAGTAGAATCAGACTATCTGTTTCTTCCAATGTTTATGTTTTTTGAGTAACATGGTAAGCATGTATGCTTTTGGCAATGTCATTCACAGATTGATGTTCATCTGCAGGTAATGCCTTGGAAGCCTGTGGCCTAAGCGCGAAGAAATGATCGGTCTATGCCTAATCTTATTCACTTATTTGCATCTAGATGATTGCTTGCAAATAAAAAAAAATCATGTATGGGGCTGAGGGTGTTGCAGTTGGAGAGTTCGGAATTTGGTGCCAATATGTACTGTGATGGACGTAATAAATTTGTTTGTGATTGTTGGCATTAGCTTAGTAACTTATTAATTCGTTTCTAGAATGTGGTAAAGGGTGTTAATCTTTCATTATTATCAATCATGGTGTAATGTCTACGTATGTATTTATACAACAACAGTCAAGTCTTTTTTTACTATGTGAGGTCGGTTATATGGATCAATCATTTCTTTGTGCTTTATTTTTTTTAAGTTTGTGGTTTTCATTGTTGTTTTGAGGCGTAGTTTAAATCTTACCCGCTTTGTATTTTTCTTAATACCTAATGAATCTTTAGAATACGCATCTTTCAAAACTATTATATCATTTCAACGATGGTCTAAGTACCTAAAAATCTCACTTAAATTTAATGCCTTATACATGACATTGACTATATGAAGCAAGTGCCTTCATTATGATATATCACTAATGATATGCTATCCAAAAGTCATATCAGTAAAAAAGGGGTATTCCTGGTGCACTAAGCTCATGCGTTTGCGCAGGGTCCGGGGAAGGACCGGATCGCTTCGCTTCTTTGGCCTCCCTCACCGCGTTTAACATGCACTACATCTATTGTCTTGCACCGCTTAACAGGTGCATCTGCAGAAATTCTTTGCACATGCCCGTACATCTTAACATTGACTTCCTCGTCTTCTCATTTACAGGAGCTACTCCAATATTTCTCCTTATATGTTCATTCATTATTTTATCCTTCTTTATATATCCACACATCCATTTCAACATTTTAATTTTCGTTACTCGCATTCTTTGTTCATGTTCATAATTGACTGCCAACATTCATACTTGTACATTAGATCCGGTTCTTACTATCGTCCTATAAAATTTTCGTTTAAGCTTTAAAGGTATTCCTACTCAAAAAAGATCTGACATACTTCTCTACTTTAACCACTCGGTTTGTACCCTGTGATTCACATCATTGTTAATTTCTCTATATTTATGTATTATATATCATAGATATCTAAAACTCTCACTAAGGTAAATCTCTGGAGGAAAGAAAAAAAAATATTGTAGTTTTATTAAGAAAACCCACATTTATCATAAGTTTGGAAGTAAACCCAGAAATATACATGGCGTTTTTGTCAAAACCGCTGTGTGAAACAGACAGTAGTTTCGACAAAACCGTCATATGCCATTTTGACTTTTGGCATATGGCGATTATGTCAAACCTCCATATGATTTATTTTCTTAAAAAATTTGTTTTTCATTTTAATTTTCTTAAAATTAAATTTTCAACTTAATTTTTTAAAAAAATTATTTTTTCAGTATAGTTGTGTCAACGCGTATTTCTATTAGAAACATAATTTCTAAGTTCATAATATTCTTTATAACGTAATCAGATAAAATGGCAAGTCAATATTTGTGCGTACTTTTCTTATGGGTGTGTTTATTAAAAAAAAATATTTCAATTTTTCAAGTAAAACGGAGCAAATACGAACAAGTAAACCAAAATAAAGTAACATAAGCTAAGAATGAATCAAAAATGTATAAATGTATGTATATATACAACTATTATAGACTACAAATACAATATACATCTCAGAGACTCCTACAGGCAAAACAATGCCTCTTACTTACACGGCGTCGCTGAGCAACTACACTACATCTAGGTAACCTAGATCTTCTGGTAGCTACGACTATGCATTCTCTAAGTTGCGCTCTAGGTGTCTGACAAACTGCTCGGGATGAGATCCAGAAAGGAGAGATAATCGGTAATGTCAAACATGTCATCATCATCTGCGTCAAATGCATGTCTACTATCGACGGGGGTGTATGAAATGATGTATTCGGTGCATGCCCCGCGGGATCCGTAGACTGTGACCTTCCAGTGTCTACATGCGCAAATGAAAATGACATGCCCTCCGGATGAGGCTCAGCAAACTATGGATAATATGCATCCGTAGTCTGCTGGGTGGCCTCTGCTGGAGGTATCTGCAGCATAAGATGTCCAGGACCCTCCTCCCGAGTCCCTCCGATGCAATCTTTATGTCGATCTGGTCTCCGATCGATGTCACATGATAGTGCATCCGAGCAAAATGGCTTGCATACAATTTCAATAATAGAAACATCAATAGACATTTAACTTACGATAACATAATTAAATGAATCAATATATATATATATATACACACCAGCCGTATGATGCTAGATGTGGAACTACAAAAACCATCGTCGCCTACGCGCTCCACACAAAGACAACCAAGCGCTAAAAGTGTCCGAGATCTGTACCAAAGCATATATAATGAGTCAGCTGCAGTACGTCAACCCAGAGCATGGCTATCTTAATTCAATGCGCTTGGTCGTTTCACTGCTGCAATAATATGGTGTGCATGTGCGCATAGTCGACCTTCCCCATCTGGTTCACCATATGATGGCCTATGGTTAGCCATCCATTGTCTCCACTCACCCAAGACCAGATGTTCATGCATGGTTTGTGATTGATGGCAGATTCTAAGATGCGTGTGTATGTCAAGTCATGTTACCACGTGAGGGCGAGTGTTGAGAATATTGTCCCACATTGACCGATTTGAGAAAAATACATGGTTATATGAGAATTAGATACCACCACTTATTGTTTTAAAGCTTTAAGTGAATATGAGCCTCACTTTATTTAATTCCAAGTTTCAACATAATCAAAAAGGATGTTGATAGAAAGAGCAAACTCGATCATATCTGATGATAATGGGCTTCATCACAGACGAACAAAAGATGGACAGTTACCACTTAACTTTTATCATAATTACCCTGTAACCCTTAACAAATATCTGACCCGAAGGAACCATTGCAACATGGTTGGCTACCACATGTTAAAATATGTGTATGATTAAAAATGGTATTCAAAAGTTGGAAAATCATTGAAAAACAAAAAAAAAAATGAACTTGGCATGGACATACTTAACAAGGTAGGTACCAGCAATAGTAGGGGTGTACATGGTTCGGTTCGGTTCGGCCGGTTTTTGAGAATCTTACGGACCAAACCGTTTGTTACGGTTTGTAAAATAGAAAACCGAAAACCGGACCAAACCAGTCAACAAACCGTTTGACCGGTCCGGTCTAGTACGGTTTGGTTTCGGTTTTTTCTGGTTTTATTCACCTGAAGCATTGATAATGTTGATTAAAAAAGTCAAAATTCATAATCAAAATTGAGGACAAGTTTTCTTCCTGATAGGATTTTTTTCAAACTAAAAATGAAACTATACTTCCTTAGTAGAATACTACTATACCTTAACTTATCATAGAATATTATTATACCTTAATTCATCATGTCTTGGCAAGAAACTCATACTATAATAAATTACATAAAGTACCTGACCCTCAACAAAAGGATGGATTAAGGTGATAGAGTAGTTTAATCAAAAAATCATTCAAATATCCTTAATACTCAATCATGTAATAACATTATTTGCATACAGAATAATCATTCAAGTAACAAAATTTCAATTCTTTTATACTTTTACGGGATGATAAACAATGTGTAGAAATAATTATACACTAAAAATTACTAAAAATCAAAGAAGTAATTAAACGAGGATAAATAAATCAAAGCAAAAAACTAATATTTTCTTAGGTATAACCAGACAAATCCACTAGGTACCAACCTTTGTTCACCAAAAAATGATTAATCAACTGAGTTTTTCCTCCCATGTCATAAACATTCAATAAAAAACAAACTCACAAACAATATAAACAAATAACTAAAATACTACTATAATGTATAAAATATAATTAAATATATAATGTATAATCAAATTTATATATATATATATATATAACCGGTATGGTCCGGTTTATATGGTTTGAAATTCTTAAAACCGGAAACCGGACCAAATGAAACGTCCAGTTTTTAGCATTTATTAAACCGACCATAAAACCGTGGTCTGGTTTTTTATGGTTTGGTTTGGTCGGTTCGGCCGGTTTTTAAAAAGCATGTACACCCCTAAGCAATAGTTCAAATAGTTTTGATATAAAAAATATGTAAGATTTAACTGGGTTCCACTTTCCTAGTGGGATAGGATTCCCTCACCGCAAAGGGATGCGGTGACGCATTACCGCGCGACACATGGCAGCAAGAAGGGGTGGTGAGACTAGATGTAGGTGACCCTCATCTAGCCTCACCACCACTCCTTGCTGCCACGTGTCGCACAGTCACAAAAGGGGTGAGGAAAGTTAGGATGAGGAGATCTCAACCCCTAGTTTATATTACACTAGTTACATCAATAGTTCAAATAGTTTTGACATCAAATATATGTTTCCTTTTCATGTAAGATAAAACAATTTTCGTTCAAATTAATGTGACAAAATTAGTGTTGACGAAAATGTAAATATTGATATCAACCCAAGTAAATACCTGATGTAAAAACTAATGTACTATAAGTTAGAAAACTCCAGTTGATATAAACCGGTGTAAGAAAATTTCAGATTTAATTATAGAATTAGTGTAAACAAAATATTTCACTGATTTGTTAATCTAAAATTATGTTTTTGTTGAAACTATTCGTAAACTTACTTTTGAGAAAACTAATGGAAACAAAATGTTTGATAACTATTATTAAGGGTTTTGAACCTTTTTTTAAACAAATTTTTAGCCTTCTTATTACCTTTATGATAAATACTCAACTGTGACATTGGATGTTACGGGTTCAAGCCACAGAAACACCTTCTTGTACAAAGTGTAAGGTAAGTCTGCATGTATCAGATCACGAAGCAATCCGTGTCATCCCAAATCCTACGCAAACGCACGAGTCTAATGCACCGGAAACATTCTTCAATCAGGTGTGACATCCTATTTTTTAGTTTTGAAACTTTAGTAGCCGTTAACCTAAATTTTCCCCGTCCATAACGTTGGAGATTGTTGATCCAGTTTTCCCATCCATATCGCCGGAGACTGTTGATTCGGTTTCCCGGGCAAGGAATCTCGTCGGAGAGTTTATTGACCCAAAGCTTCTATGCACAGACAAACGGGCTTAGATTTCTTCAGTCAAATTCTTATCTTATTTTTCCGTCTTTTATATATATATATATATATATATATATATATATATATATATATATATATATATATACCCATAAATGAATTCAGATTTCATGTCTGAAATCCTAATCCTATTTTTCTGTCTTATATATAAAAATTGATGTTTTATTTATTTATTTTTTGGTAGTAACAATAATCGCCTTTTTGTTCAACAAAAGAAAAGTAGAAAACAATAATCATCTTCACAAAATTTCCAACTCAGCCCCCTTATTTGCAAAGACATGGCTCTTCGCCTTTCCCATTCTTTCCAATTTCCCCCATTTTCTTCGTCGCTAAATTATCCAAATTCAAAGGTTGCAATTAGATTCACCCCCAAACCCACCTTCACATTCATCTCACGCTCAATCTATATCCGAAGAAACCGCTCAATAATTCCCAAATCCACTCAAGAAAGCACCAATACCGATGCTACAGAAGCCGGAACTCAAAACCCAGCGGACGAAACCCCAAGAGACGGTGATGAGAAATCCGGCAGGCCAGATGGGCAATTGGGCAGTGATGAGGTATCACTATTGGGTGCTGAAATCAAGAAGGCTATGCAGGAAAGAGCTGATAAAGAGCCAAGCTTTTTCAGTGGAGTGGGACAGGAAATTGGAGAAATTGAATGGCCAGCTTTTGGCAAAGTGTTGGGCATCACAGGGGTAGTGTTGGGGGTGATTGCTGGGTCTAGTGTGGTTTTGCTTACTGTTAATGCTGTTCTAGCCGAGCTTTCTGATCGGGTTTTTGCTGGGAAAGGTGTTCAAGATTTCTTTGGCTGATCCGTGGATATGATTCTCCGTCAGTTACTTGGTAATTACATCAAGTAAACTTGTACTTTAGCAGCTCACATTTCTTTCCAAGAAAGGATTTCATCTGTACTTTAGGATTTTGTTTCTTGAGAATGTATCTTCAAGTTTTTGGAGATGTACTCTCTTCTACTCTGTTAATGATGTACTGTTTTCAGAAATGAAAAAAGAATGTTTATAAAGAAAAATAATAATAACATAATTAAGTGACGTTCTTTTTCTTTCAAGCGTAATTTTATTATCGTGTCATACATATGTGTGTTTCTAATACATGGGTATGATTGCGTACATCCGACCTCCAGTACTCCGCCATAGTCGAGAGCTCTAAGACAATGGGTAATGTTGTTGTCGTTGATACAAGTATGCCAAAAAAAATGAAACAGAATGTAAAAAGGAGCTTAGTTGTGCCATCGACATGGAAGACAAAATCTACAAAACGTTGCTAACTAGATGACTAGGAGATGCATATATGACAAAGATTCTTGGATTACATCTTCACAGTTTTTTATTAGACCAAACGGCTTTTACACAGCTTTTGATTAGATGAAACGAACATTTGAATTCAGGTCACCGCTGTGTCTTCCACTTTTAATGGTAAGAGTGAGAATATCTATGAAGCAGAATGCCTTTCTTAGGTTCTTGTGGGGGAGTGTAGTAAGCTTTGATGCGTCTTTATTCCTATGACACATCATAAAGTTCAGGGCTCTAAAGGTCATTCTTTTCGGCAAGTCGTTACGGAAACTTTCACATGTATAAGTGTCTTGATGCGATCTTCCGTTACAGAATAGAAATGTCCCAAAAACGTTTGTATCCAATCTTATATACGCTATTTGTCCTGGAAACAACTCATTCTTCAAAAATGAGTCATAGTGCTAAAAGAATTAGGTTTCCGCGTTTGCGTACGGTTCGAAGAAAAACCGTATCGCTTCGTGATCTGATGTGTACAGCCTTATCTTACACCACGACACTTGTTTATGCAAAAAGCGATTTCTGCAACTCGAACCCGTATTCGGTTCGATTTGTTTAGCTAAACGAGCTTTAAAATTAGTTCAAGTTCACTCTATAACACTATAACTGTTTAAATGAGCTTTCACAAACAGTTTGACCTGTTTAACTAAACGAACCCAAATAAGTGTTCAAATACGAATCATTTAAGTAAAATTAATAAACAAACTCGAACCAAATACGAATCGAACTCGAACAGTTCGAAAACTGTTTGGTTCGATTAACACCCTGCTCCCAAGAGGTCTTTCGCGACACTGACTTGTAACCTCAAACCACATAACTTGTTTCTCCTGCTCAAGTCCCTCCTTTCCATTCCCCTTGCAAGTGATGTAACGTATATATAATAGAATATAAATTAAAATCCACGACCATATATTAAAGAAAGAACCACCACATTTAGTCCTCAAATAAAAAATTCCTCAAGTGTTGAAACGAAAGGTGTAAAAGTTGAACATACTTCAGAAGAAAAAATGTGCATCCATAAAATATTACATCAGTTTCTTCTTATTCAAGAAAATTTATGCAAAATCTCTTTCCACCAACTTCATTCCTCCAGTTCCATGTGTAGTATTGTCGTACTCGCTGTTCAGGTTTCAAAGGTCATGTTCTCTGCCTCCTTTCTCACAGATTCAAACAGTACAGAAGATAGATACCGCTCACCAAAGCTAGGGAAAACAACCTGTTCACATAAGGGAAAAGAAAGAGAGAAAAATTACCAAAAGGCAGGCTTCAAAGGAAGGGCACTAGCTCTCATAACACATCACCTTCCTAAACCAACAAAGATATTATAGTAAGAAAGCCATTACAACAACAGCAGCATTATCTCATTGTCTTAGCGGCTCCTGCCTATAGCATGGTATGAAAGATCGAATGTACGCAACCATATTCATGTGTTACAAAAACACATAGAGGCTGTTTTCCAATGACTCATAATGAAAATTGCGTCAAACTGTGTTTATCAGCTTGTCCGTAATCAAAAGAATAGAAGTAGAGACTAACTGTTTAGGCCTTTATGAAGGCAATCATGAATCACCATACTAAATATCAAAAGGAGTATGATGACAAACCTCTATGTTGTATTTAATGCATATTCACTGCAGCGTATAAACTAATTTATTGGAGAATTAAGGTGGTGTTTGGTTCGTACTTGGGTGTCGGAATCAGAATCGGAGTGGATATGACACGATATGGGTTTGGAGTATATGCGTTTGGGCGTAAAAGTGATAGTTGTTTGGTATTGAAGTGGGAATAGGTATGATAGACATTGATGGTGTTTGAAACATATCGGAATTGAAATGAATATCGAATGTGGGCGGCCGGAAAAATGACCGAAAAATTTTGACCGGCCTGGAATAGTGACCGGCCGCTGGCGTTGACTTGTCATACCCCCCATTCCTCCTTATTGATAGACAAGGGAGAGATAGTATATCAAAAAACGATATTCATTACCAAATACTTGAATATCAAACCGAAACACATACCCTCAGTTTCTCAAACAAACAACTTTTATGGGTTTAGATTCATCCAGACCCATATCCTTAATGGGAAACCCCAACCAAACACCTCCTAAGAAATCCAACGGACTGATTGTTTAAATGATTGACCTGTTGATGTTCCAAACAAAACATATAGCCACATAGCCACAGAACTGGGCTGGGCCAGCGCGTTAAATTTAATGGAGTTTTTGGGGAATAATGAACTTACAACTATAAGTTTGCCAGCATATTCTGGGCGCTTTGCGATCTTGATTGCAGCCGCAGCAGCTGCACCAGATGAAATTCCCACCTACAAAAGCTTATGCTTTCAGAATCTCTGAAACTATGAACCAAAAAGAAAAGACCTACAATTAAGCTTGTGTCCAGAATATCTGTAACTATGAACCTATATAAATCATACATTGACTACTTCAACTACTGCAAAAAAAAAAATCGAAGAAAAGAAAAGAAAAAGTAACAAGCGCATTCCTACATTCTTCAAAGCCATAAGTAGTTTAGGGAGCAAACTTACAAGTAATCCTTCCTTTGTCGCAAGGAGTTTTGCAGTTTCGATGGCCTCATCACTTGAAATCTACGAACAGCAAGCATGTTTCGGTATATACGTGACTGAATTTAAATCTAAATGGCATTTCTACAACAGGAACAACCATAGCAACAACCAAATCTTCAAAAAAGAAATCCATACCTGAACAACTTCATCAATCAAGTCAACTTCCAGAACACCAGGGATGAAACCTGCACCAATTCCCTGGATCTTATGTGGCCCTGAAAACACACAGAAGATTTGCATGAAATCTAAAGCCCAATTCCTCTGCTGGGTGGAGCTGGAAGTATAAAGAAAGGAGACTAAAAGCGTGTGGGAGAGCTCCTCCCAGAGACATGCTACTCAAGTTTTTGCATCTGGAGAAATATTATCAGCTATATGGCCAGTGACCCAAAAAAATCTGCACGACTGTCTAAATGGGACACGTAGCCAGTCCAATTTTTATTAAAAATTTCTGAGTGTGACAAAATAGCATTAAATTGAATATGCACCAGGAAGCAAGAAAGAAGGCAGAATTCCAGCGATAACATACACTATTTCCCGTTAATGTCTCTTTCCTCTTCTTTCTCTCTCCCCTTGTCCATCGGCGTTTCCTAACCAAATCCTTCTCATTTTATTCTAGAAATCAACTGAAACAACTCATTCGCCTTCTTTTCAGGCCATCTAAGTCTTTTCCGGTCACTGCTACAAACAGTCAAAGAACACACTACTTTCTTCCACTAATTCAAAATGTCTAGTTTAATCCAGTTCAGATCTTCAACATGCAACCACTTGTGCTTGCAAAATCAGTTTGGACTTCACTGTTCAAACCTGATTTTAAGCATGAAGAGTCACCTATACTCTAGGAGGTTCGGCCAGACAATGACAACGCAAAACAATTCTTCTCCATCGATCCTGCATCGTTTACGACAACAAAACAAAAGTTGAGCTCCGCCATAGTGGGCCAGGTAATGGGTCACGCGGCATCCTTCTTCAACATGGAAAAGTTTGCCGAAGATAACTGGACCTCAAAAGGACTGTTGGAGGTCAAAATAGTTGATGAAGAAGTTTTTGTCTTTGGATTTCAGTTGGAGGACACCAAACAAAGTATTTTCGATCTTTTTCCTCTTCCTTTTTGGTAACAAGGTCCTCCTTCTTTCACCCTAGTTTTCAAACAAAACCATTCAGCAGCTCAAAATTGACATTGTTCTTATATGGATCAAATTTCCAAATCTACATCTCCATTACTTTAACTTAGAGGTCATTAGTTGCTTAGGTATCCTAGCAGGTAAGCCTTTATTTATGGACAAGTCAATTACAGCTCAAACTAGAGTCTCATTTGCATGTATCTAAGTTGAAATCTAACCTGAGAGTAGGGCTGTAAATGAACCAAGCTGTTCGGTTGTTTGACTCGTTTGTTTGAGCTCGAGCTCGAGCTCGGCTCGGATAAAAGATTAATGAACAGAGCTTGAACACCTTTTTTTTGTTCAAGCTCGGTAAGTGGCACCGTTCGTTTAAGGTGTTCGGCTCGTTAATGTTGTTCGTGAGTTAAACGAACCAAGCTTGAACAAGTAAATATGTTCGTTTAAATAAACAAACAAGCTCGGCTCGTTCGCTAAGCTAAATGAACAGAGCTTGAACAACGCAATGCTCGGCTCATTCGGCTCGTTTACAACCCTACCTGGGAGGTTCCTCTAAAAACCATACTTTTCATAGATGAGCATGGCCAGGATTACACTCAGAAAGTTATAGATGAATGGATGCCTTCTCAATGCTTGAAATGCAAAACTTTTGGCCACTCCTAAGAGCTCAAACCTTCCAAACCAAGCCCTTTTCCACCTTAAAAACCTTTTGTTCCTACAACAGTGACACAGAGCAAGGATCCCTGGGATAGTCAAGGTCACTCGCACGGGGCAAAATAGACTTATAGGAAAAACCATCAATTGGATAAAGTCAAATCCATTAAGGGAGCTGAAAAGGTGTTCATTACCAAAAGTAATGTCTCTCAGGAGGCTTCCTCACAGGTGAAAACTCAGACTACTACTACTATGAACAAAGCTCTCAACCCCTTAATGATCTTAAGAGCGATCCACTCAACACCCTAACCACTTTAACCTCCCCTAACAAATTCAAGCCCTTACTAGAAGAGGTTGATGATGGAAACCTTGAGGAACACAAAGCTATAAACCATATTGAAAGTGTTGTGGAGCTTGACTGTTCCTCATCCTATTCTAATACTAGAACTAAAAAAACTAGAACACCTAAGGTGCAGACTCATATTAGAACTATAGCGGGTGTTGACCCTATTACCAGCAATAACAGGTCTAGTCTAAGAAGGGCAAAGCTAACATTGACCCTGGGGTCAATGTCTATAAGAACCACTCTGCTGATAGAGGAAGTCAGATTACTCCACTGATAAAGCCAGAGACAATTCTTAGAGTGAGGCTACTAAGAATCTTAGACAACAACATGTTGATACTGATTCTTTGGATAGCTACCTTTCTTTAGGACAAATAATAGACAAATCTTCCTCAAAATTATTAGATAATGATAAGAATGTTGGTATGAGAAAAACAGTACAACCAAAAGCTATAGTTAGAGAAAGGAGAACATTTTTTCAAGGAGAAGAATATCCAAGGAAATAAAAGGGACAAGGTTCCCCCACAGGTAAGATAATATAGCAAAAGTACAGTAGAGGTAGGCCTAGGGGCTTCAAATCAACAAGATGGCATGATTAGTTTGTTGGGATGTGACATGACTTAATTCCTCTCTAAGGCAACAGGAAGTTAAGCCTCATTGGGTTAATGGAAGTTAAGGTTAGATAAACAATCATACCCAGTATATCCCAACGACAACAAAAGTTATTGCTAGATCTTTACAAACTAGATGGTTGTTCATAATATAGTGCCCAACACAATTTCTAGGATTTGGGTTATCTGGAACCCAAACCTCTTTGAAGGTACGTGCTGCATAAAAATGAGCAATCTATACCTATAAATTAAGACTAACCTCTTCAAAAGAAGAAGAGTTTATCTTAACTGTTGTACATAGGTATAGACCAAGGAGGGAGTTGGGATACCAAAATCAGTGATACGATAACCAGGTCTGGCTGACTATGGAGGACTTTAATATTATATTTCATGGCCAAGGGAAAACTGGAAACAAGAAAGTTATAAGAATGTCATCAAGGACTTCACCTACTGGATAAAAGACATTGATATGGTAAACATCCTCTCAAGAGGATTTGAATATATTTGGTCAAACAATAAAGATGAAGACAAAAGACTTTATACCAAGATTAATCATATGTTCTGCAATGAACAGTGAAAAAGTAAAAGCCCTTACTCTCAACTAGATTATTAAGCCCCAATATTTTCTGACCATTTCCATAGGATCTTTACCGTCCAAAACAATCTAAAGTTTGGCCCTAAGCCATTTAAGTTTATGAAGGGTTGGATGATACATTCAAACTGCTAGTGTATACTCAAGAAAAGTTGGGTGTAGTCTCTTTTACTAGGAAATTGAAGAGGTTGAAGGAGTTCCTCAAAAAACTGAACAAAGAGAATCTTATAAATATCACTGGTAGAGCTGAATTAGCTAGAATCGTCCTAAAAGATGCACAAGCTCAACTAATAAAAGAACTTCTTAACCCCTAACTGCAAGATAAGGTTAGGAGTGCAAAGGATTCGTACTAGATTTTTGTCTTTTGTAGAAACCTTCTTCATGAAAAAGTCTACAATTAAGTGGATGAAGGAATGAGACAAAAACACATTAAGTTTTTGCATAAAACTATAGAAGTCCACAATGCTATGAATAAAATCTTAAGGATGCAGAATCAAGAAGGTGTCATGATTGATGACTACAAACATGTTCAAGAGATAGCATCTTTTTTTTTTTTTTTTTGAAAAACTTTTCAGTGGCCCTTCACCCTCTAACGCCCCAAACCAAAGCTGATCAGGTAAAACCCTGACTGAGACATAATATCAATCCATGACCCAATTTGTCTCAAGAGTTGAAATTAGAGATGTCCTATTTTCTTTAAAAGCTGACAGTGTTCCTGGGCCTGATGGCTATACTGCTGACTTTTTTTAGAGCAAATTAGGCTCCCTTGAGAGAAGAATTCATTAATGCAATTGAATATCAAGGAGAACTTTATGTACTGCCTCATAAATGCCACCGCCATTTCACTCATTCCCAGATTAGATGACTCAATCAATATGAGAGAGTTCAAACCCATTTCCGATCGTAATGCTACATAAAAGGTTATATCCAAGATTCTTGTGAATTGGCTGAAACCTTTAATCCTTTTCCTAGTTGATGAGAACTTGTCTGCCTTTGTCAAAGGCAAAACCATCCAAAACAGCACCTCCTCATGCATGAGCTAGTGAAAAATTACAAAAGATATAAGGGTCCTAAATATTGTGCCATCAAAGTTGACATCATGAAGGTTTTTGACACAATTAGATGGCTCTATCTAATGACTATTCTGAGGAAAATAAACTTCCCACAAAACTTACCTAAATTGTATTTGGCTTTGCATTTCTATTGTCTCTTTCTCTATCAACTTGATTGGTGTCTTAACGGGTAACTTCAAAGCCACTAAGATCTTAGACAAAGGGATCCTCTGTCCCCAGCATTTTCATCCTAGTTATGGAAAGTTTTACCCAACCTATAAAGAGCTTTATAGCTCTGCTGTTTTGAACCTTTGAGGCCTTTGTAATTAGTCATAGTCTAGGAAGGGGTAGATTTTTGCGTGGCACGCTTGGGTAAATTTTCAAGCCACTTGTATTTTGTGCAAGTTACATTAGTTGACACTTGAATATGTGCAGGAAACGCTACAATCTTACTAAACCGATGTATTTTGAGCAAGCATGCTTGCTACTTTTACCCCCAGCAACTACCTTTATAAAGATACATAATTTAGCTTATATATGAAATTTGGCTTACAAAAAAAAGTTTCTGAGTAACTTACCAGGTTTTCCTCCAGACAGGACGGGGCTTTCAACTGGTTCTACACCAATTAGCTAAAGAGGAGGCATAGGAAAAACAAGTTAGCGCTTGAAATAAGCATTACAAAGCAAGCATACATAACTACACCACTTGTACTTTGAAAAGGGTACCTCACCTTTATAGAAGGATTCTGTTCTTTAAGGAACTTTCCAGCACCTGTTATTGTACCTCCAGTACCAATCCCAGAAACAAAAGCATCAATCTTTCCATTGGAGCCTTTCCAAATCTCAGGTCCAGTTGTCTCATAATGTATCTAAAATCAAATACTCAAGATATAACATAGAAAATAAAACAATTAAATCACTAGTTAATAAAGTGGTTAATGATTTAACTCATACTTTTGGGTTCGCAGGATTCTCAAACTGCTGCAGAATGTAAGAGTTTGGTGTCTTGTCTCTTATCTCTTCCGCCTTCTGAACTGCTCCTTTCATTCCCTTTGCAGGATCGGTAAGCACCAGCTCAGCACCAAATGCACGTAGGATAATTCTTCTCTCGAGACTCATCGAAGCTGGCATGGTAATGATAAGTTTGTATCCCCTAGCTGCAGCCATGAAGGCCAATCCTATCCCGGTGTTTCCACTTGTAGGTTCAATCAGCACACTCTTCAGCAGCAAACAGCAAAAAGAAGGAAATAAATAGAATAAGTTTGCTTGTAATCAACCATGTGATTTATCAAAGAAATTGTTATTTTTCTGTAGCTGAGAGTCACAAGTCAACAACTAACCTCTCCAGGTGTAATGAGACCTTTGGCCTCAGCATCTGCAATCATGCTATAGCCAATCCTGTCCACAACAAGAAGCAATTAATTACATGGAACCTACCTATATGTTTAAGCAGAGGAAATTCAGCATACATTTCAAAAAAAAAAACGCAAAAGGACAGCAAAATAGCAAAAAGAACATGGAAACTACCTGTCCTTGACACTAGAACAAGGTTCCATCATTTCCAGCTTAGCTGCTACACGACCCATACATCCTTCCACAACATTGTTCAAATACACCAATGGTGTTCGACCAATCAACTACAAGTCAACGACACAGAGGGAAATCAATGTCAAGATAGCAACTTTAAGCATGTCCGCATGGAAAATAGAAGCAAGAAGTGAATAATGATAATAATAAAAATATAAATAATAATATTAATCATAATTTGCAGTCATGCAGACTTACTTCAGTAACATCCTTAGCAATTCCAATCTCAGCCATAGTAATCCTGCAACAACATAAATTCAAGCACTAACATCACATAATCCTCCTCATCATATTCCATAAGAGAGAAATCCACAGACTATACAACTATCATACAAATAATTAGCGCAAAAAAGTCGATTTCTATCACCCTTACAAATAAAACGTCTCTTTCTGAAAATTAAAAGAGCAGAGTTCACAACTTTCTCGCTTCTAACACATCCAAATGTGTACCCTAGATTCACCGCATCAAATTAAGGGACAAAGCCAATAAAACCCAAAAAAGTATAGCATGAGCAAGAACATCTTTACCTCTGGAACGAACAGGAGCCTGCGGTTGCGCCGGAAAGAGACTGTCCCAATACAATGAATGGCGTGAATTTAAGGCTCCTATTTGACAAGGAGAAGAAGCTAATGAAAAAGGATGATCACATTTGACAACCACAACGGAATATATGTTTCCTGTTAATTGATGGCGTAGATCACGAGAATCAAGCGTCAATATCTGTGGGCGATTTTTTCTTAACACATTTTAAAGATTTTCTTCTTTCCTTAAAAAGAAAAAATATTTTATTGACGTTGTCGGAAAGGAATATGTGACTATAGCGGATGAGATCTCCTCACCACGCGGTGAGTCACCGCACGGTCCAGGACGCGATATGTGGCAGCAGTAGGGGGTGGTGAGGCTGGATGAGGGTTACCCTCACCCAGCCTCACCACTTCCCCTTTTTGCCACATGTCGCGCGGTCACGTACGCGGTGAGGGGGGAGCGGTGAGGAAATCCTATCCCGACTATAGCAGCATTGACACTCTCAACCCCCGTTCCCCGGAATCAGATCCCCTCACCGCAACTCCGTCACCGCATTCGTCACCGCGCGACACATGGTAGCAGGGGCGGTGAGGCTATATGAGGATAACCTTCATCTAGTCTCACCACCTCACTATACTGACCACGTGACAGAATACGATGAGGTGATCACATTCGCGTTCCCCCCACCTAAAAGAAAAGAGTTTGGATCCCGTCACTCACTTCTACACCTTACGACACGTGACTGTAGGAAAGCCTGGTAAAACTAGATGATTCACCACTCTTCTCTGCTGTCACCTTCCTCTGATGTCACGTGTCGTACGGTGAGAAATTAAATGAAGGGATTGTGTTGAGAGAATCCGGTCCGGGAAAAAAAAGCCATGACAAGTGAGTGATCATCCGGCTTGTATGCGAATCTCGCTTTCATAATGAGGATTTTTAACCATCTATCTTATTATATTATCTCCTGAACTGTTCTGTAGAAAACTCTCGAAGAGCCTCTACTTTTTCCATTTTTTTCTTTTTTTTTTCTTTGCTTTTCATTTCCGTTTCTACTTGAAAGAGGTCATAGCTTCACTTCAGTCGTCTCTATTGCCTCTGTCCAGTAAGTTGCATGAAAGATGAAATCAATGTTTTTATTAAACAATACACAAAATGTATATGGTAAACTAGGACAACGACTCTCTAACCGAATTGGATCGGATACTATCGCCTAAGACAGTACGAATTAGATAGCAATAGTACACACATTATGTGTTTTTTGATTCAAACATGTGTCATTCTAGTTGCAATTCAACATGAATACCGATTTAGCTACGTTACACACATTGTGTGTTTTTTGATTCAAACATGTGTCATTCTAGTTGCAATGTCTCAACATGAATACCGATTTAGCTACGTCGTATGAGCTCCTCCTCGTTTCTATTTAACTTATCTTATGCACTTTAAATTCAAAACAAAATTTTGTTTATCTTTTTTCTTTGTTGTGTAATACATTTATTTTTAGCAGTGGACAACTTGATATACAATTTTTAAATAAAAAAGACACGATAGGAATGTATTGCATGACCTACGACAATACTGATACAGATAGCAATAGTATACACTGTGTATGTCTTGGTTAGAACATGCGTCATTCTAGTTGCAACGTATCAACATGAATACGGATTGAGCCTTATCTTATGCACTTTAAATTCAAAACATAATTCTGTTTATCTTTATTCTTTTTGTGTAATACATTTATTTTTAGTGGTGGACAACTTGATATACAATTTTTTAATAAAAAAGACATGATATGTTAATGTATTGCATAACAATTGTACTAAGTCAGACCATTTTTGGTTCTGAAATTATTTTATATTTACTATATTATATGCAAAAGTTTGCTCTAAATCAACAAAATAATGTTCTTTTAGGTCTTTATTCTTCAGATTTGTCTTTAATATTGATAAACCAGAATTAATCGTCTGTTAGTCAATAACAGTCAATGGTACAACTCCTGCAGTTCAGCACCCAAGCATTGCTGTTCCGCCTTGACTACACTTCGGCTGTGCCCCATGGCATCCTTTTTATTATCGAAGAATATACTACAAGGGTTGCACCTCGGCATCCAACTTCAACCTTAGCTTCAGCCTAAGTGTTACGCTTCAGGCCACTTCGGCAAGATTCGATACTGCACTTCGGCAAAGCTTGGTTTGGCACTTCGGCGAAGGGGTCACGCACAGTATTATACCAAGCATGGGACCATTAGGCAGAAGTGCAGTTCAAATAGAGAATACACATCGGGCTGTTCAGCCTGTACACGTCAAGGCCACATCAGCCGACCTACTAGTCACATCTGCAGACCTGCCAGTCATATGAGAGACCTAGGCGTCATAGGTTTTCTACCCCAAGCAAACGTATCATCCACTATCAGAAGCAGAGGGTTGGGAAAACAAATAAAAGTAAGCTAACGCAGACCAAAAAGGGGATCCGATCCAAAAAAACCATTTTCATATCTGTTGGAGCTAATACACTGAATTTTCTCCTCAACCAAGAACTGTAAGAATTTTCTAACTCCACATACCAAATTATATTCCCAGTGGGAAATGACACAAACTGACTTGAGCGTCGGAGGGTTTTACCCGGGGTCATCCCCCGGGACCTCTGATTTCTGATTCCTTGTGCAGGACTTCTAGGAAGTTATTTCAGCTACAATCTTCAAACCAACTTACGATGTTCATTTGAGGTCATCTTAGACCCTTGGTGAAGATCCAGCTTCATCATTTGGTGTTAGAAGGAGGGCCCTCAATTCCTTAAAACAGTTTCTCAAGGCTTTCTTAATTTCAATCCTACCCGGCTATTGTGGGAAAGATGGAGAAAAAGGATGGAAAAGGGTCCAAGCAGCATATGACATCTAAGAGAAGTCAGAGATCTTCTCAACAACAAACGGAACAGTGTTCCTCGGAGCGGGGAGAGTCCTCAGCTCCCACCGTTGTCTTCACATATGAAGAGCATATGCGAGCCATGCGTTATGTGGCTCAAAATCCGGGTGTGTTCCAAGCTATAGTGAGAGAGATGAAGGGGAAAGCTTCCACAGCGGGGCCCAGTGGGTCTCACTCCAGTAACTCTCACCCACAAGAACACCTGGAGTACTCTCCAACTCGGCCTGATTATCATCCCAAGCGTCAAGCCAAATTTATGACTGAGGCTAGGCGTTCAGAACAAGGGTCTAGCCACCAAAACTTAAAACGCACATGAAAGGCGTTGTTGCCATTCAAACACGGCAGAGAAGTTGACAATAAAGACAAAGCCCTACTGCATGAAAGGTGCTCTGTCAAGATTCGGTTGGGAGCCCGAGGAAAAGAAAGGAACTCCCTACTGGCTTCGACGACCCATATTCTCTCCTACATGAGGAGGAAGACCTTAGTAAGGGAACCTCAGCCCTTGGCAGGACCAATCCACAAAAGAGATCACCGATTGTATTGTCTTTATCATCATGATGTTGGGCATGATACAGAAGATTGTAGGCAGCTCGGACAGAAAAATGGGCGTCTGATCGAGCTCGGTCACCTACAGCGGTTTTACAATCCGAGGTCAAGGCTGCACAACAGGCTGGACTTTGGCAAGCCCCCTCCAGATGAAAATTGTCGACTTGAACATCAGCACAAGTCGCCAAGAGATGAGGATTCAGATTCAAATGAAAAGAGCCTGCGGGTTCCTGCGCCTACAAGGCTGACCTAACGGCAAAAGTCCATAGTTCAAGTGAATTAGGATTTAATCCCTCTTGCGTGCATCCGACATTTTTTAGCTCAGCCTTGTATTATTAAAGGATCAATCTTTTACTAGACTCCTGTCTGGCTCTGTTCGGCTTAATCCTCTTATTCGGCATTCAGCCAAGAAAGTCAAGTCACCTTATGGTGCATGAAGAGGCTCATCTAGACAAGAAGAACAATTTATGCCTACCTAACATCCATTTTATAACCCGTAACGGGATTGGGGGCATAATTACACTCAACATTTGGGACAGGTTTCCCTATATTTCACCTCAGCAGGTCTGAGTGGGTTGAGCAGAACTCAACATTTGGGACAGGTTTCCTTATATTTCACCTCAGCAGGTCTGAGTAGGTTAAGCAGGCCTCAACACTTCGGAACAGGTTTCCTATAAATTCCTTACCTCAGCAGGATTGAGTGAGTAGAGCAGGACTCAACATTTGGGACAGGTTTCCATATATTTTACCTCAGCATGTCTGAGTGGGTTGAGCAGAACTCAACATTTGGGACAGGTTTCCCTATATTACACCTCAACAGGTCTCAGTAGGTTGAGCAGGTCTTAACACTTTGGAACAGGTTTCCAATAAATTCCTTACCTCAGCAGGACTGAGTGGGTTGTGCAGAACGCAACATTTGGGACAGATTTCCCTATATTTCACCTCAGCAGGTTTGAGTAGGTTGAGCATGTAGCGCCCCGCTCCCGAGCCCTAGCCTCGGTAGCAGTGCACCCGCCGTATCTCACTAAGGAGAATACAAAACGTCACATCAACTTCTTACACGTCAGTGTTGACATAGAAATTTTTATTTCTTTTTGCGGAAACGACTAAACTCAACACTAACTAGAATTTAATGAACCTCAATAAAATAAAAATATCATTATTAGGCTGACCAGACCCTACAAATCAAAGTCAATGTCTGAATTAAAAGTCTAGGAGAAATGTCTCAATGTACTACTGAAAATAAAAATGTCAATGTCACCCCAAGAATATCATAAACAGCCCGTCTCTGCCCTCGCCGCAATCATATCTACTGGTCACTCGGCCCACTCCACGACATCGGCACCATCTTCGAGGAAAATATAATCATAGGCATTATCGGTCTCACCTGGAATAGTAGGGGGTGAGTGATGGTAATCACCCAGTAGGTGCCTCTCAAAACAATACAAAGAGTACATACCCAAAAAGATATCAACACATAACATATAAAACATGATAGCATGGCTTATACGGAAAGGTAAAGCACTCCACATAAAAATGTGCAAATATGTGATGCATGCTCAATTAACGTGTCACACGCAACGAGAATCGTGTCATGCAATATGCTCCTAGACCTATATGCAATGCATGCCCCCGGATCCTAAATCCAGCGTCGTGGTCTCTAGCCACCACTTGCCGTTTGGACACCCACGCCCTATAGACGCAGTATGTCTCATGACCCCGGTGTCCTATAGACACGGTAAGTCATCCCGATACCCACGCCTCATAGACGCAGTATACCTCATGCAATGCACGTGCCATGAATGCAGGAACACCACACAGCCGCCCCCATTACTTCCCTCTGTATCACGTCTGTCTCCTATTACTTAGTCTACTTATTTTATTATTTTATCTTATTTTACCCCTTTTTTTAAATTGGGTTCAGCCGAACTGGCCAAACCCTTTGTCCTTTTATTATTATTATTATTATTATTATTATTATTATTATTATTATTATTATTATTATTATTATTATTATTATTATTATTATTTTTAAATTAAAATTGGGTTCAGCAGAAAAAGGCCAAACCTGTTTTGCCCTTTTTACCTCTTTTCTTTTTTTTTCCTTTTTAATATATAAATATATATATATCATTTGTTTATTATTTATTAATTTAACCCCTTTTTTATAACCCCACTGGGTTCGGCCGAATGGCTTTAATTTGATTCTTTTTTTTATTTTTTTAAAATATATATAACCGCATAGAGGGGGCAGGTTTCGGCCACCCCAAAAAAAATTTCAACATTATATAATATAAATATATTTTTTTACAATGCTGCAACGAATCGGCCGACAATGGCCCAATTTTTTTTATATTAAGATACGAAATCTAATTGAAATATGCAGCATACACTTGCATTCATCATCAACAAAGAGAATACGTCAACAAATTCATGATCAAATCAAGAATAAAAGAACAACAATGAACACATAAAAATACCGTTTTGAGCATGCAATCTTCATACCATTTTGAGGGAATAAATAGTATGCACCTACCTCAATCCTAGCAAGAATATACGAGAGATGATGGTGATGATATGGTTGTGATTTCTTCTCCTCTTGAAGCCTTGGATCAAAAGTCTCTTTTTTTTTTCTTGGCTTACGCAATTGATAGGGGAAAAAGGGGAGGGGAGGTTGCCGTAAGTTTTGATGGGGGAAAAGGGGAAGGGGCTGCGTGTATTTGAGAGAAGGTGGGAGGGGAATTAGGGTTTGATATATATTAATAAGATTGGGGAATAGAGTGTGAGATGATAAGTGAGGGAAATTAGGGATAGAATTTGGTTAATTAGTTTAGGATAGAATTTAGTTAGTTAAATATTATTTTTTTCTACCTCCTATATCTTCACACGGCACACACATACTTTTATTTATTTATTTATTTTTTTACTTATTATTAAATTCTCTTTTATATATATACGGGTATAACATCCTACCCCTCTTACAAAAAGTTTTGACCCTGAAACTTGCCGTACCTTGCTCAAAGAGGTGGGGATAGCGGTCGCGCATTTGCTCTTCTAGTTCCCATGTCGCTTCATTCTCCCGGTGGTTGCTCCATTGAACTTTGACATAGGGAATAATCCTCCTTATCAGCTCTTGATCCTTCCGGTCAAGAATTCTGATCGGTACTTCTTCATAGGAAGCATCTGGCCTGATCTTAAGTGGCTAAGCATTTAACACATGACTTGGGTCTGACACGTACCTCCTCAACTGTGAGACGTGAAATACATTGTGCACCTGAGCCAGTATCGGGGGTAGCGCCAGTCTGTAGGCCAAGTCTCCAACCTTCTCGAGTATCTCATAAGGTCCAATAAAACGAGGCTTCAACTTCCCTTTAACTCCAAAACGTGTCACGCCCTTCATGGGTGACACCTTGAGATAGACTTTTTCTCCCTCCTCGAACTCCAAAGGTCGTCTCTTCATGTCGTCCCAACTCTTGCTTCTATCCTGAGCCGTCTTAAGACGTTCACGAATCAGTTTCACCTTTTCTTTAGTTTGCTCAATTAGCTCAGGGGTCGTCAACACACGCTCGCCAACCTCGTCCCAGTGAACAGGTGACCTACACTTACGTCCATACAAGGCCTCGAATGGTGCCATGCCTATGGCACTGTGATGACTGTTATTATAGGAGAACTCAATCAACTTAAGCATGCTGTCCCAGTTCCCCTTGAAATCCAACGCGCACGCCCTCAGCACGTCCTCCAGGGTCTGTATGGTCCTCTCAGACTGACCATCGGTCTGAGGATGGAAGGCAGTGCTCAATCATAGCTCAGTCCCCATTCTCTTCTGACAGGCTGCCCAGAACTGAGAAGTAAACTTCGGATCACGATCAGATACTATGCTGACTGGCACTCCATGAAGGCAGACAATATTGTCGATGTACATGGTCACCAACCTCTCCATAGTAAATCCGGTAGGGATAGGTAAGAAATGAGCAAACTTTGTCAATCGATCCACGATTACCCATATCACATCATTTCCATTTCTTGTCTTCGGAAGTCCAACCATAAAGTCCATGGTCACATGCTCCCACTTCCATTCGGGTATCTCCAATGGTCGCATCAGTCCACCCGGCCTCTGATGTTCTGCCTTAACTTGATGGCAAATAAGGCACATTTCCACAAACTCATCGATGTGCCTCTTCATGCCATTCCACCAATAATGTTTCTTCAGATCATTATACATTTTCGTAGCACCAGGATGGATAGACAATTTCGAATTATGTGCTTCTTTCAACAATTCCTTCTTGAGGTCCTCAACATCCGGCACGCACAACCTTCCTTGGTACCACATATTGCTGTCATCATGAACCTGAAATCCATCTACCTGGCTTGTCAGCATTCTTTCTCGGATATCCTTAATTGCGGCGTCATCTTGCTGTGCTTCCTTAATCTGATCCACCAGAGTTGGAGTGATAATCAGTGCTGCCAGAACATCTGCAGTGGAATCCACAAGGTCCAAGTCAAACTCTGCCATTTCCTTTTCTAGAGTCGCCTGCCGAGCATGGCTCGATTTCCTACTTAAGGCATTAGCAACTCACTTGGCCTTCCTTGGATGATAGCTGATGGTCAAATCATAGTCTTTCAATAACTCTAACCATCTCCTTTGGCGCATGTTCAACTCTTTTTACATGAACAGATACTTAAGGCTTTTATGATCAATGAATACCTCGCACTTTACTCCATATAAATAGTGGCGCCAGATTTTCAGTGCGAACACCACCGCTGCTAGCTCCAGATCATGAGTCGGATAGTTGTGCTCATAGGGCTTTAGCTGTCGTGAAGCATACGCAATGACCTTGTCGTTTTGCATCAGCACGCATCCTGAAATATAAGAGTTAGACCACATCTTTAATTGTATACCAGATCAATTGAAATTATATACATTTACCTAGCCCGTTCTTTGAAGCATTACTGTAAATGACAAACCCTTCTGACGCGGAGGGCTGAACAAGAATAGGGGTTGTGGTCAGTCTCCTTTTTAATTCAGCGAAGCTCTGCTCACACTCGGCGGTCCATTCAAACTTCGACTTTTTCTGCGTCAATCGGCTCAGAGGCACTGCAATAGATGAGAAACCCTCGACAAACTTCCTATAGTATCCAGCCAGACCGAGAAAACTCCTTACTTCAGTCACGTTAGTGGGCCTAGGCCACTCGGTGATTGTAGCGCCCCGACCCGGACAGCGGAATCCGAACCGGTGCACCCGTCGTAGCTTACTGAGAAGACTACAAGACGTCTCATCTCTCGTGTACACATCATCAGTGACGTACGAAAGTAAAAGCGGAAACATGTATCTAACGAATGTCAACCGTCAACTCGTACATCAAAGAATACTAAAATCCCAACAAACTAGCCATGATGTTCACCAACTCAAATCCTCAAACGAATGAAATAACTGAACTAAACAACATCTGTCTCGACTACTCGCCATTGGGCACTCTACGCATCCCACTCAGCCCACTCGCCGTCGTCTTCAATGAAAATCATGTCATAGCTAGGCTCATCTGCACCATAAGAGTAGTACCCTTAGCGAAAACGCTAGCAAGTAACCCACTTATAAGACATACGGGATCAACACATGGCAAGACATGAGTAATAGATAAACTGAGGGAATTGAGGGGCACATGTCTTGTAATTTTCAAATATATAAGCGGAACAATCAGGTACAGCAACTTGAAACGCAAGTAAGCAATTCAATATCGATCAAATAACATCAACACACATACCACAACGACTCTCGTGATGCATGTCAAATAATGCACTACGCTACACAATCACATATGCATGAGCCATTTCTTTCAAATCAATGCAATGCATGACACAATGTCCGGTTCCTAACTCATTTCCTTGTAACGCACCCCGGCTTATATTTCCATCCCGGTTAACGTTACAAGCTCGTATGCTCTGTGATGCACCTCGGCTTATATTTCCATCCCGATTAACATCACAGCTCTCGTAAAACTCTACAATGCACCTCGGCTTATATTTCCATCCCGATTAACATTGTAGAGGACTTTATACCCTGTAACGCACCCCGGCTTAAATTTCCATCCCGGTTAACGTTACAGTCTTTTGTGGCCTACAGTGCACCCCGGCTTAAATTTCCATCCCGGTTAACACTGTAGGTCACCTTCGCAAATCAGTGCCGAAGCACCTCTCTTTTCAAAAACTTATGCAATGCACGTGCCATGATGCGAGACTCCTTACTTCATTCATACTTCTCGTTCACATATACAATATACATTTACATGCGCAAGTACAAGTAGCATTCAAAGGTACACTAGCTATTCATCAACACTTAGCCTCAACTAACTCGTCCACACTTAACCTTGATTCTAAAGTTCACAACCTACGAGAGTATCCCTATCTTTTCTTCATTGAACTCGAAGACACCTTGTACGTTCCTTTCCTAACCCCACTAAGTCATTCCCGCGAAACTCGGTTCGAGAACCCATTGAAAACATCAAGATTGATTCACCATCCTAGGTCACGTTCCCAAGGCTTAGACTACCCTTAATCAAGTATTAAGAAGTCTCTAAAGTCACCCAAAGGTTCCCCGAACGTCCCTCTTTCTTCCTCCACTTTCCACAAAATTTCAGGACTTCATTCCCTATACATCGATCGATCGATGTCCAACTGGGGACATCGATCTCTGACTTCGATCGATCGATGTCCTTCTGAGGACATCGATCTCTCAGGCTTCACCTACATCGATCGATCGATGTCCAACTGGGGACATCGATCTCTCAGCTACTACTACATCGATCGATCAATGTCCAACTGGGGACATCGATCTCTCAGCCGCCTGTACATCGATCGATCGATGTCCTTCTGGGGACATCGATCTCTGACATCGATCGATCGATGTCAATGCTACTCCAGAACTTCTTCTGCGATTTTCTGCAGATCTCAATCAACGTTTCCAATCTCCATCCACCAATTCCAAGCCTAGATTTCCCTGCTACAATTTCATGCTTAACCTACAGATTAACCGCTATACTCATCTCAAGCAAGATTCAAGCCTAGAACTCGATTATCCGACTCTCTCAACCCCAAAAATCCAATCTTTCCTCTCAACCCCTTGCCCAACTATGGGATCACACCAAGAGGGGATTCAGGGTAGGGATTTGCATGTTTTCATATAACCATCAACCACAACGAATGAATATTCATATAACTTGGTCAAATCTTGAAACGAAAGAACACAGATCATATGCAAATAATCAACGAACGAATCTACTGCATGGTGATCCAATTTGATAATTAAAATAGGCCGTTTTCTTTCGCAAATCGTAAGAACTTATAAACAGATTACTTGCCTTTGATTACTCGATAGAGAAACGAATAACGGATGAGGATTTGATTGCTTCCTGGAGGGATTCTTCTCCTAGGCTGCAAGGGGCGTGGAGATCGCCTACGGGGAGAAAAGAAAATTGCGTCGTCTGTGAATGGGGATAACAGAACTGACGTTGTCAGTTTAATAGGGAATTAGGGTAAGATTTGGAGTTTCTAAACTCTATCTGTTATCTTATTTATCTTAAAGGATAAACCTTTATTATCTAATTCCAAAATTAAATATAAATTAATTCTAATATTTAATCCTCTCATTAATGTCTAATTAATCCTCATACTTAATTCCTAATTCATTGTCATTAATTGCCCTCAATCACATTCAATTCTCGTTTTATCCCATAATTACTCTACAGAGGGTGCGGGGCGTAACATTCCACCCCCCTTACAAAAAGTTTCGTCCTCGAAACTTGTGCGTTACGAAATCAATGACTTAGTATAGTCCCTCATAAATTTATTTACTTAGATCATGACCGAAATTAGTATTCCTTGCGTATTCCGGTATGATATTCGTTTCACTTCCTCGGTACAGGACCAAGTTCTCACATCATTCAGTGTGTATATACACAATGTACTATTTAAATCCATTGTCCTCCGTCTGATAGATCGTAACCTATTCTTGTGTAGTTCTCGAATCAACCTTAAGGGTACCGTCATTATACACGCTTCATGACTTAATCGTCGGTCTATATCGAACTTATATTTGTTATCATGAACAATCCTCTAAGGTCAGTTCTTAGATGTAGCCTAATCTTTAACTTAACGCCTTGCTCACAAAACTCATCCCTGAAGCCATATGTATTTTTCGAAATACATTGTACCCTAGTACGATTTAATTTAGTCAGTACTAAAACCTTTCAAGGTGATCTCGTCCTTATGCGATTCAATCCTTACTTGGTCCTCGATAATTAGTGCTTACAAACTTCCACTTATACCACTTGACGTGTATCACTCGACTTATTACAATCTACAATACCAGATTCGTAAACTTATCACATAAGATTTGTCACTTAGATACTTAACCATACTAACATCCTTTGTGCATGCCATTATGGAACCGTTACCCTCCTCACCACAACTAAGTCTTCGAAAGCAGTTCTTATATACTTACCAACTAGCTCTATGATCATGCTCTTGTGATCAGTGAATACTGCACACTTCTCTCCATATAGATAGTGTCTCCAGATCTTAAGAGCAAATACCACAGCTGCGAGCTCCAAGTCATGTGTCGGATAGTTCTGCTCATACGGTTTCAGTTGTCTTGACGCGTACGATATAACTCGTTCATTTTGCATCAAAACACAACCTATAAACAGAACGTTAGTTTAAGACTAGCATATGTATATACACTGCATCAATTGTAATGAGGTACATACCTAGTCCTTTCTTGGACGCGTCGCTATAGATCACAAAACCGTCGGTGCCGGAAGGTTGTGCCAACACCGGGGCTGTGGTCAGTCTCCTCTTGAGCTCAGTAAAGCTCTGCTCGCATTCAGCAGTCCATTCGAATTTAGTCTTCTTCTGAGTAAGTCGACTCAATGGTACTGCTATCGTTGAGAATCCCTCAACAAACTTCCTATAGTAGCCTGCCAAGCCTAGGAAGCTTCTGACTTCGGTCACATTTGTGGGTCTTGGCCATTCAGTGATGGCTTCTATCTTCTTAGGATCCACAGAGATCCCATCTTCAGAAATCACGTGACCAAGGAAGGCTACACTTCTCAGCCAAAATTCACACTTGCTGAATTTGGCATAGAGCCTTTGTTGCCTCAGAATTTGCAACACCACTCTTAGATGTTCAGCATGAGCTTGTTCGTCGGGGGAATAGACCAAGATGTCATCGATGAACACTACTACAAATTGGTCTAACTGTTCTCGGAATACAGTGTTCATCAAGTCCATGAAAGCTGCTGGGGCATTAGTTAGTCCAAAAGGCATCACTAAGAATTCATAATGCCCGTATCGAGTCCGAAAAGCCGTTTTAGGTACGTCTCCGGCTTTCACAAGTAACTGATGGTATCCTTGGCGGAGGTCAATCTTGGAAAACCATCTAGCTCCCTTCAGCTGATCAAATAGATCCTCGATTCTTGGTAGAGGATATTTATTCTTAATGGTGATCTTGTTCAACTCTCGGTAGTCAATGCATAACCTCATGCTGCCATCTTTCTTCTTTACGAAAAGGACTGGGGCTCCCCACGGTGATACACTGGGACGTATCAATTTCTTGTCCAACAACTCTTGCAGTTGCCCCTTTAACTCCTTGAGTTCAGCCGGAGCCATTCGGTAAGGTGCCTTAGAGATAGGCTCGGCTCCAGGGATCAAGTTGATCTCAAACTCCACTTCCCTTGATGGCGGTACCCCCGGTAAGTCGTCCGGAAATACATCCTTAAACTCGTTGATCACCGGAATTTGCTCCATAGAGGGAACCTCCTGCTTCGCATCTAGTGCATACACCATAAATCCCTCGGCTCCTTTCTGTAAGGCTTTAAAGGCCTTAATTGCTGTCAAGTATACCTTCTTTGGAGCTTTGGCCATTTTGACATTCCCTTGTATCGTGATGTCATTCATCTCAGGGTCTTTGAGGGTCACTCGCTTGAGCCTGCAGTCGATGTTGGCATGATTCTTGGTCAACCAATCCATGCCTAATATTATGTCAAAGTCCTTCAGCGGTATTGGGACTAGAGTCACCGAGAAAAGCTTCCCATCTGATTCCAACTCACAGTCCTTGTACTGATGGTAAGAAATCAGTACTTGTTCTCCTGCTGCCTGTACCCTAAATGGGTTCTCAAGCCATTCGGGTAGACAGTCGAGTCCTTTGGCGAATCGCTTAGAAATAAAACAGTGGCTAGCTCCACTATCAAATAACACGTTGGCAGGTACTTTGTTAACTAAGATCACACCTATCATGAGAGTGCAGCACATAAAGGTTTCATATAGAGCATATTTAATCATCAACTTAAAAGGCTAAAATTCAACTTAGATTGCTATTATCAAAATTAAGTCGTACCTGTCACGACGTTCGCATCCTCTTGGACCTCAGCGTCCGTCATCGTGTGGACTCTCGCATTGGGCCTGCCTCTCTGCTGTGGGGCTGGCCCTGCCCCGGCTTGCGGCTTAGGGTTCCACTCGGGACAGTCTCTGATTCTATGACCCGTCTTTCCGCATTTGAAACATGCACCGCTAATCTTCCAACATTCGCCCACATGTCTTTTCTGGCAGTGTGGGCACTCCGCAGGTGCTTGGCTATTCGGCTGGTGCTGCTGCGGTGCCCTTTGCGCTAGCCCCGCTTGCCCCTTTCTGGGAATCTTGACCCAACGCCCGGGCCTACTCCCACTTTGCTCAACCCTCGGTCTCTTGCTCGATTCTTCACGAGCCTCTCTGTTATGTGACCTACGCATGTCACTCTCCACTCGATAACATGCGTCCAACATCTCCTCCAAGGTTTTCAAACTCGACCCCGCGATTGCTGTCCGAATGCGGGGATTCAGGCCCTCTTCAAACTTCAACATTTTCATTCTATTGTTTTCCAGTACCAAGGGTGTGAACTTACCCAAGGCATGGAACCTGTCTGCATAATCAGAAATAGTCATCCTCCCTTGTTCAAATCTGTCAAACTGCCTCATCTTCTCCAAAACGGTAGTCTCAGGCACGTAGTAATCTTTGTACGCCTTCACAAACTGACTCCACTGGATGGGAGGAGTCATCTTGGGCAGGATGCCGTTCCACCATGCATTCGCCCTGCCAGTCAGAAAAGGTGTGGCTACATCCACCTTGTGCTCCTCCGGCACTTGTACAAGCTTGAAACATTTCTCTACTTCGTCCAGCCAAAACCCAGCCACCTCTGGGTCAGTTGTCCCTTCAAAGTTTGGGGCATGCATCTTTCGCATTTCCCCAATGTAGTACCTTATGCCGTGCTGTGGTGGCGCGGGAGGAGGTTGCTGCGGTTGTTGTTGCTGCTGAGCAACTCCTTGGACTATCACTGTGATAGCGTCAATTAGTGCTTGAGGGACCAGAACAGGAGGTGGTGGTGGTGGAGGGTTATCGTTGTTCCCATTGCCACCGTTTCCTTGGTTGTCTCTTCTGGGAGGCATTTTCTGCAAGATCACGTCATTAGTGTCGAGCCGTTCCAAAATAAAACGTGAAATCCATAAGGGGTACAAGGCGTAGTTCATAAGTTAAAACGATTACATCTATTTGATTACACTAATCGCGCTCGTACACACACCCATCCCAGATCAAGCTTAAATCTGAAATTGCATACTTAGACTAATAGATCAACTTAAGGTAAAGATCATAACTTAAGACTCTACATGTCATAACCTAGGTCTCCGAGGTAGATCTGAAGCCTAGGCTCTGATACCACCTGTAGCGCCCCGACCCGGACAGCGGAATCCGAACCGGTGCACCCGTCGTAGCTTACTGAGAAGACTACAAGACGTCTCATCTCTCGTGTACACATCATCAGTGACGTACGAAAGTAAAAGCGGAAACATGTATCTAACGAATGTCAACCGTCAACTCGTACATCAAAGAATACTAAAATCCCAACAAACTAGCCATGATGTTCACCAACTCAAATCCTCAAACGAATGAAATAACTGAACTAAACAACATCTGTCTCGACTACTCGCCATTGGGCACTCTACGCATCCCACTCAGCCCACTCGCCGTCGTCTTCAATGAAAATCATGTCATAGCTAGGCTCATCTGCACCATAAGAGTAGTACCCTTAGCGAAAACGCTAGCAAGTAACCCACTTATAAGACATACGGGATCAACACATGGCAAGACATGAGTAATAGATAAACTGAGGGAATTGAGGGGCACATGTCTTGTAATTTTCAAATATATAAGCGGAACAATCAGGTACAGCAACTTGAAACGCAAGTAAGCAATTCAATATCGATCAAATAACATCAACACACATACCACAACGACTCTCGTGATGCATGTCAAATAATGCACTACGCTACACAATCACATATGCATGAGCCATTTCTTTCAAATCAATGCAATGCATGACACAATGTCCGGTTCCTAACTCATTTCCTTGTAACGCACCCCGGCTTATATTTCCATCCCGGTTAACGTTACAAGCTCGTATGCTCTGTGATGCACCTCGGCTTATATTTCCATCCCGATTAACATCACAGCTCTCGTAAAACTCTACAATGCACCTCGGCTTATATTTCCATCCCGATTAACATTGTAGAGGACTTTATACCCTGTAACGCACCCCGGCTTAAATTTCCATCCCGGTTAACGTTACAGTCTTTTGTGGCCTACAGTGCACCCCGGCTTAAATTTCCATCCCGGTTAACACTGTAGGTCACCTTCGCAAATCAGTGCCGAAGCACCTCTCTTTTCAAAAACTTATGCAATGCACGTGCCATGATGCGAGACTCCTTACTTCATTCATACTTCTCGTTCACATATACAATATACATTTACATGCGCAAGTACAAGTAGCATTCAAAGGTACACTAGCTATTCATCAACACTTAGCCTCAACTAACTCGTCCACACTTAACCTTGATTCTAAAGTTCACAACCTACGAGAGTATCCCTATCTTTTCTTCATTGAACTCGAAGACACCTTGTACGTTCCTTTCCTAACCCCACTAAGTCATTCCCGCGAAACTCGGTTCGAGAACCCATTGAAAACATCAAGATTGATTCACCATCCTAGGTCACGTTCCCAAGGCTTAGACTACCCTTAATCAAGTATTAAGAAGTCTCTAAAGTCACCCAAAGGTTCCCCGAACGTCCCTCTTTCTTCCTCCACTTTCCACAAAATTTCAGGACTTCATTCCCTATACATCGATCGATCGATGTCCAACTGGGGACATCGATCTCTGACTTCGATCGATCGATGTCCTTCTGAGGACATCGATCTCTCAGGCTTCACCTACATCGATCGATCGATGTCCAACTGGGGACATCGATCTCTCAGCTACTACTACATCGATCGATCGATGTCCAACTGGGGACATCGATCTCTCAGCCGCCTGTACATCGATCGATCGATGTCCTTCTGGGGACATCGATCTCTGACATCGATCGATCGATGTCAATGCTACTCCAGAACTTCTTCTGCGATTTTCTGCAGATCTCAATCAACGTTTCCAATCTCCATCCACCAATTCCAAGCCTAGATTTCCCTGCTACAATTTCATGCTTAACCTACAGATTAACCGCTATACTCATCTCAAGCAAGATTCAAGCCTAGAACTCGATTATCCGACTCTCTCAACCCCAAAAATCCAATCTTTCCTCTCAACCCCTTGCCCAACTATGGGATCACACCAAGAGGGGATTCAGGGTAGGGATTTGCATGTTTTCATATAACCATCAACCACAACGAATGAATATTCATATAACTTGGCCAAATCTTGAAACGAAAGCACACAGATCATATGCAAATAATCAACGAACGAATCTACTGCATGGTGATCCAATTTGATAATTAAAATAGGCCGTTTTCTTTCGCAAATCGTAAGAACTTATAAACAGATTACTTGCCTTTGATTACTCGATAGAGAAACGAATAACGGATGAGGATTTGATTGCTTCCTGGAGGGATTCTTCTCCTAGGCTGCAAGGGGCGTGGAGATCGCCTACGGGGAGAAAAGAAAATTGCGTCGTCTGTGAATGGGGATAACAGAACTGACGTTGTCAGTTTAATAGGGAATTAGGGTAAGATTTGGAGTTTCTAAACTCTATCTGTTATCTTATTTATCTTAAAGGATAAACCTTTATTATCTAATTCCAAAATTAAATATAAATTAATTCTAATATTTAATCGTAGCTTACTGAGAAGACTACAAGACGTCTCATCTCTCGTGTACACATCATCAGTGACGTACGAAAGTAAAAGCGGAAACATGTATCTAACGAATGTCAACCGTCAACTCGTACATCAAAGAATACTAAAATCCCAACAAACTAGCCATGATGTTCACCAACTCAAATCCTCAAACGAATGAAATAACTGAACTAAACAACATCTGTCTCGACTACTCGCCATTGGGCACTCTACGCATCCCACTCAGCCCACTCGCCGTCGTCTTCAATGAAAATCATGTCATAGCTAGGCTCATCTGCACCATAAGAGTAGTACCCTTAGCGAAAACGCTAGCAAGTAACCCACTTATAAGACATACGGGATCAACACATGGCAAGACATGAGTAATAGATAAACTGAGGGAATTGAGGGGCACATGTCTTGTAATTTTCAAATATATAAGCGGAACAATCAGGTACAGCAACTTGAAACGCAAGTAAGCAATTCAATATCGATCAAATAACATCAACACACATACCACAACGACTCTCGTGATGCATGTCAAATAATGCACTACGCTACACAATCACATATGCATGAGCCATTTCTTTCAAATCAATGCAATGCATGACACAATGTCCGGTTCCTAACTCATTTCCTTGTAACGCACCCCGGCTTATATTTCCATCCCGGTTAACGTTACAAGCTCGTATGCTCTGTGATGCACCTCGGCTTATATTTCCATCCCGATTAACATCACAGCTCTCGTAAAACTCTACAATGCACCTCGGCTTATATTTCCATCCCGATTAACATTGTAGAGGACTTTATACCCTGTAACGCACCCCGGCTTAAATTTCCATCCCGGTTAACGTTACAGTCTTTTGTGGCCTACAGTGCACCCCGGCTTAAATTTCCATCCCGGTTAACACTGTAGGTCACCTTCGCAAATCAGTGCCGAAGCACCTCTCTTTTCAAAAACTTATGCAATGCACGTGCCATGATGCGAGACTCCTTACTTCATTCATACTTCTCGTTCACATATACAATATACATTTACATGCGCAAGTACAAGTAGCATTCAAAGGTACACTAGCTATTCATCAACACTTAGCCTCAACTAACTCGTCCACACTTAACCTTGATTCTAAAGTTCACAACCTACGAGAGTATCCCTATCTTTTCTTCATTGAACTCGAAGACACCTTGTACGTTCCTTTCCTAACCCCACTAAGTCATTCCCGCGAAACTCGGTTCGAGAACCCATTGAAAACATCAAGATTGATTCACCATCCTAGGTCACGTTCCCAAGGCTTAGACTACCCTTAATCAAGTATTAAGAAGTCTCTAAAGTCACCCAAAGGTTCCCCGAACGTCCCTCTTTCTTCCTCCACTTTCCACAAAATTTCAGGACTTCATTCCCTATACATCGATCGATCGATGTCCAACTGGGGACATCGATCTCTGACTTCGATCGATCGATGTCCTTCTGAGGACATCGATCTCTCAGGCTTCACCTACATCGATCGATCGATGTCCAACTGGGGACATCGATCTCTCAGCCGCCTGTACATCGATCGATCGATGTCCTTCTGGGGACATCGATCTCTGACATCGATCGATCGATGTCAATGCTACTCCAGAACTTCTTCTGCGATTTTCTGCAGATCTCAATCAACGTTTCCAATCTCCATCCACCAATTCCAAGCCTAGATTTCCCTGCTACAATTTCATGCTTAACCTACAGATTAACCGCTATACTCATCTCAAGCAAGATTCAAGCCTAGAACTCGATTATCCGACTCTCTCAACCCCAAAAATCCAATCTTTCCTCTCAACCCCTTGCCCAACTATGGGATCACACCAAGAGGGGATTCAGGGTAGGGATTTGCATGTTTTCATATAACCATCAACCACAACGAATGAATATTCATATAACTTGGCCAAATCTTGAAACGAAAGCACACAGATCATATGCAAATAATCAACGAACGAATCTACTGCATGGTGATCCAATTTGATAATTAAAATAGGCCGTTTTCTTTCGCAAATCGTAAGAACTTATAAACAGATTACTTGCCTTTGATTACTCGATAGAGAAACGAATAACGGATGAGGATTTGATTGCTTCCTGGAGGGATTCTTCTCCTAGGCTGCAAGGGGCGTGGAGATCGCCTACGGGGAGAAAAGAAAATTGCGTCGTCTGTGAATGGGGATAACAGAACTGACGTTGTCAGTTTAATAGGGAATTAGGGTAAGATTTGGAGTTTCTAAACTCTATCTGTTATCTTATTTATCTTAAAGGATAAACCTTTATTATCTAATTCCAAAATTAAATATAAATTAATTCTAATATTTAATCCTCTCATTAATGTCTAATTAATCCTCATACTTAATTCCTAATTCATTGTCATTAATTGCCCTCAATCACATTCAATTCTCGTTTTATCCCATAATTACTCTACAGAGGGTGCGGGGCGTAACAGTGATCGCCTCTACTTTCTTTGGATCCACTGAAATTCCCTCTTCAGAGACCACATGACCCAAAAAGGCTACGCTCTTCAACCAAAACTCACATTTACTGAACTTGGCGTACAATTTGCTTTTCTGAAGGGTCTTTAGAACTTCCCTCAAATGCTCAGCGTGAGTCTCTTCGTCAGGAGAGTATATCAGGATATCATCAATGAACACTACAACGAACTTATCCAGCTGTTTCCGAAATACTGTGTTCATTAGATCCATAAAGGCGGCTGGGACGTTGGTTAGTCCAAAAGGCATAACCAGAAATTCGTAGTGGCCATAACGTGTTCGGAAAGCGGTCTTTGCTGTATCCCCTTATTTGATCCTCAACTGATGGTAACCGGATCGCAAATCAATTTTGGAAAATACTCTAGCCCCCTGAAAGAAATTTTGTTAGTGGTGCAATTTAACGAGTAACCAAAAAGTTTAAATTATAACTCCAAATTTATCATTACCCGTAGCTGATCAAAGAGATCCTCGATTCGAGGTAATGGATACTTGTTCTTGATGGTGATCTTATTGAGCTCCCGGTAATCTATGCATAATCTCATGCTTCCATCTTTCTTTTTCACAAACAGGACTGGAGCATCCCAAGGTGATACACTGGGTCGAATAAATTTACGGTCCAGCAGCTCCTGTAACTGCTCCTTCAACTCCTTCAGCTCTGCTGGTGCCATGCGGTAGGGTGCCCTGGAAATGGGTTCAGCACCGGGTACAAGATTACTCTCGAACTCTACTTCTCTTTCTGGGGGTAGTCCTGGTAACTCCTCAGGGAAAACGTCTGTAAATTCCTTCACTACGGGGATTTGATCAATCTGCGGAACCTCCTGCTCGACACCCATAGAGAAAATCAGAAATCCCTCTCTTCCTTTCCTTAGTGCTCGAAAAGCCTGAGCCGCAGTCAGATAAATCTTCTGGTGTGCGTTCTTCAATTTAGAGTTCCCTTGAAAAGTAGTTTCCCACAACTCCGGTGTCTTCATGCTGACCTGGAGTCGCCGGCAATCAATATTGGCATGATACTTTGCCAAAAAGTCCATGCCCAGAATAATGTCAAAGTCGTGCATCCGTATCGGTATCAAGGTCGCAGAGAACTGCAGATCGTTAATCTCTAATTCACATCCCTTATAATGATGATGGGACACGAGTACTTGGTCGCCAGCGGCTTGTATACGGTAGGGAGTCTCAAGCCATTCGGGGAGAACATCCAGATTCTTGGCAAACCTCTTTGCCATAAACGAGTGACTCGTCCCACTATCAAACAGAACATTGGCTGGTACTTTGTTAATTAAAATCACACCTAACACATTTAAGGTTTAGCACCTGACATGCAATAGCAACACACAGAATTTAATGCAACTTCGAATTTAAATACTTAAATAAATATACCTGTAACCACGTCGCCTGACTCCTCGACCTCTGCATCTGTCATCGCATGGACCCGAGCATTGGTCCGGCCTTGGCCTCCCTGCTGTGCCTGAGTCTGCAGATTTACTTGAGCTGGTGCAGAGCAATCCCTGGCGAGATGTCCTTGCTTCCCACAATTATAGCAAGCCCTCTGAGCCTTCCAACATTGCCCCGGATGAATACGTCCGCACAGTGTACACTGTGAGGCAGGTGCTACAACTCTCACTGGCTGCGCATCGGTCGGTACCGGCCCCTCAATCATCGGTATCTGACTCGCTGTACCCTGCTGTCGCTCTGGTCGGAAAGGTTGCCTGGACTGAGGGCGTCGGGGCACCTTCAGCCATCTCCCCGATCTGCCAGCATGCAATTCCTCGCGGGGTCTTTTAGGTCTATCCAAAGCAGCAGCCCTGTCCAAGTTCCTCTCAACACGTCTGCATACCTCCAGTAGTCCCTCAAATGTCGTGGGCTCTGCACAAACAATAGCCTGCTGGATGCGAAAACTCAAACCGGTCTGGAACTTCAGCATCTTGGCCTCCTCATTGTCCATGATACATGACATATACTGACCCAGCTCGTGAAACTTCTCGGAATACTGATCGACTGTCATGGACCCCTGTGTCAGCATCTGGAACTCTGCCATCCTTCTCTGAATAGCGCTGCTCGGAACATAGTGCTTCTTATACTCCTCCACAAACTGCTCCCAGGTCACCGGTGAAGTCAATCTACGCTTTACTCCATTCCACCATCTTTCAGCTTCCCCTTCCAGAAACGGGGTCGTTATCTCCACTTTCAGATCCGCCGGTACCTGTATAAGCCTTATCTGTTCGGTCACATTTTTGAGCCAGATCTCGGCTTCCTCAGGCCGAGTGGTACCTCTGAACATCGGTATCCAGGAGTTCTGCATCTCCCTGTAGTAGAACCGCAAGACTTGCTGCGGTGGCGGTGGCGGTGGTTGTTGTTGTTGCTGTTGAGTTTGCTGAAGTATCTGAGCGATCTGTGCCTGTTGCTGTGCCATCTGAGTGCACTGTTGCGCCATCTGTGTTTGCTGATTAGCTATCAAGGCCGTCAGATTGGCCAGCGTATCAGCAAGGTTTTGGGGGATCGCCCCTTGTCCATGATGCTCGTCTCCGTTATGTCCTCCATTCCCTCGTGGTTCACGTCGTGGTGGCATTGTCTGTAGACATGTCAAAACATGTTATACAAAATTTAAGTTTAAGAGTGTCGTAAAGAGATATAAAATTTGGAGGGCAAAATGGTAATCTATAACGTATACTCACTAACGGCACACACCACCCGAAACCCAATCATAGCTTATGTCTACTTCATTTTATTTAAGTTAAAATCTCATTTGAAAATAGATCGTCACTTATTTCTAAGGGTGATTAACTAATTCCATGTTCCCGAGGCGTATCTGAAGCCTGGCTCTGATACCACCTGTAGCGCCCTGCTCCCTAGCCCTAGCCTCGGTAGCAGTGCACCCGCCGTATCTCACTAAGGAGAATACAAAACGTCACATCAACTTCTTACACGTCAGTGTTGACATAGAAATTTTTTTTTATTTTTGCGGAAACGACTAAACTCAACACTAACTAGAATTTAATGAACCTCAATAAAATAAAAACATCATTATTAGGCTGACCAAACCCTACAAATCAAAGTCAATGTCTGAATTAAAAGTCTAGGAGAAATGTCTCAATGTACTACTGAAAATAAAAATGTCAATGTCACCCCAAGAATATCATAAACAGCCCGTCTCTGCCCTCGCCGCAATCATATCTACTGGTCACTCGGCCCACTCCACGACATCGGCACCATCCTCGAGGAAAATATAATCATAGGCATTATCGGTCTCACCTGGAATAGTAGGGGGTGAGTGATGGTAATCACCCAGTAGGTGCCTCTCAAAACAATACAGAGAGTACATACCCAAAAAGATATCAACACATAACATATAAAACATGATAGCATGGCTTATACGGAAAGGTAAAGCACTCCACATAAAAATGTGCAAATATGTGATGCAATATTGCTCAATTAACGTGTCACACGCAACGAGAATCATGTCATGCAATATGCTCCTAAACCTATATGCAATGCATGCCCCCGGGTCCTAAATCCAGCGTCGTGGTCTCTAGCCACCACTTGCCGTTTGGACACCCACGCCCTATAGACGCAGTATGTCTCATGACCCCGGTCCCCTATAGACACGGTAAGTCATCCTGATACCCACGCCCTATAGACGCAGTATACCTCATGCAATGCACGTGCCATGAATGCAGGAACACCACACAGCCGCCCCCATTACTTCCCTCTGTATCACGTCCGTCTCCTATTACTTAGTCTACTTATTTTATTATTTTATCTTATTTTACCCCTTTTTTTTAAATTGGGTTCAGCCGAACTGGCCAAACCCTTTGTCCTTTTATTATTATTATTATTATTATTATTATTATTATTATTATTATTATTATTATTATTATTATTATTATTATTATTTTTTAAATTAAAATTGGGTTCAGCCGAAAAAGGCCAAACCCGTTTTGCCCTTTTCACCTCTTTTCTTTTTTTCATTTTTAATATATAAATATATATATATCATTTGTTTATTATAAAAAAATGAAAGATTCGGCCCCCCAGGAAATCAAAGTTATTATTATTTTATTACTTTTTTTTGCCGAAGGTTTTCCAACATTTTTTTTGTTTTTATATTTAATATACAAACTAAAATATGCCGAAACTAATTCATGAAACTCCAAAAAAACATTACTACCCATCAACACAATCCTAAACAATTTAATAGAACAAGAAAAAAGGTAAGATTTCGGTGACCCCAAAACAAAACAGTATATATTCATATATATGGAAAAAAAACTGAAGTATGCAGCACAATTCATTTAAAACAATAATACCATAAGATCATAATCGAATCAAAATTAAAAGAACAAACAATAAAATACATCAAATACCATTTTGAGCATGCAATCTTCATACCATTTTGAGGGAATAAATAGTATGCACCTATTGGGTGATTACCATCACTCACCTCCTACTATTCCAGGTGAGACCGATACTGGGTATGACTATATCTTCCTTGAGGATGGGACCGATTTCGTGGAGTGGGCTGAGTGACCAGTAGATATGATTGCGGCGAGGGCAGAGACGGGCTGTTTATGATATTCTTGGGGTGACATTGAGATTTATATTTTTCATTAGTACGTTGAGACATTTCTCCTAGACTTTTAATTCAGACATTGACTTTGACTTGTACGGCCTGGTCAGCCTAATAATGATGTTTTTATTTTATTGAGGTTCATTAAATTCTAATTAGTATTGTGTTTAAATCGTTTCCGTAAAAAGGAAAAAAATTTCCATGTCAACACTGACGTGTAACAGGTTGAGGTGACGCTTTGTATTCTCTTTAGTGAGATACGGCGGGTGCACTGCTACCGAGGCTAGGGCTCGGGAGTGGGGCGCTACAGAGCAGGTCTCAACATATTGGAACAGGTTTCCAACAAATTCCTTACCTCAGCAGGACTGAGTGGGTTGAGCAGGACTCAACATTTGGGACAGGTTTCCCTATATTTCACCTCAGCAGGTCTGAGTAGGTTGAGCAGGTCTCAACACTTTGGAACAGGTTTCCAATAAATTCCTTACCTCAGCAGGACTGAGTGGGTTGAGCAGGACTCAATATTTGGGACATGTTTTCCTATATTTCACCTCAGCAGGTCTGAGTAGGCTGAGCATGTCTCAACATATTGGACAGGTTTCCAACAAATTCCTTACCTCAGCAGGACTGAGTGGGTTGAGCAGGACTCAACATTTGGACATGTTTTCCTATATTTCACCTCAGCAGGTCTGAGTAGGTTGAGCAGGTCTCAACACATTAGAACAGGTTTCCAACAAATTCCTTACCTCAGCAGGACTGAGTGGGTTGAGCAGGTCTCAACATATTGGAACATGTTTCCAACAAATTCCTTACCTCAGCAGGACTGAGTGGGTTGAGCAGGACTCAACATTTGGGACAGATTCCCTATCAAATATTTTACCTCAGCAGGACTGAGTTAACAGTACAGGTCTCGATTGAAAAAGACCTCAGCAGGTCTGAGGCAAATGCCCGTTAAGGGTCAAGTTCAGTGGACAAGGTTTCACAATCATCCTGATAAAGGGATGTCGAGGTGAATCATGAGAGTACATGAACCTCATTAATTACTAGCAGGACTGGAAAAAGTAAAGCAAATGTGTGATTATTAGCATTGTTAAGATCTAAATAAAACAGTGTTTTATGGCAGAGCCGACGTGCGAATTCATTCATTACTCAACCGAGCTAAAGGTCGAAGCTGAGGTCCGACACTTGTGGAAAAATCTATCGTGAAAGTGATTAAAAAGCTTTTTGGCAGAGCCGAAGACAAATACTTGCACAAACTATGAAAATAGAGCAAGTAAAATCTTACATGCAGAAGACAAAATCAGGAAAATAATAGCAAGCTGAAGAGCACAAGAAAAAAGTGAAATTTTCATTAGGAAAATTGTCTATTACAACTAGGAGAAAATGAAAAAAGGGAGGAAGACCCTATTCTACTCTTCATCATCTCTGAGATCGACTCCACTCTTAAAAAGCTCTAGTTGGTTCTCAAGTAAGCTTTCAGCCTCAGGGTTGTAGAGTTCGGCAATTTGAGGATGATTTTTATCCAAGTTTGGGTAGACTTCAGAGCAGGTGTTAATTGCCCAAGTCTGTCCAACAGCTATCGCTGAACTTTGTATCTTCAAGAACTTACCTGTGAAGAACTCAGACTGCCTGAACTCAGCAACGGCAGTTTTCTTAATCTCCTCAGCCTGAAGTTCAGATTGAAGGAGGAGATTAGCTTTGCTTTTCCTTTCTGTTTCCAATTGCTGGTTCAGTTCAGCTTTGCTATTGGACAGCTCTTGCTCGCAAGTATTGAGCTCTCTCTGGTAAAACTCCAGTTCAGCCTGGGTTTTGGATGATACCAATTCAGCGCTGGCTACCATCTCTTTCAGCTCAATCACTTGGGAATTGGCAGTAGCCAGTTTGATGTCTGAATCTTGTTTCCCTTCTCGAAGTCTGGAGTTTTCTTCAGTAAGTACAGTCACCTCAAACTTCAGACTGTTCACTTGAGCTTCCATTTGATTCAATCTCGCATTGCTGGGTCTCGCTACCTTTGTCAACCCGTCATAAGCGTTTCTAAGGTTGGCATTGATCTCAGAGAGTTGATTAAATTTTGCACGCAACTCCTCAGCCCGTTTGAGTATATTGTACTCTTGAACCCGATACTGCAGAAATTAGGATGATTAGAGAAAACATAAGTGATCAAGCTGAAAAAGATAGAGAATATCGAGAAATCTTACCATGGACATGTTGCTTGCAAACGAATTCATGGCGGTATCCCAATCTAGACTACCATAAAGTTGTCAATCACTGGATAGCACTGACATCTCAGTTACTTTCCTAGCTACGCTAGGATTTATAGCAGTGTCAGCAAAAGAGAACTCCATCGTCCTCGTGCCTCGGCAGTTTCGTTGTGAAGACTCTTCCTCCAGTATATTTCCCCTGGAAGTTTCTCCTAAGAACTCAGCGGGGGGAACAGTCTCATAAGAAACCAGCCTTGGTTGAGGCGTAACTTCCTCTTCGGCAACTGGAGAAGAAGGGATCAAGATAGGGGCGTCAATTCCCCCAATTCCATCGTCTGGCTGAGCTGTAGCTAGGGAAAGGACTTGAGCTTCAGCTCGGATGGGATTCTCAAAAGTTCCAGCTGCAGAGAAAACAAAAAGGTCAAGTGATTAAATGGGAACAAGGTATGTTGAAAACCAACATAAGGAAAGAATTTTACCTGGAACTTCAGCCTCGGCTGAAGCCAAATCAGCGGGAATCATCCGCATTTCAGAAGGAGCTCTGGTAGAAGCCTGCCCCGAAGAAGAAGGCTGTCCTTCAGTCCTCTTCCTCTTTTTAGGGACCAAATTCTTTAGTCTGGCAAGGGTCTCAGACACCATGGCTCCTACAGGATTCAACAAACAAATTGATCAGAATGCAAGGGAAACATTAGAATAAGTCAAAGATGTTCAAAAGATTGCTACATACCCCGAACTATTCTCAAAGCAACTGGGATGAGAGGTCGAAAGTTATATTCTGGCCACAAGTGTTCTACGTCAGCAACCCTCACAACTGGCCTGTCAACTTTCTTCCAATCTACGGCCATGGGAAAACGTAACAATATAGAGGCTTCATCGGAAGATTTCTCGCTTGGCCTCATGTTATTTGCGCTGCCGGATTTTCAGAGGGTTCTCTCGGGTAATCCTGTAGTCTTTACAAAGAAGAAACGTCTCGTCCAATCTTTGGTAAAAGAGGGAATGTTTATGGCATGAAGGTTTTCACTATCTGGATGCCTCCTGCTAAAATAATACCAACTATCTTTCTATTTGTACACGAACACTCCCCTAAAAACAGTGAGTGAAAAGGCTTTCTCAGCAGCTCTTAAGTAGAGCAGGTAGCTGAGGATAACCTTAAGGCCATTAGGCATTATTTGGGGAAGCCTAAGTTTGAAAAAATCTAAGATCTGGAACAAAAGAACTGGAATGGGAAGATTAAAACCAGATTTAAAATATTCCTCATAGACTGCCTCATACCCTACTGGAGGGTCATAAGCAGTCTGATGTGGCTGGAGAAGAATGGGAGCAAAGGTACTCCTATCAACATTATAATATTGACATAATTCAGAGAGATCAGTGGCTTCCAAGATGCACACTGAGTTCTGCACCATTGGAGATGGGGCACCTCTGTCAATTGACGTTGAGGGCACTATGGATTCCAGGGTAACCAAAGAAGAAGAAGGAATAACGAAAGCCATGGATAAGGAAGAAAAGCTTACAGAAATCTTAAAAGCAGAGTTGACGACACTGGAACTAGGCTGAAGACTGGGAGCAAGGATGAAGATCAGGACGACGTAGGCAAAGTGGAAGAAGAAGAAAAAGAAAATGGAGGCAGGAACCTCTATTTATAAGAAGGGAAAGAAAAGGTGGAAACTTTTCAGATGAAATTCAAAAAGGGGTGACAGTTCAACTTTTCCCCCTCTTTCTCGATTATTGAAACCGCCGAAAAAATAATGATGATGCATTGAAACTGGCGCTGATATCAAAAGGCGGATAACGGTTCAATTATGAGGATAAGAACGCAATTAGTGGGAATTACGGCGCAGATAAGAGGATAACTGCCCAATTAATGAAGACACGTCACGGACTCTTCAGAATAGATTTGTCTGCCCTCCCAGGTCAGCTCGGCCACACAAAATCTGGAGGCAAATGATAAACCAGAATTAATCGTCTGTTAGTTAACAACAGTCAACGGTACAACTCATGCAGTTCAGCACCCAAGTGTTGCTGTTCAGCCTTGACTACACTTCAGCTGTGCCCTATGGAATTCTTTTTATTATCGAAGAATATACTACAAAGGTTGCACCTCGGCATCCAACTTCAACCTTAGCTTCAGCCTAAGTGTTACGCTTCAGACCACTTCGGCCAAATTCGATACTGCACTTCGGCAAAACTTGGTTTGGCACTTCGGCGAAGGGGTCACGCACAGCATTATACCAAGCATTGGACCATTAGACAGAAGTGCAGTTCAAATAGAGAATACACATCGGGTTGTTCAGCCTGTACACGTCAAGGTCACATCAGCCGATCTACTAGTCACATCTGCAGACCTACCAATCATATCAGCAGACCTACGGCGTCATAAGTTTTATGCCCCAAGCAAACGTCTCATCCACTATCAGAAGCAGAGGGCGGGAAAAACTAATAAAAGCAAGCTAACGCAGACCAAAAAGAGGATCCGATCCAAATTATATTCCCAGTGGGAAATGGCCCAAACTGACTTGAGCGTCGGAGGGTTTTACCCGGGGTCATCCCCCGGGACCTCTGATTTCTGATTCCTTGTGCAGGACTTCTAGGAAGCTATTCCAGCTATAATCTTCAAACTAACTGACGACGTTCATTTGAGGTCATCTTAGACCCTTGGTGAAGATCCGGCTTCATCAAATGCAAGTACAAAAATAAACAATGAGTTTTTCCCTTATTTTACGGTTGCACATCTGCATGTGTTAGTGTTGGTTCATGAGAAATATGCACAACAAATATTTTAAACGTTATTACGTGTCAATCTTAGTAAACTTAATGATTAATTCATCGATTATTACTATTACGCTTTAGGTAACAATTAGGATTAAAAAATTTATAGATTAACAGATTTCTTATGCACAAGGCATATATTTTTAGCTATAATATAATTCTCTATGCAATTATATATCACAATGTTTTGCTTATTTAATCTACTTTCCGTGCGCAGCATGAGATGCAGGCTAGTTTATTATAATGGTGATTACATCTGTTTGATTTAAATTTTGTAATTCAATAAAAATCATAAATTAAATTGTCAATACAAATAATCCAAAATATTTTTGTAAAGGTAATAAAATATAAGAGGAAAAAAGTTGGATTAAAACTTTATCAGAGCATGGCATGTTACACTTTAGTATTTAATTGTTTGGCATCAGAAGGTAGCTAGGGGATTGTAGTGAACTTACAGAAAATAAAAATAAAAGAAAATCGACATTGACGATTTGTATGGTTGTCATTTTTTGTTTGTCCACCATATATAAAAAATGGCTTGTATTTTTTAAGAAAGATTCAAAAGTTACATAATGGATCCCTTAAAATTTTAAAACTGCAATTAGAATCAGAAATAAGATTTAATTAAAAATAATAATGTTCAATGGATTTTTGTTGTATATAGCGTTTGCGCCTATTCTTAAATCATACAGTCTCTTGATTATATCGAGCCAAATAACTTATTCATCGATTGTTACAACAGGACTTGAAGAGAGTAGCTGGCTTCTGTAATGCAACGGAAGTACCAGAGCTAGATGTTGTCTCATAGTACCTTAAGACGGTAGAACAATAACTTCATTGAGGTTTATAAATATATACATATTCTGGAAATGATTATTGGGAATAACGACTTAGTTTTAAGTGGAATAAAACCGTATATAGTAATTTATTATTCACTGAATCGTCGAGTATGACAATAAGATAAATAGCAACAAAAGTGAAGTGAACTGATTCGATAATACACAGGAAAGATCATAATGACCACACAAACAGTATTATTATTCTACGTAAAATCTCAGGTTTAGCAGAAGGAGTCACACACGGTCTCTCTTAAAATCTGACTTCCTTAGACAGAAATTACGTGCACCTTGTATTTATCACAATTCATTGTAAATACCACATAAAATATCCAAGAAGTGACAAAGAAACAATAGAAGAAAGGAGCAAGTGGAGATTTGATATTATTCAATTGTGAGCTAGATGAGAAAGATGTTGGCATCAAGATTTACGTGGAAACCTCTCTCTGTGGAAGAAAAAAACCACGGGCAGTGAGAACAACATCACTATTCGAAATAATGGGTATACAAGAGACAACATAAGTTTAAATTTAAACTTAAGAAATACAAGAGAATTGAAACACTCAATATTTTCTTATACCGGATTGGTAAAATCTCACAACTCTCTTTTCCTCTCTCTATTTTCTTTCACTCACTTCTCTCTCAAGAAGCTCTTGAATTGCTTCTTGCTTTGGTGTTGGTGTTTTTCTTCTACTAAACATGCCTATTTATAGGCAAGCAAAGATAAATATTTGTCAAAGTTAATATGCCATCAACCAAACAAAGAAGTCTTCTAATTTTTTTTCCGTTGTTTCACATTTGTTTGGATACTTCAATAATGACCCAGAAGAGCTAGGTTGTGGAAGTAAGACGTTCTCGGTGTACTAGGTTTCTACGTTTGTGCATGATCTAAAAAAAGACCAAATCGTTTTGCGAGCCGCACCCTACATCAAACATCATAGCTAGGTTGTGGAAGTAAGACGTTCTCGGTGTACTAGGTTTCTATGTTTGTGCATGATATAAAAAAAGACCAAATCGTTTTGCGAGCCGCGCCCTACATCAAACATCATAATATAGAGGAACTACAGATTTCAGTACAGGAGCGCAGGAATCCTAACACCTAAGCAAGGGGGGTTATGAATAACTTGACTCTACATACGATATTTGAGAGGAGTTGTTAAGAGTAATACTAGAAAATAGCCCTAAATGCGTAGAGAATATAATGTTCATTGTTTGGATGGAGTGTAGGTTACTTTTGGTATTATGCTATATTCTTCTTTTACTTTAATCTAGGTTTGTAATAGATCATCACAATTCAAGATGGTCGAATTCAACAAATAAATAAATTTGGTGAGTGAAAATGAATTTAAAAGACTTTGGTTGGAAGTTTCTTTATTAAGGATATAGGTTTGGAGAGCATCCAAACTCATACACGTTACTTGATTGTTAAAATTGAGAGTATGAGTTTCGGATTGATATCCGAATATTTGATAATAGATATCGTTTTTTGATATACTAGTTCATCTTGTCTTTCAGGGTTTCGAACTTGACCACCCTCAACCTCCCGGCTGCCCCCACACACCCCCAGTGGTCAAACAGGCCGGTCAAAGGCCCCAACGCCGCCGTCCGCCATCCGGTCAAATTTCTCGAAAGACCACCTTCGATATTCGTTTCGATTCTGATATGTTCCAAATAACATCAATGTCAATCATATCCATTCCACTTCAATACCAAACAAATATGACTTTTAAGCTCAAACTCATGCGTTGTTATAACCATTCTGATACTCAAGTGCGCACCAAACGTCCCCTAATATTAACTATAGGGTTTTGTTACTTCTTAGTTACAATATCCTGAAAAGTTGAGAAACAATATTTGCCCCCTTACCATTTTCGCAGTTACCTTAATTTTTGTAGTATCTAATCAGTAGAAAAAGGAGAGTGTCAAAATAGTTAAATATCATATTCCCACCAACCACAAGATATTTTTTTTTATACCAATTCTCTTAAAGTAAAGGAAGCATTGGGATGAAAAATACATATATACGTTCAACTTGTTTTCGTCTATATACACATACATGTGTGTGTCTATATATATATATATATATATATATATATATATATATATATGTATGTATGTATATATGTATGTATGTATGTACGTGCGCGTGTGTAATATGTGTGTGCACATGGCTTTCATTAGCAGGACCATCTTTTACCTGGTTTAATCGCATCACTCTGAAGAATTCTTAGAACTGCCGCATTTGGCTTCATGAAGGACTGGTTAATTTAAATGTTATCATAATGTATTAGCAATAATTCGAGAAAACACTCCAATTTTAAACTAAATGGCCAGCCCAACCACTTCAAAATTTAGATGCACCGAAACTATTTGAAATAAATCTTCATTTTAAAATTAATTTATTGAAGTATTTTATAAGTTATTTTTTGAAATTTGATCTTGACTAAGTGAATTGCGATTTTAATAATCTATTTTCACAAAATAGTTTATAGATGTGACAATATTTTTAGACGCCAAAGACGGAGGGGAGGAGTAAGTCACACGTGAATCACGAATAGTTTTTACGGGTAGCAATCAATCGGCATGGGCCAACTCTTAAAATAATTTATATGACTAATGACAAACAAAATATTTAGATTAGTAAATGCATACGCTACATAAACGTGACTATATTTATATAAGATATTACCCTCAATACACTTTTAAATTAGTTATATTCACTCGATTAGGACAGCCACCTTTTAGCTCGCTTGATTATGACCGTAAATAATTCTATCTTGACAAAATTTTTAGACCTTCTAGAGAGATGTCTTTAGAAAGAATACATACTAATCTCTATTAACCTATACAATATTTATAGAACTTATACCATATTAAAACAAAAATTTACACGACTCTACCATTAAAGGCAGTCCTTTCTCTGAACAGAAGAATAACATAATTTTCCTTCTCAAAAGAGCTGTGACAGTTAGAGCAAAAGGTTATTTTCTGTCCCTGAGGATCCAACGTCTCAACTTTAAGAATCATTGTGGAGGATGCAAGTCAGGAGTCCAGCGGCTTCCTAGGTTGGGTGAAGACTTACGCAGTGACCCACACAAGGTGTTCCCCGCAAACCAGGCTTTCGTAGCAGCAGTGGAACACCCATACTGTATGTGTTTTTAGAATCGAACTCTTCACTATTTAAAATAAATCACAACCCGAATACCAATTGAGTTATAACATGGTTCATATGTGATCATAATGTAAAAGCAAGTGCCTTCCGCAAGCACTCGAGGAAACACTTCAATTCACAACCACATGGAAAGGCCAACCTCTAGATGCTCCAAAACATATTTAAATAAATAAATCACATGCTGGTCAGAAGTTGCTTTCACAAGAAGTGTGAATTATTGCATCTAAAGTTGTCATTATTTGGATCATCCTGTCAGTTCTTTATATTGGAGCGGATTTGAATTCAAATACACTAAGACTTGAATCCTATATAAAAAGGCGTTGAATGACTTGATTTACATCATTCACAGAACTCTTTAAAACTGAAAGAGTAGAGTTTGAGGATCAGAGTATAACCTTTTACCATCTGAAAATTTTAAGTGATCTAGGATCCAATTTCCCTCTAAGACTTAGCTGAATATGAACATAAGTTGTGCACCTAAACAATTTGAAAGGCAGCTCATAGAGTAGTTTTGTATGAGGATATGACTTAGAAATATTTCTCTAGGAGTTTTAAATGACAAGATTTTAGACGGCAGTCTATTTATAAGATAGGTTGCTGTTAGGAGGGCTTCACCCCAGTATTGTTTGGGTACATTTATGGCAAACATGATAGCTCGAGTTACTTATAAATGTCTATTTTTTTCAGCAACTCCGTTCTGTTGAGGGGTATAGGTACAGGTGGTTTGGTGATAAATGTCATTTTCATGCATAAATGTTTGAATGTTGTCGTCTAAGTATTCAGCTCCATTGTCTGACTTAAGTGTTTTAATGAAACATCTGAACTGATTTTTAATAAGTGATACATACCTCTTAAATACTTGTCCGACCTCACTTTTATTTTTTTAACAAGTATACCCATGTTACTTTTGTATGGTCATCCACAAAGGTTAGGAACCATCTTTCTCTATTTATGTTATTCACCTTAGATGGTCCCCATATATCTGAGTGAACTAAATTAAAAGGAGCTGAAGACTTTTATGCTTTAGCTAGATAATCTTGTTTAGTGTGTTTAGCTAGTTGACATGTCTCACAAGTAATATCTTTCAGCTTAGCTGAGCTAAATAACTTTGGCATTAATCATTTTAAATATACAAAATTGGGATGACCCAATCTGTTATGTCATAACAAAATTTTCCTTATACATGGATTTCTGAGGTGCAAAACACTAGAGTCTTGATCACTTGCTAGTTCGGCTGAGCTTATTAATGCTCTGTTTTCTGATTCCAGTATGTATAAGCCTGCTATATTCTTAGCACTGCCAATCATCCCTTTCACTTTGTTTTCCTGAAAATAACATTCCGTAGATGAGAAGCAGGCTAAGAAGTTATTATCTCTAGTGAGTTTGCAAATAGACAACAGATTGAAACTTAGACTAGGGACATACAGGACACCTCTCAATGTTGTTTTGTTGTTAATTATAGCAGAGCCTATTCCAACAACTTCTAAGGTAATTCAATTCGCAATTTTTTACTTTCTTAGGTTTAGGAAGTAAAGAGTTGGAGTTTAGAAGTGTACCACTATTGGTCATGTGATCAGTAGCCCGGAGTCGATGATCCATGAACTGCTGGAGCTTGACTGGACGTAGCCAGCCATAGTTGCCTGGTGCAGGTCAGCTCGGACACCTTGTTTAGTTCAGAAGATTGATCAGGGTGGCAATCTGATTCTTTGTAATCACTTCAGCATCAGCTACTTGGACTCGACTCATATGGGTTATGTTTTGCAGAGCTGCTTCCGGATGAGTTGTGCTACTTACTAAATGTGCAGACTGGGTCTAGCAGATAAAGGTTCTCAAGGGTGCATTGCTGGTCTTCAAAGGTGGCTTTCTTTCTCGGGCCAGCTTTGCTTGTAGTTTGAAACAGTCATCGACTGTATGACCTTCTTTTTTGCAGTATTTACACACTTTACCCCAGTAGGAACAGTGTCTTTTAACAACCAACCCAGATGACTCCGATGGTTGTTCATAATGTAGTGATGAGGACTCCACAGTTGTATGTCCTCCCATCATAACCTTCTTCCGGCTTTCTTCGTGTTTTATTTCAGCAAAGGTAGCCTTCAAAGTGGGTAGTGGTTTTGTGCTCAGAACCCGACTTCGTACAGTGTCACATTCTGGGTTTAGTCCAGTCAGGAAGCGAAAGACCTGCTTCCTTTTTGTTATCTCCTTGCATAACAGAGCATCAGTGACGCAAGACCACTGATGTGCTTCAAAAGTATCAATCAAATGCCATGCTTTTGTCAATAAGGTGTAGTGTTTGTGGACAGTGAGACTGCCTTGCTTCAGCTCATGAAAATGAGATTCGATTTCATATAACTCTGAGATGTTATCCTGTTTGGAATACATCTCCTTGACTGCAGCTCAGATCTCTGCTACAGTATTATACTTCATGAAATCGTTAGAAATGTCTAGCTGTATAGAATGTATCAGCCACGACATAATCATACTGTTCTCTGTCTTCCATAGTCGGAAGCTTGCATCTATTTCAGATGGGATAGGGACTGTCCCATATAGGTATTCCTCCTTGTCTTTACCAGTTATGAACATCTTTATCCCTCGAGACCACGAGAGGTAGTTATCTCTGTTGAGTTTGTGACTGGTGATGACGATGGAGGAATCATCAGTAAGCTGAGGAACAGACACCACTCCTGAAGCTTGATCAGAAGTGGAGGTGGTCTCAGTATATTCAGCAAGGCTGAAAGAAGTAGTCATTTTGAAGGAATTTTAAAAATTGCAGAAAACAGGGTATGAATTGCATGTTTTTTAATCAGATTAGCTCTGATACTATGTCAAGATTGAAGAATTAGAAATTCATTCAAGTTGAAAATCATTTACAGAGTTGTTTCCCTTTTATAGGGGTTGAATTCTACTTCTAACAGCTATTTTAACCACTTGGTCAGTGGTTACTGTTTATCTACAGTAAACTCTAACGGCTGTGGTAACAGCTAGTTACCAACGCAGCTCTGCTATGTACAGTAAAATATTTCTAAGTTACAATAATTCTAAGTATAGCAGGTAGGCATTCTATATCTTGTGCTTCACTTCGCTATCTCAGGTAGGGGTGTCAAACAGGTCGTGTATCGTGTTTCGTGTTTCGTGTTTTTCGGGTTTCGTGTATCAAAGTGTCATACCCATACCTTACCCGTTTGTTTCGCGTGTATGGATGTAGATACCCAAACCCGTACATGTCAGGTTTCGTGTCGTGTATCGGGTATACCCACGAACTTGACAAGTACAAATATTTTAAGTCATGTACATGTCATTTCATGTACTTTTCAGGTATTTTCAGGTTTCGTGTATTTTTCAGGTTTCATGTACTTAAACAACTATTGATACAATGTATGAAACAACAATAAGTACACAACCAAATGTTAAATATTAAAATGAGTGAGGTCTTCTAAACTCAAATCACTTGACTCTGCAATAATAGATTAAAGAAATGAGATTTGGGAATGGAGGAAGGTGGAACCGAACAGGGTTACTTAGTAGTGAGGTAGTCTTTTTTTTTGGAAAAATTCATTTTTTATTTTATTAATTATAAATTTCATTTAAAATACATTTTTTTAATTTCGTGTATAAACGGGTATAAACGGGTACCCTCGGGTATACCCGGATACGACCCGCCATTGGCGGGTATCTTTCAGGTCTTACCCGATTTGTACACGAAACCCGCCAAGGTCATACCCATACCCGTAAAAATTCGTGTCAGATTCGGGTCGTGTTTCGTGTCGTGTCTGAAATTGCCACCCCTAATCTCAGGTCAGCACTTCTTTACTTTGTCATCTATGGCTCTTCTTTGTTCAGTGCTTCATCTCAGCTACACTTTAGTTCTGCAAAGTTCTTGTCTTCATCTTAGTTTTTGTTCCGTGCTCCGTCTCAGCTCAACACGGTTACTCTTCACATATGTCAGCTCAGCTCAGTTGACAGTTTGTCTTTAGTTCGTTGTTGCCCAGATCAAGTTTGCCGACATGAGGTCAGCTCGGGAATTCAGTTTATCTCGACTAGGACTTAGTTTCCATGAGAAATAACATGAAACAGTTGGTGAGCACGAGGATTAACAACAATACATGCCCTAAACATCAAACAGCATTGTATAGAGGAACTACAGATTTTAGTACAGGAGTGCAGAAATCCTAACACCTAAGCAAGGGGTTATGAATAACTTTGGAGCAAAATGCCAAATCTTGGAGTCCACCGCTCCAGTTCGAAGGAGCATTGTGCATGATGCACATACTCGGCATCCTCCTAACTTGGTGAGATTATACATAAGGAGCTCACACAAGGTGTCCACTGCGAACTGACTATTCGGCCTAGACAGCAGTGAAATATCCATACTGTGTGTCTCCAGAATCGAACTCTGTGCTTCTTTAGAATAATTTCTAAATCGAATATCAATTGAACTATGTCATGAAAGCGGGTTATGAATAACTTGACTCTACATACGACATTTGAGAGGCGTTGTTAAGATTAATACTAGAAAATAGCTCTAAATGCGTAGCCCAAGAATCTAATGTTCGTGTTTGGATGTAGGTTACTCTTGATATTATGCTATATCTTTTTTTTTTACTTTAATCTAGGTTTGGAATAGATCATCACAAATTTAAGATAGCTCGGATTCAAAAAAAAAATCAATAAATAATAAAGATGGGTCACATAGTTCCATTTTTATAGGTAGAATTCAAATGAAATGACTTACCGGAAAAATCAAGCCGCCTGTTTGCTGTTTAGAAAGGTCAGAGCATATTCTCTCTTTTCTTGAATTGGAAGGGGCTTTTTTATTCGTCCACGCAGTCATCCACGTTGTTAGAACATTTGAAACAAGTACATTTGGTGAGTGAATAGATTTCAAAGACTTTTCAAAGGCTCCCGCCTATAGCGAAATATGGAGGGTCGCATGTACACAATCATACTCATGTGTTAGAAATACACAGAGGTTGTTTCCCGATTACTCATAATAAAAATTGCGTCAAGCTGTGCTAATCAACTGCTACCTCACAATGTTACCTATATAGGGAAGTGTCAAAATAGTTAAATATCATATTCCCACCAATCACAAAATAATTTTTTATTTATTTTACCAATTCTCTTAAAGTAAAGGAAGCATTGGGATGAAAAATACATATATACATTCAACTTGTTTTCGTCTATATACACATATACACGAGTGTCTACATATATACATGTGTGTGTATATATATGTGTGTGTATGGCTTTGATTAGCAGGACCATCTTTTACCTGGTTTAATCGCATCACTCTGAAGAATTCTTAGAACAGCCGCATTTGGCTTCATGAAGGACTGGTTAATTTAAATGTTATCATAATGTATTAGCAATAATTCGAGAAAACACTCCAATTTTTTAAATGAGGAGCCAGCCCAACCACTTCAAAATTTAGATGCACCGAAACTATTTGAAATAAATCTTCATTTTAAAATTAAATTATTGAAGTATTTTATAAGTTATTTTTTGAAATTTAATCTTGACTAAGTGAATTACAATTTTAATAAACTATTTTGTGAAAATAGTTTATAGATGTGACAATATTTTTAGACGCCAAAGACGGAGGGGAGGAGTAAGTCACACGTGAATCACGAATAGCTTTTACGGGTAGCAATCAATCGGCATGGGCCAACTCTTAAAATAATTTATATGACTAATGACAAACAAAATATTTAGATTAGTAAATGCATACGCTACATAAACGTGACTATATTTATATAAGATATTACCCTCAATACACTTTTAAATTAGTTATATTCACTCGATTAGGCCAGCCACCTTTTAGCTGGTTGATTATGACCATAAATAATTCTATCTTGACAAATTTTTTAGACATTCTAGAGAGATGTCTTTAGAAAGAATACATACTAATCTCTATTAAATTATACAATATTTATAGAACTTATACCATATTAAAACAAAAATTTACACTACTCTACCATTAAAGACAGTCCTTTCTCTGAACAGAGGAACAACATAATTTTCCTTCTCAAAAGAGCTGTGACAGTTGGAGCAAAAGGTCGTTTTCTGTCCCTGAGAATCCAACGTCTCAGCTTTAAGAATCAATGTGGAGGATGCAAGTCATGAGTCCAGCGGCTTCCTAGGTTGGGTGAGGACATACGCAGTGACTCACACAAGATGTTCCCCGCAAACCAGGCTTTCGACCTAGCAGCAGTGGAACACTCACACTGTACGTGTTTTTAGAATCAAACTCTTCACTTGTTAAAACAAATCACAACCTGAATACCAATTGAGTTATAACATGCTTCATATGTGATCATAATGTACTAGCAAGTGCCTTTCGCAAGCACTCGAGGAAACACTTCAATTCACAACCACATGGAAAGGCCAACCTCTACATGCTCCAAAACATATTTGAATAAATAAATCACATGCTGGTCAGAAGTTTTTTTTTTTTTTTTTTTTTT
>AP025046.1:6439454-6477127 GCA_036186865.1 Eustoma russellianum
TTTTTTTTTTTTTTTTTTTTTGTGAAAAAATGGATCTCTCTATTATCACAAAATAACATCGGAGTACAATTTACATTGGCTACAAGCGGACTACCAACTACATCGTGTCAAAGAGTATGATCCTATGACTATGTGCCACTAGAGTGTTTTCTATTCTATGTATTATCTGTGCTACAAAGATGTGAGACACGGGTGGGGAAAGTCCATCGCTATGAAAGACTTTGTTTCGCCAGTGCCAGATTCCATATGCCGCTTCTCTGAACAGATACCGCCAACCCGTCTTGGTTGTCTGACTTCCCCAATTCTGTGATACATTGGATTCACCCCATGCAGCCATACTAGTGATGCTCCTAAATTGTTGCAACTTCCGTCGATCAACCAGTTGTTTCCAAGTTTGCATCTAAAGTTGTCAGTATTTAGACCATGCTGTCAGCTCTTTATTGGAGCGGATTTGAATTCAAATACACCAAGACCTGAATCTCATCTAAAAAGTCGTTGAATAATTTGATTTACATCATTCACGAAACTCTTTAAAACTGAAAGAGTAGAGTTTGAGGATCAGAGTATAACCTTTTACCATCTGGAAATTTTATATAACAGGTCAAATCTCAATGTCAATCTCACGTTCCAACTCCTCGAATAATTTGCCTGCTCTTGACCATCTTAAAAGATATATATGGATTACTAATTGCATACGTACACACTTGAGATTATGTATAACCGGGTTTACTTTTATAATTTAGGAGCCTTAGCTTTAACAAGGGGAATCATATCGAAATCGTAAGCGCTCGATTTGATATAATTTTGGCTATGGAACTCATTGCGTTCGGTAAAACTGAGTGGCTATCATAAGCATAAATTATGTTCTATCAAAAAATATATATATATGTTTGGAGATACAAACTTAAATATCAACATATACACATAATCAAATAAATAAATATAAATATTCATGTATGTAGAATATAAATACGAATAAACATATCACCTTAGTTTGTGTATTTACATACAAGTACGACCATTAATTTTTGTAGGATGTCATGACAACCACAATTAAGGAAGTCAAGATGTATAATAACAAGAAATCTACGAATATGCCCCCAGGGGCATAGTCCAGTGGTAAGTGGCAAAGGTGATTGGGGCTAGAACCCCGACGTCCCGAGCTCGAGTCCGTGTGGAGACAATCTTTGTTGAAATATTACAAGGGTTGCCTCTGGGCTGGCTGAATCTCGTGTGTCCTCTCCCTTTGCAGGGCTTCCGGTGGAACACATCCCTCGATTTACATCCCACCTGGCTAAGGGGCCTCTGGTATAGGTGGGGGAGAACTCACTCCCTCATCAAAGAAATCTACGAATATGCTTGGAATCGAAACGATCTTTTCGCAGGCATTTAGTCCCTATTCAATCGAGGAATCTAATCTCTCTTTTATTATGCATATCAAGCTATATCTCAATATAAAAATAAGACATAATTTAACAGAAATAACCAAAATGTTTATGTATCGATACTACAGTTCTATAAAAATGAATGTACCACAGATCAATTTATGAATTTATTACCCGGTATGATACAAATATACATTACTTCACTATGCTAATAATTTATTATTTTTTTCATGAAACTATTTTTTAATGTAAATACAACCCATTTTTCACAATCTAAACCCTACAAACGAGATGTCCATTTATCCACTCAGTGATATTGATGGTTGACATCCTCTACAATGTTTTCGGAATAAATAAGCTTAGAAAACAGGTCCCATACTTCACGTTCGATCTAAGTATTCCGCTCACCAAAACAAACTAGCGAGAGAGCGCAGTACTTGAAGTGAGCGAGAAAAATAGAAAGAAGCAGGCGAAAAAAAAAGAAAAAGAAAAAAAAAGAGTATAGCTGACTGAAGCCCCTGGAGCTTGATATCCAGGCTTCTATCGGTGAAGAAAGAATATATCCTACCGAGATTGTTCCTGGGTATGTCTGCCGTGGTACATACAATACACAGAAGCTTCGGGCTTTCCTTTATCGTTTCGGTTAAACAATTAGATTGCCTTTCCCTGTTTATTGGCTATCAAGTGAGATGCCCATAGGGCTAACGCGGTGGAAGCCCTCGGGGGTTGGAGGTCTCAACCTTTATGCACCCAAGGCAAACAATAGGGTAAGAGAGTACCTGAAGACATGACGACGCTGATGAGGACAAAAATTGTAGTAGTGAAGATGCCAAAACTTGGCATTCATTGCCAACAGGCAAAAAGTAACTAAGAGCTACCAGCAGAGTACATAGTAGATACCCATGTCCTCCCATGACACATAGTAGATACTCATGTCCTCCCATCATTATGTCATTCAGTCATACTAAGTATATTCCAACGACAGGAAAGTTATCGCTAGGGTCTGAGGAGAGTAAGAGACAGACAAACGATACCTTCATCCCAAAGGATAGATGGTTTGCTTCCAGTGAGATCTCCGGCTCTATATGAGAGGCAGACAAACGATACCTCCATCTCAAAGGATAGAGAGTTTGCTTCCAGTAAAATCTCCCACTTTATACGTATCTGCATAAATGACACAATAGTAACTCTTAACCAAATATAAAAATGAAAATCGAGCTGGTTCATAGTAACTCTTAACCAATAGCCTTAAATCACCAATTATAAAAGAGCATCATTTGGTAAGAAAAATTATCCAATTAACAATATCTCAAGGGCAACCAAAGAACAGAGGAGCACAAACAAAGGGGTCAACTCATTTGACAATAGTATGTATGAAGGCGCAAATGCAATTAGGTGAACTTCCATTGGCAATGTGCTGATTCAGGATCAAGAGCTCCCCTCCACCAAGCTTTCACTTGCCAGGCTTGAGCTTTCTCCTCAGCATGAGACTTTCATCCAGCTTCTAGTTGGGAAGCTTCAACTCTCTCATACTCTCAATGGTGATCTTTTTCTTGGTCTCGGAATCGATCCTGTCCATATCATAGGCAGTTGCCAGATAACCATAAAAGATTCTTTTTCTTTCACCTATCCTTTCATCTACCCTGATAAGGTGTGAATTTTTCTCGTCGTCCATGACTCCCATTGAAAGCTCCAGGCGGACCCAGCTTTTCCGCCCATGGTTTTCTCTCTCGAAGTGCTCTGCCAAATGTATAGCCTCCTTCAAACCAGACTGATCCCCACCAAACTTGATCAACGTAATGCCCAGATGACCCTCTTTAGAGTACAAGGACTTTGACTTGCCGCCTTCAATTCCAAGATCTGAAATCAAGAATGTTAAAATAAAAAGAAACCGTAGCACAATTTTCAGCGCGTAATACTTGCCCAAGACACTCAACAAAGTAGAATTCGCTGTACAATCATGACCAAAGCACTAAGTATGTACTCTATAACTAAAAATCGAATGGCAATAAACTAAAAGATGGTGAAGAGCAACAGGTGAATTGATCCAGATCATCGAACCCATGAGTGATGGCATGAGAAAGGATGCAACAAATTTCTAACAAAAGCCACCAAAACAGGTGAGACTAAGAAGAAGACGAGCAATAATGGCACCAGTAGCTGAAACAAGTCATTTCAACATATACTGCATTCAGCAGGAAGAGGAAATTAACACCCTACCTATTACAAAAAGACAGCTCAATATCATCTAAGGTTATCATGTTGCTGGCACCCTAGAGTTGAGGAATCTTATAAGATGCAATCAGCATTAACTGAATGCTTGTTCTGAACTCAGACAAGGATCTGAAAATATCTGATTCCAGAAACACTATGTATAACTAAAAGTAAACTCTTCATGGAGCCAAATTTCTGTTTTCCTTTGTCCTTTAAATCCAAAACAATAAATGGGCTCCTCTCACCAAAGAAGATACGGGAATCTAGATCCCTCCATTTACCGCGGGATAAAAATGAAGCATTGCAGAGTTGACACATAGACCCTTCAATATCCAAAATTTTCTGAAAGGAAAATTAGCTCTGCTGCACATGAGCTCAACAGAATAGACACCAACCAAATTATCCCAGTAATTGATCATTCTCAACAAAAGATTCCTGTGCCTCAAAGGCCAAAGCTAAAAGGGGTGGCGGGATGGTGGTGGAACAGTTTTTCGTGCCCGCAGATTCAAACTTAAGTCTAGAAAATCCAACTTTTAATCGAACTACATAGCTCCACCAAATATGGAGAAAAAGACAGAGGCCCGTCATGAAGTTGACTTGGCAAACCAGAATGACAGGATAAACAACGCTGTTATTCAATAGATCCTTTGAAAGGTGCTCAAACAGAGATTTCGGAAATATAACAAAGAACTAACTAGGTACAACATAGAAACCCTATTTTCACCCCTGGTGGGGCCAGCTGTACACATAAACACGAGCATGTGTACTCAACCTATCAGCACATATTTCACATATAACTAAATTATCAGTGTTGCATTAACTAAATTTTCCAAAATACTTCTCCCATTGTTCCCGGTTTACTCTGTACAGGGATTAACTCCCCAGCAATAGACATCTGGAATCCAAGTGGCTATTGGTCAAAAAGCCCTCCGATCCATCCCACTAGCAGAGAATCAAGATCTTCTATGTAGGCATCAATATTGTTAATTCTTTCAGTTATCCTGCACTTTTAGCTACATGTTCTGTTAGTACAGTATTTTCTGAAAGTATTTATGCGATTTAACAAGCAAGGCGAAAATAGCAGGAGGTCGTGAAGTGGTAGCAGGTGGACAAGAATAGACGGACCTAGGAAAACCTCTGGGCTGATCGCCCCCTCCCCCTATCTTCTATTCTTGATTTATCCACACGTTCCTAGTTTTCAACCAGTGTGTGAACTAGTTAGTTAGCCCCTGACAATGACATGTGTATTTGTGCATCCATTGGTAAAAAGGCCAATCGAGGCTTGAACACCAGTTGCAGAGAATCAACTTCTTCTATAATGGCACCATTGCCCGACCGTCTTGACCCTTGTCAAAAAATTCCTCATTGAACTAATCAATTTTAGCTTACATCAAAGAGATTCCACGTTCTCAGCCTTGATCTGCAAACCACACAGATCCACTAATTAACAACATCAGGTCGTTAGGTTCAAAGCAGAAATAAAGGCATGCCTGCATACATGGAATCTTTGGACTGCACGAGAGAAAAATTGTATAAAAAAAAAAAAAAAAAAAAATTGTTCCAACTGCTTGCAGTATACAACTGGATCTAAGATTAGAAAATGGCCTAGGCTACTAATGTATCCCACATAGGCAGGCCCAGACAAGCTCATTTGTAACTAATGTATACAGCCTTGCCATTTATTTTTGCAGCAGGCTACTTCTACAGCTTATACCCATGTCTTTAACTAACAAAGTAGAAATTGCAACCAAGATGATGGAATAAAGATTGAAATCATCTTGAACTACTTATGAATTAGAGCAATAGTGCGAAAAAAATGTTCCGAACGCTAAAAAACAGCAAAACAAAATGAAAAATCAAACCTTAATACTCCTACCAAAAGACTTATCCCACTAACATACTCATGCTACTTAATAATATATTGAAACAAAACTAACCAGAAAATAGCTAAACAAAGGAGAAAGCAATAGGAAAAGAAACCATGAAAACTTTGCACTGTAGAGAGCAAAAAGATCTGAAATTGAATGATGAATCCATGAGTATTAACCAAATCATTTGCATAACATGTTTTAAAAGAGTAGATAAAAGATCCAATCAACCGTCCATAAGCCCAGAGCTACACAATTTGATCAAAGTTGGACATTCCAAGCTGAAAAAAATTTACTACAGGCGGACTAACAGCTTGTTTGATAAGATCTGTCTGAGGACTAACTGCCTGTGAGAATAAGATATACTAAAAATAAAACCCGCATCTGTTTTATCAAGCGATAAAGAACAGAAACTCAACCATTGAAGGTTTAAACTCCATTAAGAAACATCAGGAGCAAATATTTATCAAATAGAAACCTTTACAATGGGAGAAAAACTCCGCAGAAATGCATCTAAATTTCCTTTGTTTAGACCAAACCCCAAGAATGAAGAATAAAATCAAGAACCCAACTCAAGGAGAACAAATCTATCCATACACTTCTCATTTAAACCAACGTACACCTGAGCCAGGGATGATATTAAGAAAACTTGCACGTGTAAACAACTATATGTATGCATCAGGTGGACAAAATAAAAAAAATGACAGTAAGAAACAAATTAACCCATTAATAGTAAAATCAAGGTACGTGTGTACCATCAACTAAGTGAAAACTAGACAGCCACCCAGCAGAAGTAATCCTATTATGGAGATAGTTAATCACCAGCACAGGAACAACAAAACATGTTCTTGTGAAACACACCCAAACCTCGAGACAGATATATGCTTGATGCATGGTTAGATAACAACAATGCAGAGGCAATGTTATACCTCTTATATAACTATCCATGACACTGCTTCCCACACCCTCCATGCGGTGGTCTCTACCTTTTCCTGTTAATGTATTATGAATTATCACCAATGGTGGCCACATGATAAGATCTTCCTGATTCGACACAGCTTCATCAACAGGTAATAACTGATACACCTTTGAGTCATCAGGAGGAGCCCTATAATTCCAACCCATCAGTATGCAGAGAGCCTTGTGTAAACCCAAGTGGCTGACAATTGAGTCGGCATTTTCAGGGTTGTATGCATGCATGATCAGCTCATGCATATCAGAAAATCCTTCTGATGACCTGTGTTTAAAAAGTCAAAGTTGTCGTTTCAGACTATGTATTAGGAAGCTTATATCAAGGATTTCACAAACACCAAACTATCAACTATCACGTGCTGGCTGGAGCGGTGATAAAGAAAAACAAGAACAATCGGCCACCAAAAAAAGGAGATTAGCAGATCAGATCATCTCAATTAGAACCTAAGAGGTGACTTCTCAAACATCCTGGACAAAATTCTGACTGCTCTAAAGAAACAGAATTCAGGAACTTTTGAAAACATAACTGTCTTCGCGGTTGGTCTCAGCCAAAGGCCAATATTTAGTAACAAATAGCCCAGTGATTAACTGAATAAAGCTGTTTCACTACCAAAGCATAGAATACGTTAATGGTTAAAAAGTATAGTGTTACACAGTCCAAAGTAATAGAGAATTCTGTACATTATAATGAACCCCGTTGGATTTCACAAAGCCTTCACCACTCTTATACAAACGGAAACACCACCTCAGAGAAAGCTCCAACTGAGGACACATACAAAGCATCAAGAAACTAACATACACATTTCAGCTGGATGCTGAGCCGGTCTTCCATTTCACATTGTAGCGAGGCTGAGGTAAGTCACTTAAAATCATGTGCGCAACATTTAAAAATAAGGACTAAGAGAGATGATCAAGCAGCATGTTCCATTATATAATTTTCCCCTACTTTACTAGCCTCATGTAAGGGGCTATATCAAGCTAAAAGAGAAGACCAAAAACTGCTTACACTATGCTCCATTTGTTTCTTCAGTAGCCCCATGTTAGGGACTCTTTCCAACAACGTCATTCACACAAAAGTCTCATATACCCGAGATGCACAATCACACAGAGAAAAGCAATCTTGTTCAGACAAAACTTGCTGCCAGTTTTTCTGCTAACTCGTGATGGCAAAGAATCAATAAATATACAGCAGCAGTTTAGAAGGATAACAATTTCAATTCGCGAAAGCAATGCATTTATGAGAAAAGAAAATGATATCATTATTTAAGGAGATAAGGGAATAAAACATATCAAGCCAGCGTGACTAAGGAAAAAAAAAAACTCATCGCACTACAGAAAGAACTAAAAGTAAAAAAAAAGATACCAGTCGACAAAATCTCAGATCTCACCAACCTTCTTCCCTAAATGTTGTATTAATGCAAAACCTAATACTCCTTATCTCTTACAAGTCCCAACTTCTATAGCTTGATCTTCTTGATAAGAGTGTATACACTTCAACCGACCAAACCAAAAGAAAAAAGACAACCTTTAAACATGAGGCCCAACATTTATATACTTCTTATTATCATTCTAATGAGCATCATATTAAGCAGAGCAAGAAATCATAATTTGGTCTCACACCATCAGATCAGTGGTGTGCGAATGCAATACCAACAAATATATTACATATACAAAAAGTAACACGTAAATTTTCTACAGATAACCTTCGCGGTCAGAGGAATAATGTCACTAAATCCCAAACACAAAAAAGACATAGGTGAATAGCACAACTAGAAGGGACCACTCTTCCAAATAGGCTCTCTTCACCTAAAAATTTAAGGACGAGAGTTAATCAGACACATGGTAAACAGTACAACAACAAGCCAGACTTTCAATCCTCTCAATTAGAATATAAATCCACTGGAAAAAGAACTACATAGATGGATTAATGCAATACCTGCCTCCCCATTGTATGACATCTGCCTCCTGACTAAGTACATGCCAAACAACTAAAGCACGCAGATGGACAATAAAACGCATCATTCTGAGCCTCTTTGTGAAAAGAAAAAAGAAAAGAAAAATCTACTAAACACGCTCAAGCAAGATATTTCGATCGAGAAACCAAAAATATTCTTAACCATTGATTTAGCTTTCCAATCATCCGAGTGAACCACTGACATCTTTCTGGAAAAATCCCTTGCATCATGGGGAATCCAGGAAGCAAAATTCCAAGAACTGAAGCGGAAATTGAACATCAACCTGGATTCAATGGTATCTCATAAGGTAAATGGTAATCAGTAGAGATTGTCTCATAGCAGGGATTGAGATAACCAAGTCACTAGCTTCTATCAAGCTTGTTGTGACATCAAACCAGAACTGGGACAACACAATTGGAAATGGTTACCAACAAGTTGTTTCTCAATTAAGACCGCAGCTCATGTTTTAGAACAGTCTACCCCTACGATAACTTGGTATAAAATTGTATGGTGCACTCATCGTCTTCCAAGATATGCATTCATTCTATGACTGGCATGTTGAAAGATGATGAATACACAAGGCAAACTTTCATAAAGATTGATACAAACTAACACTTGTGCTTTCTGTAACAGGGAGGTGGAAGATCGAAACATTTGTTCTTTGAATGACCATACTCAACTGATGTCTGGAAAGTAGTAATAAAGCAGCTGCAGTGCATGGATTGAGTTTACTCCTGGCAAGGAGTGTTAGACTGGTTGATCGAAAATACATAAAAGTCAAAGTTCCACAAACAGCTTGTATATTTTGGGTTCTCTGCTGCCATATATAGTGTATGAGGGCAAAGAAACATGAGATTCCATCATCAAACTGGCAAAGATTGACAAAGTACAACATCATAAATGTTACAGTCTAATAGGCTTGCTGTCTCTGCATAGAGGAATATAAGAAAAAACAAAACCAACTGGAAGAGGACCATCAATCTAGGTCTGTCCTCGAAGAATTTTTTACATACTTCACTGATATAAATCTAGTTTACCATTATTAATAATAGTAAACTCCCAACTCAAATACAGTGAGTCTTTTGCTTTTGAAGGTGGAAGTTTCGATTGATGGCACTAGTATATAGATAGACAAACTTAGAGCCAATCGTATCTTGAGCAAGCTTGTCACTGCAGACAACTACCATTGTTCTAGAAGTCTTTTATTTTTGAAGGTGGAAGTTTCAATGGCTGACACTACTACATGGATACACAAACTAAGAGCCACTTATATTTTGAAAAAGCTATGCTTATTGTTGTCCAATGTAGATAACTACCCTTGTAAATTTGCCTAATTTGGCTTTTATATGAAATTTGAACTTGAAAAAAATAATAGATGATCCAAAGCCAAAAACCCATCTTTCAATCATATCAATTTAGCCGTGTAAGAGATCCTTCACCATGAAGGTTCATTTTTCTACTTAGGTAACTAGTTCATGTAAAGCCCCAAAAGGCCTATTTACAAACTTCAAGCTTACATACTTATCACCTAAAGCACTAAAACTGACAATAATAATTCTCTTCACACTGAAGCAGTTATTTTTAAGGACTTCCTTACCCACTGGTCCGTCAACATAAATGGAATGGTGAATCCAAGATGGAAGGCAAAAGAAGAACCTTCAGAAACAGCCATGTATGATGCTGCCAAGAAATATTTAAACACCATGACCATATATCAAATTTAAAATGCGACACGCAGAACAGGACAAGCTTTTGACCTTCATAAGAGCTTGTTTTAGAGTTGGCTCCAACTGAAAGTTGTAGAAGTTTGAATAAGATAATCAACCAAAGGATCTGAACCATATCATGATCATCTAAGCATTGCCATCCATTTAAGAAACTTACTTCAGACAAACAAATAAAAAAGAATAAGAATACAAAAAGAAAAAAGAAAATTAAAAATAATCCTCAATCCACTGGACTAATGTGAGGATGACTATGAAGATCAAGATAGGTTGTTCTAAGAAAAATCAACGTTTGACAAATCAGATCTACCAAATGTAGCAGCTAGTGCCCAAGCCTATAGTGATTCAAATATCATCACCATCAAACTAGATATGTTCGCACCTGCCTTTGAAACTTAGCAGTTATCATCTGAGCTGGTAAATGATCCGTATATCATCCCCAGAAAACCAGATGTGTCAAAGTGGAAACTTACTTAAACTGAAGCATAAGGATTCCCCAGCCAACACAGAACTAAAACAGTCGAATTAACAAACAAGGAAGGTACCTCTCCTAAAGAGACGACTACATGTCAAATTCATGGTCACAAGTTCGGGATTCCTTAATATGTACAATGCAAAGCCATACAAGTACGGCAACATGTCACTACAAAATGTAACTTCTGTAAGATTGATCTCACTCCCTTCAAGTATAAAAAGTAAACCCAAAGGGTTGGTAGACCAGAAGATAATCAATGGCCATAAGATATTCAATCAAGGAAATACTTATACCTACCAAATAAAAGATTCCTATGTGTGATCCAGGCAAGATCAATTCCATCAACACAAACAAGAAAGAAGAGAAGGCCAAAGGATTTTCACACAACGCCTGCTGAAACCACCAGTATTTGAATAACAGTAGGGCAACCTGATACTGAGATATTCATGCACGGGAAAAATACCGTGGGACCAAAACCAAAAGAATTCAGAATCAACCAAAGACAATCACAAATAAATACATGAGAGATAATTCCTCATGTAAAAAACTGAACAAACATGCGAACATGATTTGAATCATCACGAAATCAAATTCTGTATGAATTAAAAAAAAATAGAATTTTACAGTATTTAGCAGTCAACTGGTCAGCTAATACTTGCAAGTCCCATTATTTCTTTTATTTCTGATATTTAAAGGACAAAAGCTTGCACAGCAAAGGAATTAATCCTATCAAGTCTTGGTTGTAACAGAACGGATTCAAAAATATAATTGGAATGTTGACTGAGAAATTGCCTCAGGAAGGTATATATACACAATCAAGAATAGACCAAAAGCTTGCACATTGGACAAATCAATCCTACCAAGTAAAGGACATGAATTCAAAAATGAAATTGAAAAAATAGGTTGAGGAATTGCTTCAGGGAGGATCATACACAAACAAGAGTTCACAAGGACAGTTAAGAAAGATGCACTTAAGCAAGAAGCAACATGACAGCCATAAACGCAAATATATCTCAGAGCCCCACATTTCATTAACACTGAAGTAGGAGGACACTACCATCAGCTTTTTTGGACCACACATCACACAACAACCTAGTACATCAATGGAATTAATTTTGCAATACTTGAAGTATTTTACCCATGAAAATGCTAAATAAACTTAAATAGAAAGCTAATAAGAAATTTCCTTCATGCATCGATCAGCAAGATGAAAATATGAGCATCTCTTCCAATCAACATCAAGAAAATCAGCGGTACAGATTGATCTGAGATGCTAAAACAAACATGTGGATAGTGATCCAAATCATGTGAAGTCACGTATGAAATAACCAAAAGGAACATCTATCCCTCCTCATACGCACAAAGAGCAAATACAAAAACAATGTAGGAATTATGTAAAAGAAGGAAAGAATCACAAAAGGATCAAGGTTGATTCCTTCTTAAATTAACAGGATCATGATGATTCCATTTTGAATTATTGCCTTAGATAGAAAAATATAATGTATTTACTTAGCTTCTACTCAAGGCTATAAATAGTCATAGTGTACAACCGTTTTTCACATAATAAAATTATTCTTCTACCTTCTAGTCTTTATGGTATCAGAGCACCTACGATGCCAAATTTCCTCTAAACCACAACTGACCCACTGCATTTGCAGACACAACCCCCCGGAAGAACCACCCCAATTCTGTCTCAATATTATGGCCACTGAATCATCAACTTCTAGTGCCCAAGCACTCTTCCACTCCAGGTAACAAAACTCGAGCAGGGTCATCCAATTCCCAGAATGATGGGATTCCAATGGTAATTACTGGTCACAAGTTGACTGGCTATAACTACCTCTCTTGGTCTAAGCCATGGAGATGTTTATTACTGGAAAGAGCAGGGAAGACTACATTACTGGTAATATCACTACCCCAGCCATCACTAAACCAAGGTTCAGGAGTTGGAAGGCCGAGAATAGTATAGTAATGTCCTGGCTCATAGGACCCATGGACCCTGACATCAGTGAAGATTTTTTGATGTATTCAACAAGAAATCTGGATGGCAACCCAAGAAATGTACTCCAAAAAGGACACCTCTGAGCTATATGAGGTTGAGTCCCAATTACAAGAAATTAAACAAGGAGACATGAATATCACCGAATATTTTACACAGCTCACACGGGCATGGCAACAAATAGATGCCTTTGAGTCCATCAATTGACCTTGTACTGTTCATGCCCTACTCTATAAGGAACTCACAGAGACAGAGAGAATTCAGGTTTTTGATGAGCTTAAATTCTGATCTAGATAGTGTTAAAGGCCGGATACTGAGTATAAAACTCATTCCCAGCCTCAAGACAGTGTTCTCCGAAGTAAGACATGAGGAGAGCAAGAGAAAATTAGATTGGCACATCAATGACATCAACTGATGGGTCTGCACTCTTAACAAAACGACCACTCTATTCATCCGAGGGTCCAAGTCCTGGTGCCAAGCAGACCACTACCAACAAAACATTTTGCAACTATTGCAAGAAATCTGGCCATACCATAAAAGAGTGCTTGAAATTATATGGCAAACCAACAACAGGTTAGGAGTCTAAGACAAACTCAAACTAGAAGTCTTCGAGACCCCCTCATCCTTCCTATGCAACCAAGGCCTTGTCTGATCCACCAAACACAACAATCTACCCACCAAGGATCAATTACAAGCTCTCCTAACACTGTTGAATCAAAAACAAAGTAAGGCTCAGGAGCCTATTCAGGCGTCAATGGCAAGCATTGGTGACAAACCTAGTGACAAACGGCGACCATGGATAGTGGATTCATGAGCCTATCACCATATGACAGGGGATGGTAAGCTTCTTTCCAACTATACAAAATTTTCTGTAACAAAGCATGTTACAATAGCAGATGGTAAACAGGTCCAAGTAATGGGAACAGGAACTGTAAAAATCAATCCTAATCTCACTCTCTACAATGTATTACATGTCCCACACTTGAAGTTTAACTTACTCTCTGTAAGGACGATAATGATTGACAATAATTGTCCAGTACTATTTTCACCTACTATATGTCTGTTTCAGAAGGGAAATTTGAGGTTGCAGATTGATTGTGCTAACAAAACAAGAGGGCTCTTCCTGCTACATATGGAGAACACCCAGCCCAATGATCTATCTAGTAGTATTGTTAGCATCCCACTAGAAAATATCAATTGTAATAAGGGGGCAGCCTGTGATCAAATACTGTTATGGCACAAAAGGCTAGGGCACCTCAACTTTCAGTACTTGATAGAATTCTACCCACTTTATTTAATGGTGTTGATCTGAATGTGCTTGCCTGTGAAAACTGTCAACTTGCCAAACACACAAGGCAAGTGTATCCAGCAAGGCTATACAAAGAAAGCCTACCATTTAATGTTGTATACACTGATATTTAGGGACCTTCAAGGATAGAAAATATCACTGGAGCAAGGTGGTTCATCACATTCGTAGATGACCACACTCGCTTAACCTGGGTATACCTCCTCAAACACAAGTCGGAGGTTGGACAGGTTGTCAAAACCTTTCACAACCTAATAAAAACCTAGTTTGGTGAAAAAAAATTAAAATTATAAGGTCTGATAATGCCACTGAATACTTAGAAAGGAACTTAAAACTGTTCATGAATGAAGAAGTCATTTATCATAAGACATCTTGTGTAAACACACCTCAGCAAAATAGAATTGCTGAAAGAAAGAACAGGCACCTATTATAAGTCACTAAGGCTCTAATGTTCACTATGTCGGTTCCCAAACAATATTAGGGAGAAGCTATACTTAAAGCTACCTATCTTATAAATAGGATGCCCTCAAGGATATTACACTATCAAACACCTAGACAGAGGTTACTCACAGACTACCCCCATACAAAACTACTGTGTGAACTCCCATCAAAGGTGTTTGGATGCACAGCTTATGTACACATTCAATCAATGAACAAAAGTAAACTAGACACTAAGTCAATTAAGAGCATGTTTATTGGGTACTCAGGTACATAAAAAGGGTATTGATGCTATTGTTCCTCTACTAAGAAAATATATACTACATTGGATGTATCTTTCAATGAATCACTCCCATTTTATGATAACCAGCAACACCATAAAACACCAAAGAATACGTAGAATATACTGGATATATGTAACACTAACACTGAACAAACAAATAGCGGGCAACCACCTACAAGTGAATCTCATGAAGACACTCCTAGTTCTCCTCACAATAGTGCACCACTTGAAGTAGCACCTAGTCACCCTACAAGTTACCCGGCTCAAACTCCCATCACTAGAGTTTATACACGGAGACATACTGATAGACCACTGGAAACTGAAGCCACAAATGAACAGAATATCTCACACCATGATATCCTAGATATAGACAACAGACCTATAGCCTTACGAAAGAAGTAAGGGAATGTATTAAGCATCCACTCTATAACTTCATAACTTACACTAAACTACAACCACAGTTCAAGGCATTCGCTACCCACCTGGATACTACTTCAATACCTAAAAACATCCACGAAGCCTTAGCAGTCCCACACTGGAAAGAAGCTATAAACCAAGAAATGGATGTACTACCAAAGGCTAAGACCTGGAACCTTACACCACTACCTGAGAGGGTAAAACCAATAGGGTGTAAATGAATATTCACAATCAAGTACAATTCTGATGGCACTAATCGGTATAAGGCCAGACTAGTAGCTAGAAGTTTTACACAAACATATGGAATAGATTACTTAGAGACATTTGCCCATGTAGCCAAACTAAATACAGTAAAAGTAATATTCTCACTAGCTGTTAACCTTGATTGAGACCTATATCAACTTGACATTAAAAATGTATTCTTAAATGGAGAACTTCATAAAGAAGTATACATGAACATTCCACCAGTCTTTGAAAGTAAAACAAAGAGTGGAATAGTGTGTAAACTTAATAGATCACTTTATGGCATGAAACGATCACCTAGGATGTGGTTTCAGAAGTTCACCAGTGTTGTAAAATGGCAACGTTTCAATCAATGTCATAGTGATCACGCACTGTTTACACACGTAAACAAAAAAAGAAAAAATATAGTCTTAATTGTGTATGTAGATGACATAATAGTCACAAGAAACAATATAGAAGGTATAAATAGAACAAAAGGACTGTTGTCACAGAAATTTGAAATCAAAGATCTTGGGCAGCTAAAATACTTCCTCGGAATGGAGGTAGTCAGAAATAGGAATGGAATGAGCATCTCATAAAGAAAATATGTAATTGATCTATTAACTGAAACTGGGATGTTGAGTTGCAAACTCTCACCAACTCCTGTTGAACCAGGTTATAAGACTACAAAGGTAACTGATGAAACACCTATGGATAAATTAAAGTTCCAGAGATTAGTTGGAAAGCTTATATACCTATCACATACAAGACCTGATATTGGTTATGCAGTAAGCTTTATAAGTCAGTTCATGCATGCACCCACTAATGAACATTACAGAGTTGTTATGAGAATCTCCAAGCACTTAAAATGGTCACCGGGACGGGGCTTACACTTCAAGAAGACATAAGATAGGTATATCACTGTTTTTACTGATGCTGATTAGGCAGGGTCTAAGATAGACATAAGATTTGCCAAAGTTTATTGCACTTATGTGTGAGAAAACTTCATCACATGGAGGAGAAAAAACAAACAGTGGTAGCAAGAAGCAGCTCAGAAGCAGAACTACGAGCACTAGGATTGGGAGTCCATGAAGGACTATGGCTAAAAAGGGTCCTGAATGAACTAAGACAGTTACTGGACAAGCCTATACGAGTATTCTGTGAAAACTTGTCAGCAATTCACATGGTTGAAAATCAAGTCCAACACGACAAGTCAAAACATGTGGAGATTGATAAGCATTTTATGCGAGAAAAAATTGAAAACAGGTCCATCAGCCTGGAGTATATTCCAACAAAGAATCAGCTAGCAGATCTTCTTACCAAACTAGTTTCCATTAAAGTATTTCAATTATTATTATCCAAGCTTGGATGTATAAATATCTACAGTCAAGCTTGAGGAGGGGTGTAGGAATTATATGGGTAAAAAAGGAAAGAATCACAAAAGGATCAAGGTTGATTCCTTCCTAAATTAACAGGATCATGCTGATTACATTTTGAATTATTGCCTTAGATAGAAAACCTTGTAGATATAAAGTATTTACTTAGCCTCTACTCAAGGCTATAAATAGCCATAGTGTACAAACGTTTTTCACATAATAAAATTATTCTTCTACCTCTATTCTTCAAACAACAACATTGCCCCATTGTCTTAGAAGCTCTCGCTTATGGCATGGTATAGGAGGGTCGATGTACGCAACCATATCCATCTGTTAGAATCACACAGAGATTGTTTCCCGATGACCCATAATGAAAATTGCATCAATTTGTGTCGATCGATTGCTACTTCACAACATAAGAAGCGGAGCCAATTTAGTAAGTCATTTTGCTTTATTCTATCATATTATGAAGTCAAAGAAGAGAGTGTGTAGGAAAGTAAATATGTGAATATATGATTGATATGTAATTAATATGTAAATATTTGACTAAAGGAAAAAGGAAATAAATCATTCCTTATAGGTAGAGGAATCAAATTGATTCCAAGATAAAGGTAGTTACCATAGATAGAAGATTGTAGCATTTAACTCTAGCCTCCACTCAAGGCTATAAAAACCGATCCTGTGTACATTTTCGAGACATGAATGAAATCATTTTTCTTCTTCAAATTCTTCATGGTATCAGAGCCTACAAGGCATCCACCCCCTTAAACCGCCGAGCCACCACCGCCGGTTAACTTATCCGGCGGTCTTCAACCGAAAGAAGAAAAAAAACCCCCTTCCCTCTTATACTTTAACCTCATACAAATGGCCACTGAGTCATCAAAACTAGTGCTATTGAGCACATTTCCACTCCAGGCAGCAAGGCCGGAGCAGGGTCGAATACCCACAATGATGGGATTCCAATGGTAATAACCGGACACAAACTAACCGGTTACAACTATCTCTCCTGGTCAAGAGCCATGGAAATGTTCATAACAGGCAAGGGCAAAGAAGATTACATCACTGGAAATATCACTGCCCCGGCCACAACAGACCCTCAGTTTAAACTCTGGAAGGCCGAAAATAGCATGGTTATGTCCTGGCTCATTGGGTCCATGGACCCTGACATCAGTGAAGATTTCCTGCTGTACTCAACAGCAAATGAAATTTGGGTAGCAGCCCAAGAAATGTACTCAAAGAAGGACAACACCTCTGAACTGTATGAAGTTGAATCCCAATTGCAAGAGATTAAGCAAGGAGATATGAATGTCACAAAATATTTCACTCAACTTACCCGTGCGTGGCAACAAATTGATGCCTTTGAATCTATTAACTGGACATGCACAGCTGATGCAGCACTATACAAAGAACTGACGGAAACAAAAAGAGTATTCAGATTCTTGATTGGTCTAAACTCTGATCTGGACAGTGTTAGGGGCCGGATTCTGGGAATGAAGCCCATTCCTAGCCTGAAAGCCGTGTTCTCTGAGGTTAGGCACGAGGAAAGCAGGCGAAAACTAATGATTGGTTCAACACCTCTCATGACAGAAGGATCAGCCCTAGTGATGAAGCGAACCTTCAACCCTTCTGAAGGCCCAACTCCTAATTCTAAACGGCAAAACAAACCATATTGCAACTTTTGCAAGAAATCCGGACATACTGTTAAGGAGTGTTGGAAGTTGCATGGTAAACCAGCAAATGTATCTGAGTCACGAACAAACAATAATTGGAAGGCCCCTAAACAATCAAATTCGGCCTACCAAAATCGGACCATGGCCGAACCACTACACAACAACAATCTACCCACTAAAGAGCAGTTTCAAGCCCTACTCACACTGCTAAATCAAAAACAAGCTGAGGGACCCGAGCCCATCCAAGCCTCAATGGCGAATCTCGGTGATAATCCCAGAGACAAAGGACAGCCGTGGATAGTTGATTCAGGAGCATCTGACCATATGACAGGGGATGGTAAGCTCCTTTCTAATTATACAAAATGTTCTATTACTAAACATGTAACAATAGCAAATGGAAAACAGGTTCAAGTTTTAGGGTCAGGAATTGTGAAAGTCAATCCTAATCTTACCTTGTACAATGTATTACATGTACCTCACTTAAAATTCAATTTACTCTCTGTAGGGAAAATAATGACTGACAATAACTGTCAAGTATTATTCTCACCTACTTCTTGTTTATTTCAGGAGAAAAATTCGAAATGGAGGATTGGCTTTGCTAAAAGGATCAGAGGACTCTTTGTTCTACATATGGAAGTCACGCAACCTAATGCGTTATCTAGTAGTTTAGAAACTTTTGTTTGTAATAAGGATGCAGCCCGTGACCAAATACTATTATGGCACGAAAGGCTAGGGCATCCAAATTTCCAGTATTTGAATAAAATTATGCCTACTTTGTTCAATAATATTGATCCAAATACATTTGTGTGCGAAACATGTCAATTTGCAAAACTTGCGAGACACGTACATCAAGCAAAATTATATAAGGAAAGTCAACCATTCAATTTAATACACACTGATGTGTGGGGGCCCTCGCGAGTAGCAAATATAAATGGAGCAAGATGGTTCATTACATTCATAGATGACCATACTCGCTTAACCTGGATTTATCTACTCAAGAATAAATCAGAAGTTGGACACGTAATAAAAACATTTCATAATCTTATAAAGACCCAGTTTGGTGAAAGAATTAAGACAATAAGGTCTGATAATGCCACTGAATACTTAGAACAGAACTTGAAACAATTCATGATTGAAGAAGGGATTTACCATCAAACTTCGTGTGTAAACACACCCCAACAAAATGGCATCGCTGAAAGAAAAAACAGACATCTTCTAGAAGTCACAAGGGCACTAATGTTCACAATGCAAGTACCGAAATATTACTGGGGAGAAGCTGTACTTACAGCAGCATACCTCATAAATCGGATGCCTTCCAAAACATTACAATATCAAACACCAAGACAGAAACTACTAGTAAATTACCCACATACAAAACTATTATCTGAACTGCCGCCAAAGGTGTTTGGATGTACAGCTTATGTGTACATACAACCAACAAACAGGAGCAAATTAGATCCTAAGTCAATCAAGTGTATGTTTATTGGTTACTCGGGCACACAAAAGGGGTACCGATGTTATTGTCCCCATACCAAGAAAATCTACACTACACTAGACATACACTTCAATGAAACTCAACCATACTACACCAATCATCAAAACTATAAAATACCAGAAAACCGATGGAACATACTGGATATTGGTAATACTGAAACACAAACACTACCTACCAGTCAGTCACCTACAGGTGAGCATCAAGAAAACCATCTTAACTCACCTCAAAATAATACATTATCAGAGGAAGGATTCACTCCACATACGAGTTATCCTACTCAAACACCGATCACAGAGGTATATACAAGGAAGTATACCCACAAACAAGTAGAACCAGAACTCGTGGAGAATCAATGTACTATACAACCTGAACCACTTGAAGTGGACAACAGACCGATTGCCTTGAGGAAAGGAGTGAGAGAATGTACCAAGCATCCTCTTTATAACTTTATGACATACTCAAAGTTGCAACCACGTTTCAAGGCATTCACTATTCATTTGGACTCTACCTCAATACCAAAACATGTATATGAAGCATTAAAGATCCCACACTGGAAAGAAGCTATTAACCAGGAAATGGATGCCCTTTTAAAGGCAAATACGTGGAAACTTACAACACTTCCTGAGGGAGTAAAACCAATTGGGTGTAAGTGGATATTTACGATCAAGTATAATACTGATGGGTCCATAAACCGGTATAAGGCTAGACTAGTAGCCAGGGGTTTTACACAGACTTATGGAATAGACTACTTAGACACATTTGCGCATGTGGCAAAGTTAAACACAGTAAAAGTAATATTCTCAGTAGCTGTCAATCTTGATTGGGAATTATACCAACTTGATGTTAAAAATGCATTTTTAAATGGAGAACTCCAAGAAGAAGTATATATGCAAATACCACCTGGATTTTAAGGAAAAACAAAGAGTGGAACTGTATGTAAACTAAATAAGTCACTTTATGGTCTAAGACAATCACCAAGGATGTGGTTTCAAAAATTTACAAATGTAGTAAAAGGGCAAAACTTCAAACAGTGTCATAGTGATCACACGTTGTTCACGCGTATAAGTGAGGATGGGAAGATTACAGTATTGATTGTGTATGTGGATGACATAATACTGACAGGAAATGATATACAAGGTATAGAAAAAACCAAAGAAATGTTGTCACAGAAATTCGAAATAAAAGATCTTGGGAAATTAAAATACTTCCTGGGAATGGAAGTTGCTAGAAATAAGGAAGGGATGAGTGTATCACAGAGAAAATATGTAATTGATTTACTAACAGAAACAGGAATGTTAGGAAGTAAACCTGCTCCTACTCCTATTGAACCAGGATATAAGGCTGGTAAATTTATGGATAACACACCCATAGATAAGTTAAGATTTCAAAAGTTAGAGGGAAAACTAATATACTTATCTCATACTAGACCTGATATTGCATATGCAGTAAGTTTTATAAGTCAGTTCATGCAGGCACCTACTAACGAACACATGAGAGCTGTTATGAGAATTCTCAGATACTTGAAGGGGTCACCTGGACAAGGGTTGCATTTCAAAAGGACAAAGCAAAAGGGAGTTACTATATTCACTGATGCTGATTGGGCAGGCTCAAAGTTAGATAGAAGGTCAACCACCGGCTATTGTTCATATGTATGGGGAAACTTAATCACTTGGAGAAGCAAGAAACAAGCAGTTTTTTCGAGAAGCAGCTCAGAAGCAGAACTACGGTCACTGGCATTAGGAGTATGCGAAGGAATGTGGTTAAGAAGGGTACTAAGTGACTTGGGACAACCATTGGAAGAGCCAATACGAGTATTTTGTGACAACATATCAGCAATTCATATGGCAGAAAACCCAGTCCAACATGACAAGTCAAAACACGTGGAAATTGATAGACACTTTATGCGTGAAAAGTTAGAAGATAAGACCATCAGCCTCGAGCATATCTCTACAACTAATCAACTGGCGGATATCCTAACCAAACCAGTCTCCATCAAAACATTTCAGAATCTGGTATCCAAGCTTGGCTGCATCAATATCTACAGTCAAGCTTGAGGGGGGGTGTAGGAAAGTAAATATGTGAATATATGATTGATATGTAATTAATATGTAAATATTTGACTAAAGGAAAAAGGAAATAAATCATTCCTTATAGGTAGAGGAATCAAATTGATTCCAAGATAAAGGTAGTTATCATAGATAGAAGATTGTAGCATTTAACTCTAGCCTCCACTCAAGGCTATAAAAACCGATCCTATGTACATTTTCGAGACATGAATGAAATCATTTTTCTTCTTCAAATTCTTCAGAGTGTCCTTCCCTCAATTAAAAATTAATGAAAAACAACGCACAAAGAGCAAATGAGTAGCTCAAAATAGCAATCGAGGAAAAGGATTAACAGTAGAAAGCGCAACATGTGACAGAGCTCAAATAACAGTAGAACATATAAGTCAATCAAATGGGAGCAAACTTCCTTCAAAGATTGCATTTCTGGATAAACATATAAAAATTTAAATCGAAAAAACATGAAAAATCAACCAGCTGATGGGTCTAGGCACCGAAAAAGATAGAAACAGCATGCCCTATCAGTTCACTCACTATGACCTAACAATTAAATAAGCCAAAGTACAATTCCTGGAAAATAATATGCGTAATCAAATCATAACAACAGACCTTCGACAAGCAAGGCACTGCAGTGATCCTTGATTTCCATTTGCCAAATACTTCTTCCTCCGATTGGAATTTTCAAAGATTGTCTTAACATGGTCCAGAAATGCCTTCTTCAAAGAACTCTGATCAACCTCGTCATGCTTAAGACCAACTGCCCTCCCATGACTAGTTCTGATGTAAGAGGAACTTGTTTGATCTCCTCTCCCCATGTAGATACCACCAGGCCCTGACATTCCATCACCACTTCCTCCTGCACTTTCAAACTGCAAAAGTTTCTGCCTTTGCCTCCCAAACCCATCTTTTCCGTCAATCTCATCATCCTTAAACTTCCTCTTCAGAAAGTTTTCAGACCCTTCGCCTTGGCCTGGACCACCACTTCGTCCTTCTAGCTCATACGGATTCCTAAAGTCTGGATTCCTACCTCTCGTAAACCTATCATCTCTTTCCCCCGGAATCCCTGGCCCCATAAAATCCGGGCTCATGGGCATAGGCCTACCAAATCCAAGGCCTGGAACGCGCCGGGGAGGCAGCCCCGAAAGCTCATGATAATCCGGTGGTAAAGCAAAATAAGACCGGACGGAACCATCAGATAGAACAATACTCCGGCGATCAAGCATGTGAAAACCATAGGCTGGACGTGGAGGTGGGTCCAAGAAAGGGAAAGGAGGAAGCTTGGAAGCGGGCGGGTCAAATCTTGTTGATGGGTCATCCGTTTTTGGTGATGGGACACTACTGTTCTTGTTGGGGTTGACCTTCGGGGTTGGAGGTTTGGCAGTAGTGGTTGATTGGTCTCTATTTGAGGTGGGATTAGTTTTCTGTGCTCCGGCGGAAGCGGGGCTAGAGGGTTTCTGATTGGAGGGAGGTTTGCCAGCGGAGGCAGGGGCGGAAGATTTAACCCGGGAGCTGTTACGCTGAGAGGATGAGGGTTTGACGGCGGAGGAAGAATGATTCTGGGACGGTGGTGCGTGGCCTCCGGACATGCTTACTGTAAGCCGTTGATAGGAAATTCAGAAATCTTTAGCAGAATATAACTATAGAAAATCAGAAATGTAAGTGCCATGTCCAAATCCCCAAGGCTATGTCCAAATTATCTCAATTCTCAACTAAACTAAAGAAATCTTAAAGGGTTCATAAACCGCCGCGATGCTTGTTTATGCGATTCAAGATTTCTACAACTACGTCTGTGTCTTCTTAGATTATTCTCCTTTTTTTCAGGGAGAAAGAACAATGAGAAAAATCTCTTAGAAAAATATATACCGACTGATAATATAAGAAAATATTAGCATAGAGGAAAAAAGATGCAAATAAAAGAAGTGTCATCTTATTTTCTTCTAGGGCCATAAATGAACCAAGCCGTTCTGTTATTCGGCTGGTTTGGCTCGAGCTCGAGCTCAACTCGGATAAATGGTTAATGAACAGAGCTTGAACACCTTTTTTTTGTTCGAACTCGGTAAGTGGCACCGTTCGTTTAAGGTGTTCGCTCGTTAATGTTGTTCGTGAGTTAAACGAAGCAAGCTTGAACAATTAAATATATTCGTTTAAATAAACGAACAAGCTCGGCTCGTTCACTAAGTTAAATAAACCGAGTTTGAACAACACAATGCTCGATTCGTTCGGATCGTTTACAGCCCTATTTTCTTCACTAGAACTTCAGAATCCGTTGAAAGTATTTCTGACTCGGTCGGAAATATTGACTTAGTGGGAATTGACTGGGGAAAAAAAACATCATCTTACTTTTTCCTGATAATTTTTAAATCGACTAGAAATATTAACATAGTGAGAAAATCCGAAAAAATAAGAAATATCATCTTATTTTCTTTTTGATAGCTTGTGAATTGGTCGTAAATACTAACATAGTTGGAAAAAACGGAGAAAAAAATACATCTCCTTATCTTATTTGTGAGAATTTTAAATAGACTGATCAAAATAATTTCACGATTCTTCAATTGGAAATCACACATTGACATTCATAACTGATGTTAAAACAAATTGTCTAATCAAATGTATTAAATTGTAAAATGACGAGGTCGGGTTGTCTCGTCAAGGTAAAAGTCGAAATATCCGGGGTCCTAGCCGTTATTCTTCCGTCAATAATCCTTGAAAGCCTGAGAAAAGAAAGAGAGCGTTAGGGGTCCCAGTGCGCTGCCCCGGGGAAACCCTCCGACGCTTAAGTCAGTTATGGGTATTTCAGCATAAATCTTATATTAGAATGGTTTGTATGAAACCTGTCTGAGGTCGGTCAGAGTGTATGAGCCGAGCCTAGATGAAAGAGTAGTGGGCCTTTTCTTTCCGAATCGGTAAGGCTCTTTTTAAGATTTTGAAAAAACTTGGCCTTCTTTCTGTTGAGGGGACCCTTTTATACTTAGTGAAGTTGAGAGCTGAGTGTCCCAAAGGGATGAGGTGACGACACCTGGCTGACTTGCATGGTTGACAGCTATTTTATAGTTGGCGAAGCTGGGAGTTGCGTATCTCAGATGGATGAGATGAAGACGTCTGGCCAGCTTGCATGGCAGCCGTGCAGCTGCTAAGGATTGCTGTGCTGACAACTTCCCCCCGTATGATTGACATCTGGAGAATCGAGATTGCATGTATGCCACGTAGCACACAGCTTCATGACTGTTGTAGTTTGGCCGAGGTCATTAGTCTGAGATCCGCGCGACTGTAATAAACCGTTGAGCTTAGGAACCGAGTGCTGGTTCCTTTTGTCCGAGCTAGATGCATAACCGACATCCTCTGGATGCCCGAGATGACCACTTGATTATCCAAGATGACTGATAATGTGAGGTCATCATGCCGAGATGAAAATGACCAGCTCCGTAAAACATTGGAGAGCCTTTCCGAGTTCGGTGGACAAATTGGATCCGAGGCCGAGCGCAACTCATTGGCCGGGGTGGAAGTGTAGCCCGAGTCGGGGATGTGGGCCGAGATGGGACCCTTAGGCCGAGGCGAGATTCTTAGCCCCCGGAAGGCACTGGAACCCTATGATCAAGATGACCGAGGGGCCCGACAAATGAAATGGCGGTGGGGCCCTGTAGCTGAGACGAACTGTTTGTCTGCCTGTGGTCTGGTCTACCTCCGGGCCGACCCGCCATGCTTGGTCATTCTTTCACCTTACTTCAACGTTGACCGTTTATTGACTAACGAGGGGTATTTTTTGGCTCATCACTTGTCCCCCAAATTAGGCTGGCCGAGCTGACCTGAGAGGGCAGGTTAATCTGTTCAAATTTTTCTCGAGTTGTGTTCCAAAATGATGACGTGTTAAGATCTGACTAGACCGTTTAACGTATTTATAAGGAGCACAATGTACGATGTGCTAATGGCAACTTTTGGCCGAGCTGATCAGTTGTCTCTGACCTGATTCATTCAGTGCGCTATCTGTTCTGGCACGCGTCCAATTTTGATTGGCTCAGTCTGCACATTTACTGTTTGCGCAGAGCACGAAGCGTTATCTGCGCAGCTTTTGGGGCTCCGCCGTTTCACAAATCGAGAGCCATTTATTCCTGACGACTCTTGGCCTACCGAGGTAAAACCCTATAAATAGGTCTTCCACAGATCATTTCTTCTCTTTATTTGCCTTTGTTTTACTTCAGCAATTTAGCTTCTTCTTCGGCGAGCTTTTTAAATTCCGGTGTCTTCAAGCTCTTTCCAGCCTTTGCCCCCTCTTCGTTCAGTCGTCTTCAACCTTTAATCTCTGTAAGTCTTCTTCCCATCTTCATAATGTCTTCTTCTTCTCACGACTCGCAGAACCTTTCGGAAGGAGGTTCTTATGCCGCCGGAGGCGGAGAAGCCGCTGCTTCTCCGTCACTATCTGGTGGTTCTGCTTTTGCCGATGATCTTCCTATCGGCAGTTTGCTTCCAACCATCGGGGACTATGCTCAGTCTAGCAGAGCTCTAACCGTAATTGATTCTTCACCGGAGTAAGTGAGGGTTCCCTCTGCTCCGGTGTCTGTCAATCCTCCAGCCCCGATGAGGGATCCTTCTCAGTTTTCTGGAGTCATTGAGAGAGGTTGGCCTTCTCCTACTGTTCAAGAAACTTCTACTTCTCTTTCCGAGGCCGATCTGAATAGGATTTATAAATATTACAAGGTTGATAAGAACCGTTTCGGCCCAGTCTTACCTCTGCCAGGTCAGACTGCCTATGATCCTCCCAGGGATTATGAAGCAGTCTATGAAGACTACTTCAAGTCCGGGTTCAACCTTCCTGTTCCTGAACCCCTTCTCCGCATCTTGCGATCTTACGGGCTCAGGCTTCCACAAATTCAGCCTAATGGCCTTAAACTCATTCTTTGTTATATTCTTTTCCTGAGAATTGCTGAGCCCCCTTCAATACTAGTATTTTCCGAGCACTTTTTGCATGCCGGTCTTCGCAGAGCTGGTACTATTTCAGTAAGCGAACATCTGGCATTGATTTCCCCTTTGCTACCAATATTCCTACCTCCAATAAGAGATGGAAGGGGAAATTCTTTTATGTCAAAAGGTTCGAGCTGCCGAGCAGAAGCATCTGGAAGGCTGGCAAGACTGATAACATGAGGCCGAGCCGAGATCACTGCAATGAAGCAGACATACTTCGAGCCCTTCCCATAGTCATTGACTGGCAGAAGGTGGACTCGGAGATCTGGTTAGCAGCCGACCTGGAGCATTCGGCTGTTGGCCACTTATATCTGCCACTCTCCCCAGATCAATTAACCATTGTCCGAGGTGGATATTATTCTTTTTCTTTCTTGCTATTTTTTCCCTCCTTTAATACTTAACTTTTCAACTCTGAATGCAGGTGCAATGGCCGGTCCTTCTACCCGCTTGAACATGATGGCTGAGACTCAAGCCAGAAAAAGACTTAGGAGAGAGAGAAGGTTAACCACACTTGGCTCTGAGGGAACTTCCACTTCAACGGTGCCCCCAGTTTCTAGTGTTGCCCCTGCTCAACCCGAGCTGGCGGAGCCTGAGCCAGGTGAACCTTTTCTTCGTACGTAAAAAAATTTTTCAAGTGTGCGATACTTTGGTTCTGATTCATTTTTTTTTTGCGCAACTCTGCCCATCACTATTATGGACGATGAGCCTGAGGCTGAGGTCCAACCCCAGGCTCCAACTGAATCTGAAATCCCAGCTGACGTTGGTGAGCGTTCTAGCCTTCGCCTCCGGAAGAGGCAGCGGGATGAAGGCTCTAGCAGACGTGATCCGGGGCCATCTCAGACCCCGGAGATGTTCACTGCTGACCCAGTTGAGGAGATCTTGCCTCAACCGGGTAATGTCCAAGACCCAATCTTGATTGGGTTTTCTGAGGGGGATTCTGCGGAGAATCTCGTTGTGGCCGAAAGGCTGAATAGAGCAGCAATCCTGCCTCGAGATCTTCAAAGATTCAGGGCAACTGACTTTACAGCCCTGACTAATGCTTATATGTTCAACCTTGCTCTGGTAAGCAAATCTCTTGTTGAGTACTTTACTTATTTTGTTATTGGACTTCCTTTTCATGCTATCTTGTTAAATAGATCCGAGGCCAGGGGATGGAGCTGGTTTCTCGCAGCTGAGACTTTCTTGGGGAGCTGGCAACTTCAAGGGAACAATTTGAAGTATCAGAGAAGAAAAGAGCCGAGCTGACCCAGAAAGTTACTGACCTGGAAGCGGGAACCACCCATCTCCAAAAGAAGACTGAAGATGCTGAGATGAGGTTGGCCACCTCCAACTCTAAGGTAGTTGAGTTGGAAAATAAAGTGGCTGACCTCCACTCAATCTCTAAATGAGGTTGAGTATTTGAAGAAACAAAATGCTGAGCTGACGCAGAAGAGCCAAGATGACGCAGATATGATCAACCTTCTGCGCAAAAAGTTGATAGAAGCTGAGATCAGAACCATTCAAGATTTCAGAAAATCCAAGTTCTTCGAAGAAAATATGATCCATCTGTAAGGCTCAGCCATGGAGGCCGGCCAAACGAAAGCCATTGATGTCTGCTCTGCTGTCTATCCCTATCTGAACAAAAGTGATCCCCGCCTAGCTGAGCTGTACAACCCTCTTGCTGCCCATGACTTTGAAGAAATGTTCCAAAAGTTTGTGGATGGAGCTGACTTGAGGGACGAAGATCAGGATAATTAGGCTTAGGATTCCTTTTGTTTATCTTTATCAAGGCAGACATCATTTTGTAATTCAGCTTTTCATTTATGGAAATCTTTTTCTGACTTAATAGATTCTTTTGCCCTCAGCACTTTTGTTGTTACTGCTAACTTTTCATGTCAGTCTTGGTAAACTTGATCAACTCTATTGAAAATAAACTAACTTCACGTCGGAGTGAATCCATTGACAGGCCAAATTAACCTTTCAAACTTGTTGTTGTCAAGTTCTTACGCCGGCTCTAGTCTACATGAACAGTTCTAACGTAATAGGGCAATTTCTGAATGTAAAATGAACCTGGAACGTTACCGAGCTGAACCAAGAATCAATCAAGTAAAACTTGCGCAGTCTTTGCCGAAATCCAATCTGGGTGACACTTGGGAAAAAACTGTTTTTTTGTCAAGCCTACTCGGAGTACGTTCGCTGAGGTGATATGCCAGGAAGTTCGCCCTTGTAAATCTTACTTTGCCTATTCAGACTTGCTGAGCTCCATGCAGGTCCATTTTTTACTGGGCCTCTGCCTCGGTTTGACCAAGTTTTTCGTTTCGCCTTCTTATAAGCTTTGACCTTGGGCTTACCAAAGTCTTGTTCCAGGTTTCTTGTTGCCGAGATTGAGTGTCGGTCTTGTTAAACCTGCTCAGTCTTAATAATAAAAGATTGACAAAACAAAAGTTACCTTGCCACGCTGGGCTGATTAAGAGAATCGTGTTGCCTTGACCGAGATCCCATTTAGAGGGATATTTCTGAGCATATCCGACGTATGCTAGCCGAGGTGAGATTTAGAGATCTGCCCCGACCTTATTCAGATTTGCCAAGGTCATACAAGTTTCGAGTTGGTGTCCCGGACTGGCCGAGGTGCAACTTCAACCCTCAAGCAAGATCTTCCCCAGAACTTGCTGAGAGGAAATTTAACCCTCTGGTGGATTCTTTCCCCAAACCCTGCTGAGGAGAAATTTAACCCTCTGGCGGATTCTTTCCCCAGAACCTGCTGAGGAGAAATTTAACCCTCTGGCGGGCTCTTTCCCCAGAACCTGCTGAGGAGAAATTTAACCCTCTGGCGGATTCTTTCCCCAGAACCTGCTGAGGAGAAATTTAACCCTCTGGCGGGCTCTTTCCCCAGAACCTGCTGAGGAGAAATTTTAACCCTCTGGCGGGCTCTTTCCCCAGAACCTGCTGAGGAGAAATTTTAACCCTCTGGCGGGCTCTTTCCCCAGAACCTGCTGAGGAGAAATTTAACCCTCTGGCGGGCTCTTTCCCCAGAACCTGCTGAGGAGAAATTTTAACCCTCTGGCGGGCTATTTCCCCAGAACCTGCTGAGGAGAAATTTTAACCCTCTGGCGGGGTCTTTCCCCAGAACCTGCTGAGGAGAAATTTTAAAAAAAACTTCAACTCCGCAGAGCTGTCCACAACATTGAGTTGGATGAACACAAACTTTTTATTACTGAGAAGTTTCATGCACCAAAAGGTGACTGTTGTACAGGCCAACTATAGAGCCGAACTGGAGGATTTCGGATGTATACGAAAATTGACCCCAATTTAAGCTCGATTAACTGCCAAGGCAGCCTAGCTTACTGTTTTTTCAACTCAGAGCTGTCGCTCGGATTGGCGTCCACTTCGGGGATCGTCTAAGTCGGCTCTACTGCGCAAGTTCACTCTCGGATCGTGAAACTGCCGCAGATGGCCGAGCTCAATTTGACGAGCTATCTCTTTACCGAGTTGCCTACAGTCTTCTGTATCATGCCCTATATCATGATGATATAGGCAGTAGAGTTTTGGATCCCTCTTATGGAGTGGCCCTGCAAGGGGCTTAGGTTCCTTTACCAAACTCTTCTTCTTCATATAGGAGAGGATGTGAGCTTTTGAAGCTAACAGAGAGGTCCTTTCTCTGCCCTGACCCCCCATCCGAACTTTAACAGATGCTCTTTCTCGCCGTGAGGCCTGGATATGTGTTCCAGAACTGGAAGGCCGAGATGAGGTCGAAGGGCGCCGTTTGGTCTGATGATCAGATCTCTGTGGTGAGTATTCTGCTTCAGTTATAATATCGGTTTGACATTCAGAATGATATCCTGGCCGATATGGAGAGTACTCCAACTGCTGATCACTAGCACTGCTAGGAGAGGGACCACTGATTCCTTCTGTTAAGGCTTTCCCTCTTAGCTCCATAACAGCTTGAAATGCTGCTGAATTTTGAGCCACATAATGTACGGCTCTCATGTGCTCTTCATATGTGAAGATAATAGGAGTTGAAAACTCTTTTGTTCCCTTGAAACATTGTGCAGTCAGAGAAGACTTTTGGTTGTCTTCTTCACTCATCTTTCTATCGATAGCTTCTGAGGTATGCTAAGAGGATTTGGAAATGACTTGATATTTCGAAAATCAAGGGACCCGGAGGTTCGAGGCCCTCCTTCTAGCGCCAAAACGACGAGGTCGGGTTGTCTCGCCAAGGTAAAAGTCGAAATATCCGGGGTCCTGGCCGTTATTCCTCCGTCAATAGTCCTTGAAAGCATGAGAAAAGAAAGAGAGCGTTAGGGGTCCCAGGGCGCTGCCCTGGGGAAACCCTCCGACGCTTAAGTCAGTTATGGGTATTTCAGCATAAAGCTTATATTAGAATGGTTTGTATGAAACTTGTCTGAGGTCGGTCAGAGTGTATGAGCCGAGCCGAGATGAAAGAGTAGTGGGCCTTTTCTTTCCGAATCGGTAAGGCTCTTTTTAAGATTTTGAAAAAACTTGGCCTTCTTTCTGTTGAGGGGGCCCTTTTATACTTAGTGAAGTTGAGAGCTGAGTGTCCCAAAGGGATGAGGTGACGACACCTGGCTGACTTGCATGGTTGACAGCTATTTTATAGTTGGCGAAGCTGGGAGCTGCGTATCTCAGATGGATGAGATGAAGACGTCTGGCCAGCTTGCATGGCAGCCGTGCAGCTGCTAAGGATTGCTGTGCTGGCAACTTCCCCCCGTATGATTGACATCTGGAGAATCGAGATTGCATGTATGCCACGTAGCACACAGCTTCATGACTGTTGTAGTTTGGCCGAGGTCATTAGTCTGAGATCCGCGCGGCTGTAATAAACCGTTGAGCTTAGGAACCGAGTGCTGGTTCCTTTTGTCCGAGCTAGATGCATAACCGACATCCTCTGGATGCCCGAGATGACCACTTGATTATCCAAGATGACTGATAATGTGAGGTCATCATGCCGAGATGAAAATGACCAGCTCCGTAAAACATTGGAGAGCCTTTCCGAGTTCGGTGGACAAATTGGATCTGAGGCCGAGCGCAACTCATTGGCCGAGGTGGAAGTGTAGCCCGAGTCGGGGATGTGGGCCGAGATGGGACCCTTAGGCCGAGGCGAGATTCTTAGCCCCCGGAAGGCACTGGAACCCTATGATCAAGATGACCGAGGGGCCCGACAAATGAAATGGCGGTGGAGCCCTGTAGCTGAGACGAACTGTTTGTCTGCCTGTGGTCTGGTCTACCTCCGGGCCGACCCGCCATGCTTGGCCATTCTTTCACCTTACTTCAACGTTGACCGTTTATTGACTAACGAATGGTATTTTTTGGCTCATCATAAAACATGTCCTGAAGACCGATTTTGACCAATGTCAAAACAAATTGGAGCATGTAAACGCATGTTATTTCACATTTGAGATGCCAAAAAATAAAAAAATAAAAAATCATTTCTATAGTTTTAACTTGAGCATGTAGGCAATTGGACAAAACATCTAGCGACATATTTGTAACAACAGAACTGCACTGACGATTGCTCTTGTACGCATGAAAGTAGGAAATGGCTGCTATTAAGGATTTTTTTTTTCTGTAAATATTAAGGATGTTATTAACCTCACTAGTATGTTGAAGTACAAATTGTTTTGATGAAATAAAAAAATATTTAGAAAATAGTTAAGAAAAAGTATTTCATATTCTGAAATTGAAACAAAATGAGAAAAACATATTGTGACACATAGAGACCTCACATAGATCAATCGATGTGTACAACATTATCTCAATGAAGAGATATCAATCGATCTATGTAGGGACTATTCAAAACTGAAATCTTACTTTCCAACATCGATCGATTGATCGATCTGACATCAGTCTCTAAAGTCAGAGACATTGATCGATGTGATTAAGGTTCAAAGTTGAAATCTTACCGAATACATCGATCTCTCAATAATGAGACATCGAGGGATCGATGTATACCCCAGTCTTTCAAAGAAGATACATCAACCGATCGATGTATGTAAGGTGCAAAATTGAAGCCTTACTGAAATACATCGATCTCTCAATAATGAGACATCCATCGATCGATGTATATATCAGTTTATCAAATAAGAGACATCGATCAATCGGTGTCTATAAGGTGCAAAACTACAACCTTACCGGGAGACATCGATCTCTCAACATCAAGACATCGATCTCTCAATGTCATCTATGATTCAAATTTTATGACCATTGGAACAAAACTCAAGGGATATTTAAAGTATTTTACCTATTCACTCTTGTTCAAATTTTTTGTTGACTTTCTTATGACATGTATAATGCTTTCTTCACTATTATGATAATGTCTAAGATATTTTACAGTGGCTATGGAGCATCAAATCTAATTATATGGTGGCTAAAGAATATTCGGACATTGTTGAAACTTTTGATTGAGTTGAAGACTTGAGGGATGCTGCAAGCACGTGACTCACATACTCTATATATTGAAGAAACTCAAATGAGACATATACACACTTTCATCATCATCAAGCTTCATTTTTTTATTGTAGTAAAAAGCTCTCAAACGTGCAAAAGTGTTTAAGGCTTATCAATCTATTATTGGTTGTTCTTCATTTTTGTAAACTGTGAGATTAAAAGTCTAATACAAGATAAACTATACATACTTGATCTATTGCTTGTGATTAGATTTGCTAGAAAGTGTAACCCCCACAATTTCCTATAACCCACGTGGTGAAAGTTCTTTGATAGAACTCTTGTGGAAGTTGTGAAGAGACAATGACTTATCATTGCTTATAGCTATTGTTGTTGCACAAAATGATTTTGTGCAAGAAGCTGCTGCTGTTGTATTTGTTGCTTACACTAGTTGTGAGTGTAAGTATTGTTGTTGTTCTTATTAAAAGTAATAAGATAGTTGATGTTGAAAATCCACTTTAAACACAAAGTGGTAGTGGAATAAAATCAATTAGATTCTAGCCACTCTATATCATGTGTCTTTATTCATTATACCATCTCTTTCTTTATTGATTTGGAGAGTATTCGAGTTGAAATAAGCTAAACCGAAAATATTCGGCAAAATCGCCAACACTCTACTCACCCCCTCTAGAGTGATTGTCACAAGCCTTACATAGTATTCGCAATATATATATATATATATATATATATATATATATATATATATATATATATATATATATAGACACACACTATCACATAGCTAGACTTGAGGAGATCATGTGTCGTTGCTTAACATATGACCATACTAACTTCATTTTAATAATAATAATTGGTCTTTAAGCACATCATATCCGTATTATTGTGCCAGTTATGTAGTTACATATAGAGCCGGAGGTCTCACTGAAAACAAACTCTCTATCTCTTGAGATAGAGGTATTGTTTGCCTACCATTTACTCTCCCCAGACCCTAGCGATAGCTTTTGCTGTCGTTGGGAAATAGTGGGTTCGATTGATTGATTGATTGAATTGGTCTTTAAGCAAAAACATTACTATTTTACAGAAAAACTATTATTTTATGTACGGAAAATACGTGAAAAGACTAAGTCCAAATTTGTTGAAAAATACAATATAATAATGAGATTATGATCTTATCAAATGGCTATAATAATCATAAGAAAAGGAAAAAGAGAAAAGAAAAAACATCAGATGCATCTTCGAGATTTTTTGGTTTATTCTTTTCTTTTATCCTTTATTTAACAGAAAATGAAATGTAATAATTCAGACTCCGAGAGCTTCTGGGATGTTCTCCACGTCTAACCTAATATTTTCTGACAAACACAACCGTTCTTGAAATAAACGTCTCTTCCCGCCGACCATTAAATCCTTTTTCATCACTACACTACTGAAATAGAGCCCCTCTTCAATTGATATTTTGTTCTGTAATGGAAAAACCACCGCAATTAACAGAGGCGGTAGCTCCACCGGCATCGGCGGCAACTGAGCAGTCGCCACCACAAGTAATGGACGTGAGGTCGGTGGTGGAAGCTGTTTCCTCCTCCAACGACGACTTTGTCTCTGACGCTCCTCTCTACGAGGTCGAAAGCCTATGTATGCGATGTGGCGAAAATGTAATTCGGCTCTTTCCCCTGCTTCAATGCTTATTTATGTTGTTTGCCAAATTGTAGTCTTCTTGATTTTTTAACTGTAGATAGCATGGATGAGAAGGTAATGGAAGTATGAATACAGCCAGTACAGCCTGCATTTAGTAATCTCAGTAACTCTGGATATTAGTCTCTACATGTCAGATGCAGATAGGTAGAGGATATCATTGGGAATAATAATAATAATAATAATAATAATAATAGTAATAATAATAATAATAATAATGACGACGATAATGATAATAATAATAATAACCAACAATAATGATCTATACATCCCTGATGCTTTTGCTGAGCCAATGCAAATGTCCACTTCCAGGATCCCAACACCTCTTGGCTCGCTCAACACCTTTGTGAAGTAAAATTGCTACAAATTTATAACACCGCAGAAGACACTGTAAATTGCTGTTGCCACCAAGTTCAAGTAGCTACTTGAAGGGCCTCCAGATTCCATTTTGTATAGGGTGGTAGTAGAACCCTTGGTTGCAGTTTCTTTTGAAATGTTGGCATAGGCTCTAAGTAAATATGTAAGCCAACTTAGAAAACGTTTGCTAGCCACAAAATGTGGCTTTTTATAACGTCTCTTTGGCAGATTTGCCGAATAAAATTTTATTAAAAAAAAAAGATAACAATAAAGAAAGAAAGAAATACAGCCAATGCAATTCAGTGTTCAAAAGCAATTTCATTTAGCTATGTACAAGTTCACCCGGAAGGGGACGGAAGAATTTGTGTTTTTGTTTGCATTATGCTACTTATATATTATATCGTCTTTTAATATAATTCCTTGCCTCTGGCATGGGGATCTAGGTTAACTATTTATTTTTTATTGTTAAGGGTTAGGACAGTTCTTGGTCTACTTTTGGTGGTGACTTCATGGGGATCCCTGTTATGTGTCTTGATTGGTGGCCTCTGATGTTTGGCCGAAATGTAGTGGACAGTCCTAGCTCTTATTCCCTTTTCTTCTACTGATGCTCATGTTAGTCTCTCTTGTCTAATTATTCAGGGAGTAACAAGGTTTCTGTTGACAGTGATTCCAAATTTCAGAAAGGTAATCACCTCAGTTTTTGCCTTTACATCTGTTTGGCTGGCTCTGTGAATGCTGGCATGAAAAATTAATTTGACTAGTAATACTCAATGGTGAACTTTATTTGGTTTTACATTGTTATATCTGGTAGTAACAGGTGTAAGAATAATCAATTTTTTCTAGGGCAAATCATGTAGAAGGTACCCACACGTATGGTTTTCTTTCTATAGACATATCTCTTTCTCCATCTACGTATCCTTCATAGGAGTTCCCATGTTATGGCATTGAAAATTTTCTTTCTGCAGATCCTATTGTCAGCTTTTGAGTGTCCGCACTGTGGCGAAAGGTAACTTGCTTCGTTTTTTCCCAACTGCCAAAGAAATGGATCTTTCCCTCTTCCTCCTGTCAATTGGTGTTTTTACAAATTGTCTTATGTTTGCCGCCTTTTCTTTCAGAAACAATGAAGTGCAATTTGCTGGTGAAATTCAGCCTCGTGGGTGCCGCTACTGTCTTAAATTTCCTCGTGGAGAATATAAGGTTTTGAAAATTGAACGATTCCTTCCTGACCCCCTATCCCCCTCTTTCACTTTTTACACTTTTATGAAGATGTAGCTTATGAAAATTAAGTAATTGGTTAATTCCATTGTCTGGGTGATATTTTGAGTGCAATGGCATGATTTTTGAGTGCAATGGTTGATGTGCTGAGAGAGAAATGTGGTTCTATGTCTCCCTAGGATATCAAGGATGGTGCTACAATGAACTGGGCTTGGGGAAGCAATTACTTCATGTCAAATTGACTAAATTCCGAACCAGCTTTCATTAACTCGTTAATTCTAGTTCATCATCTATGTACAAAAGCCATTCCGCTTGACTTGTGGACATTGGAATTTTATTCTACTTCCTCTTTTACTGACCTGAAGAGGTCTATCCAAACCAAGAATGATCCAGAGGGTGTATAACTTTAAGGATTCATCCAGTTGTTTAGACTTGTCCATCCAAACACTAAGACTTGTCTGCAGTTGACCTGTCATATTCTTTTTGCTGCTTCTTCTTGTGTAACAAATATTCGATCTTATGTAATTTCTTCTTTTGCCTGATGTCCTGATCCTCATATTTGAAGGCTAATCTAGTGTAATTTACTGTGCTAAACGATGCAGTTTTTACATTAGCTGTCTTTTGCTTGTTTATTGATTGTCCCTTCCCCAGTAGAGACAATTCCAGCAGCTTAAGTTCAAAAGTTTGCTCATTAACTTTCAATTTCCAATTTCTGATTTCTTGGTGTAGACGTTTTCTCTTGTTCTTCGAGTCCATCTGCAAATTTGCCTATGGACATGATATAATATCTATGAATTTAGTTCGTGTAACCTGTAAGGGAAACTGAGGATTTTTTTCTTCATTTTTCTTCATGTGCACTTGACGCTTAGTTTATTCCTCTATCATCAATTTGTGTTTTTTTGTCCATATATTTTTCAGTAATTGATCTGCTACGTTGATTTATGTTTGGTGCAGATGCTTAATCGTCAGGTAGTCAAATCTGAAACAGCTACCATAAAGGTACAGCTCTAGAAGTTGTTGCACATGCTTTTTGTCACCCTCTCTTTACTACGCCTTCCTTTTCCTCAAAATAAATGATTTTTTATCTGCATGTGGATGGAATTCTAAGGATATAATGTTCTCTCCAAATACAGTTCTTGCTCTTTTGTGAAATGAAAATTTTACTTTCCAAAAAAAAAAAAAAAAAAAAAAA
>AP025046.1:6477137-6488847 GCA_036186865.1 Eustoma russellianum
AAAAGAAAGGCGAGTGGGGATATACTGTGTGATGAGCTCTGATTTTCTCTGATGATTGTGTGTCCTTCCCTCTTTTTTTGCTTGATTATTCCCTTGGCTTTTTTACAGCAAACATTGTATTGATTGACACCTTTTCTTTTTAGAAAAGTGTAGATATTATTCTTTTATCTTCATGTGTTTTCTCTCTTTTTCAAGGTCCCTGAATTGGATTTTGAGATACCTCCAGAGGCTCAACGTGGTTCATTGTCTACGGTATGTCCTTCAGTACAATTGCAGTTCTTTTGTTGGCATTCATTTTTGGGAGTCGAGGAGGCTATTCTAACAGTGAATATTACTTCTGGATGTATATATGTGTGTGTGTGTGTATTTTCCGTAATTTGGCTATATGCCTTGGTATTTGGTTCCCTAGGTATATTTATTTTTTTGTATTACCGCCTCTCTCCCTGAAACTATTGGGTATGCCTACTTTTCTAGGTGGAAGGAGTGTTGACACGAGCTGCAGATGGACTGGGGGCTCTTCAAGAAGAAAGGAAGGTATACTCTTACAGCTCAGATTGTATATTTGACACTTGTTGTGATTCTTGTGAGCTCGATGGTTGTCTTTTGTTCTATTAAATTACTATCTCATGTAAAAGCTTAAGCTTTTAGAGAGAACAATAATATATACAATTACAAAAAAAAAAAAAAGAGAACAATAATATATACAGTTACAGATTTAACACACTCATGGGGGAGTTTAACATGCCCCCTCGCATGTGGACTTTCCACTTGTGCAAAAGTAATAGTAGCAGCAGCATTAGTAGAATAAGATAGCCGCAGGAGATAAATTTTTCGAGAAGTTAGGGGCAGACTTCAAACCCAAGACCTCATGGTGTTCTGTTACCATGTTAAATTACTATCTCATCTAAAAGCTTAAGTCTGTAGAGAAAATTATAATTAAAGCTATACTTTAGCATGCCCTCACATGTGGACATATAAATGTGGACAACAGGAGCAGTAGGCAGTAGGATCAGTAGTAGAATAATAATAATATTACTTTTTCCTGAAAATGGATGCAACAAGATTCGAAACTAGGGCCTCATGGTTCTCTTTTCTCATGTTAAATTACCATCTCATCTAAAAGCTTAAGTTGAAGGGAGAATGGTAATTTGTACGTTTATAGGCTTCACATGCTCTTCTGCTTTGTTTTTAACTTTTGTTTTCCACTTACCACAGAAAGCGGATCCTCAAACAGCTGAGGCACTAGATCAGTTTTTGTTGAAACTGAGGGCTTGTGCTACTGGAAATTCTGACTTCACTTTCATTCTGGATGATCCTGCTGGTAACAGCTTCATTGAGAACCCGTAAGATATTGAATAAATAAAGTTCCACCTGTTGTTTCTTTCTGGGTTAACGATTGATATGCTTGAATTTATTCCTGGATACATTGCAATCGAGGATTGTTCTCTTATATTTACATACACACACAAAAGCAAACAAAATGAGGAGGCTGGAAATACAAAACCGATCCTTCCTTAACCCAAAAATAACCAGAATCATTGTCGTGGATTAGTATTAATGTAAGATAACCCAAAGGCTGTTTCCTTGGGTTTGAATGGTGAATAATGTTTTCAGGTTCGCCCCTTCTCCTGACCCCTTACTGGCTATCAAGTTTTATGAACGAACTCCTGAGCAACAAGTGTCTCTTGGCTATGTTGTTGATCCATCACAACTTCGTGGAGCTGGTGATCAAGCATCTTTTAGTGTCAACAAGGACCTGAATCAAATGCAAGCAGAACCACATGGATCAGTTGGAGCAGAAGCTGGTAGGAGAGCAATTGCTCAAAGTAACAGTGCAGAGATTGCTGAAGCATTGTTCCGGTATTCTGCGCCAGAAGAGGTCTTTTGTTTAACATGTCAGATTCTTCTTCCGTGTTTAAATCATATCACTTGCGTACTTATTTCATCATTTGGATAGGTGATGACTTTCCCGTCAACATGTGGAGCTTGTGCTGCCAGGTGTGAATGTCGGATGTTCGTTACCAGTATCCTTGTGCATTTTTGGCAGCCATTAATGCAGCCTTTAGTCTGATTTGAGAAATTGAAGTACTTGGGGTTCTAATTGTGTGCTGTTTGTTGACATGGAGTATCGGTAAATATTCTTGGTATGTTTTATGCTTTTGTTGGTCATGGCTTGTTTAATTATATGTTAAAAGAAATAGACATATCGTGTTGTTGTGATGTTATCTCCTTGTCCTGCAAAATTTTCATCCCCATTTCACAGAACCAGAGTCATGCATGCTTGCCAATTCATTCCTTACATTTCTACGCTGTTATATAGTGGCGGGAGTTGAGGTCATAATCTTATAGGAGTAGCGGTTAGGTTGTACAGTTTGATATTTTCAATTGAAGACACATTGTTACCAAAATCTGCATTATCTTCCCAAAACTGTACTGCTATAAGGTATCTGGTGCAGGATGGCAGCCACACTTTTCTTGTTTAGCATGTGGCTTGTCTCGCTTGGTTTTCGTTTTGTCGATGTCAGCTAAATACCTTGTAAAGTGCAATAATTATCGAAAAAGGTTACCTTTTGATCCCTTGTGGCTGGACGGTGCTTTCCGTTAGCTCCTTCTAATTTAAAACACAACTTTTTGATCTCCTGCAGTTTGGATTAGAAGATAGACCAATACGATTTCATAAATATTAAATGGGGTATCTTATACAATATTGCAAATAGGCTCATGGCTTCAATGTTGTCACATAGGAAATGGAGGTACCAGTGTCTTAAAAAATGACTCAGGAAATTTACTTCTTTTCAATGCGGTAATGGAGCATAAAAGCGACCTCTTTTTTTTATTTAATAATCTCTAATCAGGTGTTGTTGATTAATGAATCACAGTGCTAATATTCTCTGGCTGATGAGCTCATTGTGTTAAGAAACAGGTAAGCTCTGGACATTTGTTAATGCAAAAAAGCAGATGTTGCTTTCTCACGATCATCGCCTAGTGGGGAAAAGACACTTGTCAACAAGTTTAACATAGTTGTAGAGGAAAATGAAAAGAAGGAAAATAGTAAATTACCAAAATGAATAACTACTGCCTCCATATTGAGACCCTTTAGGTCTGGTCAGTTATCGTAATATTATCCCCTTCATCCGTAAACAGCAGCATTGAAACTTGTGGCACACAAATGAGGGAGCTCTTAATACGTTAACACAGGACGGTAACAGTCTAAACTAGCCTTTGTTGCTAATACCCTCGCTCCTATTAAGCAAACATACCGAATTAGGTAGAACAATAATGATAAGGGAAGACAGAGGAAGTAGTCAATAAATGTTCTCGTGGTTCTCTAAAATGAAAGCTGATTTGGGGCAGGAAGCTTTTTAAATGACTCGCGTTTTAAGGACTTGGGGAGTATAGTTCAAGAATCATGAAAAATTGCATGATCACTAAGATCTTGTAGAGAAGCTAATTTAGCTCTCCTTGGGGCTATGCAAATAATGGAAATCCTCCACAATGAACTACCTATCTTGTTTCCTTATTCTCTGGAGGAATTTCTATGCTATCTTTAAATCATCATGTTTTAACTTGCTTCTTGTAGTGAGCTTGTTTTGAATTAACTAAGTCCAGATATTCCATACTTTCAAGAGGTGATAGTTATGGCATCTACTTGTGATTCTTGTGGTTATCGGAACTCAGAGGTTTGGTTTCTTTTGCTATATCTACTTTTTTTTTTATTGCGGCAAAAGCTGGTTGAAGCCCTGTACTTTGCTTGTTTCTAAATTTTATCGTAGTTTGCAGCTTAAACCTGGTGGAAGCATACCTCCTAAGGGGAAGAAAATTGTAGTCAGGGTGGAAAATGTGAAGGATCTAAGTCGAGATGTTATCAAGGTATATAGGGCGCACATGTTTTCATGTAGTCAAAATTTTCCCTTGTACGTAGCTTTAATAAGTAGATTGTCACTTTTGTGAAGTTTGTTTCCTCTGGCAAACAATGAATTTATGAGATTTTCTTGCTTTATGATTATTTCTTTCTTAATGTGTGCAAATATAGACCCCCACCCCCCACCCCCACTTTATTGTCTCCGAGGGAAAGGGTTCTTTTTCTTATTGGAAACTTTGTTGCTTTGGTGGTGTGTTGCGTTGACCGTCAATCCTTAATAATGTGAATATATCTGCTGAATGTCTTCCCTTGGATTTGTGGATACTGATGCTGCCTTCAAGGATGTGGATAAACTATGGAAAGAATTATGCTGCAATGCTTGTCTTTCATGCCGTACGGCTTCCAGGGAATTAGATTAGCACAGTCTTGATAATTTATTAAAAAGAAATAGGAACAGGATGCTTGTCCACATGTACAATCATGATATATAAGAAGGGTGTTATCCCGCTCAAGGGAACCTTTTGTTCCACTGAAAGCAAATTTACGTGATGTCTTCAAGGGCTGTAGTATATTTGCTTTACAATGGGATGTCAATGAAGTTTATGTCTTGTTTATTTGTTTGCAACATTCTGGCTGTAAGGAAATGTTTCTCTAGTCTCTTAGAGGTTTATATATGAGACTATTTCATCCTCCGTGGTACGTTGTTTTTGACCTTTTGATCAAAAGAGAACCTCCAATTAGGTATGTACCAGAAAACTATGAAGTGGACCATGGACCAACTGGCTGAGGTGTTAGACAAGCTTGGTTTTCTGCCTTAGGTTTCTAGTACAACAACGTGGCAAGGAACTTTGTTTATTTCTTTCCATCAATCTGGTCAGAAATATTATATAGGTTATCCATTTAAAACCCGTGGCAGTCTTTTCCTTCTTACAAATTCAATAGATCTTAAGTGAGCGATACCAAATTCCTTGAATGTTGTTTTGCGACAATTTTTCCTTAGATGTATGTTGATATATATTTTTTTATGACAATAGATCTCTTCTATGTTCTAATTTTACTGTTACCAATTTTTAAATGGTATCTAACTTGAGAAAGCCACTAATATTTCTGTAATGTGTCAAATTTTAAATTGTATCCTACTTGAGGAAGCGATTAATATTTCTGAAATGTTTGTGCGGTACATGCTGGCTCTGTGTAATTGTCATGGTTCCTTAAATTGATTACTCTTCTTCTGGATACTGCTTTGTGCTTGTAGAAGTAGAATATCTTCTCTACCTATTTGGAGGGGTCAAGTACTCCTAGTTGAGATCCATGCTTAGGTGTCTTATTTCAAATTAATTGGCTTTATATCAGTCAGATACTGCTGGAGTGATTATTCCGGAGCTTGAGTTGGAGCTTGCCAGTGGTACACTAGGTGGCGTTGTGACCACTGTTGAAGGATTAATCACTAAACTAAGCGAGAGTAAGTTTTTTTTTTCCTTTCTTAAGCTTCATTTCTGATTTCCTTCCACTGACTTTCTTAGTGGGATTCTGTTATGTAAATAGTATAGAGTTGCTAAACATTTTAACGAGGCACAGAATGTAGCAATATAAGGCTTCATAGAAGAGAATGAAAAGGAAAAGAAAAAGAAGCAACATTTTACTTTACTCCTATATAGTTCTTTTCTTTAGTCCACAAATGTTAGGTTTCAGCACCTCTACAACTCTTGTTGATATGTCAGTTCTCATGACAACATAGATATTGTATACGTTGTGTTTGTATTTCAAGTCATCCAACTCTTCAACGTAGTATATTTACATTATATTCTTTTTTTTAAAAAACTCTTCAACGTAGTAAAGTTGAAGCAGTTCATTGTCATGTCTGTACCTTGTTCTCCTTTTCTTAATAGCATTGGTATTAATTGTGCTGTGTCAAAGCTCATGATTTAATTCATCTGACCCAGCACAATAATGAACGGAAACTATTTGTGTTTGCTTGTGACTGAATTGCGTAGACTGGTTCACTTTCGCTCACCTTGGAAGATTGCTTGTGCACCACATGTGGTTGGGATTAAAAATTCTTAAGTGCAAGCACTTGCATTGGAAAAGTAGGGATGTGTGGAGGGGGGGGGGGGGGGGGGGAGAAAAGGAGGGGTTTGGAATTGTTTTTGACAAGGGGATAATTGTTATGCAACACTCTTTCAAGGGTGGCTGCTTCTAGGCAAACCTGCTGGCTGTCTTTGCACCTCTACCTTTTTTTATCACTGAGCGGTTATTTAGGGGCCTTAGCTGGTGATTCGAGTTGTCTCCCTCCCGATGATGAAGCTTATCCCCCATCGTCTCACTGGCCAACCTTGGCCCTGTTACTTTCTATTTGAGGTCATATGGCGTATTCAGAGTTTGCCTAGATTTGCTTTAATCTCTCTTTGGGTCAGATCATGTTTATGTTGTCGTCTGTTTTTTTTTGGTTCACAATTGCGTCTATGAATTCCCCGAGCTGTGACTTTTAGTCCTTTGCGGCGGTAAGCTCCATTTGTTGAAGTTTAGTTTTAAAACATCAATGCAACAACTTTTGTGCGCTGAAACTTACTCTTCCTTTCTTTTTCTCTGTTGAGTTTTTCTTTTATTTTATGTGTGTGGGGTGGGAGGTGTTTGTCTTGTTTCTCTCACATGCCAAAAATGAGCTCTGCTAGAGCGCCAGACTGGATACCTATGCTCTCTTTTAATTTGCTATGCCATCTATGCTACTTTTCACACCTCTTCTTTATACTCTCTCTGGGTTTTCTGATTAGATGCACCTCATCATCCGTACCCAGTATATCCCAACGATAGCAAAAGCTATCGTTAGGGTCTGGGGAGGGTAAATGGTAGGCAGACAATACCTCTGTCCCAAGGGATAGCGAGTTTGCTTCCAGTGAGACCCCCGGCTCTGATTAGATGCACCTGTTCGCTGCAATTTTTGGATAGATTACCATGAAAAAACTTCTGTAAATGGATTTTTTTGTTAGTGACATCAGCATGTGTGAGAATTCTGAGCTGTTCAATTAGTCTTATATTAACTCCATATTTAACTTTCTTCAACTCTTTCTCACGGGAGTAAAATAAGGTTAAACATAAGAACATATAGTAATAGGCATGGACTAGCTAAGTTTTACTGCAAGGTTGACTCGTGGATCTCTCATTGGACTAGTAATGCCTAGTTTAGGTCATGGTTAGGATATGATATTAAAAAGTCATGGTAGAAAGGGCCAGTAGGGAGTCTAATTCATGTTGAAGAATTGAAGGAAATGGAAGCTGCACTGGGAGTTGCCAGTTCTAAAACTATTTTATGGTGCTAAGATAGGAATGTTCTTTGAAGCCTTTTCTCCTTTTCCTTGAGTACATCCTGAATTACGTTTAAAAGCTCCTTTAAGTTCCAGATATATAGGTAAATCATTTGAAAATAATCACAGCCATCATGGATGCTATCTCCGGAAAGGATTGATGTAAAAATTGTCGTGAAATAGCTACTCAGATTGGAGATAAATAGACCTTTTTGACTAGGGGGTCGAATATTAAAACCTCATGTAAGACGTGACAAACTATACTAAATGTTGGCAAAGCTTTCTGCAAAATTTTCATGCATAAGGTCTGAAATTCTCCATACAATTTGCTTAAAGTGGGACTATAATTGCATCACTTGGTTAAATTATGAGAGGGGCAATACAGGAGGATGGTGTGAATGAGAAACATGACGGATCAACTTAAAACATAAGAGAAGAAAACAATTTGTAAAAGGTGGTGAATTTGCACAATTGAGATGCTGTCCTGATCTATACGTGACAAGACTTGAATATTGTTATTATTATGTATCCTACTTCATAAATGGTAAAAGCCATAGATGGGGAGAGGGGGAGGAGAAGAGAGTAGGATAAAAATAAACAAAAAGAAGGAAGAGAAGGGGGTAGTGGAGCAGATGCAGAAGTGGTAAAAGGAACCTGTAAGTATCACTGCGGATTATGCTAAAATGCCATTACTCCATTTTCTTTTTCTTCATTTTCTTTTTATTTGCATTGAAACACATAAGAAAGATACCAGATACACAATGTGTGTTTAGAAATATCTACAAGTTCCTCGACTACTTTGGAGTTTTCGAATAGCAAGTAGTCTATGGTTTGCCCTTGCTTTTTTGCATTGGTTGATCAGCGTATATTCTGGTGCTATTTCAGACTGTTATTTTGCAAGAAAATTATACATACTACCAGGATGTTCAGTACTAACTTTTTCATTTTACGTGACCTCCTCCATATATCTAAATTGCAGGTCTTGAGAGAGTGCATGGGTTTACTTTTGGTGATAGCCTTGATGACAGCAGAAGGATTAAATGGCTGGAGTTCAGAAAGAATATTGTTAAGGTAAACCAGCACAACAATAGTATCTAACTAATATCTGCTCCTTTGAGCATCGGGACACATGATTTCATGCTCCTATTAAATCATCAGAGATTATGAGAACTTGGTGTTTACGGAACTTGTGCAGCTGAACTGTTTTTACCTTTGATAGATCTGATTTCAAGTCTTTTTTTGTGTAATTATGGTTAAGATACGCAAGCATAATTGTTAAACTTAGTTGTACATTGATTTGATGTCGCAATAATTGGCAGACTTGTCTAGTCTGCGGACAATGTTTGGTTAATGACTAACTGCTCATCATCCTTGTAATTGACAAGTAGCCAGTGAAATTGGAACAAGTTTACCTGGCCAATGAAATTAAAAGAAGTTGAGTGAAAAATATCCTGGGCCTCCTATTTTGAACATAAGGTCTCCTCCAAGTTGGAAGTCGTCTCGTATTTGTCTTAATCCATTTTATCAATGGCTAACTATTAGGACAATGAGGTCATTCAACAGCACAAAGTTTCCTCTTATCTGTAGATTGAAGCTTATATGTACTGAAGATGTCTCTCTATTGTCAAGTTTTATATAGTTTTGTTCAGCCGAATTTCATTTTCAAGCTAATTTAATTTCTCTATGCAAATTAATCTAAGGATTATAAGTCTGTTTTACTCTTTTCTGTTGTTAATCTGTTCCGCTAATTGTTGTACTGTCAAAATGTTCCTCTGGTAACAAACTCGAGTAAGATTTTGGGACTGCGACTAGTAGTCGCATGGAAAAACTATGTACTCCTTTCAGGTTGTCATGGTTTCATGTTTCTTATCTTGAATATGCTTATGTTGTCGAGCTATATTTTTCTAATATGTATTCCCTTCAGGTTGTCATGGTTTCATGTTTCTTATCTCGAATATGGTTATGTTGTTGAGTTATATTTTTCTAACTGTAAAAAGGATTGTCAAATACAGCTTTTAAGCTTGGAGACGCCGTGGACTTTGATTATTGATGATGCTCTAGCAAACTCCTTTGTGGCTCCTGTAACTGATGACATTAAAGACGACTCCCAGCTGACTTGTAAGTCCACCTTTGCATTGTCTCAGCAAATTGATTTGTCATTGTCTTCCTGAATGTGAGCAGTATTTATTGCTTCCTGTATTGAAGGAACCAAAATATGGCCTGGTGTTCACTATTTAGTATTTCACGTTTTATCAGGCCTTGGCACTTCAACAGTTTGTCTAGATGTCTTTTTTCTTTTGCATAAACCTGCGTTCTTCTATGTTGCAAATTTTCTTCAATGGATCTATGTTTCTTCATCCTCTTAGGCTGTAACTGTATATCCTAATTGGTCATGACAGTTATTTGAAAGTTTTTCCACATAATCACATCGAAGAAAGTGTTGATGCCAGTCTCGAATTCTTTCATCAATTGATTAGCTTGCATGGATATGACTTTTGTTGGTGGTCATTGAAATACATTAACTTAAGCAGTTCTAATGGCCGGATTGACCAATTGGTTACTTGCAAGGAGTGAAGTCGTAAATTAAAATATATCAGAGTATAGAGGACAGGAACCCCATGAGCAGCATGACTATTTTCATCGTTTGGATCACATTTGATGTCTCATTAGGTAAAAATAAAAACCAGATCCAAAAACCAATTCTATGAAAGGAAGGAGTGGCATTTACAGGTAGGCTGGAAAGGGGCCGATGTTCGTTTCTTTTTTACTAACAGGTGCATTTTGCATGTGCCAAACTCGGTTAAGCTAAGAGTTTTTTGTAATCTATCTACCTTTTGTATTCTTCTCAACTATAGCAGAGTTTTTATTAAATTATTTACTTTTTTACTTAGTGTCTCGACATTATTTACAGTGTCGGCCTAAATTTGTTGTCTTGTTCTTTTGTTATCATATCGGCATTAATTAAGGCTGTTATCTGGACCATGCATAATAATTATGTGAGCCTGTGAAGTCATCTTAACTATTGTTCATACTTCAAATGTGAAATATGTTGTTAAAGAGGTTTTATATTCTCGAGTCAGTTGGAATAGTGCTTAAAGAGATTCATCACTCAGGCTTCCTTGTCCGCTTGAGCAGGCTATGAAGATGTTGCTCACAAGTGAAAACTTTATCAGTGAGCACTTTCAGCTGTCAATTTTCCACTAAAATATTCCCTTAAAATCGAGCTCTTTGGCCAGTCCCTGAGTAAGATAATCTATGTAGGCCATTGGGGTCTTACTATTCCTGCCATTTTATTTCCCTGGAGCATGGCTACGTACATCATGGCAATAAAGATAAATAGATTGATAATAATAATAATAATAACAACAATAATAATAATAAAAGAACCCTGAACTTTCTTTAGGTTGCCTGGAATATTTGTAAACAAGACAAGGATGTGACTAAGAAGAAGCCGGGTATAGGAAATGATTGTAACATCGGAACAGGAAGCTAAAGAAGTTATGGATTGTCCGCAGAAAAGGATTTTTGGTTTGAACAAATCCCTCATCTTTTGAAATCTTGAACTTGGGGAGGAAATTTTCTTGTCTTGTCCTGCTTTAGGAATTTCACTGTATGATGTGTGTTGCTTGAAGCCCTAAAGTTCAGTCTTTTCGTGGGTATTCTTCTTCCTAAACTTTGTTTAATTCTTCTATAATTCCTCAGATGAGGAGTACGAACGATCCTGGGAGCAGAATGAGGAATTGGGACTCAACGATATTGACACTTCCTCAGCTGATGATGGATACAAGACCACCAACTAAATCTGATGTTAGGGAAGAGTTGCTACACTTTCCTGTACTCCCTGATTATTATTATTATCATAATTTCTTTTCTGGTTTTAAGGGGGTGAAGAGAAGGACACGGGAGGACTGAGATTAACAGAGCATAACGTAATTAGGCCAAGAACGTACGCAGCAAATGGTGGTTTGATGATTCTGTCTTGTGAGCTATGATGTTATTTTAACTATGTATTCTTTTATTCTCAATAATTGTTATGTAACATCATTATGAATTTTCGAAGGAGTACTCTATTTATGCCGAGTATTAGTACCAAGTATCAAGTTATCTCTACGTGGCTGTGAACTTGTTCTATTTCATTGTGGTTAATGCACGTTGCAATTTCAAGTGGGGCTGAAACATATTTTTACGCATATTACAGTTTAATGTACGCCAATAACAATTTGTTTCAATCAACAGATGATTGAAACCGATATCTTAATAGGATCGAGATCCCCCAACCCCCTACGCTTTATTAGGATGATAAATCAGCTCTCCCTCCTTCACCTAAGGCAGTTAAGGCAGACTCTCTTGAAGAAGCATAGAACAGGACGTCGACATTTGAAAATTAGGGTCTTAGGCGAGAGTTGAAAGAGCTGCTCGAAAAGGCTCCTGCCTGGACCAGTACATCCCAGTATACCCACCTCGAAAGGTATTGGTGCAGAATAAGGCCCATGGCCCATGTGCGTGGATTAGGATTATCCCAGTCTTAAGAAGATCCAAGAATCGC
>AP025046.1:6488857-6514664 GCA_036186865.1 Eustoma russellianum
CAGAGCGGAACGACCAGAAAAAAAGAAGTTAAGTTAGAAAGCCGTATGATAGGTGGTAACTATCTTGTACGGTTCGGGGGGTAATCGGCGTACTCCGATCAGTGGGGGAGGGGAATCTTTGGCTCTATCGAACATACAGGGAATTGGAGGTAGCATTCTATCGATGTCAAGCCATGGACTGGTTTCTTCAGCCCTTTTTCTATGTGTTGGTGTTCTATATGACCCCCCCTTCAGACCGCCCGCCACGTGGCACACAGGGGTGGTAAGGCTGGGTGCGGGTCAGCCTCACCACCCATCCGCATCCAGCCTCACCACCCCCTGTGTGCCACGTGTCACGAGGTCCTTTAATACCCTCCTTAAAGGGGGTCGGACGATTCCAACCAATCTTAATATTTCTTCTATCTAAGGTCTGAGAGTTTTGCGGTTGAGTAATATTTCTTTTCTTCTAAAAAGTCTGAGAGTTCGATTCTCTCTTCCTGATTATTATTATAATTATTAAGGGCACTTATAGAAACCGTAATTTGATGTCATTTGTTGATCTGAATATGGAATCCTGTTAACAATCATAATAATGTAGGGAGGAAAGAACCCAATAAAGTAAAAGTCAAAAAAAAAAAAAAAATAAAGTGAAGAAATGCAAAGATCTTTTTCTGCTTGTTCCTATAAATGCTTGATAGGCTAATTTGGATTAAAAGGTAAAACTTTCAACCTGTGGATTCTGACTGCTCTAGCTCCAAGGAACATCGTGGAGGATATAAATCAAAAGCTTAGCGACATTTTAGGTTGCGTGACGACCTACGTATTGATCCACACGAGACATCTTTCACAAACTAGGCCTTCGGCCTAGCAGCAGTGGAACACACACTGCGTGTCTCTGGATTCGAACTCTTATAAATCCTAACCTGTATACTAACTAAACTATTTCCTGGAACAATGCTTGATAGTTTGAGAGTTATAGAGACGGAATGGGATCTCCTAACCCCCTTTTTCCTCACCCCCTTGTGACCGCCTGATACGTGGCAGTCAGAGGGGTGATGAGGCTAGATGCGTGTGACCCACATCTAGCCTCACCACCTCCCGTGACTGCCACGTGTCGCGCGGTCTTTTGTGACCGCACCACATGGGCGGGCAGGGGATCCTGCCCCTATAGAGATAGGGGACCTAATCTACATGGATATAGTAGGTCTTGTTTGCGCTGTCTTAATGGTAGTCTTTATATTTTTCTTGTCACGTAGTATGGAGAAGAGGTGGACTCTATGGATAGGTACCGTAAGAGTATATAAGCAACTCTTCTTTTCATTTTAATTATTTATATTAGTGAAACAGGCTGAGTCTGAGTTCTGGGACAGTTATTAGTTGCAGATTGCATTTATTTCAATTAGGTACGGTTCAGCAATGTGCTCATCAATTGCCTTTCCATTTTGATTCTCTGTGAGACAAGTCTGTATTCAAGAAGTTCCCTAAAAAAAACTTCATCTTTGGTCACCTTTCTTGAGAGATTCAACTGCCAGTAAATGACTACTGAATCCACAATAATGTATTGGAATATATGTATGTATATCTGTGTGTATGTTTATGTGCGCGTATACTCAATAATGTACCGGAACCATGTTCATGTTTTTCTTTTCTTTTTTTCTTTTTGGGTTTGACTTCCATAATGTTGAGCACAATTCGACATAATATTTGAATTTTGATTAATAGAACCTGTACTTATTGCTCATCTGAAATCCATTAGAACAGCTTTATAATTTGAAACAAATTGTTAAAAGATAATTGCTAATTTAAATTTTGGGAGAGGTTATTCATGCTATTACATGTGTTTCATAATGGGGATGGAATCCTCTCAACCCTTCTCATCTCTACTCTCTCACCATCTCTTTCATCCGTCACGTGTCATTTTGATTTAAAAAAGAAATTTTTTTCCACCTACCCCATTTAAGTCAAAAACCCGCCCCCGCCTTCCTTCTTTCCTATATTCCCTTATCTATCTTCTATTTCTTTGCCGGTGTTCTTCCACTGCCGTCGTAGCCTCCACCACCTGCTCTTTTTTTCTTTATTCCTCCTTCAAACGCTATTTCTTGTTGGATAATTCTTTTAGAAAGTTAGATTTTCTTTCTAAAGATTCATTCTTTAGAATTCTAAATAAAATTACCATTCAATCAAAGGGTGCATTGCTTCTTTGAGTGAAGAAGAGAAGAGATTTATATAAACACTCTTGAGCCCATTACTTTAAAAGTTCGGAAACAGAGTTCTAAGCGGCATTCTCCCCTAAAATTTTATTTTCTAGAATGACTAAAAAGCCCTCGTTTTATGTTGTTGAGACATGCGTCTAAGGCTGCGAAAGGCAACTGAAGTGAGCCAAGGAGTCGAGCGACGTGCCAACGCTACTAATTGACTGGCAGCACGTAGCTGTGCTGCCAGTAAGAAGGTAGTCAACGCCTTTCTCTTACTCCAATTCTATCTATTAGAAGTTTCAAGCTGAGGTGAGCGACTTCTTTTCTTTATTTTTTGAGCTCTCACCTTGAGCCAATCTTATTCCATGGATTGTGACTTCTCAGCTTGAGCTTTCGATGGTTGAGGCTGTATTGTTAAAAATCGTTGAGGCTTACTCTTTTTTTTTTTTCAAAATCTGAGAAGTACCCACGAAATTACTCAATCGATTGAAAGCTTGCTAATGATTTTATTACTATACATCCCTACCGTTTTTTCTTTCCATACTCACAATATTGATTTGAATGCATAAAAATGTACTGGGTGTCTCTGAAATCACGAGACAGAGCTTACCGAGTTTAGGTGCTGCAGCTAGTGTGAAGAGACCTCTCAATAATAAGTCTAGGACAGTGACAAAAAGAGACCACACCTAAAATCGGGACAAGTTATATTTGTTCAAGTTGACTCTATTGTAATACGATCAGCTAAGCTTTATTTGGCCACCCCAGGAGCTGCCCGGTATGTCGGCCAGGGTTTCACAATTACTCTGTCTCATGTTAATCGTCTGCCGATAACTTTTCAATACTCTTATGAAAAAATGATAATTTGCCTTTGTTGTTTGTTTTCTATTCAACAACCAATGAACAAAAAAAATTAACCCAAAAGTCAGTAATTCAACAAAGAAAAAAATTTAGACAAACTGCAGTGGGATTTGGTTGGAGCCGTATGGGGAGACGGGGCGGGAACGTAATGAGAATAAGGATGGGCCTGGGAGGGGGAGGGGGCTGGGAGATGGAGGTGGAGAGGGGTGTGAGGAGGGAGGAAAGGAAAGTGGATGGTGAAATATCCTGTTTGAACATCAAAGGAAAAGAAGAAAAGAGAAGAGAAGAGAGAGCTTCGTCGTCTGATGGAGAACGATGTTCGTCGGAGTTCCGACACCAGTGGGAGAATGCCACTGGAGAAATAGAAGAGAGAGAAGAGAAGAGAATGGAAGAGAGAGAAGGGCAGGTGGTGGAGGCAGCGGCGCCAGAATAGGTGGTGATGGAGAAGGGACGGTGGGTTTCAAAGAGAGAGAAGTGAAGAGAGAAGGGAGAAGGAGGTTTGTTGGACGTAGCTTCACTGTTGAGGGAGAATGCCACTGGAGAAATAGAAGAGGGAGAAGGAAAAAGAAGAGAAGAAATAGAAGGGAAACGAGAAAAGAGATGGGTGATGGGAGGTTTCTGACTTAAATGGAGTGGATGGAAAAAAAAAATTTCTAAATTAAGGTGACACAAGGCACACAGTGGTAAAGGGGGTGAAGGAATGAGGGGTGAAAGGTTCCCATCCTTTCAGAATGGTGTATTTACTTGTGAGTCTCTCAAAATAGGAGAAAATTTTTATTTAATTTTGATGTGGCTTTAATCTAAATTTCTTCCATCACTGTTTATGAAGATATAAAGGTCTCAATAATCATTGAACCTTCAAGTATGAGTAAATTTAATATTTAAATAATTTTGCATGTGATCAATGTTGCAATTTTATCCTTAGCTTTGGTACCACTACTTGTTCGAAGCATAAAGAGTGTGTCTGTCTCCGACACTCTTATTGCCCACTTAGCAATGTGGTTTATCAAATCAAACCGATTTAGAAGGTTTGATCAGTAAATGAGCAATCAGTTAGTTTTTACGTTTTATTTTAAAATGAAACTTAAACAACTTTAGACCTTGTAAAATATGACAAATTTGGCAGTCAACCTAAAATACTACAACTTAACAGTCACTATACACATTCAGTTTCATGTGATCACATAAATTTAAACTTTGGATTAGTAACTAACCAATTCATAAGGGCGTTTTATTCTGTACAAGAGGAGCTAGACAGTTGGTTGATGAGGTAGGTTTCATGTAGGACACAATATCTCCAATACTTGTAGATAAATATGATTGTATACGACGTGTTCTGGTTAGATTTAGAACATGTTGATGTTTACTTTCTATCAAACTTTTTTTTGTTGCGGAATATCTACACAAGACATCTAGTATAGTATGCATAAGTCACTTAAAGTGCTTTGGCGGCATGTAGATGTGCATACATGATACATTGCATCTATCTAGTATAGTGTGATTTTTTTTATTTCATTCAATAGGTATAAGTAAGTAATTTAGAGCCCAAGATATTTATAAAAAATGGATTTTGTTTTCTAAAATAAAAATCGGGAGGAGGTTCAAACTCAAATCCGTGGAGGAAACGATATTTAATCTGCCTAAATAGTTTTCGCAAATTGATTTTGGTTAAAATATACACAAATACAAAAGAAATGTCATATGAATTAGTGATGATACTGATAAAGAGAAAAGTAGTAGTTGAGAAGGTTGTTTGAATAATTTTCAAAAGCATGATTTTATACTAAAAGAATACCAAATTATGTCATAAAAAGTGTCAAAAAGTTGAAATAAATGAAAAAGTGACATCGATCTCTCATGTTGAGACACATGGATCAATCAATGTACATCATCCCTTACATTGACCGATCAATATTATACAAAATAAAACCAGAACCTTACTATGAGGCATTGATCTCTCAACCTGGGGTAGATCGATCGATCGATGTACATCATCTCCTACATCGATCGATCGATGTTGGACAAAATCAAAAACAGAACCTCAGTCTAAGACATCGACCTCTCAATCTGAGGTACATCGATCGATCGATGTATGCATCTGTTTATAAAATTGAGGCATGGATTGATTGATGTCAACGAATTTTTGAAAAATTTGTTCAACATATGACAAACTAATAATCATTATTGATATACACATGATCTTCTTTACATGAAATGAGGTTTTAAACATTCCATACATGTTTATCATGATTTCATTGCTTGAATATGATGTGTTTATGTGTTTATATATGCATGTGTTATATCACCAGCTTGCCAAAGAAGTTTTTACAACTTACCACAAGGGCAAAAGTGTATTTTTGAACTTTTGGAGTGTCATATCTCATGAAGAATATCTATATGATCAAATAGACGAAGATGGAGTATTTCTATACCTTTATTGCACATATTTTGATTCCAAGGGTAACAAGGGCGTTTTGGTAATTTATATAAATTTATTTTTTTGTGTAATGCTGAAATATTTGCCATATATATGGATGTCTTATTTATGATCTTCATGATATTTCATTATATCTACATCAACCATGTATATATTATGATTTTCAGTTTTCTCAGTTTTCTTATATAGTGACATTTATTTTGTCACATTATATGATCATCATGGTGTTATCATGGACATATTTTGAGACTTTTTTAATTAATTTTGGGTGAATATTGGTCAAATAGCTGAAACACAACCAGACACCCTTGAAGGAGAGAAAAGAGAAAGTAGTTTGGATCCTTGGTGATGTTTACAAGACAACTAATTCTCATTATTATTCAGCCATTATTATTTGATTTCTACTTATTTTGGACACTCAAAATCTCCATATATGTATATGCCAGGAGAACAAATCAAATTTTCACATATGCGCAAGGATACACCACATGAACTAACCAAAACACTCCTAGATGACATGTTGGCAAAGAGTTGCATACTTAGCATTTGGTGAGCCTATATCCCAACCAAGTTATTAAAGAGGTTGAGAAGAAGGTGGAGGAAGAAGTGGTCATCTAAACCACTTAATATTTTCTGAAAATTCATGCAGAATTTTTCAGCTTTATGATAGAGTTGAAGTGATCTAATCACATTTCTTGAAGGTGCCAACTAAATAAGGTGATGAGATGTCCATTCAATCAAATGAAGACAAATGAGATTGATGATAAGGAAGGTGACATGTGGGCATCCTAATCCACAAGGGACTGCTCACACCTATAAATAGAAGTGAAGGTTGAGAAGGAAGACATAACAACAATCATCAAGAACGACTTTTGAAGCTCTACTCTTTGTTTCTCTTCTTCTTCATTCTTCATTTGTGTAGCTGATTTGTAGTGTTTTAAAGGTGTTATTGAGTTGCATTTACACCTCTTGTATGTATACACATTTTAATTGATTAACCATTCTATAAAACTACATCAATAAGTGGTAATACTCTTGTGTTGTAAAGGTGCTTTGATCAAGTCTTGATTAGGGTTGGTGTATAACCCAAAATCAAGTACTTTGAAAATTGTAAGATGTTCATTCCATAGTGAAAATTCAAGAAAATGTGTTCCTTGGGACTGGAATGGGTCACATTGACTGAATCAAGATAAATTCTTGTGTTCTTGTCTTCTTTACCTTTTTGTTTGATTTTTCCCGTTTCTTCATTAAATTTCTAAAATTTAGAAAAAATAGAAAAACGATTTTAAAAATTCTGATTTTCAGAGTCATCTAATTTCAGGCTGTTAGTTTATATTTACAACAATTATCACTTGATTTGAGTAAAGAAAAGTTAGTAAATGAGTCATTGCAATTTTGTTACGCAAATATGTGAGCAAAATTGACATGTCTTTAACTTTTCACAATTATGTATTCTTTGTCTAGGATTCTTGGTCAGATCTTTTTTTTTAAAATATAAACTAGACTTCATACTCTTTGTTTTTACATAAAGAATACAACTTTTAGATAAGTATACAAGGTGTTATAGCTTTTTAAATTTGAACAACTTTTCTGTCCTGTTTTGAAACATTTGTATGGTTAAAAGTTTTTTACTTTATTGAAGCATCAAATGACATTAGATTTTCTTAAAATTTTTACAGAAGTTATAGAACATCTTGAAGTTTATTTTTGGAAAGTCCAAAGGTTTTAGAGTTCGACATAAAGCGAAACAATATTTCAAAGACAGACTCTGATTCTAAGTTTTACAGAATCAGTAATGAGGAGAGTGTTTAAAAAGGTTTAAAATAGTGTAATTTCCGCTAACTACTATTGATTTCTCTCGGTGTTTATTACATGTGTTACGGTCCAACACTAATTATTATTTGTTTAGTACTCTCCATTTTAAAAATAATGTTTTAAATTTAGCTAGAGAATAAAACAATATTTATTGTTTAAAACAATATGAGAAGTAATGTCTAGCGATTCCTTACCAAGTAAATTTTCTTAGATGTAGATCAAACTTTAACAATTGGGATTTCTTGACAGAACCAGTAAAACATCTTTTATCCCATTTAATATACAGTATTCAATCTATCATAAATCATAAATTGTTATACTTCTATTAAACGGAATATAAGGTGGGGTATGAGTAGGGAGGTTAACAAATCAAGCCGAACCGAACACTAAGTTTTTGAATTTGGATTCAACTAGGATATGAGTAGGGATGTTAACGAACCGAGCCGAACCGAAGACTAAGTTTTCGAATTCGGATTCGTTTAGCTAAACGAACTGCTTGGCTCAGTTCGTTAACTAAACAAACTTAAAATTGGTTCGAGTTCGGCTCGATGACCTTATAAATGTTTAAACGAGCTAAACAATTCACGAACAGTTTGGCTCATTTAACTAAACGAACGCATATCTGTTCGAATTCGGTTCGTTAACAAATAATTACTAACAGAATACGAACCAAACACGAGTCAAACTCAAACAATTTGCGAACTGTTCGGTTTGTTCAACAGCCCTAGGTAAAAGTAGATCTTTACCCTAAAAATTAAATGAAAACAAATACTCAAATAGTTCAATTAGTATTCGGTGTGATATATTCTGGTCAGTAGGATAAATTGCAATTATAACTGAAGACAGTGCAGAAGATTCTCCGCTTTGGTTTTACTTTGGTGGACTGAGTGTTTATTTGTGAGATCAATTTTTTTCCCGACGGACGCCATGGCGTCTTCAAGTTGTTCCCATCATTTTCTTCTCAACTCTCCTCCATCCCCTTCTTATATTCATCACAAGTTTCCTGATACCCTCATCCCATCATCCACGCCCAACAAGCATTTCCCGCTGCTCAATCGGACTTCTGTCTTCTCAATGGACCCATGTTCTCTTTCACCTGAGACTTCCCGCAAAAGTTGTATTCGACTGTCAATCCTTGTTTTTTTTAATCTCGTGACCCATTTGATTTTTTAATTAATTCGGTTATAATTTCGTCTGTTTTTGCAGGTCAAGCTGCTAGGGCCTTTGAAAATGTTTCGGCTTTAAATCCTTCTACAATGGGTATGTCATTTTATTTCGATTTTCTGTTTTATTGTGTATTGAATGTGTCCTTTTTCATGTTCCCTTTTGATTCTCTTTTTCTATTTTTTTTTTGTTGTTTAGACCGAATTGGAGAGGTTAAGAGGGTGACCAAAGAGACTAATGTGTTTGTGAAGGTGAACTTGGATGGAAGTGGTTTGGCCGAGAATAACACTGGAATTCCATTCCTTGATCATATGTTGGATGTGAGTTACTCTGCTTTCTCTGCTTAAGAAAGCTCAATTTCTATTTTGCAAAATGTTCATTTCCATTCCCAATAGAGTCAAGGACACACTCTTTCTTGACTTTAGAATATAATGGAATAAAACAAAATGACTCACTAAATTGGTTGCGCTTCTTACATTGTGAAGTAGTAGTTGATCGAGCTTGACCCATCATTTTTTAACACATGAATATGGTTGCGTACATCCGACCCCCCATACCCGCCATAGGCGGCCTTAGGGTAATGTTGTTGTTGTTGTATTTGTTGCAAAATGTTCACCTTTTCTCTGGTTGGGGTGGGGGCTGGCGGAATGGATTGCTGAAAAGTGGAAGGTATAGACGCCATTTTTTAATAACCTCAAGGAATATCAAAGAAAAGAAATCTGACAGAAAGAAAGTCGTTTTTTTTACTTAATCTTTTGTTTTCTTAAAATCTGGGGGCTCAGGTTTCTATTTGTCATAGTTAATAGCTCTACGTTGGATTATTGGTGTATGCTGCATATGTTTTCAGGATGTTGTCAAATTGCACATTGTTAGATGCTGCCCAGGAATGAGAAGATAGGTGTTAACTTCAGCTTTAACTGTTTACTTTTTGAGGCTGCTTGAAGACTAAATTTGAATTTTTTTATGATCCTTAGCAACTAGCTTCACATGGGCTATTTGACGTGCACGTGAAGGCCTCTGGGGATTTTCATATTGATGATCATCATACAAATGAGGATGTTGGTTTAGCGCTTGGAACAGTAAGTTCTCATGGGTCTGTTATCTTGGAATAGTAGCAAAGTTCTTATATTTCTCAGGTAGATGGATTTTACCAATCCAATCAGTGCTATTTTGACCTCAGTGAGCTGATCCTATAAATGCAATCCTGGTGCTATTTTCTTGGTATCAAAGTCATATTACTAGAGGTGAGACTTCTAACTAAAAATCTATTTGTTTGAACACAGGCTTTACTGCAAGCTCTAGGGGATAGAAAAGGAATCCAGCGTTTTGGTGATTTCTCAGCTCCCCTTGATGAAGCACTGATACATGTGGCTCTGGTAAGCTGTCAACTATACTTATACCGTTGCCCACAAAGAAGGACGAAGTAATTTCTACGTGTGAATTTTATTGCTGTTTGTGTTTCTGCATCTGAGAATTCATACATGTCATATATTTATATACAGCATCAGTAATTTTAATTCGTGGCAGAAACACCAAAATCCATTTAAATGCTTCTAATCACCTTATACGAATCATATGAGTGTGATAAAGTTGTTGGATAGTAGTAATCTGCGTAGAACTAGACAGAAAGCATCGTTTGGGTCTTCTCCTGAAAATTATCTTTAATGGATGGTTAATAGCTTGTAGGAGCCCTTTCAATCCTTTGGTTGTCATGTTTATTTTTTCATTATCTTTTTAAAGAAATCATCTTTATACTTTGAACTTAATTATCATGCAAATGTTCTGTTCTTGAAGGTGAACTGCTTATTGGAACCCCTTCAGCCCTCTAGTCACCATGTTTACTTTTTCTTTTTGTAAGAACAAGCCTAAATTTTATTGTCAGCATGGTGTTATATTTGGTTGACTGTTTGTGATGTTATTGAAAGGAAGAATTCAAGAACATGCCAAACGAGTTATGTGTTGCTTATTCTAATAGCTTATGAGTAGAATAAAGAACTTTTTGAAGTGTCGTAGTAGCATTTGGAGTTACAGTTTGAATTAAAAAGAAAGGATGGAAACGGAACTCAATTCCATATATCTTTTTTCCCCTCGCCCCCCCCCCCCCCCCCTTGTTTTTTCCTCTCTGGGGCATGGAGAGGGAAAACTTTGCTATTAAAACATTTTCAAATATTCATTCTGATGCAGGACTTATCTGGACGCCCTCATTTGAGCTGCGATCTACACATACCTACTGAAAGAGTTGGAACATATGATACGCAGGTGCACAAATTGTTCTGCGGAGCATGGTGGATGACTTGCTTTTTATGCATCGATTAGCCGGAGAAAGCTTTAGTTTTGAGCTGTTTCAAATGTCATTGATTGGGTTTGATATGACATGAAATAGTAACTGACACAAGAGCTAACTTATCTTATGTAGTTGGTGGAGCACTTCTTCCAGTCGTTTGTAAATACATCCGGGATGACATTACACATTAGACAGGTAAGCTTACTTGGTTTGGATAATATCAGGTCCAGAGAATGTTGATTATTGACTGGGGCCTTTTTGTTTAAAAAATCTGTTTTTAACTCAGAACAATGTCTTATAATTATGATTAGCTTGTATAAGAAGGGGAGCTTCTATGATCTGATATTGCTTCTGAAATTCACGGAAAAACATAGCTTCCCAGTGGTCATTCGACATATTTGTAACCCAATACTCACGGCTGTCCTTTTACGTTTTGCCTATATTCCGATGCAATTGTTATGGGCTTTAACTGCCTAGTGAGGATGAGCTTTACCAGGCCTCTTCTAATTCTTGTATCTTGAACTTTATCCGTGGATTCAGCTCGCAGGAAAGAACTCGCATCATATTATTGAGGCTACCTTCAAGGCTTTTGCTAGAGCACTTCGGCAAGCTACAGAATACGACTCACGTCGTCAAGGAAGCGTGCCAAGGTCACATCCCCCCCCCCCCCCCCCCCCTCTTCTAAGTGTAGTTACATTGCTTTCTTAAGTCTTTAGTTTTTGTCATCCGCTCCTCCTCTTCTTCTAAAGGTGTATTCGTTTGTTTTGATGCGTCGGAATTGTAAACAAGTCTTGAAGATGTTAAAATGTTTAGGTACCTTTGAAGTCTGTATGCATACACTTCTCTGCAAGATATCTAGAATCTGTTTGTTCTTTAGTATTCAGGAAGCAAGTATGCACTGCTTTCACCACTACTTTGGAAAACAGATTGCATCAAGGTTTTGTTATTGTATCGACTTGAGTAGCTTTTCACTATGCTTGTTTTTGCTGATAAAGGGAGAAAATGGTAGTCAAACAACTTGGAAGGTCTACTGAACTTAGCAGAAAGAACGCACAAAAAAGTTAACAATGTACTATGAGGCATCTTCTTCTTTGAACAAGTAGTAAATTTGGGTAAAACACCGTGCATGCAACACGAACAAAATAAGATCTTAAGCAAGATATTGCAATTTTTTCTAGTGTTTCTTTTCTCTTTGGTCTCTTGTTTTGTTAGGAACGTCAGGATCTACCATTGATTTGTCCATTTCTACCTGTGCTGACTTTCCATATAGCCATTGTGGGGATCATGTTGTGTTTGTGTTTAACTGTATATTCAGGACATAAACTGATTTTAACTTAGTTTTTGAGATGAATCACTCTTTTTACACGAGTTTACAAATCATGCATATATTTTACCTTTGTTCTGTAGTTTCCACCTCTTTTTGGCTGTTAAAAGAGATCAGCTTTATTAACAAAAGACACTACTGTTGTCTGTGCAGCTCAAAAGGAGTTCTGTCAAGAACATAGGCCGCTCTCATTCACTAGAGTAGTGACTGGAACAATGAAAGTCTGGTCTCCTATGGGATTTCGTGTTAACCATTTCTGCTTAAATCTCCTACACATAGTACTGGTGCACCACAAGGTGTTGATGTTTTCAAATCAGACAACGGAATGGAGAGCACACTGGATACTTTGATTTCCTTTAGGGGATATATCATTTGCATTATGGTTCAAAAACCCGGCTGGGCCTCGTGACGCTTTTGTATGATTTATTGTTTTTGCTTGGCCCCTCCAACCCCCCCCCCCCCCCCCCCCCGCAAAAATAAAAAAAAAAGAAATCCTAGTCATTTGGATTCAAGTCTCTGGAATGTGGTCAACAAAGGTGCATCAAACGATTGCTTGGCACTGCTTCTTGTTACATCTTGATGCATCAGTATTTGTAAAATGTAGACTTGTACCATTTTATGATTCTCTCCTACTTCTCCTGCTTTCTAACACCAATGAGAATCTGTTCAGCACTTCTTTTAAGCTTTTGTTTTGTTCTTCATATGTTCCTTTGTTTGCTTCTGGGCGTTTTAGAAGATTTTTCTTGATATGAATGTGTTCATTTACTGAATCATATTAGTTGCTTCATTTTTTGTGCCTAGCAGGATTTGTGTTTAAGATAATAGCTTAAACACCTGCACTCTAAATAGATGCAACAAAAGCATGAGTAAAGGAACCCCTCTGCAGTACTTGAATCATCCAAAATTTCTTGTTTGACTTCTTCTGGCAGTTCAGCTGATGGCCCTGATCTCGAATAGAAGTTTGCAAGAGACCTTATAGCTTTCTCAAGCATGACATATGATTTCTGCAATAACAGAATTCTATCAGCTGTGGCAGCAAAAGGAGACCACTAGGTAGAGTTGTCGACATGATTTTGCAAAGTTGACATGAGAGTTGAAGTAGATGGAATCTGGGGGTGACATCCGTGTTGAAAGTGGCATGACATCCAGAAGAAGGTTGCAATACTTAATCAACAGGAAAGTGTTGAAAGGTTCCAACAGATACGCCAGTTTGTTACGGAGAAAATTCTCAAGGATTTTCTTGGATGCATCCACGTGAATTGCAAACTCTTACCGTCGTTGGGATGGAGGTACACCTGCCTCTCACCCTCCCTGACTCTAGCGATAGTTTTTGTTGTCGTTTGGATATACTGGATACGATTGATTGATATAATCCAGCAAGACATATGTGAGAAACGATAAAGATGCATTCATATTGCATAATCAACTGGGTTATTATTAGTATCACAAACGCATTTTATAAGCAGCAACTTAAGAAAACAACACAATCACAAAACCCGCGTTACATCTTCGACAAATATGTGCTCCAACGGAACTTCAACAACAACATTACTCTATTGTCTTAGAGGCTTCCGGCTATGACGGGTATGAAGAGATCGGATGTACTCAACCATACCCATTATCCTATTGTCTTATAGGATCTCGTATATGGCGGGTTATAGAGGGGTCGGATGTATGCAAACATACCTATGAATTAAAAACACATATAGGTTGTTTTCCGATGAAACATAATAAATATTCAACTGCTAATTCACAAGAGCAACCAATTTAGTTAGTCATTTTGTTTTATTGGTAGCTCATCGCTAGAGCTTGTTTTGCAAACTTCAAAATGGTTAATCATAGCTTGCCATTTTTATATGTTTTAAATTAATTAAATTTGATTGTCTATCCTTAATACTCAAACTTGAATCAAATCTAACCAGTCCGTATAGGACTCAAATAAATCAATAAATAATGTTGATTAAGAAGTATAACTACTTATCTTACCGCAAGTTTCCAAACACAAGAAAATAAAAGATTTCAAAGAGAATTAAATTCTTAGATACTATCATATTGTCCGTATTCAAAAATATTGTCATATTTTCTATTTTGTTTTGTTTCAAAAATATTATTTACTTTATAAAATAGTAATATACGAAGTCAAAGTTTTCCTATTACTCCTTTAATTAATACTTATATGAGTTTTCTTGTCCATTTAAGTTGGAGCAGCTTTTGTTAATTGAACGGAAACGCCGCTTTACTAAATGAAACAATTATACTGTGGCGTTTTTTGTGTGTAATATACACACACACGAAAGTATATACAAACATTTATGTGTGTACCTGTATAGAATTATACATATGTATATATGTATATATATACGTATATATACATATACATATACATATACATATATATATATATATATATATATATATATATATATATATATATATATATATATATATGCATGCATATGTGTGTGGGCGTATGTGTGTGTATATACACACACCACACACAGATGTTTGTTGTTTGTTGAACTTTAAACCAAAATGAATCTCATATAATGGCAACAAAAAATTGAATAACAGTATTAGAGTTTCTGGTGTTTAACATTCATGCATTTTACATTTATAATTAAATTTAAGTTTTTTGAATAAAAAGGACCTCTTTTAATTAATAAGTTATTAATGTATCGATAAAATATTATGGTTTGGATAATATTAATTTAAGATGGTTTTACAGTATGTCTTCATCATCCTCATCAATCATATCAACAACAGCAAAAGCTATCGTTAGAGTCTGGGGAGCATAAGCGGCAGGCAAACAATACCACTATCCCAAGGGATAGAAAGTTTGCTTGTAATGAGACATCCGGCTCTATATATACCTGCATAAATAGGAATATGATATGCTAGCGTGTTAGTGAGGGAAATTAAGGAAATACAAAGAGGAGTCTGCCGATATTAACATACTCATAAACGTGTATATGTACATATAATGCAAAACAACGACAAAAACATAAAAAACAAGTGCAAAGTCAACCTAAAACGTAGATAGTATCTACGTTCCTAAATATACTCTAAAGTGACTCTATATGTTCTTACATTATGTATAAATCACAAAATGAAGTAAATGGAAGATAATCAAGCATACAATTTTGTTTTCTTTTTCAAACTATGCAACATAATTCCGTTAGTTACAATTCTTGTTTCCATTTTCAGACGAAATACACAAGTGCAAATGTAAACAAAGATACCTCCAGACTAGAAGCTGAGACTTGAGAGGTCAAATGGATAACAAGGGACGCGAATACGTATGCATCCTATGACTCATTAAATTGGCTAAAAAAGGTTATCAATGACTTGGAACTCAGATTTGTATTACCTATCAACATATTATGTGACAATCTTACAGGTTCGAAGAGTTCATATAATGCAGTGCCGCTTTTGTGTGAGAGACTGTTTCAACGGTTCGAATCCGTGAGCTCAAGGTCACAAAGCTGCGCTTTTTATATTGTGGAGTAACAGTTGATCATTGACACAACTTGACGCAATTTTCATAATAGGTCATCGGGAAAGAACCTCTATGCGTTTCTAACACATGAGTATGATTGTGTACATCCGATCCTTCCATATCCGCCATAAACGAGAGTCTCTGAGGCAATAGAGTAATATTGTTTATTTCATTCATATCGTAATGCTTGCAGATTTATTGTTTTATTGTAATGCCTGATGGCTGTATTTCAATGAATGAAACAACCTGTTATCATCGCAAGTAGGGTTGTTCAACGAACCGAACAGTTTGTAAACTTTTCGAGTTTGGTTCGTATTTGTTTGGTAATTGTTTGTAAGCGAGCTAAATTCGAACAACTGTTTGGATTTGTTTACTAAAACGAGCCAAGCTATTTGCGAACTGTTTGTCTCGTTTAAACAGTTATAGTGTTATCGAGCCGAACTCGAACCAATTTTAAAGTTCGTTTAACTAAACAAACCGAGTCGAATAGTTCGTTTAGCTAAACGAACCCGAATTCAAAAACCTAGTACTTGTTTCGGCTCGGTTCGTTAACACTCTAACCACAAGAAAGAAAAAGAAAAGGTACACAAGTCTAACATTGAGTGTAGAAACAGAACGTTCCCAGTACATTAAGCTACTGCATTTATTTAGTAAATTTTACTGAGTTGGGACGTAGCGGCCATGTTCGGTTCTACTTTTCTTGGAAAAAAGTGGGAGAAAATCTCACTTATTAGCCTAAGGTTTGGCCCATTACTCAGTTAGCAGCCTAACGTTGATGAAACTCACTTAACAACAACTCTTTTGCCGAAATGTCTCACTTGTAGCCAGGCGACCATTGACCAACAGTTGACCAACCGTTGACCGACCGTTGACTTTCTCAGACCAATCAGAAGTTGACACGTGGCGACCCTTTTTAATCAAAAAAATAAAATTGTATTTTTGAATAAAGTGATTTAAAAGAAATTTAAAAATTCTAAAAAATTGTAAAAATTAATTAAAAAATATTTTAAAAATCGAAAAATTAGGAAAAAAAGATAAAAAAATAAAAAATTACCCACAACCCCCCAGCACTCCACCCACCTACCCCCCACCCACTCCACCCCCACCCCACGCGCCAAAAAAAATTTTTTTAAAATTTTTTTCTTACTCACTCATAATGCTCCGACCACCCGGTCCACCCCCGCGTCCCCTCCCCCACCCCCTCTTCTCGTGAATTTTTTTTAAATTTTTTTTCTAACTCACCCATAACGTCCCAACCACTCCCGCGTCCCCTCCCCCCACCCCCGCGCACACTCCAAAAAAATTTTAAAATTTTTTCAAATCACCCACAAAGCTCCGACCATCCCCCGGCACCCCAAAAATTTTTTAAAATTTTGACTTTCATGCATTCCCTCGTGCCAAATTTAAAGTATCATAACTGAATGCATAAAAATAAATAAAATGGTTGCAAATCTGATATTAGGTTAACTCAAAATATAACTCTTGAACAGATAAACTTTAACTCATAGCACCTCGGATTCAAGAGCGGCAGAGGCAGTTCCACGCTTGTATAGTTCCACGGAAAGAAGAGTTTCAACCAGATTACCAGCAGCTCTAGGCAGATTTTTAAAGGTCTCCCGGAGACTACTCTCATAAGGATGCTGGGGCTTAAATAGCGTAGCATGAGGAAGCTTCGATTTCTTCCAGTAGTCATCTGGTGGGGTTCCACAAAGCTTGAAAATTTTGTGCAATTGTTCAACCTGTAGCATGTTAAATGATAAAAATAAGAAAAAATTTTGGGTGCCGGGGATAGTCAGAGCTTTGTGGGTGATTTGAAAAAATATTAAAATTTTTTTGGGGTGTGCGCGGGGCTGGGGGAGGGGACGCGGGGGTGGTTGGGACGTTATGAGTGAGTTAGAAAAAATTTTTAAAAAAAATTCGCGAGAGGAGGGGGAGGGGGAGGGAACGCGGGGGTGGACCGGGTGGTCGGAGCATTATGATTGAGTAAGAAAAAAATTTTAAATTTTTTTTTTGGCGCGGGGGGTGAGGGTGGGGTGGGGTGGTGTGGCGTGGGGAGTAGGTGGGTGGAGTGCTGGGGGGTTGTGGGTAATTTTTTATTTTTTTTTATCTTTTTTCCTAATTTTTCGATTTTTAAAATATTTTTTAATTAATTTTTACAATTTTTTAGAATTTTTAAATTTCTTTTAAATCACTTTATTCAAAAAAACAATTTTATTTTTTTAATTAAAAAGGGTCGCCACGTGTCAACTTCTGATTGGTCTGAGAAAGTCAACGGTCGGTCTACGGTTGGTCAACTGTTGGTCAACGGTCGCTTGGCTACAAGTGAGACATTTCGGCAAAAGAGTTGTTGTTAAGTGAGTTTCATCAACGTTAGTGTTACAGCCGTGATTTAAAATAATAATAATAATAATAATAATAATAATAATAATAATAATAATAAATAGTGTAGGATAAAGATAAAAGAAAAGGAAGAAGAGTGCCTAATTTAAATTATTCAAGATAATTACACTATCCTATTTTCTTTAAAATTTCTCTATCAAATCCCTAAAATCTCTCCCCTAATCAAAATAAAATTCCCCAAACCCCTAATCAAAAAAAATGACGCCTTCCTCTGGAGAAAAGAGAGAACGACAGTGAGGGAAGAAAAGAAAGGGAAAAAGAGAGAAAAAGAAGAAGAAGAAGAAGAAGAAGAAGGCTAGCGAGACCCTGAACCTAAGATCTAATCCGTCAAATCTATTCGTTTCTAACGTCAAACGACGTAGGTGCCTCTTCCCCCTCAAAGGAATACGATTCAAGCATGCCCTAATGTATATACTATGTGTTCTGTTTCTTTTAATTGTTTAAATGAGAGCATGTTAATAGATTTTGCATGTGTTTGGTGGGATTTTAAATTGTTTATATGAAGGTATGATCGGATTTGTTGAAAAGGCATGATCTTTGCATACGTGGAAGTTGTTTTCTATATATGTGTTCTTAAATTGATAAAAAGGCTTAGCATTGGAATCAAAATTGTACAACTTTCCCAAGATTAGACTCCTTAAAAATGTGTTTTGACCTTAGAATAGGTTCATCTAGCACGGAATAGGTTGAGATTGGATTGAAAGTCTAAAAAACAGGTCTGACGTACGTGTTTCAGGGGGTGGCGCGTGGGGCCCACGCGCGGCCCCTGACGGCGCATCCGGACACGTGATGATGTGTCCACCTTCAAAAGATGCGTCTCGTTATAACGAGTCCAACGCAACTAGTTTGAGGTCAATCAGAGTTAAAACGAAGATGTTATGAATGTTAGAAGGAAATATAATTTAATATAAAAAAATAAAAAAAAAGAAAATGATGTTGGACCGGCCTGGCTGCCGGACCGGACCGGATGGCCAGCGGACCGGACCAGGTAGCAGGCCGGCCCAGACCGAAATTTTAAAAAAAAATCTGAAATTAATTTCCGAAATGATTAAACAATAAATAATTAATTAAAATTAGTTTAAAATTTGAGAAAAATATATTTAATTATTAGAAAATTCTAAATAAATTCCGGAAAATATAAAATATTAAAATTAAATTATTTCCACTCAATTTCTGAATTTCGATAAATGTAAGTAATTAAAAATAAATAGTAATAAATAGAATTAAATAAGGAAATAGGAAAAATTAGTAGAAAATTCTAGAAAATTAATACAAGCTAAGGAAAAATAAGGGTAACGCTAAATAACAACTTTCCAATATTTGTAAAATTTACAAAACCAAATATTGAGTGCCGGAGTTTGTGAGGATGGGCGTACGGGCCCCGGACGATTGTGTTTTTGCATTCATGGCACGTGCATTGCATTGATGGCGGGTCGTGACATACGGGTCACAGGCGCTCAGGATGGTGTACGGTGGCGGGCCACGACACTCAGGATGGTGTGCGGTGGCACGGCCACGCTCACTCAGTATGGTGACTGTGGGGTGTACGACCTGCAGCCACTCAGTAGGACCCGGGTTCATGCATTGCACGATATAGATATCGGCATTATGTGTGACATGACTTTGTTGCGTGTGACACGTTGATTGAGCATGCATCACGTACTTACGCATTTTTATGTGGAGTGCTTTACTTACCGCATTTACTTTATCTTATGCATGTTATCTTATATTTATGTGCTATATGGTTATACCATGTCTATGTGTTATGTGGCTATATCATTTCGGTATGTACGCTTTGTATTTGTTTGAGGCGAGCATCTACTGGGTGATTTCTGTCACTCACCCCTACTTCCCAGGTGAGCCGGATGAGGACTATGAGCATATCTTCGTTGAGGACGGGACGGACATAGCAGAGTGGGCTGGTTGAGAGCTGCAGCTAGGATATGAGGGGACTCTGCAGCTGTTTTGTTTTTATTTATACTTTGAGGATGTTCCACATATTACTTTACTACTTTTATTCCCAGAATTTTTATTTAACAGTGTAATGACAGTTATTGGAGTTTAATACATGTTATGGTTTACGTTTCCGCGAAAAAAAATTTCTACGTCATTTTGACAAGTAAGAGATTGATTCGAAGCTTTGTATTCTCCTTAGTGAGATACGGCGGGTGCACTGTTACCGATGTTAGGGCTCGGGAGCAGGGCGCTACAGTTAGGCTGCTAACTGAGTAATGAGCCAAACCTTTGGCTAATAAGTGAGATTTTCTCAAAAAAGTGGAGTACAATTAATTAGTCATAATTTTGTTTCCTGCACGCAATGTCTTTGTGTAACTTGTACGCCTCTCAAAAGCTGGAGTTAATAGTATGGTTTTAAGGAGATTTTGGTTGAAGTCTTCATCGTTAATTTCTCTCCAACTTTTTCTCTTTTAAGCAATCCAATTTTATTTACTCTCAGATGTAGGCGGAACAGTCGGAGACATTCATTGCAATCATAAGATTACCTAATTTATCATGAGTAAAAATAAAATTTGGAGTAAATATGAAATCTCTCGCTCGGACTTCCACTTCCACCGTCCTAGTCCAAGGAGAATCGTGAAGGATGTAAATTTGGAGTCCGACGACATCCTAGTTTGAGTGAAGACTTACGCAGTGAACCACACTAGGTGTCTCAACAAACTAGGCATTTGACCTATCAGCAGTAGAGCGCACACACTGTGCGTGTCCCTAGATTCGAACTCTTAACCTCTTAGAGTAAATCTCAACCGGAGTACTAATTGCACTATGCCTGGGGCGAGTAAAAATAAAACTCTTTCTATTTGAATCATGCTTTATTTGAACATTCTTTATATATTTATTTTCTTTATTTATTTTTGATGAAGAATAGCTTCCAATTGAATACTTCAAATAAGACATTCCGCCACCTACTCATTTTCTATATCTACAATTATCAAGTAGGAATGATTACTACTTTTTTTTTGTTAGTATTTTACCATTTTCATACTAACATGTTGGGATGATTTTCAATACAAAAATAGTGAACATGCAAGAAAAGCGATGACTTCCACGCTTATTAAATAACCCAACGTATTGATGATATTACATTATTTCAACAGTCTCACGTTTCAAATGAAACTAAGAAGTGTTACAATGACACTGCACACCAACTCAAAAAGGAAAAGAAAACATGGCACTACATAAGGCTCTCAAATACATTTACACAAGATATCGCAACAACAACACTACTTTATTGTCTTAGAGGCTCTCGTCTATGGCAGAATATAGAGGAGACTGGATATACGCAACCATACCTATGTGTTAGAAACAAACAGAGGTTGTTTCTCGATGATCTATAATGATATGTCAAGTTATGTCTATCAACTGCTACTTTACAGTATAAGAAGCGCAACCAATTTAGTGAGTCATTTTGCTGTATTCCATCATATTCCAAAGTCAAAGAAGATATCGCAACAAACAATGAAATTCATCTTATAATTGTACTTTGGAAAATAAATTCAAAACTTAAAATGGACAAATTAACAAAAACAGAAATTCCTGCTTCGAAAACACAAGAAAGCAAAACGACTATAGCAATTACAGATGAAAAATTTCTACTGCAAACCCTCGCATCAACACACGGATCATTGTCCGGTATCTTCTGTTTAGGTTACGGGTTATGATTTCTTAACCCACTACGTATCATATTTTATATCCTATTTAGTATATTCATGTTACGTGTGTCTATTACATTTTGATAGGAGACGAGTTATATTAGGACTAAGATGTTTATCCAAAGATTACAAGGGCTTTCCACTAGATACTTTACAACCAGCTCTACTACATGATAATATTGTTTGGAAAAGTATGTTAAAATACTTTTAAATATGCTACAAACTTATATAAAAACATGTGTAATGTTGTTTAGGAGTTTGGTTAATGACTTGAACACTTTTAACTTGAAGAATATCACTTGGATCGATCCAAGTATGAGTTGGATCGAACCTAGTGAAAGCTAAAATAAAGTTAAGTGTTCTGGAAGACATGGATCGATCTATGTAAGAGACATCGATCGATCGATGTGTACATCGATCGATCGATGTTGTGCGATGCAATACTGGACCTTTCAGTCTAATATAGATCGATCACATCGATCGATACATGGATCGATCTATGTGAGACAGAATGAATAAAAAAATGTTTCTGTCCAACTTCGATCGATGACATCGATCGATCGATGTGATCGATCGATGTGCCAACGGACAGAACCTTTCATGCTAAGTTGCATCTTTCAGTCCAAGAATCATCTCCCTTCAAAAGTGAACGTTATACAACTAACTTGGGAGGTTTGGAAACTGCTGAAACATGTTTAAAACAATGTTTTCATCTATCCAAAAGCCTATATATACAAGGCTTGACTATTTTACAAGATATAGAAAAACTCTTACAAAATTTAGTGCAGAATTTTTCAGCAGTCTTCTTCCTTCCTCTCCTCTACTTTCAAACACTTTCCTTTGCAAGTTCAATCCCTTTCTCGTAGAGCAAACGAACAAGGGAAGGCGTTAAATCCTGGGAAGCATTCGCTTGTAGTCACCTTGCTCACCGGTAGAGGCGAAATTGCTTTTAAGGACATTGATTCTTATCATGTCTCGGCAATCATATCGTGTTGTTTGTTTGTCAATTCAACTCATATTTTCTAACAATCTTAAAAGCAATTTTCTGCAATGGCAACCTAACAACCTGCTGTTCCTGATATGTCAAGACTTGAGCCTTTTGATGGTAAGTTCTTCAAAAGGTGGTCTGCAAAAGTGCTCTTCTTTCTTGAGATGCTGTCTGTCTCCTACGTTCTGACAAAGGAGAAACCTACTGAAGATGGAGAAGCTCTCAAGTATGCCGCAGACAATGTCACTTGTAGATGACACATTCTTCATTTCCTCTCAAATTCGTTGTTTGATATTTATGTCAAATTTCAATCAGCGAAAGAAATCTGGAAAGCTCTTCAGAACAAGTATGGTTCTGAAGATACAGAGAAAAGAAAATATGTGGTCAGCGAATTTCTCAAGTTTCAGATGGTTGACCACATATCCATCAATGATCAAATTCATTAGTTTCAAAAACTGGTGGATAATATTGAACAGGAAGAGATCAAGATTGATGAAACCTACCAAGCCGCAGCATTGATTGAGAAGCTCCCTTCTTCTTGGAATAAATACAAAAAGAGAAGAAAGCACGTCGACATCAAACTCTCTATAGATAGTGTAATCAAACATATCCGTATAGAGGAAAACAACATGCTTGAAGACGCAAGTGGTGATGAAGATGTAGTCAAGGCCAACGTCGTCGAACATGTTGCCAAGAAGCCAAGATTCCAATCCAACAAACCCAAAGGTAAATCAAAAGTGCAGGGACATTTCAAAGCACAACCAAAGGGAGCCTGATGGGTTTGTGGAAAACAGGGTCACAAGGCATTCTTCTGCAACAAGCGGAAAGGACAGTCAAGCAGCCAAGCTAATCTTGTTGAAGGGCAATTAAACGATGACCCGATGGAAGATGAGACAATCGCAGCAGTCGTCGTCGATGAGGTAAACCTTGTCGGAGGTGCGACAGAATGGGTGGTGGACACTGAAGCCATTAGACATATTGCAACTAGCAGAGATCTACTTCTTGATTATCAAGAGATAGATAGTGGATACCAGGTCTTCCTAGGGGATGCACGAGCAACCCGAGTGATCGGGAAGGATAAAGTGCTCCTCAAGTTGCTGCTGGTAAAAGGCTGGAGTAGAGCAATGTGATACATGTTCCTACCATTTAGAGGAACCTGATTTCTAGAGCACTTATGAACAGGGCTAATATTAGGCTTTTTTCATGTCGATAAACTTGTTTTATCTAGGAGTAGGGAGTTTATTGGGAAATGTTTATGTTCGGGAGGGCTCTTTGTTCTTGATGTTGTTTGTCTGAATAATAGAAATGCATCTAGTTCTGTGTATATTATTGATTCTTTTGATTTATGGCATGCTGGATTATGACATATTAATGCCGATGCAATTAGAATGTTAAAGAATATCAATCTAATTGAAATAAATAATGAGAACAAACTGACTAAATGTCATTATTGTATTGAAGGGAAACATAATAAGAAACCTTTCAAGACGGTAAATAGAGCAATAGAGAAATTAGAATTAATTCACTGTGATGTATGAGATTTTAAGAACATTATGAGTAAAGGTGGTAAATGTTATTACATTACTTTCTAGGTTTACTAAGGTTTATTTACTTAGTAACAAGGATGAAGCGGAAAGTATGTTCATTAAATACAAAAATGAAGTTGAGAATCAATTAGATAAAATGATTAAAAAGGTAAGGTCGGATAGAGGAGGTGAGTATAGTACTTTGTCTTTACAAATTTTTTTTGGAGATAATGAGATTATACATGAGTTTACACCTCCCTACACTCCTCAGTCTAATGGTATTGCTGAAAGGAAAAATAGGACACTTAAAGATATGATGGATACAATGCTCTTAAGTTTCGGAATGCCAAGTAATATGTGGGGTGAGGCTACTTTCAGCCTATCATATTCTTAATAGAATACCACATAAGAAAACTAATTTAACTCCCTATAAGCTTTGGAAAGGTTATGCACCCAACTTGAATTATTTGAAAGTGTGGGGGTGCTTAGCTAAAGTTGGAACTCCTTAATTCAAAAGGAGTAAAATTGGTTCTAAAACAAGAGATTGTGTGTTTGTCAGATATTCCTTGAATAGTGCTGCATATAGGTTTATGACTTTAGACAATGGTGTGATTATGGAATCTAAGGATGGTGAATTTTTTGAACTTGATTCTCCAATGAAGCAAGAGATAAGCAGGTAACATTAGTTTTGAATTTGGTGACTCTAGTAATAAACCTAGTGATGAAGTTGCTTCTTTGCCTAGAGACAGAGGATTGAAAAATCATTTGGAAACGACTTTATTACTGCCTTTATTTTAGAAGAAGATCCTAAGACCTATAAAGAGGCTATGAAGTCCATAGATGTGATGTTTTGTAAAAAAGCTATAAATAGTGAACTTGAGTCGATTCTTAGTAACAATACTTGGAAAATAGTAGAATTGTCTAGAGGATGTAAGTCTATCAGTTATGGATCTTTAGGAAGAAACTAAAAGCTGATGGAACAATTGATAAGTTTAAGGCAAGATTAGTTGCCAAGGGGTTTACACAACAAGAAGGAATAAAGTAATTTGATACAAATTCACCGGTAGCGAGAATAACATTTATAAGAGTTTTAGTGGCTTTAGCTTCCGTTGATAAGTTGGTAATACATCAAATGGATATTAAGACGGCTTTCTTAAATGGTGATTTAGATGAAGAAATATATATGCATCAACCGGAAGGTATGATTGTTCAAGGACAAGAACATAAGACATGTAGACTTAAGAAGTCCTTGTACGGTCTTAAACAAGCTCCAAAACAATGGCACGAAAAATTTGATAGTGCTATGATTTCCAACAGTTATATTGTGAATGAAAGTGATCGTTGCATATATAGCAAAGTTGGAGATTCTGGTTGTGTTATTGTTTGTTTATATGTCGATGATATGTTGATTTTTGGAAATAATAAGAAGTGACTCCATTTGTTTTATGTTTATGATACTTCTTAACTTAATTAAATTTAATTAAAACTAAATGAAAGTTAAGTGGGTGTGACTTGATGTAGATAGTGTTCTTGGGACATTGAAATTAAACCTCCGATAAAAGAATTTGAAAATGTATAATTTCAAATCATTACTCTGATATACAAATCTATTTTCAATTCAAATTAAATGAAGATTTTAACCAATATTTTGATTGATCAAACAAACCCTTCTT
>AP025046.1:6514674-6706145 GCA_036186865.1 Eustoma russellianum
TTGGTTCAGTTAAATCCATTGAATTTAAATTTTAAAAACATAGAAATCAAACTATTTCATGACTTTATTGACCTGACCAGGAAAAATAAAAAAGAAGTGACTCCATTTGTTTTATGTTTATGATACTTCTTAACTTAATTAAATTTAATTAAAACTAAATGAAAGTTAAGTGGGTGTGACTTGATGTAGATAGTGTTCTTGGGACATTGAAATTAAACCTCCGATAAAAGAATTTGAAAATGTATAGATGCTTGGTCCTAGGAAAGGACCTCGTGCAGGAAGGTTGGCTAGCGATTTCTTGTAAAAACACTAGCCCTGGCCATAAAAGTTGTTAATAGTACTAAATCATTCTTATCCTCCGCCTTTGACATGAAAGATATGGGTAAGGCTGATTTTATATTTGGTTTAAAGTTAGTCGAGAATTGTGGGGGTTATGCTTTGTCACAATCTCATTATGTTGAGAAAATGTTGAGAAGATTTAATTTCTTTGATGTTAAACCAGTAAGCACACCGTATGATCCTGCTGTACACTTTAAGAAAAATAGGAACAATAGTGTTTCACAAATTGAATATGCTAGAATAATTAAAAGTGTGATATATCTTATGAATTGCACAAGACCTGACATAGCTTATGCAGTAAATAGGCTAGCGAGATATACTCATAATCCAAGTAGTGAACATTGGATGACTTTAGAAAGATTGATGAGATATATTAAAGGAACAATGGATCTATGTCTTGTGTTTAATGGTGTTCTAGCAGTATTAAAAGGTTTCTATGATGCTAATTGGGTGTCAGATAATGATGAGATTAATTCGACAAATGGTTATGTATTCGCTTTGGGTGGTGGAGCTATTTCTTGGAAATCTTCTAAACAAACATGTATAGCAAAATCAACTATGGAATCAGAGTTTATTGCGTTAGAACTTGCTGCAACAGAAGTTGAATGGTTAATGAATTTGTTAGTTGATATTCCTTTGTGGTATAATCTTATGCCTTCTGTTTCTATACGGTGGGATTCACAGGTAGCAATTGCTCGAGCGAATAATAAGATCTACAATGGAAAGAGTCGGCATATCAGATTGAGACACAATATTGTGCGGGATCTAATTAGTTCAGGAGTGATCAACTTGGAGTATATAAGAACCAAGTTAAATCTACCAGACCCCTTAACTAAAGGACTAAACAAGAAGTTAGTCCAACAAGCATCGAGGGGAATGAGGCTGATTCCATTGTTGTGAGCTTTGTATGACGGCAACCCAACCTACTATTAGTGGAGATCCTACAAACGGGGTAAAATGTGGTAAAAACAAGTCATATAAAAGTTCTACAAGTACTATCATTTTGTCTCTTCCTATGGTGCTGTTGAAAATAGTACTTACTGCAAGTAAAAGAGGGTGAGATTTATTAGAATCTCTTAATGAAATTCATAGCCATGTTGTATAATGGTGTGAGTAGTACATACTTGATGAATTTCACCTATATAAACGTGGAGGTGGTGCCGCTTCCTATGAGAGTTTGGAACAACTCAGTAGAGCGCTTATGAAAACTTGGGACTGGGTGCATGGCCGATATCATACCACCGCGAACTTGCCTGAAGCTAGTCAATGACATGTCAGTTGTAAGTTTATATGAATAATAGTGAGGTAAGATTCAAGCTGTCAATGTTATCTTATTTCCGTTTATATACTTCTTCTTGTACTAAGTGGCAATTCAAGACATAAGTCATTGTCCATTATGTGCCATTATCTTCGTTTGATAGTAGAGAGGTTAGTTTATTAACGTTCAAGAATTTTTCTATATACGTTTGGATCATGTGGGGATTGTTGTAAAAGCATGTTAAAATATTTTTAAATATGCTCCAAACTTATATAAAAACATGTGTAATGTTGTTTGGGAGTTTGGTTAATGATTTGAACACTTTTAACTTGAAGAACATCACTTGGATCGATCCAAGTATGAGTTGGATCGAATCTAGTGAAAGATGGAATAAAGTTAAGTGTTCTGGAAGACATGAATCGATCTATGTAAGAGACATCGATCGATCGATGTAGTGCGATGCAATACTGGAACCTTTCTGTCCAACATAGATCGATCACATCGATCGATCGATGTGACATCGATACATGGATCGATCTATGTGAGACAAAATGAATAAAGAAATGTTTCTGTCCAACTTCGATCGATGTCAATGTGATCGATCGATGTGCCAACGGACAGAACCTTTCATGATGAGTTGCATCTTTCGGTCCAAGAATCATCTCCCTTCAAAAGTGAACGTTATGCAACTAACTTGGGAGGTCTGAAAACTGCTTAAACATGTTTAAAACAATGTTTTCATCTATCCAAAAGCCTATATACAAGGCTTGACTATTTTACAACATATAGAAAAACTCTTACAAAATTTAGTGCAGATTTTTTCAGCGGTCTTCTTACTTCCTCTCCTCTGCTTTCAAACACTTCTCTTTGCAAGTTCAATCCCTTTCTCGTAGAGCAAACGAACAAGGAAAGTCGTTAAATCCTGGAAAACATTCGCTTGTAGTTCACCTTGCTCACCGGTGGATGCGAAATTTCTTTTAAGGACAGTGATTCTTATCACGTCTCGGCAATCATATCGTGTTGTTTGTTTGTCCATTCAACTCATATTTTCTAACAAATTTAGTTTGCATTTCAACTAACACGACTTGACTGTAGGCAGTTCTGGTTCGCTCAGTCTTGTGGCCACGATATACAATTATTATGTTATTCAATTTGCGATATTTACTACCAAAATATATTACATATATGTGTCCTCGCGTATGTATATGTATTCACTGACAGCTAGTTGCACGATAGAAGATAAGGAAAAAAAGTTTGGTCATGTAAGCGAGGATTTGAAGGAAACTGTCTAGTTGATTACCGGGTAAGGTTGATGTTTTGGATCTTGAGACTACGGGTTGAAGTCGCGGAAAAAGCCTCTTGGACAAAGTGTAAGATAAGACTGCATATATCAGATCGCAAAGCGATTCAAATTATCTCCGAATCTTGCGTAAACGTAGTAGCCTAATACACCAAGAATGCTCTTTTAGCTAGTTGATTACTCCATTAAGAAAAGATTTCCACATGTTTGAGTAGTTTGCAACATCATTAAAGGATCACAGAACAACTAAGCACCATAAAACGGAGAGAAAAGTTACAGAGGGTAAAAAAAAGAAAGAAAGAAAAGAAAAGAAAGTTTGGTGCTTATGATACAATCTTTTGTTTTGATTATTTTAGAAAAGCCAGGGTTTGTGATTTTATCTCTCTATATATTAGTGATTTCTACATACTTAAATTTGATAAAGACCTTGGGCATCAATAGTGGTAAAATAAAAAAAGATGTGTGATTATCAATTTTGAGTATATAGAAATCAATTCTCTTTGCTACTGTAACTTTAATCATAACTTTTATCACATTATATGTGATCTAAATATACTACAACATATTTATGCAACTTTGGATCTGATTTTTCTATAACTTTGACATCTTATATAATATTCTCTATCCATTAACATTAACTGGAAGTATATTATGTGTACTAGTCTAATAAAATTTTAATACACATGATATACTTTTATTTATGATATAAAAGATATGAAAAAAATTGTTTTAAGAGTTAGGGAATGGTTTAATCAAAGAATATATATTTTTTAGATACGGTTCTGAAACCGAGGATGTGATCTAATATGTCCACTATACGTTTTTCATAAAATACAAAGAGGTGACCCTACAGTTTTGTCGAAATGAGATTGAAGAATGTCAAGGGAGAACCAACATACACTCCTTCATAGGACTTGACTATTTTAAGGTTTCTGTATCATCCTTCAAAGTAGTATTGGTTTAGGATTGTTGGAAATTTAGTCTTGGAGGCATGGATGATGATAAACCAACAAAGAAACTATTCGCATAAAGTAAAAGTATAAGGAATACGGAAGAGAACATGAAAGGAGAAATTCTATAAAGAAGAAATTTCCTTTGTAAATACATTGGATAGTAGGAAAAAATTTCAAAGGTATGGAAAACCAAATATAAAGAGATGTAAAAATACGCATGCCGGTCACATGCATTGACTGATAAGTGATTTTTACCGAACGTTCGGTCAAGCGTTCTCTGAGCCTCAAAGTTTCACTTCGAACTTTGAATCCTTCACCAAAAATTTGGTGAAACTCACCAAATATTATGTGACTTCATCTTTCAAGGTTCGGTCAATGCAGCTTCAATCCACGACTGACTTTTTTTCTCCAATCAACTTTTTACATACTTATATCAATTTGAATCACATTATAAAGTACTTTTATTTACTTTTTACAAAATAAGGAACCAAGAAACAACCAACTAAAAAGGAAAGAATCATACTCCACAATTATCCTTAAGTCTGGAACAGTAGGAGCTCAGCATCCAACTAAAAAGGAAAGAAATCATAATCTACCATGCTCTTTGAGATTTGACCGGTAATATATTACCTGGGTTTTTTTGAATACCATGTATGGAAAAAGACGAATAACTATGGACAGTAGTTCTTGTCCTCTACTCAACCTTTCCTTTTTATCTCGGTTGAAAATTTTGATTCGAGGACCCGCCTTTTTACCCCCGCAAAATTTGCCCATGATTTTAGCTCCACTTGCCCTTTCCTTAAAAACACTCGATTTCTTCTACTCTTAAACCATGTGTGCCCAATTTCCCTTTCCGCTCAGCATGGAAAAACTATCTTCCCCTGACCCATTTTCCTTTTCTTTATTTCCTTCCAAAGTCGCAATCTTTTTGTCAATTGAAGGCCATTGGAGGATAATCTGGCGTGGGTTTTGAAGAATTTGGGGATATATTGAAGAAGTGCTCTTGGCCCTTCTAATTAGTTTGGTTTTTACCTCCAAAATTGCAATCTTTCTGTCAATTGAAGTCTATCAGAGGATAATTTGGTGTGGGTTTTGAAGAATCTGTTGGATATACTGAAAAACATGAGGGATTTCCCTTCTTGTTTTGGAGAAAATGGAGTTCAAGTTGCTGATGCTTCTTGTTCATCAACAGTAGGTGTTGGTGTAAGTAAAGCCTCTGTTACATGTATACACCGTTGCAAATTGCTTGGCAAATCTTGTTTGATTAGTGTTCTATGGAGCAAGAATCTCATGGGTCAATGTCTTAGTTTACAGATAGATGATTTATCTAATCGATGCTTATGTAAAGCTGATCTGAAGCCCTCTTTATTATCCAAAACAAAAGGGTCCAAGTATATTGAAGTGAAATCTACAAAAATTGAAATCTTTTGGGACCTGTCTTTAGCAAAATTTGGATCTGGGCCAGAGCCATTGCAAGGGTATTATTTAGCTGTGGTGTGTAAGGAGGAGATCGTTTTGGTGATTGGAGATCTTAAGAAAGAAGCATTCAAGAAGACTAATGCCAAGCCTTCAATTACTAGATCACTATTTATATCCAAGAGGGAACATATTTTTGGGAATAAGGTATATAGTACTAAAGCTCAATTTTGTGATAATGGTCAAATTCATGACCTTAAAATTGAGTGCCAAGCTAATGGCAAGGAGGATCATAGCCTGGTGGTTCGCATTGATAGCAAACCAGTAATGCATCTCAAGCATCTTCGATGGACATTTCGTGGTAATTATACAATCATGGTTGATGGCCTTCCTGTGGATGTGTTTTGGGATGTACATAATTGGTTGTTTGGTACTACAACAAATCTTGGGAATGCTGTTTTTGTGTTCCAAAGTTGTTTGTCACCTGAGAAGCTATGGACAATCCAAACGCTTTCTGATCATTCTAAACTGTCTTGGCATTCTTCCTCTGGCAATTTTGATGATTCTAAGGTTGTATCAGGCATTGGTTTCTCTTTAGTTTTGTGTGTTTGGAAGAATGAATAGATTTGCTCTTCTTGCAGTTGCTAACAATACTTATGAGTAAGATAGATTTCCTTGGGTACTATAATCAATTATGTAGAATAGAGTTTCTCTGGTTTTGCATTTGAGTCCATCCTGTTTGCCATATTCTTGTAATGCAGACAAGTTTCAATTTTCAGCTGATTGTAGAAACTCATATCGAGTTTCATCAAACTGCTATTCTTGCAGTTGATCTGGTAGGGTGTGATTCAGTATCTATAGCTCTTTTATGTAGTTAATGGAGTTCTTGATGCTTGAATATATAATTAATAGAGTTCTTTTCCTAGCAAGACAAAGTTATGTATCAATATTAGGAATCTATTCTGATTTTAGCATGATCTTCACTGTTATAAGCCACCAATTTTGAACAAGTTTTGACTTGCTGTTGTCTTAGACAACTATTTTGTAAATGTTGACCTAAATATTGATTTTTATTTTGTTTTGCTTGGTTTGTTGTCATTTTGAGACAAATTTTTTATAAAGGTTGGCATTATGTATCAGAAAGGACATTATAAACGGGAGAAGATTCAGTGACGCGGGACCAATTCACGCGTCTGTGACGCGGCTAATAAAATGCTGTCACGTGGCAGTTCTGGATGAAAAACCTTTTTTTTTTCTCCATTTTTTTGCCCGTTTTTCATTTATCTCCAAAATAATTTATTTTCACCATCCTGCCACAACGATTTCCAATCTCTTCTTCGGCGAGCAGTTTTCCAACCTCTTCTCCCTCCAGTGACATCTCTCTAATGCTAAATCCACCTATTTTCTTTGAAATGGACAAGAATCATGTCACATCCTGCACTAGATTTACAGGAAGCTCGCCATATTTATTGGAGAATTTTATGCATTTATTTTCCATTTTGAGCATGAGACTTTCTAGCCCACTGTTTTCAAAAGATTTAGACCCATTAACGACGTTGGTACTACTGCCAAACCTTGTCTGGTCTTAAAATCATGCAGTAAATAAGACTCCAACCTTTAAGGAGAAAACTAAAAGAAACAGTATGACCAGTAAATAAGACCAAGATCCAAAACAAAAAAATTATCTACCACTTTCTCGTTATCGTAAGCTCGAGCACAGTCAATATGACGATACCCTGCCTTGATGGTAATTTTCAACGGCTTGACCGGCGACGCCAGGATCAGCCTGCCACGTGCCAAGACCTACAGCCGGAATTTTCGCTCTGATGTTCAGTTGGAAAGATCGAATCGCAGTAGCTATTGATGAAACCTTTCCGTTGCACCGAGGGTAATGATTTTAAAGTTGACGCGGGAAGATTTACCAGTAGAGAGATGTCACTGGAGGGAAAAGATGTCAGAAAACGACTTGGCGGAGGAGAGATGCTGCGCCGGAGAAGAGATTGGAAATAGCTGTGTTCTCAGCAGGTGGCAGGATGGTGAAAATAATTGAGCTTTGGTTATTTTGGGGGATAAATGAAAAACGGGCAAAATTGAAAAAAAAAAGTTTTTCATCCAGAACTGCCACATGGCAACATTTTATTGGCCGCGTCACAGATGCGTGAATTGGTCCCGCGTCACTGAATCTTCTCCCATTATAAACCACCTATTTTTGTACGAACTAAACTTATTGCTTTCTTATAAACGAATTGTTCGATTCGGTTCGTCTAGCTAAACGAATTTAAATTTGGTTTGAGTTCGGCTCGATAACCTTTTAACTGTTTAAACGAGCCGAATAGTTCGTAAATAGTTCGGCTCGTTTTAGCAAACGAACCCGAATAACTTTTTGAATTCGGCTTGTTTACCGACCATTAACAAACGAACACGAATTGAACTCGAATAATTTTTGAACTATTCGGTCGGTTGGTTGAACTTGAGCGAGGCAAAAGCATTAGGCAACATTTAAACTTCAGAGTAGTATTATAGCAAGTAGATGATAGCATTCAAAGGTCATCCATTCTGGGGTTATTATGAGTTGCCTAGACGACATGTCTATTTCGCATGGTCTTTACTACAATATTAGAATGTCATTTACATACCTTAGACTCTTCCCTTGACATATCTTTACTTAAAGTCATTTTTGATGAGACTAATATTAACTTTTAGTGTGATAATATTATTTTTTCATCTTTGTAAACGAAAAAAAAATTACGAGAAATGTGATATTAACTTTTAAAGTGATAATATTATTTTTTTCATCTTTGTAAACAAGTTAGGGTGGACGTTGGAGCAACTGGTAGGGTTGCTACTTTGTGACCTTGAGGTCACGGATTCGAGCCGCAGAAATAGACACTTGCATAAACTGTAGGGTAAAGATGTGTACATTAGATCGTTAAGGGATCCGGTCTCTTTCCGTACCTTATGAAAGATTGAAAGCGCGTAATCCTAGTATACCAGGAACGTCATTTTTGTAAACAAAATCATGTAGAGGTATGACATCTTTGGGCCTTCTATCTGATTATATGGGCCTTGTTTTTTTTAATGGGCCATAAGACTAATCCTCCGTCCCTACGGTCAGCACACGAAGTGGTAGGGGACTGGCCAAATAGTTTGCTCTATTTATATGGGCCTTGTTTATTTGCATCAATTGACAGCTTAGTTTAAAAACTTTCCTAAGTTGCTTAAAAAACAAGAAAAAATAAAAAAGAAAAAGAAAAGGGAACTGTTTGCCCAGCGAAATTGACAACCTTTTTCCTATTGAAAAAAAGGCGGAAGTTACAAGGTGATACGTACATCTTCACCTGGTGGGTTAAAAAAAGGGAGAAAACAAGCTAGAAAAATATGAATTGGAAACAAAGTTTAGGTTGTGATATAAAACTATCATTGTACACACAATTTATAAATGCTATATAAACATGTTTAGAGCCATTTGTCTTAAATCATATGACTAAATAAATTAGGTAGAATAAATTATTAGTACAGAAAAATAAAATATTCAATACAACAACAACACATAACCAGCATATCCAACAACGGCAAAAGCTACTCCTATGGTCTGGGAAGGATGAGAGACAGACAAACAATACTTCTATCCTAAAGGATGAGTTTGCTTCCAGAGAAACCCCCGGCTCTATATATACATGCATAGACACATAATGAACAACAAATAATGAAAGACAAAAACAAACACAAAAAGTACAAAGTCAACCTAACATTGAGAAAAAAAATAAAATATTCAATATAATACCTATTTTTAATGTTAGTAACAAGTTTTTTAATATAATATAATATAATCAATTTATGCAAATAGTGTCATTAATTTGTGTAAATATTATTCCTTTCATATCGTCAAAAATGTAGAAGAGAAAAAATGTGGGTCAAAATATTATTAGAAAGCTTATATAATCAAAAAATTGATATTATAATTGTGTATACAAATGTTTTCAAGCTCCCATTCTATAATCGCTCCGCAAATATGAGAAAATCGCCACACGTGCACGTTATTTTAGAATAGGTATATATATATATATATATATATATATATATATATATATATATATATATATATATATATATATATCTATTCTAAAATATATACATATTCTAAATATATATATATACATATATATATATATATTTAGAATATGTATATATTTTAGAATAGATATATATATATGTATATATATATATATATTTAGAATAGATATATATATATGTATATATATATATATGTATATATATATGTGTGTGTGAGATGCTTTAGCAAGTTATGTGCCAGAGGTCATCTAGTTTTTTTATGTGATTTTGAGGGGGTTTTCTTCCATTTAGAAAGATTCTATTAACGATTCGAACCGATTCGAACATAAATTTATTCAGTCAAACATTTTTAAAATTTTTAAATTCGAGTTCGAGTACAATGTTTAAATGCTATTTGATCTTAAGCTCAAGTTCGAGCGACTTTGAACTCAAGTTCAACTCGAACAGTATTTGAGCCTATTCGACTAAAAATAAATATAGTTTTATTTTAATATATATATATATATATATATATATATGTATCAGGAAAAACATGTATTTTTAGGTAATATTATTGAATCATTAGTATATTTTGCATGAAAACTTATTATTATTAAAATAATTGGCAGTTAAGATGTTTAATTTATTATACGTATCAAATAAATATACTAATATAACATTAAATCATGCATAATTTTCGTATATATTATAAGTTCGAGCATGTATATGATCTAACAAATCGTAAAGTTGTTGGTGATGACCCCTTTCAATAAAACACTCGATTACACGTGCCAACTTCTTGTAATTTTCAGTACCGTGCTCAATGTCACAATGATGCTTGCTGTACAGCTTGGAATTCCTTTTTGACTATGTTGATCAAAGACGTTGCAATTGTTATTTGACCTTTTATGAGTTTCTTTCCTAGAATCACCTCGTCCAGTCTTTTGATAAACCTGCTTGGCTTTTCTTTTTAATCTGTTTGCCTTCTCATCATGGGCATACTGATAGGCTTTTTTCGGACATGCCTTCATATATTTAGGACTCTCATCAGCCAACTTGCAGAAGAGATGATCTGGTTTTAGCCCATTAACGAATGCTGTAATTATGACTCCATCAATACGGTTTCCAACTTCAACAGACTCGTTCATGAAGAGTTGCATATGTTGGATGACATATTTTTTGGGTCCCTGTCTCAAGAACATCAAATGTGAAGACTTTTTTTATAAAAGGTTTTAAGGAAAAAATATGCCTTAAACATTTGGGCAAGCTGCTTAAAAAAGTAAATTAACTAAGATGGCAATTCTAAAAACCGTTTATGAGCCTTTTCCCTCAAGTATATGGAGAATGTTTTGCACTTGAGAGGATGTGTTACATTCTTCAAATTCATTTCTCTTTGGAACCAGAAGAGGTGATTCGTTAGGTCCGAGGTATCATCATTGGGGTCTATTTTAGGCACCTTTAAATTATCAATGGCAACAAACCCTGCAATATCTTTAGTACTCCTATTGGTCTGAATATGACTCAACTCCAACAATGATGAGGCAGTGATGCCCGATGCGTATTTAAAGTGACGCGTCTTAACTCCCAAAAGCTTCCTTCCAGAAGGCGGGGATCAATATGGGACATTATACCATTGTCTCTGGTATCCTCCATGAATTTATCCCTTGGTTTGGAGAATATTTTTTGCCTTACTTGGCGGTCGTCAGGAAGGCTTCCAACGACACGCGTCGTCTCACGATCCTTCCATTTAATTTGTTTCACTAGGACTTGAAAAATACCAATGTTCTGTGCAACATATTGTATGGATTCTATATGTTCTTCACGGGTTATCTCTGGGTTGGCATCATGACGCCCAACATGTTCATTGAAGTTCTGCTTCAACGAACGGTTAGAACATCTATTTCTTTGACGATGGGATGATTCATCATCATCATGTTGAATAGTTCTATCCGTTTTAGGTAGTTTTAAGTGTTCTTGGTTAAGAAAATATATGAATACAACCCTGGTTGGCTCTCCTTCTAGCGTCAAAATAGCGAGATTAGGTCTCCCTTTAGATTGAAAGATGATCCAGATAGAAAATTATGTGGAATGTGTTATGCCCCGCACCCTCCGTAGGGTAACTTAAAAAACAAAGAAGAATTTTACGGGAATTAATGACGGTCAACTGTAACTAATGACGAAATAAGTATAGGATTAATGAGAATTAAAGGAAGGATTAAATGTTAGAAATTAATTTGTAGTTAATTTTCAGAATTAAATAATTAAGTTTATCCTTTAAGATAAATAGATAATAGTATAATTTAGAAACACCAAACTTTCCCCCCTGACCATATATAAACTGAGAAAGCGTCAGTTTCTTCAGAAACCAACGACGCTTCCTCACAACCCTAGCCGTTCTTCCAGGAGTAGAAGAAGACAACCCCAAGAAGTGATCCAGCCCTAGTCCGTTTTTCAATCCGACTCCGAGTAATCAAAGGCAAGTAATCTGTTTATAAGTTCCTACGATTTGTGAAAGAAAAATGGCCTATTTTGCTATTCAATTGGATCACCATGCAGTAGATTTGTTCTTTGATTATTTGTTTATGATCTATGTGATTTGTTTACGTGATTTGGCCAAGGTATATGGAAAAGTTTTTGTTGTTGTCGTTGATTATGTGAAATCATGCAAATCCCTACCCTTGAATCCCTTCTTGATGTGATTGTGTGGTTGCGGGTGAACGAAGGGAAAAGGTGGGATTTTTAGGATTGAGAGAGTCGGAGAAGAGAGTTTTAGGTTGAATCATTGTGCGATGAGTGTATAAGCGTTTGAATTTACAGATTTAAGCATGGATGGTAGCCGGGATTAGGCCTGGATTGATTGGGGATGAAGGTGGGATACTTGATGTGCTTGGGATTGCAGATGTTGCAGGGAACGAAGAGGAATTGGGGAAAACCGTAGACATCGATCGATCTAAGTCAGGGATCGATGTCCTCAGAAGGACATCGATCGATCGATGTCTTGGTGGCTGAGAGATCGATGTCCCCAGTTGGACATCGATCGATCGATGTAGGTGCAGGCTGAGAGATCGATGTCCTCAGACGGACATCGATCGATCGAAGTGAGAGATCGATGTCCCCAGTTGGACATCGATCGATCGATGTATAGGGGATGAAGTCCTGAAATTTTGTGGAAAGTAGAGGAAGAAAGAGGGACGTTCGGGGGACCTTTGGGTGACTTTAGTGACTTTTTAAGACATGATTAAAGATAGTCTACGTCTCGGGAACATGATTTAGGAAGGTGAATCAACTTGGTGACTTCAACGGGTTCTCGAACCGAGTTTCACGGGAATGACTTAGTAGGGTTAGGAAATGAACGTACAAGGTGTCTTGGAGTTCAATGAAGGAAAGATAGGGATGCTCTCGTAGGTTGTGAACTTTAGAATCAAGGGTAAGTGTTGACGAGCAAGTTGAGGATTAAGTGGTGATGAATAAGCTAGTGTACCCTTGGATGCTACTTGTACTTGCGCATGTGAATGTATGTTGTATATGTGAACGAGAAGTATGAATAAAGTAAGGAGTCTTGCATCATGGCACGTGCATTGCATAAGTTTTTGAAAAGTGAGGTGCTTCAGCACTGATTTGCGAAGGTGACCTACAGTGTTAACCGGGATGGAAATTTAAGTCGGGGTGCACTATAGGCCACAAAAGACTGTAACGTTAACCGGGATGGAAATTTAAGCCGGGGTGCGTTACAGGGTATAAAGTCCTCTACAATGTTAATCGGGATGGAAATATAAGCCGAGGTGCATTGTAGAGTTTATGAGAGCTGTGATGTTAATCGGGATGGAAATATAAGCCGAGGTGCATCACAGAGCATACGAGCTTGTAACGTTAACCGGGATGGAAATATAAGCCGGGGTGCGTTACAAGGAAATGAGTTAGAAACTGGACATTGTGTCATGCATTGCATCGATTTGAAAGAAAAGACTCATGCATATGTGATTGTATAGCGTAGTGCATTATTTGACATGCATCACGAGAGTCGTTGTGGTATGTGTGTTTATGTTATTCGATCGACCTTGAATTGTCTACTTGCGTTTCAAGTTGCTGTACCTGATTTATTACATGTTCCGCTTATATATTTGAAAATTACAAGACATGTGCCCCTCCATTCCCGCAATTTATCTATTACTCATGTCTTGCCATGTGTTGATCCCGTATGTCTTATAAGTGGATTACTTGCTAGCGTTTTCGCTAAGGGTACTACTCTTATTGTGCAGATGAGCCTAGCTATGACATGATTTTCATTGAAGACGACGGCGAGTGGGCTGAATGGGATGTTTATAATGCATCTTGAGGAAATAGTTAAGACAGTGTTGTTTATTTCAGTTATTTCATTTGTTTGAGGGTTTGAGTTGGCAAACATCATGACCAGTTGTTGGGATTTTAGTATTCTTCGATGTACGAGTTGACGGTTGACATTCGTTAGATACATGTTTCCGCTTTTACTTTCGTACGTCACTGATGATGTGTACACGAGAGATGAGACGTCTTGTAGTCTTCTCAGTAAGCTACGACGGGTGCACCGGTTCGGATTCCGCTGTCCGGGTCGGGGCGCTACAGGTGGTATCAGAGACTAGGCTTCAGATCTACCTCGGAAACCTAGGTTATGACATGTAGAGCTCTAAGTTATGATCTTCACTTTAAGTTGACCTTTAGATTTAAGTATACAATTTCAGATTTAAGCTTGATCTGGGATGGGTGTGTGTACGAGCGCGATTAGTGAAATCAAATAAATGTAATCGTTTTAACCTATGAACTATGCCTTGTACCCCCTTATGGATTTCACGTTTATTTTGGAACTGCTCGACACTAATGACGTGATCATGCAGAAAATGCCTCCCAGAAGAGACAATCAAGGAAACGGTGGCAATGGGAACAATGACCCCCCACCACCACCACCTCCAGTCCTAGTACCACAAGCACTGATTGATGCTATCACTGTGATAGCCCAAGGAGTTGCTCAGCAGCAGCAACAACCGCAGCAACCTCCGCCACCGCCGCCACAGCATGGCATAAGGTATTATATTGGGGAGATGCGCAAGATGCACGCCCCAAACTTTGAAGGAACAACTGACCCAGAGGTGGCTGGGTTTTGGCTTGATGAGATAGAGAAATGCTTCAAGCTGGTTCAAGTGCCGGAAGAACACAAGATGGATGTAGCCACGCCATTTCTGATTGGCCGAGCGAATGCATGGTGGAACGGAATCCTGCCCAAGATGACTCCTCCCATCCAGTGGAGTCAGTTTGTGAAGGCTTACAAGGACTATTATGTGCCTGAGACTGCCATTTTGGAGAAGATGAGGCAGTTCGATAGATTCGAACAGGGAAGGATGACTGTTTCAGATTATGCGGATAGATTTCATGCCTTGGGCAAGTTCACACCTCTGGTATTGGAGAACAATAGGATGAAAATGTTGAAGTTTGAAGAGGGTCTGAACCCCCGCATACGGACAGCAATCGCGGGGTCAAGTCTAAAAACATTCGAGGAGATGTTGAACGCATGTTACCGAGTGGAGAGTGACATGTGACGATCACAGAACAGAGAGGCTCGCGAAGAATCGAGCAAGAGGCCGAGGGTTGAGCAAAGTGGGAGTAGGCCCGGACGCTGGGTCAAGATCCCCAGAAAAGGGCAAGCGGGGCCAGTTCACAGGGCACCGCAACAGAACCAGCAGAATCACCAAGCACCTGCAGAGTGCCCACACTGCCAGAAAAGACATGTGGGCGAATGTTGGAAAGTTAGCGGTGCATGTTTCAAGTGTGGAAAGACGGGCCATAGAATCAGAGACTGTCCCGAGTGGAACCCTAAACCACAAGCCGGGGCCGGGCCAGCCCAACAGCAGAAAGGAAGGCCCAATGCGAGAGTTCACGCGATGACGGACGCTGAAGTCCAGGAGGATGCAAACGTCGTGACAGGTACGACTTAAGTTTAATAATAGCAGTCTAAGTTGAATTTTTAGCTTTTTTAAGTTGATGATTCAATGTGCTTTATGTGAAACCTTTATGTGTTACCTTTTGGTGAATAGGTGTGATCTTAGTTAACAACGTGCCTGCAAACGTGTTATTTGATAGCGGCGCTAGCCACTGTTTCATTTCTAAGCGATTCGCCAAAGGACTCGACTGTCTACCCGAGTGGCTTGAGAACCCATTTAGGGTACAGGCAGCAGGAGAACAAGTACTGATTTCTCACCATCAGTACAAGGACTGTGAGTTGGAATTAGATGGGAAGCTTTTCTCGGTGACTCTAGTCCCAATACCGCTGAAGGACTTTGATATAATATTAGGCATGGATTGGTTGACCAAGAATCATGCCAACATCGACTGCAGACTTAAGCGAGTGACCCTCAAATACCCTGAGATGAATGACATCACGGTGCAAGGGAATACCAAGATAACCAAGGCCCCTAAGAAAATATACATGACGGCGATTAAGGCCTTTAAGGCTTTACAGAAAGGAGCAGAGGGATATATGGTGTATGCTATAGATGCTCAACAAGAAGTTCCCTCCATGGATCAAATTCCGGTGATCAATGAATTTAAGGACGTATTTCCGGATGATTTACCGGGAGTTCCGCCATCGAGAGAAGTGGATTTCGAAATCAATTTGATACCCGGAGCCGAGCCTATATCAAAGGCACCCTACAGAATGGCTCCAGCTGAACTTAAGGAGTTAAAGGGGCAACTGCAAGAGTTGTTGGACAAGAAATTGATACGCCCCAGTGTATCACCTTGGGGAGCTCCAGTTCTATTCGTAAAGAAAAAAGATGGCAGCATGAGGTTATGCATCGATTATCGGGAGTTGAATAAGATTACCATCAAGAACAAATATCCTTTGCCAAGGATAGAGGACTTATTTGACCAATTAAAGGGAGCTCGTTGGTTTTCCAAGATTGACCTTCGTCAAGGGTATCATCAGTTACTTGTGAAAGCAGGAGATGTCCCTAAGACTGCTTTTCGGACCCGCTATGGACATTATGAATTTCTGGTGATGCCATTTGGACTAACCAATGCCCCAGCAGCTTTCATGGATCTGATGAACACCGTATTTCGAGAACAATTGGATCACTTTGTAGTAGTGTTCATCGACGACATCCTAGTTTACTCTCCCGACGAGCAAGCTCATGCTGAACATTTGAGAGTGGTGTTGCAAATACTGAGGCAACAAAGGCTGTATGCCAAATTCAGTAAGTGTGAATTTTGGCTAAGGAGTGTAGCCTTCCTTGGTCACGTGATTTCTGAAGATGGGATCTCAGTAGATCCTAAGAAGATAGAAGCCATCACTGAATGGCCAAGACCCACCAATGTGACCGAAGTCAGAAGCTTCCTAGGCTTGGCAGGCTACTATAGGAAGTTTGTTGAGGGATTCTCAACGATAGCAGTACCATTGAGTCGACTTACTCAAAAGAAGACTAAATTCGAATGGACTGCTGAATGCGAGCAGAGCTTTACTGAGCTCAAGAAGAGATTGACCACAGCCCCGGTGTTGGCACAACCTTCCGGCACTGACGGTTTCGTGATCTATAGTGACGCATCCAAGAAAGGACTAGGTATGTACATCATTAAATTAATGCACTGTATATAAGTACACAAGTCCTAAACTAACCTTCTGCTTGTAGGTTGTGTCTTGATGCAAAATGAACGAGTCATATCGTACGCGTCAAGACAACTGAAACCATATGAGCAGAATTACCCGACGCATGACTTGGAGCTCGCAGCTGTGGTATTTGCACTTAAGATCTGGAGACACTATCTATACGGAGAGAAATGTGTTGTGTTCACTGATCATAAGAGCTTAAAGTATCTGTTCTCGCAGAAGGAGTTGAATATGAGACAAAGAAGATGGTTAGAGTTACTCAAGGACTATGACTTGACCATCAACTACCATCCGGGCAAAGCCAACAGAGTGGCAGATGTGTTGAGCAGAAAGTCTAGCCACGCGAGACAATCCCCATTAGAAAGAGAGATAGAGGAATTTGATCTTGAATTGGTGGATTCAGTGGCAAATGTCCTCACAGCTCTGTCTATCAGCCCAGACTTGGTAGACCGAATCAAAGAAGCACAGTATGAGGACCCAGCACTGAAAGAGATCTGTGACAGGTTATCCACGGGACCGGTAAGGGATTTCCAGTTGCTAGAAGATGGGAGTCTATGGTTCCGGAATCGATTATGCGTGCCAAGTAAAGACGAACTCCGGACAGAATTGCTCCGAGAAGCGCATAATTCAAGAATGTCTATCCACCCGGGGAGTACTAAGATGTATAAGGACCTCAAAAGAAACTATTGGTGGATAGGGATGAAGAGGTCAATAGCGGCATATGTCGAGAGGTGTTTGGTTTGCCAACAAGTCAAAGCCGAACATCAACGACCTGGTGGTTTGATGAAGCCGCTAGAAATCCCAGAATGGAAGTGGGAGCACGTGACGATGGACTTTGTAATGGGACTACCCAAGACCCGCAACGGAAATGAAATGATTTGGGTGATTGTAGACCGTTTAACAAAGACGGCTCATTTTATAGCCATGCCACATGGTACGTCATATGAGAAACTTTCCAATATATATGTGGATAACATTGTAAGTCTACATGGAGTCCCAGTCAGCATCGTATCGGACCGTGACCCCAAGTTCACCTCTAAGTTCTGGAGGGCATTCCAGAAAGCTATGGGTACGGAGTTGAGAATGAGCACAGCTTACCACCCGCAAACGGATGGGCAATCCGAGAGGACCATCCAAACACTGGAAGACATGCTGAGAGCATGCGCCTTAGACTTCAAAGGGAACTGGGATAGCATGTTGAAGTTAATGGAGTTCTCCTATAATAACAGCTATCACAGTGCAATTGGCATGGCGCCATTCGAAGCGCTATACGGGCGTAAGTGCAGGTCCCCGATTTGTTGGGATGAAGTTGGAGAAAGGACAATCACTGCACCCGAATTGGTTGAGCAAACAGTGGAAAAGGTCAAGGTGATAAGAGAGAAACTCAAAGTGGCTCAAGATCGCAGTAAGAGTTGGGCTGACACAAAGAGGCGACCCTTGGAGTTCGAGGAGGGCGATAAGGTCTACCTACGAGTTTCACCAACTAAGGGAGTTGCTAGATTTGGAGTGAAGGGCAAGTTAAGCCCGAGATACATTGGTCCTTACGAAGTGCTGGGCAAGGTTGGAGAAAGAGCTTATCGACTAGCCTTACCTCCGAGTTTATCCCAAGTCCATAACGTATTTCATGTATCCCAACTAAGGAGATACGTACCTGACCCCAGTCACGTCCTTGAGGCTCAACCATGGGATGTGAAAGAAGATATCACTTACGAAGAACATCCAATAAAGATTGTGGATAGGAAAGATCAAGTCTTACGCCGGCGCGTCATTCCGTATGTCAAAGTTCAATGGAGTAACCATATGGAGCGCGAAGCCACGTGGGAGCTTGAAGAGCAAATGAAGGAGCTATATCCACATCTCTTCCAATAAGGTACGTCAGTTTCGAGGACGAAACTTCTTATAAGGGGGAGGGATGTTATGCCCCGCACCCTCCGTAGGGTAACTTAAAAGACAAAGAAGAATTTTACGGGAATTAATGACGGTCAACTGTAACTAATGACGAAATAAGTATAGGATTAATGAGAATTAAAGGAAGGATTAAATGTTAGAAATTAATTTGTAGTTAATTTTCAGAATTAAATAATTAAGTTTATCCTTTAAGATAAATAGATAATAGTATAATTTAGAAACACCAAACTTTTCCCCCTGACCATATATAAACTGAGAAAGCGTCAGTTTCTTCAGAAACCAACGACGCTTCCTCACAACCCTAGCCGTTCTTCCAGGAGTAGAAGAAGACAACCCCAAGAAGTGATCCAGCCCTAGTCCGTTTTTCAATCCGACTCCGAGTAATCAAAGGCAAGTAATCTGTTTATAAGTTCCTACGATTTGTGAAAGAAAAATGGCCTATTTTGCTATTCAATTGGATCACCATGCAGTAGATTTGTTCTTTGATTATTTGTTTATGATCTATGTGATTTGTTTACGTGATTTGGCCAAGGTATATGGAAAAGTTTTTGTTGTTGTCGTTGATTATGTGAAATCATGCAAATCCCTACCCTTGAATCCCTTCTTGATGTGATTGCGTGGTTGCGGGTGAACGAAGGGAAAAGGTGGGATTTTTAGGATTGAGAGAGTCGGAGAAGAGAGTTTTAGGTTGAATCATTGTGCGATGAGTGTATAAGCGTTTGAATTTACAGATTTAAGCATGGATGGTAGCCGGGATTAGGCCTGGATTGATTGGGGATGAAGGTGGGATACTTGATGTGCTTGGGATTGCAGATGTTGCAGGGAACGAAGAGGAATTGGGGAAAACCGTAGACATCGATCGATCTAAGTCAGGGATCGATGTCCTCAGAAGGACATCGATCGATCGATGTCTTGGTGGCTGAGAGATCGATGTCCCCAGTTGGACATCGATCGATCGATGTAGGTGCAGGCTGAGAGATCGATGTCCTCAGACGGACATCGATCGATCGAAGTGAGAGATCGATGTCCCCAGTTGGACATCGATCGATCGATGTATAGGGGATGAAGTCCTGAAATTTTGTGGAAAGTAGAGGAAGAAAGAGGGACGTTCGGGGGACCTTTGGGTGACTTTAGTGACTTTTTAAGACATGATTAAAGATAGTCTACGTCTCGGGAACATGATTTAGGAAGGTGAATCAACTTGGTGACTTCAACGGGTTCTCGAACCGAGTTTCACGGGAATGACTTAGTAGGGTTAGGAAATGAACGTACAAGGTGTCTTGGAGTTCAATGAAGGAAAGATAGGGATGCTCTCGTAGGTTGTGAACTTTAGAATCAAGGGTAAGTGTTGACGAGCAAGTTGAGGATTAAGTGGTGATGAATAAGCTAGTGTACCCTTGGATGCTACTTGTACTTGCGCATGTGAATGTATGTTGTATATGTGAACGAGAAGTATGAATGAAGTAAGGAGTCTCGCATCATGGCACGTGCATTGCATAAGTTTTTGAAAAGTGAGGTGCTTCGGCACTGATTTGGGAAGGTGACCTACAGTGTTAACCGGGATGGAAATTTAAGCCGGGGTGCACTGTAGGCCACAAAAGACTGTAACGTTAACCGGGATGGAAATTTAAGCCGGGGTGCGTTACAGGGTATAAAGTCCTCTACAATGTTAATCGGGATGGAAATATAAGCCGATGTGCATTGTAGAGTTTATGAGAGCTGTCATGTTAATCGGGATGGAAATATAAGCCGAGGTGCATCACAGAGCATACGAGCTTGTAACGTTAACCGGGATGGAAATATAAGTCGGGGTGCGTTACAAGGAAATGAGTTAGGAACCGGACATTGTGTCATGCATTGCATCGATTTGAAAGAAAAGACTCATGCATATGTGATTGTATAGCGTAGTGCATTATTTGACATGCATCACGAGAGTCGTTGTGGTATGTGTGTTTATGTTATTCGATCGACCTTGAATTGTCTACTTGCGTTTCAAGTTGCTGTACCTGATTTATTACATGTTCCGCTTATATATTTGAAAATTACAAGACATGTGCCCCTCCATTCCCGCAATTTATCTATTACTCATGTCTTGCCATGTGTTGATCCCGTATGTCTTATAAGTGGATTACTTGCTAGCGTTTTCGCTAAGGGTACTACTCTTATTGTGCAGATGAGCCTAGCTATGACATGATTTTCATTGAAGACGACGGCGAGTGGGCTGAATGGGATGTTTAGAATGCATCTTGAGGAAATAGTTAAGACAGTGTTGTTTATTTCAGTTATTTCATTTGTTTGAGGGTTTGAGTTGGCAAACATCATGACCAGTTGTTGGGATTTTAGTATTCTTCGATGTACGAGTTGACGGTTGACATTCGTTAGATACATGTTTCCGCTTTTACTTTCGTACGTCACTGATGATGTGTACACGAGAGATGAGACGTCTTGTAGTCTTCTCAGTAAGCTACGACGGGTGCACCGGTTCGGATTCCGCTGTCCGGGTCGGGGCGCTACAGAATGGGTTGCTGAAAACTTAAAATACCAACAATGATATAGACCCCAAAGTTTTTACTTTAGGAAAAATCCTCCAACGGTCAAGTTAGGTTGTTCTATCTATTGAATTTAGTTTATACTTGAATTTAGAGAAATATGTCTGTTTGTGAGAATTAAGAAATATGTTCTCTGTTGGATGTCTAAATGTTTTTGAACATGCCTTATGTCTGGTGACGTTAATTTTTTTTTGTATGTTTTGACTGACCAATGCATGTATGAGACCGCAAGTTGCTGCCGTGTTTTTTCCCTTGCGTGTGCATGTTGTCCAAGTGTTGATAAGATGGTGTCCATGTCGCACTGCATGATGAAGTTGTCTTTCCAAGCTGGAAGCTTGGCCGAGGTGATGTGACCCATGAGTTTCTGCAAACATTTTGATATGATTAACTTTACAGCTGTGGCTGGTCTAATGGTGGCAGCTGACCTCAGTTAGGACCATAGTGAGCAGAGCATCATGTTTCTCTTTGATGACGTTAACCTGACCATGTATTTGGGTTAAAGTAGTTGGCATGCTTCTTGGACGGCCTATGCCTTTGTTGGTCAATTGGTGCTAGCTTTATGATAATCGATTTGGTTAGACTTATCGTTTTGTGAGCAGATTGATTTTCACCCCAGCTTATGTTATCCAAAATAATATGGTGGGCCAAGTTAGGACCAAAATGTACTAATCATAACATGAGTAAGTGACTCTATTGACCACCATCTCCTATGAGATAAGAACATGAGTTTTGCATGATACAATCCTTGTACCCCTCAAATTGCTCTAGGGATGACTTTTAAGTCTTATATCATCTCGAAACATAACTCACAAATCATGTGCTGATGAAGTGGCGTATACGCGGTCAAAGTAATAACTAAAAGTCAGCGACATCATTCAATTTGGGTATGAATATTGCCACCCTATTTTTTTTTTTAAAAACATTTCTATCATTTTAACATCAGCATATTAAGGTGAGCTTCAAACGGAAAAAAAAAGTGAAAATACAATAAAAGATGGTGGCAATAATCCATCCTTTTACAAACAGCAACTCAAAACCTTTGTTGGATGATGATGCTTTGGCATGACAGTTCAATACATACATACATATATATATAACACACACACATACATACTATTGAAACATGGACTTACATGTGGTGAGACTCATATCCACTCAAAACGTTAAGCCAATGAGTGATGATACATCATCATCATATAACCTATGTATTTTATCTCAAAGTGTCCGATGTGGGACAATATTCTCAACACCCGCCCTCTCGTTACCTCTCAAAGTGTCCGATGTGGGATAATATTCTCAACACCTACCCTCACGTGGTAACGTGGCTTGACATACACATGCGCCTTAGATACCGCCCTCAATCGCAAATCACAAGCCATGAATGAACATCTGGACTTGAGTGAGAGGAGATAATAAATGGCCAATCATGGGTCAGGCAATGTGTGACTCCACATTTTAAACTGGTTTTGATACCATGTTGAAACTTGGGCTTACACGAGGTGAGGCCAATATCCACTTAAAACCTTAAGGCAATGGGTGGTGGTACATCATCCTCATATAACTCATGTATTTTATCTGAAAGTGTTTGATATGGGATAATATTCTCAACACATACATATATATACACACACAAATACATACATATATGTATGTATGTACGCGCGTGTATGTGTACGAATCTACACACACACATATATATATGTATATATATATATGTGTGTGTGTGCAACTGGTCTTGGAGCAACTGGTAAGTTTGTTGCTTTGGCCCCTCTCCAGACCCTGGGCAAACGCGGAAGCCTAGTACACCAGCAAACGCGAAAGCCTAATGTACCAGGAACGTGCTTTTATATAGATGTGTGTGTATATATTTGTATGTATTATATATACACACACATACGTTGCAATACTACTATGTAGTGAAAGAAGAATCGACATAAATCATTATTATAAATGGTTTATTTCCAAGTGTTATCACTACAATACACGGCGAGGATCCATGATTTTCAAGAAGGATATGCACACTAATCTATTATAGTCATAATCATAAAATGATAATACAAAATACATTTAAAATTTAAAAATATACATAGAATTTAAAACAAACCCAAACAGTAGAAAATGTAAATTAAACTGCAAATATTTTCGTATAAATTTCCTTTTTGGAAGCATTTATAAATGTTCACATGATTCATATCATTTAAACTCTACAATGTCGTCATCGTCAATGAATATTCTAAAGTACTGGTTGCTAATATTCCCGTGAGTTAAACTCAAAATGATTCTTTAAAATATTTTTATGGGTAGTTTTCCATATTTGATGATTATGAAGAAGAAAAAATATCTAAACAAATAAAATGAGTTATTTGTGAACGTTGATGTTATAGATTTGTAGCCATGCATATGTACTTGTTAGGTTCAGATTCTGAAGAGACTAAAAGTGAAGAGTCTAAAAGTGAGGCAAAATATGCGGTCTTTAATCACGCTCGCCACATGTACAAAAGCAGTTTTTTTTTAAAAAAAGTGTAGCTCCCCCTTCTTTAAAAAACTGCTTTTGTACATGTGGCGACGGATGATTGGAGGCCTCATATTTTGCCTCATTTTTAGTTTCTTCAGATCTGAACCGGTACTTGTTATAGGGTGTTAACGAACAGAGCCAAGATAAATATCAGGTTTTCGAATTTAGATTCGTTTAGTTAAACAAACTGTTTGACTCAGTTCGTTTACTGTAACAAATTCTAATTTTTGTTTGAGTTCGGCTCGTTAATACCCTAGTACTTGTCGCTTTTTTTGTTTTTCCCCAAAGTGGGTGTAACCAATTATGATTATTCCTTAAACTTTTATCTAAAGACGAGTCTTCGGTCAAACTTTGGAGTAATACTTGTCCATTACCGTAAAATAGAAATCGTTGAACAAATTCATGTGATTATCATCATATTGTTTCATCAAAAAAGGACAAATACATTCACTGTACGTTATCTGAAAATGTTATTATGTGCAATTTATGGTTAAACTTAATTACGTCATTATTAAAATAGATCTAATATTATGGTGACAACTATCTTCTTTTCAAAAGGGAAAAAAACCCTAAGCAATCCAACTAGATGGTCAGCCTTTTCATACTATGTTCTTGGAAATATAATTTCATAAATTGAAACAAGATGGATATGTATACTTTAGTAACTAATTTTTTTTCATCAAAAAATACATTAATTGAACGATATCTGAAAATGTGGTTATGTAGGTTTATTAAAATTTATAATTTATTGTTAAAATTAATCGCGTCATTTATTAAAATAGCTCTATTATTATGGTGAAATCTATCTTATTTTCAAAAGAAAATACCCTAACCAATCCAACTAGATGGTCAACCTTTTCATAATATGTTCTAATGATCTTTTGCAATTATAGTTTCCTAAATAGGAAACAAGATGGATAAGTATAATTTAGTAACTGACATTTCCCCCCTCATCATATGACTCATCCAGCACAGTTAAATTATCGTTAATAGAATAACTAAACCGATTGACACAAACTATCTAACCACAGATAAAACGAACAAGGTAGCTTTAAATTTAGGGTTAATTACCCTTCAAGTATAGCATAATCTCCCTTTCCCCCTAATGTTTTAAAATACACCCTTAGGTACCTTCAAGTTTGGGTTAAAGTAGGAAATGACATAAAAAAGTGACACATGGCAATGAAACTAACATGAGGCTGAAATGTCAAAATTGCCCCTGCTGAAGTTGTTAAAATTAACAGCATAAACGCCTTATTAATCCCTTGGCTAACATTAACACACCCGGGAGTATGTAAACACGAACTCCCACGCTTTATTCTTCCTGTGTAGCATCAAACAAATGCAAGATTGGAAACTACCCTGGAATTCTTCCACTATCAGTTGATGTTTGATACTGATGAAGCAATACAGTGAAGCAGTCCAGCATTAAGCACAAGGAAGACCATCAATCTCAAACAACAAACTTTACTCATTTAATAATCAATCTCAAATTACAAACTTCACTCATTGGAACTTCCATAAGAATTGCTCATCTATCTTGCTCAACTTCCCATCGTCAAGTCGCTTTCAAGTCATGATCTTTTCGACATTTCCCCACGTCTTCTCCCCTTTCCAAAGTTCTATTAGAATGACCCTTGCTAACCTTGGTCATCCAGCCTTACCATAGCCATTAAGCCATGATACCCAAATCCTCCACCATAAAAAACAATATACCTCTTAGTTTGCTACATAATTCGTTTTTATGGTCACGGCCGATGAAAACATCTTTTATATGGCCTACAGATTCAAAGGTGTCTAGGACTCCAGGGAATACAGATGAACATGCAATGTGTTCATCATAATGGCTAACAGTTCCGGTGATAGGACCTTTGTATCGCCCCGACCCGGACAGCGGAATCCGAACCGGTTCACCCGTCGTAGCTTACTGAGAAGACTACAAGACGTCTCATCTCTCGAATACACATTATCGATGACGTAAGAGAAATAAGCGCGGAAACATATCATGTCAATCTAGAACATCAAATTAATACGTCCAAGACAACGTGAATATCCAATGTATATGATCGCAGCCATCTAAAACCTCCAATGAATAACAAAATAAACTGAAACAAACGGAAAACAGTTTCGACTCACTAATCAATCTCCTCAACAAGGTCTAGGCATCCCATTCTGCCCACTCGCCGTCATCCTCGATAAAGATCATGTCATACTCAGGTTCTCCTGTATCACAAAGGCAGTACCCTTAGCGAAAACGCTAGCAAGTAACCCGCTTATAAGACATACGGGATCAACACATGGCAAGACATGAGTAGTAGGTAATTCAAGGGAATTGTGGGGCACATGTCTTGTAAGCTTCCAAATATAGAAATGAGTCACGTAATAGCAAGTACAGCAATTCGAAATGCAATTAACAAATCAATATCAATCAATTAACGTGAGCATTCATTCCACAACGACTCTCGTGATGCGTGACAAAATATGCACTACACTACACAATCACATATGCATGAACCTTTTCTTTTTAAATCAATGCAATGCATGTCACAATGTCCGATTCCTAACTCATTACCTTGTAACGCACCCCGGCTTATATTTCCATCCCGGTTAATGTTACAAGCTCATATGCTCTGTGATGCACCTCAGCTTATATTTCCATCCCGATTAACATCACAGATCTCTAAAACTCTACAATGCACCTCGGCTTAAATTTCCATCACGATTAACATTGTAGAGGACTTTATACCCTGTAACGCACCCCGGCTTATATTTCCATCCCGGTTAACGTTACAGTCTTTTGTGTCCTGCAATGCACCCCGGCTTAAATTTCCATCCCGGTTAACATTGCATTTCACCTTCACAAATCTGTGCCGAAGCACATCTCTTTTTCAAAACCTTATGCAATGCACGTGCCATGATGCCGACTCCTTGTACATTCACATTTCACATTCACGTATGTAGTACATATTCACATGCGCAAGTACAAGCAACACACACAAGAGTTCACTCACTTACACATCAAAACTTAGGCTTCAACTAACTCGTCAACACTTAGCCTTGATCTTAAGGTTCACAACCTACTGCAAGTGTCTTATCTTTCTTTCGTTGACTCTCTAACACCTCGTACGTTCATTTCCTAACCCACCTAAGTCATTCACACCGAAACCCGATTCGAGAACTCATCGAAGTCACCAAGTTGATTCCCCATCCTAGGTCACGTTCTCAAGGCTTAAACTACCTTTAATCAGGTCTTAAGAAGCCTCTAAGGTCACCCAAAGGCTCCCCGAACTTCTCTCTTTCTTCCTCTATTTTCCACAAAATTGGCGGTCTTCATTCCCTAGCTTCGATCGATCGATGTCCAACTGGGGACATCGATCTCTTCCACTTCGATCGATCGATGTCCTACTGAGGACATCGATCTCTCAGGCTTACTCACATCGATCGATCGATGTCCAACTGGGGACATCGATCTCTTCCACTTCGATCGATCGATGTCCTACTGAGGACATCGATCTCTCAGGCTTACCCACATCGATCGATCGATGTCCTTCTGGGGACATCGATCTCTTTACTTCGATCGATCGATGTCCTACTGAGGACATCGATCTCTCAGCAACCCGTACATCAATCGATCGATGTCCAACTGGGGACATCGATCTCTGACATCGATCGATCGATGTCAGCGCTATTCCAAAACTGTTTCTGCGATTTTCTGCAGACCATCAACCAAGTGATTCCAAACGTATCCAAATTCATTCAAGCCTAACACCCTGCTATGGTCACATGCTTAGACTGCAGATTCAAACGCTACGCACCTGACCAAACAATGATTCAATCCTAGTACGCTCTTTCATCAACCACACCAAACCAAAAATCCCACCTTTTTTCCCTCAAACCCACGCAACATCTAAATCACAACAAGAAGGAGTTCACGGGGTAGGGATTTGCAGGATTTCACATACTCAACAATAACCACGAATGCTTTTCATATACATCGGCCAATTCTCAAAATCAAAACACATAGATCATAGACAAATAATCACAAAACGAAACTACTGCATGGTGATCCAATTTGATATCAAAATAGGCCGTTTATCTTTCACAAATCGTAAGAACTTATGAGAAAGTTACTTGCCTTTGCTTACTCGAGAACGGATTGAAGAACGAAGGAAGATTGGATGGCTTTCTGAAGAGATTCTTCTCCTAGGGTTGAAGGGGCCTCCAAATCGCCTAGGGTGTGATGAGAGCGTCGGTTTTCTCTGCGCAATGAGAAAACTGACTTCTCGTCAGTTTTTATATGGAAAGGGGAAAAATTTGAAGTTTCTAAATTATATCTATTTTCTTATTTATCTTAAAGGATAAACTTTAATTATTTAATTCTAAAATTAAATACCATTTAATGCTAATATTTAATCTTCCCATTAATTTCTAATTAATCTCATACTTAATGTTTAATTCATTACCGTTGACCGTCATTAATCTCTCCTTTAATTCCTTCTTTGACTTTTAATTATCCTACGGAGGGTGCGGGGCATAACAACCTTGACGGACTTCACGAATGGGAATATGAAAGATTGCAAGTGAAGACCGTGTTTTCCACTCAAATGGGCTATCCAGTGAGGGACTATCGTCCAGCTTCTGTTCCTGTTACCACGTCCTGCAAGAAGTTAATAAAATCTAAATAGGCAAAGATCTATGCTAAACGGGTGCAAGTTAATGTCCAGTTGCGTGATGGAGAAATACATCAAAGTCGTTATATTCGTCGCCATTGAGATTGGAGGCCACGGCTAGGAGCGGTGGCACCTGGCAGCTGCTCCTTGTAGAAGAGAAGGAGATGAAGCTTCTTGCTTGCTTCGAAAAAAACTCACAACCCAGAGAAGAATCGAAGAAATGCTGCAGAGAATCGATAGGTTAAGCAATAGAGACAGAGAGAAGAAGAGTAGGAGAGAAAGAGGTGATGTATGCAATGAATGTGACTGCTGCATCGTGTTTTATCATTGTAGATGAGGGTAAATTAGTCCATTTTGTGTAAAATTATGGAGGGAATGATAATATGACCGTTGTATGAGGTTTCATTGCTACTTGTCTTTTTTATGCCATTTCTCAATTTACCCTAAGCTTGAAGGTACCTAAAGGTGTATTTTAAAACATTAGAGGTGCAAAGAGAAATTATGCTATACTTGAAGGATGTTAAAAGTAATTAACCCTTAAATTTAAGGTGGTGTTAGAGGCAGAACAATAGTGTTCAGGGTAGAACAATATTTTAATTAATGACAAAATTAAGCTTTTAATTAGAGTACTTTTTTTTAGTAATGATTAGGTTAGTGATCTATTTCGACCAATTTACTAAATCTCATTTATTTAGTTTCCTTATATAACGTTGAAGAAAAACAAAAGCTACGGTCGTTCTATAAATCAACCGATTACCAGGAGACTTTTTTTTTCTTTTTTTGGGCGTAGCTGCTGTACAAATGCCTCTTTTTTTTCTTTTTTTTTTTATAAGCTGATGGACATGCTTTTGATGCGCCAATCAACAGAGTTGCACCCATGCACCCACAAACAAAGAAAAAGAAAGAACAGAGTTGCACGCCAATCTTCTTTTGTTTTCCCGTACAACCACGACATTCATACTCATTGTATTTTAACGACATCAAATACTATTATTAAGGTCTTGAAAATATGAGAGTTAGACAAATAATATATCAATTCCAAAAAATAGAGAGTTTGTTTCCGATGAGACCTCCGACGTATCTTTTTTTTTCGTTTGCTTATTATTAGTCATTTTCTCTTGAAAATATTCTTCTACTTTGACTTTAATATAATTTAAAAATTCGAATTATTTTGATCACTATGAAGTTATGAGAGAGAGTAATTAACACTAGAATTATAGGAGTAACTCAGGTTACGGTGAATCAATTTGGTTTCATGTCAGGACGGTCAACTACGGAAGCAATACACATCCTAAGGAGAATGATGGAGAAGTATAGGGAGAAGAAGCGCGATCTACATATGGTTTTCATCGATCTTGAAAAAACATATGATAGTGTACCACGTATACTGATTTAGGATAGTCTGGATGCAAGAGAAGTTACTATGAAGTATATAGACATAATTAGAGATATGTATGCTAGGATGAAAAAAAACCGTCTGTACGCATGTGGGAGAATACAAACTTCTTCTCGGTGGAGGTAGGCTTCCATTAAGGGTCTGCTTTGAGCCTATTTCTTTTCACAGTTCTCCTCGACGAGTCGTCAAAGGCGTTCCAGGAGTCAGTTCCGTTGTGTATACTTTTTGCTGACGATATTGTATTAGTCATCGAGAGTAGACATACCATGAGTATGAAACTGGAGCAGTGGAGAGGGACTTAAGAGAAAAAAGACCTAAGGATTAGTCGTTCTAAGACCAGCACAGCCGACTGTGAGAATAGACAGCTCACCATCGAGGGTCAAGTGGTACCACAGGTAAGTAAATTCAAGTACTTAGAATCATTTGTACAACAAGATGGGGCCATATATAAGGATGTAGCGCACCGAGTTCAAGTAGGTTGGTGTAGGTGAAAACGGCCTCAAGGGTGATGTGTGACAAGAATTTTCCATCTAAATTAAAGGAAATTTTTTTAGGGTGGCAGTGCATCTGGCAATGTTATATGGAACATACTGATGGGCCATCAAGAGGACACAATCGCAGAAGATGGAAGTGACAGTGATGAGAATGCTGAGGTAGATATGTGGACATACAAGGCTAGACCGGATCAGAAATGAGGTATTTAGGAAAAATTTAGGTGTGGCTAGTATAGCGGATAATATAAAAGAGGAGAGACTGAGATGGTTTGGGCATGACAAGCGAAGACAGACAACGATGTCTGTCAGGGCAATTGAAAGCCTCATCATAGAGGGAAAAAGAAGTAAAGGCAGTCACAAACTGACTTGTGATGAGCAGATTAGGCACGACCTACTAGATTTGTACGTCTTTGAGGATATGGTTTAGGATAGGAGCTCATGAAGACGAATGATTATGGTTAACGATGTTTAGGCAGGATAGGGACACCTTAGAGTATATTTAAGGGCTTAGATACTCTATCAACTTTAGGTTGACTTTGTACTTCTTTTATGTTTGTCTTTCTATTTCATTATTTGTCTGCGGTAGGTACATATAGAGTCGAGGGTCCACTGGAAGCAAACTCTCTATCCTTTGGGATGGAGGTATTGTTTGTCTGACTCTTACCCTCCTCAGACCCTAGCGATAGCTTGATGTCGTTGAGATATACTGGGTATGCGTTGTTGTATTGTTGTAAAATTAAGTTTTTCTTTTATGCAGCATACAAATTTTTGAATAACATAACCTATAATTAAGAGGGGAAAAAGACTCATAAAAATAACAAAAGATATGTTTCGGATGCTAAATATACAACAAAAAATCGAGAAAGATAAATGATGGTGAAAACATAAAATTGGGAGTAACCCTTCCGTGCCCACTGCCCAGTAATTGAAGGTAAAAAGAGAAATATAGGAGGATAATTAAGAGAAGAAATCATAAATTAAATATGAGATGTTTGTAGCTAGAAGGTTAACTTTGTCTTTTTATTAAATATTGTTATGCCTTTATCATAATAGCTCTTATCACTGGTCTTAAATTTAAGGGGGGAAAGAAAAGAATGTTGGGAATTAATTCGAGATACGTGTAATGCGCAGCACGTTGATAAAGTTTATACGAATTAATCATAAGGTGGACGTTATGTATGATAATATTATATGTCACATATGTCACGTAATAATATTAATTGTTACGTAAAACATCCACACGTTAAGTGATCATCGGGTATGTTCGTGGATGTATAGTGTGGTCTAAATGGAAACCCCGAATATGTAGACAGTCATATGGTCAGAGACCGCGATGGATGGGCTCAAAGTGCAACAACCATAAAGTTACGACATCTGGTCCCCGAGGGGCGACAACCCACGTGTGACTTGTAGATAATTGTTGGCACAATAATTTAATATTGGATAATATTTAATAGGAAGATAAGGTTGAGTTTTAAATTTAAGATTAAATTTAAAACCTTATACCTATCAGATCCTTCTATCCCCTCTATATGAAGAACGCTTCATCTCCTCATATGATGAGAGGGTGAAAAAACGGCTGCATACAGAAAAGAGGGAAGGTGTGCCAAGTTTTCTATAAAGTCCACACTGCCTAGCCTCTCTATCGGGTAAAGCAGTGAATTGCTGAAACCAGTCAAGGGGTGTATCAGCAATTGGTGGGAGGTCGTGAATCCTTGGATCACGCCAGATTCTTCATCAGCCGGAACAGTTGCAGCATACGTGATCAGATTAACAACAGCAATGGAGCAAGGTATATTTTCCGCATTTTGTTACTTTGTCCATTGATTCGATTTAAACGGTCCTATTCAGGGGTTTATTAGATTAAATCCAACAAGTGGTATCAGAGCAGGCCTAATCGAATCAATTTTGTTAATCTGTTCATTCTAACAAATTAAAAAAAATGTTTTTACGGAAGAAGTTTTGATAAAGGAAAAGTTTCTATTTTTGAATATATAAAAGCCGTCAGGCAGTCAGGCATACGAACAGCGTTGGCGTTGCTGCCAGCGCTCCAGTTATCAAAGCAGAGGACTCTGGTTCGGTCCCTTGAGTCCGAAATTTCAGGAACTTTTTTTGATTTCCTGGATTTCGGTTTTATTGTTAATAAATATAAAATTCCTGTTATTCAAAGCAAAAGGAGTCTCTGATCCTGGTGGCCAGCGCCTGGGACAACCTCCTGAAGGTTACAGTTTCAATCCCTCCTTGCGAAAATATCGGCTGTTTTTATAAATTTCTGGAATTCTGTTTTTAATATATAACTAAAACCGTCCCTATTCATGCACAAACCGCGTCTGGCCTAGCGGAGTCTGCGTAATTCAATCAGACTGGAGGTTTCCAGTTCGACTCCTCATTTAGACTGAATTTTCTGAAGCCTTTTGGCTTCTGACGGGTTGGGTCTGATTCCGGGTTCAACCCGGTTCTGAACAGGGCTTCGGCCCTAATTCAGCACTTAAAAAAAAGTGTTTCAGGTGGGCTATCAGAAGCGGCCCTAATCCAGTTCAGTAAAGGGCTTTGGCCCAAATTTCAGTTGCAGAATCAAATTAAAAAAAAATCCGGAAATTAAACTGGGCCGGCGGGTCTGACCCGACCCGACCCGGTCCTAGCCTCTTTATTTATTTTAATTTCAGTTTATATTTATTTGGTATATTATTATTATTTTGGATAAAGTAAATAATAATAATTTTTATTATTATTATTATTTAAAGTTCATTTTACGGAAAATAGTAATAGTAACAAATTGTTGTTATTATTATTTTAAACTCTCCTTTTTAAAAGAAAATAATAATAATGATGATGATAATTTAATTATTATTGTTATTATTATTAAAAGTAAAATAGTAATACTAATAAGTAATTGTTATTATTATTTTTAAAGTTCTTTTAAAAGAAATAAAGTAAATAATAATGATAATAATTTGATTATTATTATTATTATTTAAAGTTTCTGAAAAATAGTAATAATAACAAATTGTTGTTATTATTATTATTTTAAGGTCTTTTTTAAAGGAAATAATAATGATGATGATAATTTAATTATTATTATTATTGTTATTATTAAAGAAAAATAGTAATAATAATAAGTAATTATTATTATTATTTTAAAGTTCTTTTAAAGGAAAATAAAGTAAATAATAATGATAATAATTCTTTTATTATTATTATATTTAAAGATTGTTAAGGAAAATAGTAATAATAATAATAAATTCTTGTTATTATTATTATTATTTTAAAGAAATCCAAAATAATAATAATCAAGTGTTAAATTTAATTTTTGGTTATTGCATTATTATGTTTATATGTATGCAGTTATTTATTTATTTATTTATTTATGCCTTATGTTTATGCATGTTAATAAATAAATAAAATAAAGTTAAGGAACTTAACCCAATAAGGATCCGAATCTTGTTTGACCCGGTTTGACCGAGTTCAACCAAGTTAATTCGATGGGTTAAGTTGACTGAATTAAGTAACATTTATCAATCAATGCGGTTTATACTCGTGATAGATGACTCATTGAGTTGTGATAAAACACCGTACAACATAGTTTGTCTAAGAAAGCCGGTAGCGGTAATCGAGAGACCATTGTGACTCCCCGGTGGCCTGGAAATTATGTGAAATGGTAATACACCCTCATGGCAAGTGGGCATTACTGAATCGGTTTCACTTCACACTCATGTGACCCATCGTAAGGTTATATCACTTTTTATATTGATTGATAAAGATATTGTTTCTTAAATCGTAAGGAGGACTGAGCTTAGTTCAAGGTGGTTCTTATTTGAGCCGTAAAGGGAATCAAGCTAGTTCGAATTGGTTTAAGTAAAACAAAAAGGATGTTGATGTTAAGTATGCACGGTCGTGCAAAAGTGTCAGTCAGGAAAATGCGGATCATTTAGAACCATAAAGTTACGCGACTTAGCAAATGTGGGGCTTTAATATGATCCCCTTAAAGTGCGGCAATCATATCATCGCCACTATATTTGTTACGATCGTGAAGGGCATGTATGTGTTGGAGGCAATCATTGACCGGCCCAAAGGAAGGTGTGATTGTCGAAAACACATATGAGCATGGTAGTGGACCCAAATAGAGCCGGCGGTGAAGCTTTAAATGCATAGGTTAACTCATCGGCCCAAAGGAAGGTGGTTAACCCGTGCATGGAGAGCCGTCATATTGACCACTACACCCAATTGTTGGAAGGTATTGGGATGACTCCAAAGAGCCCTAATATTGGAAGACAATTGGTAGATGGAATCGGGGTTCTATTTTAATATTTTGGTTTGTATGCAGTTTAAAGATTACACGTGTTGTGTATTTAAGTCCGTTTCTTGTTTGCTTTTCAGCAATAATGTCTAACATTAAGGATATTCCCACAATGAACGGTTCAAACTATAAGCAATGGAAAGATCAATATGAGATCTTTTTGGGGATTGCTGATCTAGACAATGCGTTACAGATAGATCGTCCAGCTGTGCTAACAGACGAAAGTACCAGTGAGGAAAAATCTCACATGGCACGCTGGCTACGATCAAATCGCATGTGTCTTATGATCATGCAAAAGACTATCCTCAAATGCTTCAGGGGACACTTTTGTGAGTCCACGACGGCTAAGGAATTTTTAGCCGATCTCGAGCAAAGATATGTAAAGAATGAGAAAGCCGAGGTAGGCAATCTCTTAAAGAAACTTTGCTCGAAACAGTACCGTGGAATCCGGCAGCATAAGGGTGCATAAAGTTATGAATGCTGTCGCCATCAATTTCGGTGGTAAGAAACGCAAAGCTGCGGAAATGGTTACTGTGCAAAAGGCAAGTCAAAAGGAAAAGGGGGTGCCTACTCCTGGCACACGCAAAAGCATGACTTGTTTCTTTTGCAATAAGGAAGGACATTTAAGGAAGAATTGTACCAGTTATATATATTGTCTCAAGAAAAAGGGTACATTCTTAGTTTGTTCTGAAGTTAATTTTGTTTCGGATATAGCCACTTGGTGGGTCGATACGGGAGCCCCGACTCACTTATCTGTGACTATGCAAGGTTGCCTAAGCCATAGAAAACCAAGAGACGATGAAAGATACGTCTATTGGGGAGGAAATGGCAGCGGCATAAAGGTTGAAGCCATCGGGCATTTCAGATTGCTGTTGACATCCGGTTTCTATCTAGATTTGCATGACACTTTTGTAGTGCCATCGTTTAAACGAAATCTTATTTCGTTTTATCGATTGGATAAAGTGGATATTACGGTTATTTTGGAAATGGAAATTTCCAACTTTATCATGCTTCTAGATTGATTGGTCACGGTATAATGTCCGAAATTGATAAACTTTATTTAATAAATGTTGCTTCAAATCAGGAAACCTTGCATGTTGTAACGCGAAATGTTAAAGCAAAATTAACTAATGAGAATTCAGGATCACTTTGGCATCGACGTTTAGGACACGTGTCCAAAAACAGAATAGAACGTCTTGTCAAAACAGAAATTCTCAATCCTTTAGACTTAACCGACTTAGAGTCGTGTGTATTTTTGTGCTAAAGGAAAACAAACTAAAGTCCGAAGATATGAAGCAAATCGTTGCAAATAGTCCATTAGAGTTGATTCATACCGATATTAGTGGCCCATTTCATCCGGTTACTCGAAATGGCCACTCTTATTTTATCACCTTTATTGACGACTATTCGCGATATGACTACGTATTCTTAATTAAAGAAAAAGCGCAAGCAATAGACATGTTCAAATCCTTTAAAGCTGAAGTTGAGTTACAACTAAACAAAAGGATTAAAACCGTCAGATCGGACTGTGGGGGTGAATACTACGGTCGATATGATGGATCAGGAGAACAGTGTCCAGGACCATTTGCTAAATACCTAGAGGAAAACGGAATCGTCCCTCAGTACACCATGCCTGGGTCACCAAGCATGAATGGTGTAGCTGAAAGACGAAAACCGTACACTTATGGATATGGTGCGTAGTATGATGAGTCAAAACTACCCTACCATTATTCCTCTGGGGAGAAGCGCTTTAAAACCGCAGCTTACATCCTCAACCGAGTACCAACTAAGGCAACAATAAGGACCCCTTATGAGTTATGGACTACGCGTAAGCCTAGCCTTAACCACATAAGGGTTTGGGCCTGTCCAGCAGAGGCGAAACCTTACAGACCAAATGAAAGAAAGCTGGACACCAAAACAGTTAGTTGCTATTTCGTTGGTTACTCGGAAAGGTCACGAGGGTATAAATTCTACGATCCCACAAGTAAAGTGTTTTTCGAGACAAATTCGGTAAAGTTCTTTGAGGATACTTTGGTTCCGGGGGGAATGATTTGCATCAGCAGATCATCGAGTTAGATGAGGCACACTCAGATGCGAAGAAATGCGAATCGAACCATCTTTTGGGGAGATGATAGCATCAGCGATACCCGCACCTGAGGTACCTCATCCCAGTAGTAGTGACGCTCCACAGGAACAAGTTCATGTTCCTGAGGAAGTTACTGAAGAACCCGATGAATTGCCGGCTGATGCAGTTCAGGAACCTACAGTATCTCAAGAACAAGTGCCCCTAAAGAGATCCACTCGTGAACGGAGAAACCCATACCTAGCGACTATGTGGTGTATCTCCAAGAACACGAATTTGATATTGGTATGTTGGACGATGACCCTGAAAACGTCCAACAAGCAGTACAATGTCGAAATAAAAAAAGTGGATAAAAGCCATGGAAGAAGAGATAAAGTCTATGCATGACAACAAAGTATGGGATGTCGTCTCGTTGCCTAAAGGTTCGAAACCCGTTGGTTGCAAATGGATATTTTAAAACCAAACGGGATTCAAAAGGCAACGTAGAAACGATATAAGGCTCGACTTGTTGCTAAAGGGTTTACCCAAAGGAGGGCGTTAGACTATACGGAAACCTTCTCTCCAGTATCTACGAAGGATTCCTTCCGGATAATCATGGCTTTAGTGGCACACTAGATCTTGAGCTACATCAGATGGATGTTAAGACTGCGTTTTTAAACGGAGAACTCGACGAAACCATTTACATGGTTCAACCGCCTCAATTCGAGGTGGGAGATCCAAAAGGCATGGTTTGTCGACTAAAGAAATCCATCTATGGGCTCAAGCAAGCGTCTCGACAGTGGTTACTTCAAATTCGCCAAAGTGATTGTCTCCTTCGGTTTTGAGGCAAACCAAATTGACGAATGCGTGTATCACAAGTTCAGTGGGAGCAAGTTCATATTCATGATCTTGTACGTAGATGATATACTGCTTGCAACAAACGATGTAAACATGTTAAGCGACACCAAAGCCTTTCTGAGAAAGCATTTTGAGATGAAAGACCTTGGTGAAGCCTCATATGTGTTGGGACTTGAGATACGAAGGAATCGTTCCCAAGGTATCTTAGGTCTCTCACAACAGGCATACATCGAAAAGGTGTTGAAGCGGTATATAGCATGGATAAGTGTAAACCACTTAATACCCCTGTGGCAAGAGGAGAAAGTTTAGTCTGAAACAATGTCCCAAACAGAGTTTGAATGTTCGAAATGAGGAATACTCCCTATGCTTCGGTAGTAGGGAGTATAATGTATGCCCAAGTATGTGCACGACCAGACTTGGCATTCATTACGGGAATGTTGGGCAGATACCTCTTTGATCCGAGTAAGGATCATTGGACCGCAGCAAAGAGGGTGCTGAAATATTTACAAGAAACGAAACAACACGTACTGACGTATCGGAGATCTGATAAGTTAGAGATCACTAGATATACAGATTCCGATTTTGCTGGATGCTATGATAGCATGAATCGACCTCAGGTTATGTGTTTACCCTAGTCGGAGGTGCGATCTCATGGAAAAACACGAAACAGACCTTATTGGCGTTCTCCACTATGGAGGCGAAATTCGTAGCTTACTTTTATGCATCCAATCAGGAGATATGGCTTCGCAATTTTGTCACAGGGCTGTGGGTATTGGAGACTATCTCGTCTCCAATGAGGATTTACTGTGACAGTAAAGCTGCGGTGCTATATTCAAATAACAACCGGAGTTTCATCTAAAGCGAAATACATAGAGATGATGTATCTGGCTGTTAAAGAAAGAATTCTGAGTGGTCTGATCAGTATTGAACATATCAGTACAGACTCTATGGTGGCCGACCCTTTGACTAAGGCCGTGGAACCGAGTGTGTTTCACAAGCATGTTAGCCGTATGGGTCTTAGTCCAGTTGAGGATGTTTTATCCTAGTGGGAGTCTGTGAGGTTTTTTCTTGTGTTCAATAAAGTTGTTTATTTCAGACATACAGTATAATGTACATTCCGGTTATATTAAAGTTTTTCTGCAGAAGTAATATACATTAAGCAGTTACGGCATACATTCTGAATTCTATTGATCTCGCTAAAGAGGGCCAAGTTGGAATTAGATATGTATGATCACTTAGCATATTAATTCCACACTACATATCCATTTCAGTATCAATGTCATTCAGTATATTGTTAGCATCATGATTTAAGAGGGACTAGCCACTAATTCAATGTGGGGACGTGCGCCTTAAGTCTTTTGCTAACATTTACTGATGGACCGGAAAAGGAAAGACACACTAAAGGACATAAGGTATATGAGCTCAAAAGGGTGACATATAATCTTTAAGTTACATACATAGTCCAAGTGGGAGATTGTTGGGAATTAATTCGAGATACGTGTAATGCGCAGCACATTGATAAAGTTTATACGAATTAATCATAAGGTGGACGTTATGTATGATAATATTATATGTCACATATGTCACGTAATAATATTAATTGTTACGTAAAACATCCACACGTTAAGTGATCATCGGGTATGTTCGTGGATGTATAGTGTGGTCTAAATGGAAACCCCGAATATGTAGACAGTCATATGGTCAGAGACCGCGATGGATGGGCTCAAAGTGCAACGACCATAAAGTTACGACATCTGGTCCCCGAGGGACGACAACCCACGTGTGACTTGTAGATAATTGTTGGCACAATAATTAAATATTGGATAATATTTAATAGGAAGATAAGGTTGAGTTTTAAATTTAAGATTAATTTAAAACCTTATACCTATCAGATCCTTCCATCCCCTCTATATGAAGAACGCTTCATCTCCTCATATGATGAGAGGGTGAAAAACGGCTGCATACAGAAAAGAGGGAAGGTGTGTCAAGTTTTCTATAAAGTCCACACTGCCTAGCCTCTCCATCGGGGTAAAAGCAGTGAATTGCTGAAACCAGTCAAAGGGTTGTATCAGCAATTGGTGGGAGGTCGTGAATCCTTGGATCACGCCAGATTCTTCATCAGCCGGAACAGTTGCAGCATACATGATCAGATTAACAACAGCAATGGAGCAAGGTATATTTTCCGCATTTTGTTACTTTGTCCATTGATTCGATTAAACGGTCCTATTCAGGGGTTTATTAGATTAAATCCAACAAAGAAAACCTTTTTTTAGAAAAACCCAGTCATAACTTATAAGTAAAGTCACATGTCCCTTGGGTACTTATCCCAAAAATAAATAAGACCCATCCAAAAAAACTGATTGCACGTATGAGAAAATATCGTATTAACATTTTTAATTATTCCAGATGATGTTAATCTTTTTAGGGCTGTATGCGAATCTTTAACGAACCTAAATCTGAATCTGATCTCAAACAAATTTTAAGAAATGCAAACTCGCCATGAACCCAAACTCGAAAATGAGTCTTTCAAAAATATTATGAGTCAAACTCGAATGGAGATAGATTTGTTTAAATTCGATTCGCATATAGGATTAAATCTTTTTCCGATACATAAGTTCCCATCTACATATAGCAAAATATATCTATAGATTGTAAAATAAATAAATGAAATAATGCTCCCATGTATATTTCAGTTTGTACTCGGGTTGTGTGTTGCTCTAAAAGGTACAATGTTCGATTCTAGGAACACGCACACTGTGTGTGTTTCACCTGCTGTATAAGCCAAAGACCCATTTTGCAGTGGACATCTTGTGTGGATTCCTTGTGTATGACCTCCCCAACATAAGGTGCCGCTGAGATCTTGATTTACATCCTCTCCAATGTTCTCTTGGGGGTGGAGGCGTCTCTTGGTCCGGTTTGCGATGAACATCTCGTGTGGACTCTTTGTATATGAGCTCCATCTTGTGTGGACTTTTTGTGTATGACTTTTTCAACCTAAGAAGCCATCGAACTTTTGATTTGCATGATCTATAATGGTCTTTGAGACTGAAACATCCATAATGATTTTTGAGACTGTAACGTAGGACTCTCAAGAGGACTTTTGCTCCAATAAATGAAATAATAATATATAAATTTGTTTGGTTCGATGCGCATGGCGCATGCCAAACAAAAAATAACATTAGATTCCACTTGCACACAATTGCAAATATACTTCTTCCTCCAGAGGTCATGAGATATTATAACAAGCAAGAGACTTAATGTTTTTTTTGGCTTTTACAGAGAAGTTTACTCGGAAATAACGAAACCATAAACAAATCACACCCAGAAATACAAAACCCCGTTGGGTTTTCTTCGAAATTCAGATTCTCCAGCGTTGGATCTCTATGAAATTGAAATTTCTCATTGAATACTGTATTTTTTTCTTCCCTCTTTTGTTATCTGTCAATTCAAGGTTTTTGCATTATGTGGTGGGGAAAGAAGGACGGGTACTTGAAAGATCGTAAATAAGAAGATTTAGGAAATGGGTTCGAAGAAAGAAGAACCACTTCTAGCAAGAAGACTGCTTCTGCATCTCAAGAGACAGATGTTTCAGGCAAGTTTTGATGCAACCTATTTGGCGGAAAAAAAAGTTTGTGTTTGTTATTTGATCTGCGGTTTTATTTGGGATTTTTCATCAGATTGTCCTGATCTCCACACCTTTAGAATGTAGACAGTCATGGATCTCATTTACTTAGTTGGGGAAAATGAGTAAAAGCTAGTGACTCTTCTGATTTTGATTCATTCATATGCGCCTTATTGTTTCTCCGTTTCTGCAGAACTGTTTGATTAGTTGGACTATAGGGAGTTCTGAGAATAAGTAGTTGTTGACCGAACGTATTCTGATTTAGAAGCTGGGTTTAGCATGTCATTCTTCTGAAGTATGGTTCTGTATTTTGGGTTTTTAGTTTAGCTCATCCAAGGTTGTCCTGGTTGCCAGCATTTAGGGTAGAAGAAGCAAGAAATCAATCCAAGTGGTTTTGATGTTGAAAAGCTTAGAATGACCATTGATATGGCTAATTTTGAGTTCGATAAAGGGTCAATTGAACAACCTTGGTTTTGACTAGGGAATGAGAAGTTATGGATGAGCCAGTTGATAAGGGATTGTCCACAGAAATAATAGACAACCATAAAGGGAAAACTTGTCCAGTAATTCTAAAAAGGTCCAGTGGGAAGAAGTAGAGACGTGAATTGGGTCATATTTACCTAGACAATGGAATGAAAGCAGTTATGGGCTGAAGGGCATAGTCCCTATTCAGTTGTTTCGTGACCTGTCACTATTATTTGTCTAGTCCGCCTTAGTTGATAGCTGATGTTGTCATCTTGCTTCCTCCTGTTAATAATCTTGCATTTGGATGGAAAAGTATTGTTCTGCTTGGGATATGCATATTCCGGCATCCTTATGTGGACTTTGTTTGCAGTTGCAAGCATGTTTCAAGCGGTTTTTTGGGTGTCAAATGTTCAATAGGTTATTCATTATTATTTCTTGCAGATCTTCCTCTCAACAGTAGGTTTTCTTTAATATACGCTGGTAAGATAATTTATACATTAACTACAAACCTATTACTTAAAAATTTGGTGTATTATAATAGAACTGGAAAGGATGTTCATGGATGTTGTTTTCTCTCAACTATTCTTTTTCCTACATTATGATCAGCTCAAGTGTGGTATGAGAATCTTTTTCTGTTCTGTGTTGTCTAAATGCCAGTGCGGTTCAACTTCTCGCTGATGACAGTTTATGTAATGACAAATGTCGACTCTGTTCATGGAATCTAGACCATGGTGAAATCAACCTATAATTCTGGTTGTATTTGCAAGAATTTAGGGGTCTAAACTGTCAGACTAGGATTTCAATTATAACCTGTTAGAATTGTTGGAGACCTTTGGTGAAAATAATGTGTTAAATAGAAGAATTTCTCACTTACAGGAAGAGAACAAATTATTGCTTACAAAATAGAACGAGGTGTTTATTAGAAAAAGAGAGCAAACTCTTGGTAAATGCTAGAGAATTAAAGCAGGTAAAATAAAGTTTTATTTTGATGAAGTGCAGTTCTCAATATAGGTGCAGATTCCTAGCTGCTATGAGGTTGATCTGTACATGTTAAACTTAAAATGTGCAGGCGAATGTGTGAATGCTTAATCTTATTGGATTGTAGTTACCCGGGTAGCGTGTTAGTGTGGAAAATGAGAGGGTTTAGTTGCTGGGAATGCAAAAGCAGTCATGACTATTCAGCCTTTTGTTTTGTGAATTCTAGAAGTTTCCCTGTAATCTTGTCTTGAAACTGGTACTGCTGGTCTGTGACTACAATTTTTGTCTGTTGATGCATGCCAATCCTTGGTATTGTCTGTGCGTCAACCTTTGTAACTAAAGTAGGATCAAGGAGATTTACCAGTAATGGCTTTTAAGACACAAAATGGTCTGGAAAGTTTTCGGAAAATTTAGACATTTCCCTCAAATTGGTGCAAGGCGATTAGTTTAAGTTCACTTTGAAGTTGGCCAAGTTTTTTTTAAGCATGTGAGGTTGATTGATCCCGGTATCATTTGGGATCGTTAAAAGCTATGTCAAATTGTTAAATTAGTGAATTTGACTCAAATCACTTATGTAATGGATGTAAACCAACCAATCTATATTAAAGAGTGCACTTTAAGGATCAATACGAGTAGCGGATTGCATATTATATATTTTCATTAATGATGGCTTTTGCAGTGAATAGAATGGGACAAAATGGTAAATTATTATGAACCAACAAATGACATAAATCATCGGTTAAATCTTGTTTCATGTCAAGTTTCGTTTAGTCGAAAAGGACTCAATATTGCTTAAAATCATGACTGTAATCCCACTATATAGCTATACTTTCCCCTTACAGGTTTTTTTCCCCTTTCCTTTTAAAGAATAACATCATAGGTGCACGTGATGGAAAGAGTCACTGGAACAAATATAAGGCAAGGCCTTCAAGCATTGCACATTGTGGGAGCTTGGAAGCTCTCTGCTGTCTTTTACTGCTTTTGTTAATTTGAAGCAGAAAATTGTACTCCCCCCCCCCCCCCCCCCCCCCCAAAAAAAAAAAAAAAAAAAAAAAGAGAGAGAGAGAGAAGCTGAAACTTGATAGATATGGCAAACCCAGAGAGTGATATTGCCACATTCCTGCATCAACCTTACCTTTGAATCCAAATTGAGGAAGCTGCTAGAATTTCAGTATCAATTCAACTATCTAACTAAATAAAGTCAAAACCTCAAAAGTTGTTAGAATAGGAGTTCTCTTCTCAACATTATTTGTGAGATCTTCCTGTACTTTGTCATTGCAATTACATTATCTTTTCTTAAAATTAAAATACCATTTTCCTTTGTGTGTTTGCGTGTGTATGAGATAATATCGCTACTGTCATCTTCATAACTTAACATTGTAGTTTATTTGAGCTGTCAGCATTCCTTTATTTTGGCAGGAATACGTGGAAGGCAACAGCAGAAATTAGAAGACTTGACTTTAATTAATCAACCTTTTAAAACATCAAAATTTTTATCTTTGCCGTTATTCAGTACCTTCGGCGATCCATTGCTTACGCTTTGGGACATGGGGCCTGGGTTATGCTTTTCAGTCTCATACTTTTGCTGGCAGGGACACTGCTTGTAACTATCGATGGCCCTCATGAAAAGGTGACTTAATGTTTCAGAAAATGCAAAGCACATTCTTGGATGAACAACTTAAGCTATTTTTTTTTCCAATTTGCTTCACACAATAACGTTTGGCAATTGACAATGACATTTTCCTTTCTGTAGCATGTTGAAGAAGTTCTTGAATATGTTAGATTTGGCTTATGGTGGTTGGCCCTTGGTGTTGCATCTTCTATTGGCCTTGGTAAGTCAAAAACTTTTGCGCTGTTCTTGAACATTTCTGGCCCAAAGAAAAGTATTACCACTCTAATTGTATTAGTCATTGTTTTCTATTGTATTTTAATTTAGGAAATCCCTTCAATGTTTTGGCCCGGCGAAAGATTTGATTACAGGGAAACCATTAAAAAAAAGGTGCAGATTAGAAACCTATAGTGTCCCAATATTGATTCAACCTTAAGTTTTTGTTTTCTTGTAGGCTTTGTTGTTTTTCTTGTGGGCTTCTCTTATTGGTATGTGCATGTTTACTAGGATGTGACAAATATACTTCATCCAAGATAGTTTCCTATCTTAATCTGCATCTTTTAAGGAAAATGATGTTTCATTTTTGCTTTTTCTTTGACAAAGATTATGGACTATTTTCAGCCAATTAATTTGATTCAGGAGTTACTTGTTTCGGTTGGATTCCTTTGATGATGTTGGTAGTGGATGACCTTGATTTTGTGTCTACTGTTGTCTTTTCAACAGTAGAGAAGGAAACCAAGAATTTGCCTGAAAAAGTATCAGACTGAATGGTCCCTGCAGCTTGTATAGTGGTTTTAAATATATCTTAGATGGGGAAGATTATGGAGCTTGTTGACTTCTAGTTTTTCTTTTATTTCTACATGTTATTGAATATATTGAAATTTCTGACTAGTAATGTTTCGAACTGAGCCTCTATTCACTGCCTTTCTTTGGGAACTATGTGGCTCTATTATTATTAGATTGTTTTTCACTTTTATTGAAGGCTTATTGCTGAAATAACTACTTTGCTTTTCCCTTGTTCTTGGTTGCAGGATCTGGTTTGCATACTTTTGTCCTCTATCTTGGCCCTCATATTGCCCTATTCACTATAAAAGCAGTTCAGTGTGGCCGAGTGGATATCAAAGCGGCACCATATGATACAATACAACTGAAGCGGGTTCCTACTTGGCTTGGCAAGGATTGTTCTGAGTTCTTTCCTCCATTATCTGCATCTTTGCATGATAAACGTGTCCCTCTGGGCAGTATATTGCCTCAGGTTCAGTTGGAAGCTATTTTGTGGGGTATTGGGACTGCACTTGGAGAACTTCCCCCATATTTTATTTCAAGGGCAGGTAGAATTTCCTGTAGTTATGTTAATTACAAAAAAAAAAAAAAAGAATTTCCTGTAGTTACCTTTATATTTGTGATTTAAAAGCAATGCTTCTGTTGAAGAAAAGGTTCAAGTTGTTTCCAACTGTAACGTTTTCTGGTGAAAGTACATCAAGTAGGATTTCCTCCTAAAATCCAAAGTTCGCATGAACCTACTTATAGCTGAAAACTTATTTTTTTAATAATCTTCATTGGATTAACTTTACTTTCTCACACACATTTGGCCTTGTGCTTCTGCTGCTTTTGATGTTTCATATTCTATTCACTTGCTGTCATTGTGCTTCTAGAGGAGTAATGCTCCTGTTATAACTATTTTTCTTAGCTTTCTGACTTCCCCTTGATGGTCATAACGAGTTATGACTATTTTGGGTTCCTTGATACTGACAAAGATTTATACGCTGTACAGCAAGCTTATCTGGCAGTACAATTGATTCCTTTGAAGAATTGGACGATATGGAAACTGAAGATAATGGATTCCTTGGAAGAAAACTGACCAAAATGAAGAGATGGTTCCTGTCGCATGCACAATATATGAACTTCTTTACCATTTTAGTGCTCGCTTCGGTTAGTCATGAATTCATGTGACATGTCAGAATCATATTCCTTTTGCAAAGTTTTGACTTTGAGCACATATTATTATTAAATTTGCAGTTACTCTAGGACTCATGACTCCCCTTTTCAACCGAACCTTTCCATGCATCTAGTCGGTTTAAAAACCTCTAACCTAAGGTTCTGGAGAAGTTCTAAATAATGGTAGAGATCTGTAACCGCTTGAAATTTGATTTCTTTTATTTGTATCTTACTTCCCCAGGTGCCAAATCCTCTGTTTGATCTTGCTGGAATAATGTGTGGGCAATTCGGAATTCCTTTTTGGGAGTTTTTTCTTGCAACATTGATTGGGAAGGCAATCATTAAGACACATATACAGGTTTGGCCATATCTAGCTCCGTCTCCTTAGCTAGTCTAAACTAGATGGTCTTGATTGTGGATTTCTTTGACCATTTGCATCGGTTATGAAGACAGAAGACAGACAGTTCTTTGAAAAATTCTCCTACAATGTTTCTGTATGCAGACTGCATTCATAATATCTGTGTGCAATAATCAGCTTCTTGACTGGATGGAAAACGAGTTGATTTGGATGCTTAGCTTTGTACCTGGTCTCGACTCAATTCTCCCCGACTTGGTTAATAAGCTTCATGCAATGAAAGACAAGTATCTGGCCACCAAATCCCCAACTCATTCAAATCTCAAGGTATATTTTTTCGATATAAACAACAGCATAAGCTCCCAACTAAATGGGTATAATTATCTTATTCTCTGGCATTTGGCAGGTTAACAAATGGGACTTGTCGTTTGCTTCGGTTTGGAATACAGTGGTGTGGTTCATGCTCATCAACTTCTTTGTCAAGATTGTGAATGCCACTGCTCAGAGGTATGTAAAGAAGGAGCAAGAGAAACACATGGATGTCTTGAAAAAACAAATCGACCGCGTTAGGCAGTTCAGATTAGGGTCTCAGATATTGAATTACAGGTTCCCCCCAGATGAAGTGGATGCTGCTTGTAACAGTCTTAGCGTTAGTGGTTAAAACTGTTGATGTCTGACTTGAAGTCATGAGTGTAGAAATAGAAAGCGTTCGCTCATGTGTGGTATATTGAGCAAAAGTGGTCTGATTTTTTCTCAGATTTCACTGATGCATGATTGATGGGTACAATAGTATGTCCTTAATCATTGATAGGAGAGGAATGGTTTAGAACATTTGGATTGGAAACTTGCAATTCTTTTGGCAATGCAAGAAACTTTTATTTGTTTTTGTTATCTCTTTAGTTTGATTTCTTTTTTGGATATACTCTCTCTTTTATTTTCAACTTGAAGATCGAGAACGATAGTTATTAAGTAGAGCATGTTTAGGACAAGAATCGTAGTTTTTCTCCATTGATTTCCTACTTCTATCGAGTGGAATCACAGAGAGGTTTCGCCCCAGAAGAGAGAAGCAATACTTAAAGCCCATCATACTCTAAAACCATTATAGGAGGCGGCAAAGATGATGTTCATTGAATGACTATTTTACGATCGCCTTGAGGGTCTCCACTGCTCCAGTCTCATGAGTATCGTAGATGATGTAAATCAGAAGCTCACCGGCATCCTATGTTGGGAGAGGTCATACGTAAGTAGCCACACAAGGTGTCCAATGTAAACTGAGCCTTTGGCCCATACAACAACGAAATAACTACACTGTGCGCGTCTCTGGAATCGAACCATTTACCTCTTGCTCTTAGAGCAACTTCCAACTCGAGTATCAACTGAGTTATGTCCTGGAGTCGCTATTTTCCAATCTTGATTTATAAAGAAAGTTATAATATATAGTTATCATTCATTCATTGAATAACTATTTTCGAATCTTGATTTATATAGAAAGTTATAATATATAGTTATCATTCCCCCGAACTGAGCTTTAGCTGGGGTAGGACAAAAGACAAAAGAAAAGATGAGACATTGGGGACTTTGTGCTGCAAATGATTAGCATATCCAATTTTTTTTTTTTTTTTAAAAAAAAACCCACCACGTAAAATGAAACAGCGTACCTTCGGTATGGTCTTGTCCACTTTATAGGGCTAAAACTACATTATTTCACATCCTTTTATCTTGAAAATTTAAACAACATGATGATTAAATACGGAAACGAAGATACAAGTGACTTTGTTAAAATAAAAATAAGAATGAGTTTTTGTAACACAATCTATTTGTACGGCCACGAGTGTGGGTTTGGCACGATACATGCAAAAACAAATGATAATTTACTTGACCAAAATTTTCCAGTCAGATTATTTAAATCGAAGGGAATAAAACATGATATAAATCAAATGTCACAATCAGTGTCTCAAGACAAGGATATTAGTGACTATATTTCTCATCTTACAAAATCGAAAAGTCACGAATTCCTTCAATCATATCATAAAACTTAAAATCGTTAATAAATAATAACAATAAACAACATCATTGTGAATAAATCTCACAACACTAATTCATAACTTGTCTATACATTCATACATTAAATCATATGTCTATCGGAAACAATTTAACTAGTCGAAATAAAGAGTCATCAGTAGCCAACAAATATGTATCATAAACCAAAGCAATAAACTTTCCTCATGTCTGCTCAATCATCTGAAAAGATAGGACATAGGATGGATTGAAATCTGCATGCTCAGTTATCATATGTCAAGTAAATCTCATTCCTATCTTCCTTTTAGTAGCTCGGAACAAGGTGCCGAGAAGACTCAAAATAATCATGTACTTAAGACTACCATACACATCTTAAAACTAGATCATCCTTTATCATGCAATTCTATCATGGCATTTCATCTTTAACCATATCATAACACATCTCCCTCTTACGTTTTTTCTCTTCCGCCGCGAAGTTCTCTCCCTTCTAGGGTTCCATAATCAATTCCTTCCACCCTGCAATTTTCGGAACCAGCTATGGAAAAATCGACCTTAGAATCCCTTCTTCTCTCGCTAAAATTAACGGATGAAGAGCGCAGAGCTATTGCAGTGCAAGAAGAAGAAATACAAGACGGGCTTGAGGAGAATCGTAGAAGCTTACTGGGGAAACTCATCTCTGACCGTGAAGTCCCTAACAAAGGAATCCAAACTGCCCTACAAAAATCATGGAAAACCACGGGTTTCTAACTCACTCGAATGGAAGGTAATATTTTTCGGTTCACCTTTAAATCGGAAGCTGATATTGCACGGGTTCTTGATGATGGCCCATGGTGCTTTGATGACCGTCTCCTTGTCGTTCGAAAATGGCAGGAGAATTGGGTCTCAGACCCTCGTTTCTTCGATTTCATAGATTATTGGATACATTTGCATGGCCTTCTTTATTTTTCACAGAGAAACTATGTAAGAAAATTGTGCAGGATTGGGAAAACTGTAAGTTGGGACAGATTAGGAGTGAAAAGGGGTTTGGCACAAAATTCTTTCGTTTTAAAGTCGCAGTCGATGTTACGAAACCCATTCGGAGATTCTACTGTGTTAAACTTGATGGTCAACAACAAGAAAGGGGCTTCCTTCAATATGAGCGGCTCCCCAAAATTTGTGTGCATTGTGGGCATATCACCCACACATAATTACACTGTAAACTGCGGAAGAGTGAGGCGACGGTTGAAGAACTTAGAAATGCGCCGTATGGAGAGTGGCTATATGCTAAGAGAAATTCACTGCTGCTACATGAATTCATTCTAGCAGATGAAACAAAGGCACCCCGAACAGAGTTTCCCTTGATTATGTCGACCCTTGTGGATAATCAAGGCACTGGCCACTTTGAAACCCTGGAATCAGAGCCTAAAATTCCTACTATATATGAACCTCTTACACCGAAACACCAAAATCTCACTGAAGTGACTATAAGACTATCCCCAAATGCGGAAAAGGATTTGAAAGAGAATATGGTCCTTATTGACATGGAGACTCAAAGCTACTGTATGGAGAATAATTACCCTCGGGCTTTGGAGAAGCAAGCTGGTCTTTGTAGTATAAAGGATGAGCATAGAGAGTCGCTGAGGAAAAATGGCACTTACAAACGAATAAAAGGGCACGGCAATGCCCTTATGGATATCACTAATAGTGGTGATGTTCTCGGTACCAAACGAAGGATAGAGCATGATGGAGAACACAATGGAGCTAAAAAACTGAAAGAAGCATCAGGTAACAACATTTTGGCGGGGGTTGCTTGTGAGCAACACCGCCAGCCGCAATGAATTTCTTAGCCTGGAACTGCAGAGGGATCGACCAGCCCTCTGCAGTTAGATCATTTGGTAGCCTTGTCCGTGCTACCAGGCCATGTATAGTTTTTCTTTCCGAAACAAAAAAACAAAAAAAACTATGTTAATTCTGTTAGACGTAGACTCGGATTCTCAAATGGGTTCTTTGTTGATGCCGTCGGGCTTAGCGGGGGCCTTGCGTTACTTTGGAATGATGATGTTCAAGTCAATCTTATTAGCTTCTCTAAAGGCCATATTGATGCATTTGTAAATTCCCCCTCTAAGAAACAGTGGAGACTAACCGGTTTTTACGGAAATCCTATTAAAGAAGAACGACATCATTCTTGGACTCTGATACGCAGACTGCAGCAACTTTCCACAGTTCCGTGGCTGATCTTTGGTGATTTCAACGAGATCATTTATCAGCATGAGAAGGAGGGTGCTCTTGAGAGGAGCATTTACGCCATGGCTGCCTTTCAAGATGCAATTTCGGACTGTCGTTTAATTGATCTCGGCTATAATGGTTCACCCTTTACTTGGCGAAATGGACGCACGCTTGGCTCTGTTCGTTTGCGTCTTGACCGGGCTCTTGCAACCACCGATTGGATTGAAGTTTTTCCCCATCATCGAGTGTTTCACCTTACAGCCTCACACTCTGATCATTTGCCAATTTTAGTTAAGGATGGCTCTGCTGACGATGTTGCTAGACCAAAATGGGGATACACCCCTCGCTTCGAGCCTTACTGGCTTCGCGATAATGAGTTCCAAGATGTTTTTGATGCGCTGTGGTCGCGTACAACACCGATCTCTTGTGCAAAAGACCTTATATTCTCCCTGGATGAAACTAGAGCAACATTGATTTCGTGGAGTAAAAAGAAGCACGAGACGCTGACAAAACGGATTAAAAAGATTGAAGAAAAACTATCGGAGCTCCAGGGCTCTGGCAATTACCATCCAGAAAAAGTGCGTCAGCTCATGAAGAGGTTGGAGGAGGCCCAAGCAATGAGCGAAGATTATTGGAGGCAGAGAGGTAGAGCTGATTGGCTTGTTAATTCAGACAAAAACACTGCATATTTCCACCACAAAGCCTCGTCCCGTAAGGTGCGCAATACAATTTGCACCCTCCTCGATGATAATGGTACATCTCACTCTACTGAAGAGGCCATTTGTTCAATAGTTGTTGATTATTTCAGTACTCTCTTCACATCTGATAAGCCCGACATTTCTTCTTTGAGTTTCCTACATTTTAATGTCCTGAGCCCCTCTGAAAAGGAGTGTCTCACCCACCCCTATACCGAAGCAGAATTGTTGAAGGCTTTAAAACAATTGCCTAGCCGAAAATCCCCAGGCCCAGATGGGCTTCAAACTATTTTTATTCAGAAACACTGGGATATTTTAGGGAGAGATATTACAAGCACAGTGCTTGGTTGTCTTAATAATGGTGCTCTTATTGATGCTCTTAACAGTACCTATATTGTGCTTATTCCTAAATGCAAGGCACCGGTCCTCCATTCAGAATTCAGACCCATTAGTCTGAGCAACTCTACCTACAAGTTGTTGTCCCGAATGGTTGTCAATCGGTTGAAGGGGATTATGGACACAATAATTTCTTCCCATCAGAGTGCCTTTATCAGTGGCAGGCTTATCACCGAGAATGCAATTGCAGCCTTTGAGGCCTTCCACTCCATGAAGACAAACCAGCTAGGGTGCGCTAACCACCTTGCGCTTAAACTCGATATGACGAAGGCCTTCGATAGGGTTGAATGGGCTTTCCTTGAAGACGTTATGGCCAAAATGGGCTTTCCGGCTGCTTTTACAGCTCTTGTCATGCGGTGTATTAGCTCAGTTTCTTACCATGTCTTGGTTAACGATTCTCCAACTCCTCCTTTCTTGCCAACTAGGGGAATCCGGCAAGGAGATCCACTCTCCCCATTCCTTTTCATCATTTGTGTCGAAGGTTTGTCCGCTCTGATCCGGGATGCCACAATTAACAGTCAACTGATGGGGCTTCGTTTTGGACACTCTGGTCCACTTCTATCTCATCTACTATTCGCTGACGACAGTCTTATTTTTTTGGAAGCCTCACTGGAAAGCTGTTCCACCTTCATACGCATTTTATCCACCTACGAAGCGGCGTCGGGACAAAAAATAAACCCAAGCAAGTCCTCTCTTTTCTTCAGTAAAAGGATTCCAGTTTCTGAGCAAGAAGCACTCAGTGCATGCGGCAAGTATTTAGGTCTTCCCTTCATGACTGGAAGGTCCAAGAAGGCTATCTTCTCTTATGTCCGTGATAAAGTATAGAAAAAATTGAGCGGGTGGAAAGAGTGTTGTCTATCTACGGCAGGGAAAGAGGTCCTTATCAAATCCGTCATCCAAGCTATTCCCACATATGTGATGCAGTGTTTCGAGCTTCCAAAATATCTCATTACCGATATTGAGTCCATGATCCGCAAATTTTTATGGAGTTCTGGTGGGAAAGATAAGAACGTTTGTTGGAAGGCCTGGTCTACATGTTGTCAAGCGAAATTCGAAGGAGGCCTCGGATTCCGTGACCTTGCTGCATTTAACCTTGCTATGTTGGCGAAACAGTCTTGGCGGTTACTGAGACATCCCGATTCACTCTTGGCAAAGTTGTTACAAGCAAAGTACCACCCATGCGAATCTATTCTCAAGGCATCCATCCCGACTAATGCTTTATTTCTGTGGAGAAGTATTTTTAAAGGTTTTGAATTGCTGAAGCTGGGGCTTCGCTGGCACGCTGGTTGGGGCGACACTATCCGAATTTATGACGATCCTTGGTTACCTTTGGAGCCTCATTTTAGGCCTATTTTTGGTGAGCACAGTTTACAGCCGGATGCGTTTGTAAATGCGCTCTTTGATCGCTGCTCAGACCAGTGGAATGAATCTCTCATTAGGCGGCACTTTCTGGACTTTGAATGCAATAAGATTCTCAACCTTCCGCCATTAACTTTGGACTCACATGATCATTTACTTCGGCACTTCCACCCCAAAGGGACTTACACTGTGAAGTCCGGCTATCATGTCGCCCTTAAGACGAAGTCAGGCTCTCTCCCTCTGCCTTGTTCATCAGTAGGCCCGTCCCTTCTAAATCAAATACTCCGCCAACTTTGGAAGGCCCCTATTCTACCGAGGATCAAGCATTTTATGTGGTGTGCCTTACACGATTCCCTCCCAACTAGTCACAATCTCCATAAATGGAACCTTGCCGATGCCGTTTGCTTGGTCTGCGGGCAGGCGTCTGAAACGTTAAACCACCTTTTCCATCATTGTCACATCCCGCTGGCTATTGCTGCAGTTGACTCGCGCACAACTAAATGGCTCGGTATCCATGTTAACAACCTTCTTGAACTCCTTAAGGCAATATTTGATTCCGAAGGCTTGGTGGGTTTGGCCTATTTTGTTAATCTTTTGTGGCAGATTTGGAAAGCGCGATGTTCCTTTATTTTTGACGATTGTAGTGTGCGTGCCTCAACTGTTGTGGCAAAGGCTGCGTCCATTGCTGACGAATACTTGGTGGCGTGTGATGGTCTTGGTCGTGAGTCTGTTGCCAGGCGATGTGATGTCAAGTGGAAGCCTCATGATATTGGCTGTGTCAAAATTAATGTTGTCAGTTCCATTCGCAATGGACGTTTTGCTCTGGGCGGGATTATTCGAGATTGTACTGGGGCCGTCTTGACTGCCTACGGGCGGCCCGTTATGGGTGCTTTGGACGCGAAATACTTAGAGCTTGAAGCTATTAACGAAGGACTCACCCACGCCTTTCACGACAATTTTGCTTCCTTGACTGTTGAGAGTGATTGTCTGGCTGCCATCCAGCGTATTTTGCATCAAGATGAAGATTTATCCCCCCATGGACATTTGTCTGTTAAGATTAGGTCCTTAGTTTTCTGTTTCTCTTGTGTAAATTTTGTGCATATCCATCGAGAAGGTAATATGCCTGCACACCTTTTGGCTAGATATGGTCTAGAATTATCATCAAAAACTGAGTGAACTGTGAATATCCCTCATGATGTACTTGCTGCTTCCGCGGCTGATTTGCTATGAATGAAAATCGTCTTTATTATCAAAAAAAAAAAAAACCATATCATAACACCATATTATTGGTTCGTTTAAATTATCGAGGAGTGCTCTTCAAAATCTGAGACCTTAATTTCGTCTTCTTAGTAGGTGAAGAGCGCTCTTTGGCACTTTAAAGACCGGTCTCTGATTTCTAAGAGCTCATAATCTTTCTATAGACGAAGAGCGCTTTCAGAAATACTCGAGAGCTCTTCAACGTCGTAGATGCCAATTTTTTTTTATTTTTTTTTTTGCGATTTTAACATCCCAAACACACCCAAATCTTATACCAATCAAGCTTATGCTCCAATTAAGTTCCAGTCATGCTTCCATACATCAATTCCATTCCTAAACATCATATTATACACAATAAATATCATCAATCAACAATCAAGACCATATATAGAATTTAAACAACATATGAACAAAAATCTCTACCTTTTGTCTCTTGAAGTAAAATTTAGCCTAAAGGTCATGCAAAATCCAAGCTTCTACACTCTAATTCACATCCTAAATAGTCTCTTGCATTGCAATTATTCCAACAAACTCCAATTGATCCTAATTCCACCCCAAGAACTCCAACTATGTGATCAGATGAAAACTAATCAAATTAGATGAGCATACTCTCAAATGGAACCATATAATCCGATGATCTCTAATCCGTTCTTTGATTGTGATTCCAAGTTTCGTGCGATTTTTTATAAATTTTTGGAGAAAAAAAGGAGAAGAAAGCTTTGTTATCAACCCTTTCTCTTTTACATTGTTGGAAAAATCTTAAGTTATGAATATAATCTTTTTCCTCTATTTATGAATACTAAAGCTAATTATAAAAAAACTACTATTTTACCTTTATAATTATGACTAATTTTCACTTTTCGATATCATATTGTAATGTTCTATCCATTTAAATGGCCTAACTGTATCTTGAGAGGGGATTTTACTTTATGAATTTAGGTCTTTTTAAACGGTGTTTGTAGTCATCAAGAAAACGATCAACCCAAATACAATTCATTTATTTAAATTCATTATTATATGCCAAGTCATAGTTTATTTTGTTTTATCTTTTAAAGAGAGAAACGTGATTTTGACATGATCTCATATAATTATTATATTTTTAAAAAAGATAATACAAATATGCCCAAGGTTGTCGTATAAACAAGAACGTTCATTGCCGACACACTGGAATTGTCCCAAAAGTTTATTGGATTTATTCATGAAATTATCCGCATTATTCTTTTGTATTGTCGTAATTGCTATCATCACTTACGTTTGCGTCACTAACTGCATTTTAAAACAGAAATATATTAAAATACAATAACTTGTCCCATTTATTTATTATTTTTGTAGGATCAGCCAAGTCCCACACAACATGAATGCAGATCTGGTCCACATGATAATAGAATAATTAAATACATATTTATTATATTATAGTCCTTATTTTGACCATTTATCATCTCTGATTTGGTGCAAACACGAATAAATTATTATATGACAAGAAAATAAATTCGTTTCGCTTGGACCCTTCGCGTCTAATACGGACAAACTTCAAAAATTATTATTTTCTTAAAGTTTTAGTTTTATTTTTTTTTTTAAACTTTCAAACTAATTATTCAATATCATTTGAAAGGTGATCTGTTGCTTTTCTTTTGTTTTTTTTTTTTTGTTTTTATTATGATGAGTTGCTTTCGCCTAGCAACATGGTAGATCCCAACCCATCATATTAAATGCCATGTTATTTGACATAAGTATTCTTTTTTTTTTCTCTCTCTCTTCTAGAGGTATGCATTATTTTCTTTTTTAATTGTCCCCGTGACATATGCTAATGGTTTCAGGTAGGTGGTTTCGAAAAGAATGTCAGTGATTGTATCTTGCCGAATGCAAGAATGTTTCAACTCATTCCAAGCTAGCTGCATATTGTGGAAACACTATTGACCCGTGGAATGACCTGATAGACTGGCAGACCAGCTCGTCGGTTGTTCCTTTGGTGCTAATGAGCTCCTTGTGTTGTCCCTGTGCTATAACAAACATCTACTAATGAGCCTTAAGAACCTGATTTACATCTCTATATACCTGTGGGACCGAGGGTGGCAGTGATTCAACCTTTTTTTATTTTCTTTTCTAATTATAGGGAACAAAGACACATAGGAAGCAAACCCCTAGGATAAATTATTGGCTAGTTGACATTTTTAATTCATACAAGTATTTTAATATTTTTTTGGTGATTCCTGATGGAAGCATGCAGTTCATAATATTTAATCTTAAAGAATACTTTGTTTAGAAAAAAAAAGAATATTTTACTTCAGATCATGACGTAATCAGTGTTTGAACTGTTATCCTATTTATTATTAGTATATGTTTTGTCATAATTGAATGTTTTGATATTGAAACTAGTCAATCTTATACACGACGCGAATTTGACATACTTTTTGCAGGTATAGGTATGACCTTGGCGGGTTTCGTGTACAAATCGGAAAAGACCTGAAAGTTACCTGCTAAGAGTGAGTCATGTCTGTGTATACCCAGTGGCGGAGCCAGGAATCTCTTCTTGGAGGGGCACTGACAGGCTTCGCAATAGGAATACCACCGGTCACCGTTTCGGACCGAGAAAACCGACAAAATCTTCTAGACATATTTTTGTATTATAACATAAAATACGTGAAAGAAAACACATCTATCAACCAATGAACATAAAAAATAAACAATACACAACAAACAATATGCGGATCATAATTATTAAATGAATATAGTAATATACATCAATACATGTCTTTTATTTGGAGAAGGATTTGTCAAGGGATGCAAAAAGGTTCTTCGAGATGACATTGATTGAAATCGTTGCATAACTCAGTGGTGCTAAAAATTTCATTCTCAAAGTAACACAATAAATAATCTGATAATACGTCACCTCCCAACCAATTGCGTAGATCAGTCTTGACGATATTCATTGCAGAAAAATTAGAAACAAACAACTGTCACAAAAGCTAGTGTTTAACAATGGGCATTTGGAAAAGCATATTACCTTTTACAGTTTACTATCTGAATGCTGAATCAATGAACCAATCATATACGGTGTACATAGTTGCCTAGAAATTATAAAATAGTTTTCACACCAGCAACAGCCGACACTAAGGATTTAAATGCAACCTAAAGGTATGTGTAGCTCTCAACTTTGAAACGACTTTAGAACAACCAAATAAAATCATAAAAGCTGTGTAATTGTAGCATCTTCCCCAATGGAGTGGCATAACCGTATGCTGTTTTTAAATTAATATATATCAACTATCGAGCATCAGCCCTCACAGGATTCGTAAGATTAGCAACCAATTAAAAAAAAGAAACTTTCATTTTCATAAGCAAACTAATGCAAAAAAAGTCTACTAGTTTTCAAGGATTACCTTACATGTAAAAAAGACTACTAGTTTTCCAAACCTTGAATTTTTTTAAATATATTTAAGAGACCGAACTTCCAGTAAATTTTAGACACATTTTAGTCATTTAGCAGAGAATTGCCTAACGCTAAACACTATGTGACTACGTAGCAGAAGGTTAGTGTTTTGTCAAGCAAGGACACACTTTAAACTGAATGACCAAAAATACAAATACACCTACCTATCTATAGGCTTTTTCCACCAACGTTGGGGGGGCACGTGCCCCCCCAGGCCCTCCCTTCCCTCCGCCCCTGTGTATACCCTTGGGTTACCCATTTATACCCGTCATACCTGATTTTTTTAAAATTATATTTTAAATATAAATTATAAATTAATAAAGAAAAAACTCCTACCTAAAAACTAAAAACCTAACTTAATCTCTATCATTCCAATCCTTATTTCCCTTCATTGCTGCCCCGCCGCCCCGTTTTCTTCTTAGTTCTTCCATTCCCCCTATCCCGATCCCCTCTGCAAAATGCAAATGTTGCAATTGTCATGACCTTTGTCGCCGCTACCTCTCATGTGCCATAACCCATCATTCTGTTGACTTGTTACTGTTACCTGGTGAGTACTTTTGTCATGGCAATAGTGCTAACCAATCTCAGTCATTTAAATACATGAAACATGAAAATACCTGAAAAATACATGAAATGACCTGTACACGGTTTGAAATATTTGTATTTGTCAAGTTTGTGGCACAAAACCTGACATGTACAGGTTTGAGTATCTACTTCCATACACGCAAAGCAAACGAATAAGGTATGGGTCTGATACTTTGATACTCAAAATCCAAAAAACACAAAAAACGAAACACGACATGTTTGACACTCCTAATTGAAACTGAATTTTCTGGGACAAACCCACAAGGGCATGAAAGCCTTTCCGTGAGCCCAAATATAGGGGATAAAAAGACCTTCCTATTATACAAAAGAAAGATGAAATATTTGGGTAAACCACTCCCGATTACAAATTCTTGGAGTTAATTTGCTACGGGTCCAAGCGAAAAAATTAATATGTGCCCAGCTGCAGAAATTTTCCTCTTTTTACGAAAATATCTTGAACCGAAGATAAGAAAAAAAAGGCGTACAAGCAGAAAAGACATTTTCTCATGCATTAGCCTTCTGTATTTGAATAAGGTACAGAGGAAGATCGAATCGCTTCGCGATATGATGTTCACATCTACACTTTATGCAATAGAATGTTTCCACAGTTTGAATCCATGACCTCAAGGTCACAAAATAACAACCTTATCAATTCCTCAAAATAGAGTCAATGAAAGAAAATGATAATACGACACACTAAAAATTAAACATGTTATAGTTCGAACAATCATACGACAGAAGGAGAAAATGATCGTACAAATAGAATATATAGACTGATACGTGGGCCTAATATCATCATCATCATCCGTATCCAGTATATTCTAACGATAGCAAAAGTTATCGCTAGGGTCTGGGGAGGGTATGTGGCATGCAAACAATACCTCTGTCCCAAGAGATAGAGAGTTTGCTTCCAATGAGAGCCCCGGCTCTATATGTACCTGCATAAATGACACGATAATAGAGATATGATGTGCTAGTGTGTTAGTGAGAGAATTCAAGAAATACAAGGAGGCTCTCGATATTAAAATACACATCATGTGTATATGTACATATAATACGAAACAACGGTAAAACATAAAAAAAAGTGTAAAGGCAACCTAAAGCGTAGATAGTGTCTACCCCTATCTACGTCCGTAAATATACTCTAAGTTGCCCCTATATATGACCTATACCTCGTTAACCTTAATCTTATATCTCCACGAACTCCTATCCTGGACCATGTCCTCAGAGATGTGCAAATCTAGTAAGCCGTGCCTAATCTGCTCATCCCAAGTCAGTTTGGGCATGCCTTTACTCCTATTCCCCTCTACAATAAGGCTTTCAATTGCTCTGACCGACGCCGTTGTCTGTCTCCGCTTGACATGCCCAAACCATCTCATTCTTCCCTCTCTTACCTTATCTGATATACTAGCCACCTCTAATCTTTCTCGAAACACCTCGTTTCTGATCCGGTCTAGCCTTGTATGCTCACACATCCACCTCAACATCCTCATCTCTGTCACTTCAATCTTCTGCAATTGTGACCTCTTGATGGCACAGCATTCTGTCACATATAGCATGGCCGGTCGCACTGCTACCCTATAAAATTTTCTCTTTAATTTAGTTGAAAAATTCTTGTCACATAGCACCCCTGAGGCCGCCCTCTATTTACACCAGCCTGCTTAAACTCGGTGTGCTACATTACTATCTATGTCCCTATTCTACTGTACAAATGATTCTAGGTACTTGAACTTGTTTACTTGTGGTACCACTTGACCATCGATGGTGAGCTGGCTATTCTCAGTGTCGGCTACGCCGCTGAAGTCGTAGTGCAGATATTCAGTCTTAGAACGACTAATCCTTAAGCCTTTTCTCTCTAAAACATCTCTCCACTGCTCAAGTCTCATACGCAGGGTATGTCTACTATCTTCGACTAATACAATATCGTCAGCAAAAAGAATACACCATGGAACTTCCAATTGTATCTGTTTTGACAACTCATCAAGGAAAACTGCAAAAAGAAATAGGCTCAATGCAGACCCTTGATGGAGGCCTACCTCCACTGGAAAGAAGTTTGTATTCCCCACAGGCGTACGAACAGTTGTTTTCGTCCTAGTATACATATCTCTAATTATGTCCATATACTTCATATGAATGTCTCTTGCATCCAGGCTATCCCAGATCAGGCTACGTGGTACACTATCATACGCTTTTTCAAGATCCATGAAAACCATATGTAGATCGTGCTTCTTCTCCCTATATTTCTCCATTAATCTCCTGAGAATGTGTATTGCTTCCATAGTTGACCTTCCTGGCATAAAACCAAATTGGTTCACCGTAACCTAAGTTTCTCTCTTAATTGTAGTGTCGATTACTCTCTCCCATAACTTCATCGTATGACTTAGCAACTTAATCTCTCTGTAGTTCCCACAACATTGTGCGTCTCCTTTGTTCTTCTATAGGGGGGACCACGACACTCTTTCTCCACTTATCTTGCATCTTTCCTGTTTTGTAAATAAGGTTGAACAAAATAGTTAGCCATTGAACCCATTCCTCTCCCAAATACTTCCACGCCTCAAAGGGTATGTTATCTAGGCTAACTGTTTTACCTCTTTCCATCTTCTTCAGTGCTCTTATCACCTCTCCTTGTGTAAAACTCCGATAGTCGGAGTTATTATGTTGTCGTTGTTGATTAGTGATATTTTCTTGTTCTTCATAGTCGGCACTGCCACTGTTGAAAAGATTGTGGAAGTATGTTTGTCATTTTCTCTTGATGTCTTGTGCTTTGACTAACACATATTCATCTTCTCCTTTTATAAATTTTTCGTCTCCTAGGTCCTGCCTCTTTCGATCCCTAGCTTTGGCAATCTTAAACATATCATGCTCTCCGACTTTTGTTTCTAGTCTTTCATACATCCTTTTATAAGCTGCAGTCTTTGCCTCTGTCACTGCCTTCTTCGACTCCTTCCTGGCGATTTTGTAATTCTCCTTCAATCTCACTTTATCTTTCTCATTTGTGCAACTTAACAACTCTCTAAAAATCCTTTGTTTGTCTTATATTTTTTGTTGCACATCCTCGTTCCACCACCAAGTCCCTTTATGTACGGACGTCTTTCCTGTTGTTACCCCAAGAGTTTCTCTCGCCGCGTGAGTAATAGTAGTCGATATAGCCTCCACATCTGATTTGTGCCATCACCTAGACGATCTAGTTTTGCAGAGATGGCATTGTCTCTAAATATATTAATTTTTTCGTCTTTCAAACTTCCCCATCGAATCCTGGATGGAAATTTTCCAACCCCCTTACTCAGTTTTTGGCTCAATGCTATAATTACCATTAATAAATGGTGTTGCGTCACTGCTGTCTCCTCTGGTATAACCTTGCAGTCCCTCCACAACCATCGGTCTTCGCGTCTTATCAAAAAATAGTCGATCTGCGTGTTACGTCCTCCGCTGCTAAAAGTGATCAAATGCGATTCTTTTTTCTTAAAAAACGAGTTTATAATGCTTAGGTCATGAGCCACTGCTAGGTCTAGCAGATCTCTTCCTTGTTCGTTTCTATATCCATAACCAAACCCGTCATGTGCCGACTGAAAACCATCCTTATCCTTTCCGATGTGTCCATTAAAATCACCTCCGATACAAATTCGTTCCTCCCTGGGTATTGACTTTAACACTACATCAGATCGCAAAACGATCCAGTCCTTCTTTGGACCTTATACAAACACAGAAAACTAATACACCGAGAACGCTCTTTTATTCTTGCATGGCAAAAAAAGATAAATACAACTTTTTCTTTTTAGTGGATGACACAACTAAGTCATGCAATCGGTTGAGTGAGTGCTGGGAATTCAAGCCAAGACAAAATTAAAATCGGTCATTAAAAGCCCACTGAGAAGAGTAGCTTCTTTTTGAACAAGTCGTGCAAATCTAGGGCTAACAAGTAATAATTGTTGTTCTGGTACAAACCACAAAGGAAACAGGCAAAAGCATGGGATATTTTTTTTCATAGGATATCTTCATTCAACAAGTTATATTGCATAAAAAATAGCCAATGCCTACAAAACCCTTTATGGCGGATGGGATCTCCTCACACTCTCACCCCATTCATGACCACGCGACACGTGGCAGCAGAGTGAAGTGATGAGGCTAGATTCAGGTGACCCGCATCTAGCCTCACCACCCCTCTTGATAACTCAATTGAACTTACCAAAAACAGCTAACATGTTTCAAACAGACAACTTTAAATTAGGCGTTAACAATGTATCCTATGTGTGACTATTGAAGTATGCTATTGGGCATGGATACTTTATTTACAAAGATTATTTATTTTTTCACCTTTTTTTAGTACAATAAGCATAACATCAAACTGTTAACAAAAATATGATAAGATTATTATTTGACATTATGGTGTCACATTAATTCCTCATATGTAAATCAAGTGTGGAGTAGAATGAGAGTGAAAGAACCTACAAATTGCCAGACACATGAATTTCAAAGGGGACTTTCATAAGCCATTATTCAACTTAGTCTAAGATTGTTAGCTGCCTAATAATTTTTTTAGTTGAAGAGGTGGTGTCACCTTTTGTATAGATCAGAACTGTATGATTCGTCTCTATGACGTAGTTCATTTGGTATTCGTTTAGTAGATTGTATTACAAGAAATCGTCGGTTTGATTATTGGCAACCGTAGTATAGTGTTATAGTTTTGCCGTCGTCTCCTTATACTAGAGTGTGCTTGGACTTGACAATATATGGGCACCAAGTAAGGAATTCTTGTAAGAATCAATTATAATAATTGTAATTGATTGCAAAAATCTCGTGATTTATTTATAAATCACTAATGTGGATCACATGTGTAAGCGTATCTGTATGTTTATTGGCTAGATATGTTGCAATTATTGAATGCATTAATGATAAGATTTGATTCTGATTGATTGACAATTAGTATAATTATTTGATGGAGGAATTAATTGTCGGTTAGATATGGAAAGGGTCCCTAGCCTAGCCTATAAATAAAGTGCATATGATATTTCATCAATGCAACCAATGCAGCATTCAGATAGCAATAGACAAGAATGCTCCATTTCTTACAGGAATTGATCTCTGCAGCAGACTTCCATTTCGAAGACAACGACTAATCGATAATAACCGGAGGTAACTTGTACTTCTCTTATTTATTTTAGCCTTACAATTGCCATTTAGAAGACCATTGGATTTTCTAATTTACATACTCAACAAAATTTCATCGTGACTAATACAGTGGAATTCTCCAAATCAGTCTTACCCTTTTTAGTGAAAAAAATCTTTGCTTTCTGTTGAAGGACGAGTGGGAATGGTGTCGTGTGGTAAAAGGGCGGTTGGGATCACAGGAGGTAAGAAATGAGGTAAAAAATGAGGTCTCCAATCACGCGCTGCCACGTGTACAAGTAACTATTTTTTAAAAACAAAAAAAATTAAACTTCTTCCACTTTTGTACACATGACAGCGCCTGATTGGAGGACTCATTTTTTACCTCATTTCTGTGATCCCAACCGGTTTTTAGAGCCCACCAGCTGGCTTCGACTTTACACAGCTATATATTTTTATATTCCCTAAGCCACCGCTCCGATCCCTCCCATGTCATTCTCTTCCACCTAACGGCCGACGGCCGATGATGCCTGAGGCTTTTACCGCTGCAACTTCTTTCCCCGCCACCTCCCACCCTCCACTCAAGCTCCACAAACTTTACGCCCACCTTCACACCCCAGCCATCTCCACCACCGTCCCCGTTTTCCGCCGCCTCTACTGCCATGCAGCTGCAACCTTAGAAATCTAAAACACTATCGTGTCAAGCCCTAATTTTTCGGCTATTTTTTAACTACAACCCTACCCGAAGAACGACCAGACGGACGAAGGAGCAATCCCTAATTTTTGCCCTCCTTTTCAAAATCACAATCCGACCTGTCAAATGACATTCAGTCCACAAAGTCCGGAGCGCCTCACGGACGGAATAAAGCAGCCTACAAATTGGCTGCTGGGCCTCCTTTGACATCTTAAGTCCATCAAACCTAAACCAATCAAAAAATTCATACACAGCAACTGACCAATTCAAAAATTATGATTAGATGCAAACTAGTACGCCAGTCGTTATTCGAGTTGTATTTGTGTCAGCATATCAAAAAGGAAACAAAGCAAAATAAGGAATCAGGATATGGCTGCATTAAAGCAAATGATATTTTTCCATCCTGTAATTTATCCTGCATTAAAGTTGATAGGATTTTATGGTTAATTAGCTTCCATGATTATAGGCTCGGTTGTAATATTTATTCTGGCACATTTCGGCCATTGGAATACATAGAAAAACAGTTCTTCATTCTTGAGTTCTTTCTTACTGTTTGTCTAAATCTAACATGGTATCAGAGCTAGTATTCCACCCTTACCTGTGGTGAAATACAAAATGTTCATCATCTACCCAAAAATACAATAAACCGAGCCGGACAGAATCCATGGCCGACCAAACTCCTCAGTCCAGTACAACCCAGCCTGAGGGGGCAACCAACCCAATGACAGAATCACTCAACTTGTCACAAGTCTTAGAACTTCTGCAAAAATGGGCACCAAAACAGAGCCCAGCAGAAGGGGGATCTAACCAGCAACTCCTACTGGCGGACAAACTCAATGATCGTAATTACGCCGTATGGGCCAGAAAGATGAGTCTTGCAATTGATGGCAGGGGGAGACTCAAACACATCACAGTCGCCCCCCCAAGAAAGAGGATCCGTTATACGAGCAGTGGAGACAAACTGACTCCATTGTCCTAACATGGATCTTGGAGAACATTGAGCCAGAAATAGTGAACCAGTATATTGATTATCCCACATCTTGGGATCTATGGAAAGGGATAGAGGCTACATACAGCAGCGGCAAGGATCCGCTGCAAATCTACGATTTAATGGTCAGAGCAAACAACCTGAAGCAGGGAACCCAATCGCTGGAAAGGATTTACAGCCAACTCCAGGCTGTGTGGAAGGATATTGATAGGCGTCTACCAAATCCAATGAAATGTCCTCAAGATATGACAATATACAACCAGTTCCAGCAGCAGAATAGATTATATCAATTTCTGCAGGCAATCAGTGAAGAATACGATAGTGAAAAGAGGGATTTGTTAAAAACTGACCCTCTACCAACGGTAGAGGAAGCATACTCACAAATCCGAAGGGAAGCCCACAGACGAGAGATTATGAAAGGAGAATCCATTGCAGGACCCTCTCCACAAGGAATTGGCAGTGGCCTTCTAACCGAAAGAAAGAAAAGCCCCAATTTTCCACAGCAAGGGAAAGGGACGCGGTCAGTACAGGGAGGAAATGCCTCCCCTGGTTCATCCTCCCGCAAAGAAGACGAGAAAACTCACCTCCGGTGCACACACTGCGGTGGCAGCCGACATACAGCTGAAGGGTGCTTCCAGTTGATTGGGTATCCGGATTGGTGGCCGGATACACGAAAACGGGGCAAGAGAGGCGGCATCGCAGGGTCAGCCACGGGCAACCACGAGGAGGCCGCCAACGATGGAACTGACAAGATTGGCTTCGGAGGAATCACCCAACTATCCTCACAAGAAAACGCAAAGGTCGAATGGGAGAAAAGAGGGGAGCAACCGAAGACAGAAGGACAGAGAATGGTGTGGAAAATTCCAGAAGAACGGCGGGCTGCAGGTATAGGGCTTGGGGCGGGAGAATTCCCTCCAAGCCCTTACTCTTTAAATAAAGGCAAAAAAGATTTTTCCAAATTAAAAAGGATGGATAAAAATTCTACCTGGATTTTTGATTGTGGTGCCACCGACACCATGTCATACGACATCAGTGATTTTGTGTCTTCCACGCAACCTATAAAAAATTTTATTAGTACCGCGAATGGGGGAATCTCTCTTGTTAACGGTGCTGGAAGTATTCAGATTTCACCCAACTTAAAACTTAGAAATTGCCTATACGTACCCTCTCTGTCCCATAAACTGCTGTCTATAAGCCATCTCACTAAAGAGCTACACTGTACTGTACTGATATACCCTACCTTTTGCCTTGTACAGGATATTCGGACGAAGAAGATAATTGGGCGTGGTTCTGGACGAGGTGGCCTATACTGTATTGACGAGGTAGACCAACAAGGTACGATGGCGCTCTCTCATGGGACAGTTAACAAAGAAGCTTGGCTGTGGCACCGCCGCCTGGGTCATCCCTCCTTAGGGTACTTGCAGAAAATATTTCCTCATATATTCAATAAAATATCTCATTTACATTGTCAAACGTGCATTTTAGCCAAGAGTCATAAACATACATATTCTCAAAATAATACGCAAACAGAGAAGCCTTTTTCATTGATTCACTCAGATGTGTGGGGCCCATCACCGACACCAAGTCCAAACGGTGTCTCTTCCTTCTTACTCTTTGTTGATGATTGCACTCGTATGACATGGGTTTACTTTCTCAAACGAAAATCCGATGTGTTCGACAAATTTGTTCTGTTTTACCAAATGGTTGCTACCCAATACCAGACAAAAATTCAAGTCCTACGAACAGACAATGGCACTGAATATATAAACAAACCATTCCAAACGTTCTTTCAAACACATGGCCTTATCCACCAAACCACCTGTCCAGACACTCCACAACAAAATGGAGTGGCTGAACGAAAAAAATCGAATTCTCTTGGAAATTACTCGGTCCCTCATGATTGACTCGAAAGTCCCGAACTATTTTTGGCCCGAAGCCATTGCAACAGCAAATTATCTCATCAACAGATTACCCACAAAAATCCTCAAATACAAGACGCCCTTAGACACTATTGCTCAACATCACACTGTACCTCTTCATCTATCACTCCCTACGCGCGTATTCGGATGTACTGTCTATGTTCATATACCCAAGTCCCAACGAACTAAATTTGATCCTTGTGCCATTCGGTGTGTGTTCGTGGGGTACGGAGTCAATCAAAAAGGCTATCGATGCTTCGATCCCCGCACTCGCCGACTCTACACTACAATGGATTGTGATTTTCTTGAATCCGAATACTTTTATTCATCTCCCTCTCCAGATGTAAAACCTCAGGAGGATGACTCACTCGGTTGGTTGTTTGCACCAATATTACCAGAGACTGTTCCGCCAGGGGGAGTAGACCAAACCACCGGACCAGCCTCTGATAACAGTGAAAACACAACACCTCCTACGGATCATGTACCGATGGTATCTTCTTCGCCCGAATGTTCTCCTGAGGTAAGTAAGTTAGATACATCAGTTCCATTTGATTTTGTACCAGTTATTGAAACTTCTGATCAATCCCCAGCTGAGTCCATAGGTGCTAGATATGTTCTTCCACCACGCAGAAATCGTGGAATTCCTCCTGCTAGATATGAGCCTGAGTATACCCCGAAAAACTCCAGGTATCCAGTGACCACGGTGACAAAAGGACTTTCTGAGACTGCTCAGGCATTCCATACATCTCTGTACAAAGCTCATATTTCCCGAACAGTGGAGGAGGCACAGTCTCACCCAGAATGGAGAAAAGCGATGATAGACGAGATGAATGCACTAAAGAAAAATGAAACATGGCAGAAGGTTCGTGTCAGCCCACATAAACGGCCAGTAGGATGCAGATGGATCTTTACGCTCAAGTATCGTGTAGACGGAACTATTGAGAGGTACAAAGCACGGTTGGTTGCTAAGGGATACACACAAACCTATGGAATTGATTATTCAGAAACTTTTTCACCAGTGGCCAAGATAGACACAATCCGGGTACTTTTTTCGGTTGCTGCAAATCTTGAGTGGCCGTTGTATCAGCTGGACGTAAAGAATGCGTTTCTTCATGGAGACTTGAAGGAAGAAGTGTACATGGAACCGCCCCCAGGATTCACAGATGAGTTTAGAGATGGAGAAATATGCAGACTTCGGAAGGCATTGTATGGGTTAAAGCAGTCGCCTAGAGCTTGGTTCGGAAGGTTCACTTTAGCCATGAAAAATTATGGGTACCGTCAGAGTAATTCAGATCACACTCTCTTCTTGAAACGGAAGAAGCACCTCATCACTTGCCTGGTTATTTATGTAGACGATATGATTATTACAGGTAATGATATGGAAGAAATCACAAGTCTCAAAGAATACTTGTCCATTGAGTTCGAAATGAAGGACTTGGGACTACTTCGATATTTCTTGGGAATTGAAGTACTTCGATCCAAAACAGGGATATTTATATCTCAGAAAAAATATGTGCTTGATTTATTGGCAGAGACAGGGATGGTGGACTGTAAGCCTGCTGATACTCCGATTATAACAAACCATGGACTCAAATTAACAGAAGGAGCAGAATTAGCAGATAAAGATCAGTATCAGCGTTTGATAGGAAAACTGATATATTTGTCCCATACCAGACCAGATATAGCCTATGCAGTTGGAGTACTCAGTCAGTTTATGCATTTACCTCAAAAGCCACACATGGAGGCAGCAACAAGGGTTGTGCGTTACTTAAAAGGGACCGCAGGGAAAGGTATAGTGTTCAAACGACATGGAGACTTGGAAATAAAGGCCTACACTGATGCAGACTGGGCAGGAAACCCAAATGATCGAAGATCAACTTCAGGATACTTTGCTCTGGTCGGAGGTAATCTGGTTTCATGGAAAAGTAAGAAGCAAAAGGTGGTGGCATTATCAAGCGCTGAAGCAGAATTCCGGGGAATAGCTCGAGGACTTGCTGAGGTACTTTGGCTAAAAAAGGTACTATCTGAGTTGGGGTTTCCTCCGAGAAGAACACCGAGCATACTGTGTGATAACAAGGCTGCTATAAGGATCTCAGAAAACCCGGTTCAACACGATCGAACTAAACACGTGGAAATAGATAGACACTTCATAAAAGAAAAGATTGATGATCGCATTGTTTGTCTTCCGTATGTGAGATCAGAAGATCAACTAGCAGATATACTTACGAAAGGGGTACAGGCAGGGCGTTTTCGAGATATCTTGAGCAAGTTAAGCATCGAGGATCCGCTGTCTTAACTTGAAGGGGAGTGTCAGCATATCAAAAAGGAAACAAAGCAAAATAAGGAATCAGGATATGGCTGCATTAAAGCAAATGATATTTTTCCATCCTGTAATTTATCCTGCATTAAAGTTGATAGGATTTTATGGTTAATTAGCTTCCATGATTATAGGCTCGGTTGTAATATTTATTCTGGCACATTTCGGCCATTGGAATACATAGAAAAACAGTTCTTCATTCTTGAGTTCTTTCTTACTGTTTGTCTAAATCTAACAATTTGATCTAAGAGAAGTACTCGAGTTAGATGTTTTATGGTATGAACCAAAGGCCTAATTTGCCGTGCACAATTGTGTGGTCTTCTTGTGTACGACCTGAAGCATTATAGAGATTCCTGGAGTCTTAATTTGTATTTACATAATTCTCTTTCAGGCGGGATCAGTGGAGACCATGGCCAAGAATTTGGTAAAGGCAACTTGATGAGTGATAGCAGAGAGAACACAGAGCGAGGGTATAGATTTGTATTAAACATTATTTTAAGTCAAAATTTCAATTTTCAACCGAAAGAAACGCTTGAGCTCTTTGTCAACTCACACCACAGGTAGTAATCTAAAGAGGACAAATAATCCATTCAAACAAAGCTGTCTTTATTGTATGTTTCCTACTTGCGATAAAGCTTAGCCCACGTAATATATCTACTCCTTTCTGAATTTTAAATTCATCAAAAGGAAAAAAGATATGAAGAAAGAGAAAGAGAAACACAATTCAGATTTTACCTAATCTTGAAGCATTGTTTTTCCCTCATTAATACTCCAATGCACTTTGTAGGATTTCACTTTACATGACCGTTAATACATTGCAACTATGACATATGTTCGAACCAGGGCATATACAGCATTAGTACAATATTGTTATTTGGATCAATAATTATTTTTATTATGGCATTTGACTTATTCAGGTTAAAAGATTGATGACACTATATAGGTTGTTTAATAAAAAATCTTGTCAGTTCTAAAAGATCCATAAATTCTTGATTTATATATACTTAGAAACTAAAATTCAATAGAAAGCCACTAGGTATGAACTTTTGACATTGGGAGTTCACTTTCATGATGTGGTTCCCTTGTGGGTCCTTAACCGAAAGTCCAACCAAAAAAGGAAAAGGTTCAAAAAAAGAGTGTAAGTGAGAATAACTTTGTTACATTGTTCTATGTAAAGGGAAAAGTCCGTGAAAGGTCATTAGTACATAATTTAATGTTAAGATCTATATTCTCTAAATTTAAACTTTATTCGATCACAAATGGTATCAGTTTTACTAGGCAAAAATAGTCAGGCATGCGCTTTGTTACCTTTATAAGCTATAAATATAGGTTACGCAGGTCTTGCATTATGAATAAATTTTTTTTCTTTTCAATTTCCCTACCATGTTTTTGGGGTTAAAGAGTGACCATGGCAATTATACAAGCTAATACAACAAAGCATTGCTATCAAAGAACAAAAAAGCTTAGAACTACAGGAAACAAATTGTATCTTATTAAAGCCAGGAATCGTAGCACTCCTTCATTTCGGGATAGGATCACTTCACCGCAAAGAGGGTGCTGTGACGCGTGACAGCACGACACGTGGCAGCAAGGGGGTGGTGAGGCTAAATGAGGGTCACCTTCATCTAGCCTCACCACTCCCTGCTCACGTGGTCACAAAAAGGGTGAGGAAAGTTGGGGTGAGAAGATCACAACCCCTTCATTTCCATCAACGAGCTTGCAGTAGGAAGGTGTTTGTGGTTGGAGCGGATTCAAACTGAGAGGAGGAGGAAATAATGACTCCGATCATCATGTTCATTTTCTTATGTAAAAAAACCACTCATACATGGGAAACATTTCAAAACAATCCTTAGACTTCTACATATGCTTCTATGACATCTTAGGGGGCGTTTGGTTCGCACTTGTGTATTGGAATCATAATCGGAATGTGTATGACAGTGTATGAGTTTGAGAGTATATGAGTTTGAGCGTAAAAGTCATAGTTGTTTGCTATTGAAGTGAGAATAGGTATGATTGAAATTGATGGTGTTTGGACCGTATCAGAATTGAAATGATTATCGAAAATGGGCGGCCAGAACATTGGTCGGAAAAATTTGACCGGCCAGAATAATGACTAGCCGACGGGCGGCGGTGGACGACGACGGGGGCAGCATTGACCGGCAGGGGCCTTTGACAATTGGGGGTGGGTGGGAACAGTCGGTGTGGGTTGAGAGTGCTCAAACTCATACCCCCATTCGTCCAATATTAAAATACAAGGAGAGCTAATATATCAAAAAAACGATATCCATTAGAAAATACTCAGATATCAATGTGAAACTCATACCTTCAATTTTAACAACCAAACAACCTGTATAGGTTTGGAGGCCCTCCAAACTTATACCGTTAATGAAGAAACCCTCAACCAAATATCCCTTATTCATCTGAAAGAGTGTGGGCACATGCATATATGCATTTACGAGAATCCCTTTCAGTTCTTAAGAACAAGAAAAATATATAAAACACACGGCTCCAAGATGCATCGAATGAGACTTCCATTGTGCATGTTAAACAAAATCTAAGAAAACAGCAAATAAAAGCAAAAAAAAAAAAAAATGGAAGAAACTTCGAAAATATATCCATGTAGAAAATTACTATGGAGTAAAGCGGAGAACTTCGTCTGAACTATAGGATTTGAATCATATCAATAACTTGTATTAGTATTTTTTTGAATTTGTTTACATGTATAAGATTGTTCACTTTCACAAATCATTGAATTACATCCTATGCAAAATCTACGAGTGATACCTTTTAAGGTTTACGACTCAACCACTATAGTGAAAGAAAGAAAATGTCAATTCAGTTGATATTCGAATTGAATTTGTCACTAAGAGATTCAGATTTCGATTCTTGAGACACGTAAAGTGTGGGTGTTTCATTGCTCCGGCTTAGTTTGCAAGGAAACATCTTATGTGTGTCTTTACGTAAATTACTCGCTATCTCAGTAACCGCTGGATTCTTAATATGCATCCTCCACAATGTTCCTCAAGATTGAGACGGTGGAACCTCGCGGCCCTTTTGCCACCAAGAAATAGAAAGAAAATTAAAGAAACACATGTGTCAAGGAGGAATTAGTGAAAACAGCACCACCCTTTCAGGTAAGATAATGGGGACGTGTGGGACGGGTGATCTTCTGGAAGCCTTTACCTAAACAACCCCCACATTTCCTCCAGACCCCATATAGGGACCACTCAATTATAGAACATTCATATTTCTAGATATTATTTTTAAAAAAAAATATGTACATACATTTTATTATTCAATGATATGGTAAATTATTCTGTGGGTTGTTACTAGGGGTGTCAATTTTAGACACGACACGGAACTCGACCTGAACCTGACACGAATTTTTGCGGGTATGGGTATGACCTTGGTGGGTTTCGTGTACAAATCGGGTAAGACCTGAAAGATACCCGCCAACGGCGGGTCGTATCCGGGTAAACCCAGCGGGTACCCGTTTATACACGAATTTTTAAAAATATATTTTAAATAAAATTTATAATTAATAAAATAAAAAATAAATTTTTCAAAAAAAAGACTACCGTGCTACTAAGTAATCCTTTTCGGTTTCCCCTTTCCTCCATTTCCAAATCCCATTTCTTTAATCGATTATTGCGTAGTCAAGTGATTTGAGTTTAGAAGACCTCACTCATTTTAATCTTTAACCTTTTGTTGTGTACTTATTGTTGTTTCATACATTGTATCAGTAGTCGTTTAAGTACATGAAACCTGAAAATACCTGAAAAATACATGAAATGACATATACACGACTTGAAATATTTGTAGTTGTCAAGTTCGTGAGTATACCCGATACACGACACGAAACCTGACATGTATGAGTTTAGATATCTACATTTATACACGCGAAGCAAACGGGTAAGGTATGGGTACGACACTTTGATACACGAAACCCGAAAAACATGAAACACGAAACACGATACACGATCTGTTTGACACCCCTAGTTGTTACTATAACCACTCATTTGATAAGAGATAAGAAATGGTGTACGGATGATATATGCAACAATAGTTTCAACAAAGTGTCTATTTTCACACAAAATGTGTCCATGTTATCTTATCATACAGTAAGTGGACACGTGGAAAATTTTAAACCGCCCAACGCATAAGCATATCGAAAATAAACATCGCCTGACATCTTAAATGAAATGATAGAAACCAAGCATAGTCTACGTACATCAGATCACTCCGTTTACTATTTGGATCTACGCAAACGCATGAGTCTAGTACACCGCAAACGTCTTTTATAGCCAAGTATAAACGCGTGAAAAAGTCATTAGGACCTTCTTAATTTATTAAAAACAAAAATAGTTTGAATTAACAAAGTTTCCTAAAATAACAAGTACGTTAAAAATAAAAGGCATGTATACTCCTCTCATTCAGAATATTTAAATTGACAGGACTACTACCTTACAAGAGTCGAAATCATTGGACCACTTTAATATTTTAAAAATTCAATAACTTATTATTGATTTAGTAGATAATGTTGTTTGGTCAAATAGGGAACTAAGATAAACTTTGGAAAAGGTCTTTAGAAACTAATCCTCTTTTTTTTTTCTTTTTCTTTTTTGCTGCTCTAACTTGTCAATTTCTTGTAATGAAAGAAAAAACTGTACGTGCATACATCGGTTAGAATAAATAGTTATGGTCATGTATCCAAAGATGTCATTACATCGGTCAAAATATACAATTCTTGTCATGTTCAACACTTACAGGTGTGACATACACATTTGTCAGCTGATAAATCTCCACATTTAGTGATAAGTTTTGCCCATTAATCAATCACATTTTTACATTAGTATCTTTATATAATGGCTGATTTAACCCAATACTTATTATTGCTTTGGAATAAAGTGCAGAATAAAGTAAAAAAGAGAGAAATCAATGTTGTAGTTTTCATAAGAAAACATAGTTTTAGAAGTAATTCCACATGCATAATGCTCGGGTTTGTCAAAAGCATGATGGGTGTCACAACACAGTTTTGACAAAGTCGTGGTGTCTTACTTTGACTGCGTGACACAATATAGTTTTAATAGAACCACGATTTGCATTTTTATTAATTTATGTTAATTACATTGTATTTATTTTTAATATATTATTAAATATTTAGGTGTAGTGATGACATCCTTTGCTAGTGGTAGTGGTGTTGTTGACGAGTTGAGCCCGTAGATAGAGGATTTATTGACGTACTAGGACGAGCATAGGACGATTCATCTTAGGAGTAGTACTAGGTACAACACGCTAGATATATCAAAAGGGGCAACATGCATAGAGATCTTGAAGTCCTAGATAATTCCAGGGCATTGCATCGAGCATGTTGGACTATGCAGAGCGATATGATGTAGTAGAGTTAAGGTAAATCATGGTTTGATGCATTTGTGTTAGGCGAGGCCACAGTTACACTATAGGATATAGTCGTCTTATTTGGTCTTTGCATCAATGGCAAGTCACGTACTGACCGGGAGCCACTGCATACTACAACGCGGTGACGTGAGCTACGTACCGAGTTGTTTGAATAGACTTTGGACCTTTTGAATATTTCAGGCAATCGCGTACAACGGAGAAAGTTCATGAAGTGGTTTAGTGATAGCAGCCTATCAACGCATCTATCTAGTGAAGTAGATTATGTAGAGGTCTAGGGCATAAATATTTTACCTTCTAACATGTTTATTCTATGACAAGTCCAAAGATAGATGTCAGTTGGTCTACTTGCAAATACTACTAGAATTGCTCGATGCAAGTAGATATTCTTGGGATAGCATGTGATTGCGTGCTTATACTGGATTTATCCGAAGACAGTGTTCGAAGATGAAGGTCCATCAAATTGGGGGCTAGTACGTCTTCTTTAGTTCTGATATGGGAGCAGATTTTCGTCTTCCATCCTTGACGCGTTGGGAAGCAACTAGAAATGATGGTTGATACGTCATGTGCAGGGTGATGGCCTAGTGATCGCAATTTCGTGGAGGTTCCCTTATGCAAGATAGATGATGTGCGCGATCAGTTGGACGGTCTAGCAGAAGGAGATTTTTTGAGTGCCTTACGGCTCGGATGTGCTGCAAGGTTGCCATCTATGTGCATCTATGATGCTCATTTATGGATTGTTCAGGTGCCATTGATATTGTGACACATTATTGAGCATCACCTCTCCTAGAAAGTGATGAGGCATTTTGGGTTGACACAGGGGATGCTGCCTAAATACATCGACATGAGGGTTGCACTGCGTCATATGAAAAAGTGGTTATGGAACGACGATTATACACGGACCCACGCTATATTCATATAGTAGTGGAATGATTGAGAAAAGTGGATCGAGTAAGCTATACCAAGGTCTGGTGTTCTGACAGATGAGTGACTTTACATGCAGTGTAGACCTCGGACACTCCTGATACTTGGTCGACCTCATATTTAGCGCATAGGCGATGACGGTTTTTGTAGTTTCACAACTAGTCTCATGCAGATGATACGTATACATCTTTTGTTTTATTTAATTGTGTCATTGTAAATTAAGTTGCATGTGTTTGTACGTCGATGTTTCTATCATTTTAATTATAGGCACTCAATATGGCTGAGATCTACCATGCTGTGGTTGAAGAATAGGACGAGAGATTATATGGAGATTGCATCGTAGAGGCTCACGGTAGAGGATCTCGGTTATCTTTTGTTGCATGAACCTCCAGTCACCTCAACACAGCAGACCGACAATGTATATTTTTATCATTTTGACATGTCTCATCCAAAGAGTTGGTTGTCAAGACATGCCTAGAAAGGAGCGTCGTTGCAGGCACATGCATAAATATCTGCAGGTCCCTCAGGAAATGCACATGTTTGACCATCATTGCAAGCAGATACATCCAACCTGACACCATCCATCCACGACAAGCACGCTTTTGGTCAGGACGACCAGGATGACATACTTGATATAGACGCTCTCGGCTTTAACGATCCCACGCTCTTCCAATACTTCAACAATCTAAAGATAGATTTGTCACAGGCAGAGACGAAGATTCATATACAATCTCAGGCGACTGATATGCTACAACGGCATTCACCGTCATAGCCGCATCTGGCAGAAGAACTAGATACACCCAAACGTAGTAGAGCTTCTTAGAGCCCAAGACATAAGAAGTGTTTTGGTACCATGGCCATGTGTGAGATGTATATTGTATTTGTATTTTGGCTTCGACATTTGTTTTGAGACATACTTGTATACACTTTCAATTTATTCTTATTTATGCTACCTTATTCCGGATGCATATTCGTTTTGTTTTGTATTTTCATCGCTTTACTCCGAACAAAAGATATTTGAATTTTTATAGTTGTCATTTTATCAGGAAAATGGATGCAAAAATAACTTAGTGTTGAAATTAAGATATTTTTATGGATGCAAAAATAACTGTATATATATATATTTTTAATTGAAACTATAATACTTTTGTGTCTATTACAAAGTAAAAGTGAAAGTGGAAAGAAAAATTTGCAAGATATAGTAGACAAAGGACAAGTTGAAGAAGGTGACAAAGAAGAGAGAGCGCACTTTTAAAAAAAAAAGGTTAACTTCAAGCGATAAAGGTATCTGCCACACCTAATTCTAAAAATAGTGTATAAATATAAATAAGGTACCCAATTTAGAAAAAAAAAAACTCACTTTTCAACTCCTACCTTTGTTAGGAACGCGGTGATTCAAGCATTAAACATCCTCTGACGTATTATATTTTGTTTTTATTGTTATTAATTAATAATAAAAGAAAGCCCTCCACGATGTCAGATGAAGTTGGCCCACCCACATTACTAAAAGGGACTATGAGTGTAAAGATAAAATTCTTATATAAAATATCTGGACCATTGACAAGAAAAGAAAAAGAAAAAGAAAAAGAAAAAGGTGGTGGAGGGATTTGAGTGAGTGGACTAGGGTTTTAGCAATGTTTGAGGATTGAATATAAAATTCAGCCACTCACTCATGTAATAAAGACCAAAATTCCACATTAAAATCAAATATATAAATCAAGATTTAGACAACACTTTCCATCACAAGCCCCATTTCAGTAGGGTTAGGTTAGTATTTAGACTTAGCATTTAAGTGCAATTTGCATTTTAAACGCCTCTACATCTCTCCAAGGAGCAAGTTATCAATAGTTTGTGATCCCCCCCCCCCAGTGATGACTTGGCATATTGACCTTTTGCACTAATCAATAAATAATCTTTTGGTCAAGTTTGACCTGACCCTGAAGGACCCCACCGTTTCAGTCCCAAAAAGATTCGTGGGGGTCTCAACCCCAAAAGATTCGTAAAGGATGCAGATCATGAGTTTAACGGCCTCCTAGTTTAGGGGAGATCATACGCAAAGAGCTCACTGCAAACCAGGCCATTGGCACAGACAACAGTGAAATACCTACATTTCGCATGTCCCTGGAATCGAACACTATCCCTTTTGGAGTAATTCTCAATCCGAGTACCAATTGAGCTATGTCCTTGGGTCTTTATTCTTTTGATCCAGTTTTCTTAACGTGTGTTATTTTGACAACTATAAATAGTTTAGGAATTATAGAGTAATTATACCGTATTTGTTACTCTATTAGACAATATATTATAGGCATCCACCAACAATAACAAACATACTCAGTATATTCTAACGACATAAAAAGCTAACAAGATATTATAGACATGCAAAGAAAAAATTATCATACTACAAGCTAATTGTGCATGACTAAAAAATATCTTGCCTATATGTGTATAACTTACTGAAAACGCCGTGAGTGTCTAAAGACAATCATGTTCAATAGGCACCACGACGAAATTCGAATCTTCTATAAATATTAGTTTAGATTTGTCTCTGTTGTGGTCACGTTCAAAAAGACAAACTCAAAACAATACTATTTTCATCAAAATACATGTTTCAATTTACGAGGACATGACTTGAAATAACTGGTTAGATTGCTGTTTTGTGACCTTGATGTCACGGGTTCGAGCCGTAGAAAGTCTCTTGCACAAAAATCTAAAATAAGACTCTGTACATCAGATTGCTAAGCGATCCGACTCCTTCCTAGACCCTATGCAAACGCGAGAACCTAGTGTACCGAAAATGCCCTTCTACATGTTTCAATTTACATCATTTAGGAAACTAAAAAAACCAATGGGAAGGTTTAACCTTCAAAATAGCCACCCCCACGTCTCTTTCATTTCTAAGTATGTGTCTTTATCTGGTGCGTGTCATTATCTGGTTGATGAAACCGTGCCTTTCCCTCCGAAGATGAGATGTTCTCACCTCTAAATCTCTTATCTCTTCTTCACTGTCCGTCACGTGACAGACACCTCCTTATACATCTCTTCTTTCCCATCCCTTCATCTAGCCTCATCACTATATTGCTATCATGTAATACACGATAGGAAGAGTGTGAGGGATTTAGGAGGATATCTCGGGATAGGATCCCCTCACCGCAAGGGGTGTGCGGTGACGCGTGACCGCGCGACACATGGCAGCAAGTGGGGGTGGTGAGGCTAGATGCATGTGACCCTCATCTAGCTTCACCACCCCATTTGCTGCCACGTGTCGCGTGGTCACAGAATGGGTGAAAAAAGTGAGGGTGAGGAGATCCCAACCCGGATATCTCATCCCCACCTTGATGCAATAGGTGTTTTCTCTCGTCACATCCATTGCTTTGATTCAAGAGCCAGGATCTCCTAACCCCCTTTTTTGGGGGTAACAAATGACCTCCTGTCACGTGACAGGGGAGGGGGTGGTGAGACTGGGTGCAGATGACCCCCTCCAGCCTCATCACCCCCTCCCCTGCCACGTGGCGGGCGGTCACGTGGGGGGTAAGGTGGGCGGCGGTGAGAGGATCTCACCCGTTGATTCAATCATTGTCTCATCTGCGTTGGAAAGATATTAATTAGTCGCCTCTTATGGTTCAAATTCATTGAATCTCCCTATCACCATCATCAAGCTTGCTTTTTTAATATAACCGATTAATCTTATGCTTGAAATGAATTATTTACCTTATAACTTTGTTTTTATTCACTAGACTGATAAATTTTAACATATTTATTTAATTAGCATAATTTAGGAACCTAAACCTTTTTGCTAGTTAGGACGGTAAATGAATCAAGCCGTTCGGTTGTTCGGCAAGCTCGAGCTCGGCTCGGATAAAAAGTTAATTAACAGAACTTGAACACCTTTTTTTGTTCGAACTCGGTAAGTGACACCGTTCGTTTAAGGTATTCGGCTCGTTAATGTTATTCGTGAATTAAACGAACCAAGCTTGAACAATTAAATATGTTCGTTTAAATAAACGAACAAGCTCGGCTCGTTCGCTAAGTTAAATAAACCGATCTCAAACAACGTAATACTCGGCTCGTTTGGCTCGTTTACATCCCTATTGCTAGTACAAAGACCATTCAACATCAGAGGACTAAGAAACACAGCTCCAGACGCCAGTCTATTCTACTGAACAAATGAACCAGCGAACGCATTGAATTTCTCTTATCTTGCATCACACGGCACCATCATGCAGATATACAATTATACTCCAAGGATTTGCTATCACAGCCAATATGCACCACATACTCTGCTTCAGAAAGAGTGATGTAAAGGAAATTATACCTGGTCCTCAGGGCCCATGCTGCCTCAGCCCTAAAGAAAATAGTGGATGATGCAAATCGGAAACTCAGCGGCTTCCTGTGTTGGTGAGAACTTTAGGCAAGGACCCACACAAGATGTCCCCTCGCGTGTCCCTGGAATTGAACTCTTAGCCTTTTGGAACAAATCCAACTCGAATACCAAGCTATGCATTAGGGCAAACTCACATAACATCTTGCATACAACTCATCTCTTCCCCCACCCCCACTCCCACCCCCACCCCCCCCAACAAAAACCAAAAAATGAAGCCATGGAGAAGAGACAAGTATTAATGAGCATCTAAAATCAAGGACTGAATAGTATCAAGAAAACGCACAAAGCAGCGATAAAATTGAATGAAATAATCAAGAGGGCTACCTAGATTAACGTGTGCTAAGCATATACAAAAACATCCTTTCAACATATCATGTTGAAAAGGATATGCTGTTCTGAAACTTCTCATATAGGAAGCATTTCCCCCTAAGAGAAAATAGGCAAGGGAGGTACAAAAACTAAACCAGCAAAGAACCTCTTCTACCCAACCCACCTAAAAGCATCTTTCATCTTCAATTTTCTCTTTCATTACCATTTCTCTAGGCCATAAAAGACGCTGGAAAATTTTCATGTCAAGTTCCATTTCTCCCTGTTGCAATCGCCTGTATCCCATCACCCGCGACATCATCGTGAGCCCTTCCGGAAAGCACGCAGATGCGACTACTTGGGCTCGTTCATTTCCATCCACTGCAAAAAAGGCTCCTTCGTTGCCATATGCTGCAAACCCAGAGTCCCATTTAAGCTGGTTTGCAGTTACAGTTGTCCATCACCAAAAACACACTATGATTCACCGCATCATGTCTGACATTCCAGTACGAGGTCGGATCCTTCATTTCTTCTCAGGCTGCCGGCACCCATGTAAAGTGTCGTTTCCTGTTCAAGACAAGCAATTTACTTCATAAGTTCAATTTCCCCGTATTTATTCAATAAATATTTTACTATACGTACTAGATACATAAACCAGCAGAATGGGAATCAGATATGAGAGTGCTTACCAGCTGGTTGCTTCTGCTCAGCTGGTTTAGCCTGAACAGTAGCAGGAATAGTATGGACATACGAGAATGCAGCAGATGACATCTGATGTTGGCCAGGAGATTGGGAAGCAAAGTTAGCACCTTTCATATTGCTTGCAGCCACAGTAGCAGCAGCAATAGCTTTTGCAGGATCAGTCGTGCCGCCACCAGCAAGGGAAACAGGACATAATGTCAGCATCCCTGTCGAAGATGCTGAAGACACGTTTAGTTGATGATGCGGCTGGGATTGCTGCTGTTGATCTGGACGCCTTCTCTGGATGTAGTATCCCCCAGCTGCAGAAGGATTGGCGTTTGTGCTAGATGGATGCTGACCCTGTGATTGCAAATACGGGTTCGAGAAGAAAAGATGTGCCTGCTGCAAGTTTTTTGGCAACTGCAGCTGTTGTTGCTGCTGCTGATGTTGATGTTGGAGATGCTGCTGCTGATGTTGATGTTGGAGTTGCTGTTGCTGTTGTTGCTGCTGCTGCTGATGTTGATGAAGTTGCTGCTGATGTTGCTGCTGTTGTTGGAGTTGGGATTTTGTTCCGCCACTTGACGTTGATGAAACATGAGGATGTCCCAAAATGGAAGGAATATTCCTTCCACCAACTGGAGATGATTTTTGGCCAGAAACTGATGAAGTTTTAGCATGTTGTGCAGACAGGGAAGAAACTTGGGCACTTGATATAGTATGGCCAGGGACAGATGAGTTTTTGGCATGCTGTGTGGAGGCTGAGCCAGTTCTAGGACTGCCACTGGCGCCTTTAGACATCGAGGATGTTGACGGAGAGCCAACCATCATTGGAGACGAAGGGGACTGACTACTACTAGGTGGTGGTGGTCCTTGAGGACCAGCAGCAGATTTCTGATTGGATCCAAAAGAGATTTGTGTATGAGTTTGGGAAGTTCTACCCTGCTGTTGAGGAAGATTCTTGAGGGCGGATGTTGATTGCACAAAGGATGATGGAGATTGAGTTGAGGAAGTTCTGGCGGAATTCTTCCACTGAGGAGAATGCCCCTGACTACTGCTGTTGCTCGTTTGAACCAGATTCTGGGATAAACAAGACAGGGCATTTGGCAACTTAGCAGCAGCTGACGTTGCTGAACTCAAATGCTCAGGGTAAACACCAACATTACCAGTCACATGGTTCTTGTTACGAGCAGCATTTGCTGCTGCAAACTGTTGCTGTTGCTGCTTTTGAAGTTGTTGCATCATTTGTTGTGGTTGATGTTGAGCTTGCAACTGCGCATTCGAAATACTTACTGCTCCCACGGCTCCCGGCATTGTAGATCGAGCAGACCATGCAGGACCAGATGCGAGATTCAATGATCTTGAGGAGCTATCAATCACATTGTTCGCCACGGCAGCAGAGACAGGTGCATCTGAATGTTCTGATCTAGAAAATGCGATAGACTGACCAACAGTTCCCTGAGACTTGCCAGTCATCGCTTTCCTCTCATCATCGGTAACAGAAGAATCAGTCCCACCAGTTTTGCTTTCGTCAGACATTCTTAAATTTTTTCTCTGCTGTGCCTGTGCAGCCTGAGCAGCAGTCGCAGCCATCATCTGAAAACTATGCCGTGTAGCTTCTGGAAGGCTCTGAAGAATAGCATGATTCTGTGCCATGGAGGACAAGTCGATACCAGGAGCACCAGTAGCGCCATTGAGAGAAGCAAATGACATTGCAAATGTTTGAGGTAGAGATTCCATAGCAGTTTTTACAGCCTGCTGCTGTTGTTGAGGTTGTTTCTTTTCATTTTTATTACTACCACTGGAAGTAGCAGGGGAACCGCCTAGAGCAGCAGGGGCAGCAAGCAATGCGTAGTTCTGAGGATGCATTGGCAGCGCGAAATTCTGGCCGTAAATATTAAGCATAGTACGAGCTCCTCGACTTTCAACTGCTGAAGAACTATCTTCAGCAACCCCCTCATTTTCTGGCTGACGAGCTGAGGACGTAAGTTGCTGATTCTGTTGTTGCTGTGACATCTGCAATTGCCTGTTCGTTGCAGCAGGATAGTTTTGTAAGTTCCCTCCCCCATTATTCCCACCAGCCATGGGATTTCCTCCTGGTCTTTGCTGCTGGTTCTGCATATGTTTCTGGGATGATGAAGAACCATTTGCCATATTGCTGTTTTGATGGCTTTGCTGCATTTGAAGAGAATGAGGGGCAGGCTGCTGCGATTGCTGAACTTGCGATGGATGAATGATCTGAGAAGAATAAAACGACCCATTGAAAAATGGGAGGGGCTGAGGATGTGTTCCTTTATAATTCGGAGGGCCTCCCACAGCCGGAACTGGGAAGGGGTAGTTATTCTGCAAAATTGCCAAATATTGCGTCTCGTTGGTAGGCATATTAGGATAGCTGAAATTAACTACAGGCCCTGCACCATTGGCTGTAGCTGGACTCGTTGCAGCCGCATTAGCCATACTGCTTGATGCTGCCAAGCTGCCAGAGGCGGTTGCTGGCTTTGCCAACCCAGGCCGAGCAGAAGCAGCAGCCACGGCTGCCTGCTGTTGATTTAACTGTTGTTGATTTAAAGGAAAGATCAAAGCAGGTCCATGCTGCAAAAACAACATTTCCAACATTGTTACTAGAAAGGAGAGAAGTATAGACAACCAAATTTCAAAAGAATATAAAATATTGAAAGAACAAAGAAACGCTAAGAGCGTCCGAGTAAAAATCGAGACACACCAGCATATTGTTTGGAGCAACATGGGGCAAAGTTTGCGGGAGCAGCATCTGTTGTTGCTTTCTCTGGCCAGCATCAGCTGCATTGGCAGGTTGAGAACTTTTCTCCTCCCCACCATGACCAGGAAAGATAGCAAGCCCGGCGGAAGCCTTCTCCTGAGCATTATTTACAGCTCTTCCAGCAATGCTTCCATGGAGATCAGCCTGTGACACAACACTCAGATGTGCCTGATTGGATCCAAACAGCGATGCAGGAGCAGCTGCTGCTTGCCAGAAGGGGTTCATCTTCATTAATTGCTGGAGATGATGAATATTCCGAGCAATGTAGCAATGAGTTGCACACCTTTTAGGCCTTGGCGAGGAAAACAACGGCTGCACACTTGGCGGTTAAGAGTAAGAAACTGAAAAACCTTATATTATTCATTAAAATATCACCAAAGTGAAGACTCAAAAGAAGAATTAACCTGAATCGGTGCGGGTGAAACACCACTGCCATCCATGGTTACAACTCCTTGTATTGGTGCCATGTACCTGCTGATGAAATTAGAGTTAATTCACAAGATACAATTATTAGATCTCGATGAATCTCTGAACATGCCGACATCGAAAATACATCTAAAGCAAAACAAGCATACCCCATTGGAGGAAGTCCACCAGGCCAGTTTGCCATTGATATAGGTAGAGAGCTTGACTGACCTGATAACAAGAAGCAGGACTTGAAACATCAAGAAAACCACCAAGGAAGAAGAAGAAGATGGAGCAGAGAAGTAACAGAGGATTTAGTATACGTACCAGTTCTTTCAGATTGGGGCTCTTCTTTAGCAGAAATTGATGATGGCAACTGCTGTTGCTGCTGCTTATGACTTTGTTGCTGCAACTTGCTAACTAGTCCATTATCTCTCTCTGACTTTTCAAGATCAAGATAAGCACCAACGTTTCTCCCTTTGCTTTCGCCTTTTTTCAGCATTTCAAATTCCTCGCCAGCTAACTTCACTTTCTTATCCTGGCTTTCCTCATCTACTTTTCCTAGCTTTAACACTTTCTCATCTTCCTTCTCCTTTGAAACCAAAGGCTTAATTTCCTGCTGAAACCACCCCACAACCAATCAGATCCAATCAAAATCCAGTAAAAAATACAAGATCCATGGACAAGTCAACCAACTTACAGCATCAACATCAGAAGCAACTTGCTTACGCTCGCTAGCACTCACCGCCATGTTATTCTCTAATCTTTCTGGAGATGATCTCAAGTGTGGCGGAGAAGCCTTAAAACAAAATCAGACAGAAGTGTAAAACATTTTTTTATACATATGACCAAAAATGTAAAACTAGAAAAATCCACTTTCCTTATCCACATACCTCGAGATCTATCTGAAATTTTTCTTCCCTTGGACTAACAACATCAGCCGAAGCTGGATTTCTGAAAATGATCAGAAAGAACAAGAATTTATTTTTTTTGACCAGAACCCAAGAAAATTAATCAAGAAAAGATCAGATCTTTATGCCATTAATTACCCTATGGTCACTGAAGCCAAAGCTGTCGCTGTCATCTCCACGCCCTCACAACTTCTCTCTTCTGCTGGCTGTGCAGGGGATTCCTTTTTCGGTGAACTGACCACTTGTTTCTTGGAAATCACATCCGGACTTTCCCCAGGTCCTTCAGCCACCGGCTTTGACTCTGAATCCTTCCTCACCGGCTCCGGCAGCTTCTGCTCCGGCAGAAAGCCATCTGGATTGAAAGTAGACACTGTTTCATATCCATTTTCAGCAGTAGATCCTGCGGTCTTTTCCAAACTAGGGGAAAATATATCTCCTTTTGGCGTCTGATCAGCTTCCACCTTCATTGACGAAGATGAAATGGTGCTGCTCCGAACACTAAAGCTCGCTGGATTCTCCGTTACATGCCTTGGTTTCTTTCTTTTTGGAGCTGTAAGAAGACAAGTTGAAGTAAAAGAAAAGGTCCTAAAACCATTAACCCAATTAGGCTTGCAAGTTAATAGGCTTACCAACAGCAGTTAAAGAGCCAACTGAGGTGCAAGAATTAGGAAGCAAAACTGCCGGTGAAGAAGATAGAATATTAATAGTAGGCGAGTTGGATATAGGAGATGAGACTCTTGATTTTGCATCGCTGCTTGATCTGTTGACTTCAACTGAATCATTGGATGCAATTTCCTTCTTTGCAGGAGCTTGTGACTGAGTCTTTAATCCATACAACACCTCAGCTATCTCTATCTCTTCCAGTTCTTCCGGATTTAAAGTTGTTTTTGCTGATGATTTCGGCGGTCTTGGTTGTTTCGAACTATTAGGCTTCTGTTCGAACCAAAAAAAGAGTCAAAATAAGAAGCACATAAAGAAAAACTTGTATTCAAGAAATTGTAAAGGGACTAACGATCTTCTTTTTCGCTGATGCGTTAGAGGATGAAGGGGACAAGGGAGCTGGCGGCAAAGCTGGTGAAGATGAAACTAAACTTGGCCTAGCCGGAGAAGCAGAAGCTTGCCGATTCACTTGATCTCCCATTACCGCAACTCCTCCGGCCATGCTACTAGACATCCAATCGTGAGACCTTTTTGTAGAAGCTACAAAATCCATCAGAAAGATTAATTCTTTCACACAAAAAAGAAAAATCAAATCCAAATCACTGTGTATGTGATTTCAAACCTGAACGAGCTTTTCTTGGAACAGAAACACCAATCATTTCATCTCCGGTTTTCCACACCGGTGCAACCATAAAAACTTTTGCTGCTGGAGTCGGTGGAAAGCTCTTCCGGACCTGATGTGGCTGCTGTTGATTATGCTGCTGCTGATGCTGGTGATGATGGTTAGTATTACTATTACTGTAATTATTGCTACTATGGTGATGATTATTATTGTTATTGGTATTTCCATTCTGGTAGTGATTTGAAATAGGACTAACTGAAGCAGCTGCTGAGCTGGGATTAGGCTGCAGCAACCTCACGCCGCCGCCAATAATGGAACCGCCACCGCCGCCGGCGGTATGATGGTGGTGGTTGTCGTCGTTGTCGTCTTCTTCATCATCGTTTACACTTTCTTCTGAGGTATCTTCACCTCCGTCTCCATGAATCATATTCATCCTTTCAGCTCGTCTTCTTTTGCTGAGTCTAATCGAAGATCTCTCCCTTTCTCTTTCTCTCTCGCGTTCTCTATCTCTTTCTCTGTCCCTTTCTCGATCTCGCTCCCGATCTCGATCTTTCTTTACTCTCTCCCTTAATCTTAGAGATTCTTGTAATTCTACCGGCCCATTTTCATCTGAAATCAACAAGATCAAAGTCAAGAAATCATCCAGAAAAGAAAAATATTGGGGAAAAAACTATACAAAAACAGATCTGAGTAGAAAAAAGATTAAAGACCTGGGGAATCTCTAAGGCTATTGCTTCGATGTCTTCTTCTAACACCGTTAGATGAGGCCAACATGTTAGCAGTTCTTCTGGCCTCCCTATTTCTATCCATCATCTTAGGTTTTCTTGACCTCCACTCTCTAAAAAAGAGAATTATTGAGAGCCCATCTCATTAAATCCGATAAATCAGCGAAATTTGGGGCGAGAAATGAAGAAGAATGAATCAGATTTATGGTAGACTGAATCTGGTGAGTCAGATGAAAAATAAAGGGTATCTTTTTTTGAATGGATTTTTTTCTTTCAAAGATTTCCTCTTTGTGTTGCAGCTTCCTCTGGCTCTTCTTTGGCCTTGCTTTTCTCTCTTTCACTTTCTCTCTTGATTTTCTCACACGGACTCTCTCTCTCTTCCACTCCTTTTCTCTCGATCTCAATCTCATCATCTCCTTGCAATCGCCAGTGTTTTATCTCTCCTGGAAGGCTAAGATGCAAAGCATTTTGACACATTTCTCATCCCAGCCCTTGGTTTTGCCAGAGATCCAACGGTCAAAAATGTGTGGTGCCAGCATGGCAATTTGTCAGCCGCTTCATGAACAAACCTAAATTCACTTTCCCGATATTTACTAGCGCGTATCTTCACTTTCTTATTGCGAAATCATATTTTTATGCTTACCAATTAAACAAAAGTTTTTTAACTTTACTATTTTTGTGCCTTATTATAAAGTTATTTTCTTATTTCTCTAACGCGTTGTCTTTTTTCTACATCTGACTTTTTTTTCTTGCTTTATCTATTTACTACTAATAAATTTATAATAACACATACCAGCTCATATAATGGCTGATTAAATTAATGAGTTCTATTTTTTCCGTTGTTTTACTTGAAATCAAATAATAGATATGAGGTGTGGATGAATGACAAAATTAAGATCGTCACTAGATCTTTGATTCGGAAAACCAGCTGAAATTGCTTTGAATTTACTATTTTAACATGCGGAAATCAACAACGTTGGAGATGCAGAGTGTTTTTCTGATAAAAACCTTCAATGATCAAGTTTTCTGTGATTTCATATATTTCATGAAGAGAGAAGTATATAAAACATGCCTTTTTTGATGTTTATGTAGGAATTAGTTTAGATAACGTCTCTGAACATCCTCTTTTTCCGTGAATAGAACGTTTTATACATACTTGTCTTGTTCTATACATGTTGAAAATGCTAAGTGTTGCTTGGTAATCTGTCCATCTTGATGCTTGTGGTACAGATGTCACTAAAGTAACACAAGTGTCATTGCGTCAGAATAGAGTTATCAAGTGGTAAATGTAACTTTGGTCGAGCTCTTTTCACCAATCTTCGCAGAGCTGTTCGGATATAGACTAGTGTCTCGATGCCAAGTTGATGTTACTTAGTCTTTATTTCTCATGCTTGAGTGCATGTAGCTGACCATTAGATTAACCAACCTTCTGCTCAGTGGTTGTAAATGACCTCGAGTCATCTCGTTATTTGAGAACGATATGCTTCCTTATAAGACCAGTTAGCTTGAATTTTGAGCGTATCGATCTGTTCACACTTATTAATATGTACTCATGTTGATTTTGGCCTCGTTAAGGACCATGTTAATTTATAAGTTTAAAACTACTTGGTAAATTGTTTAGACAAAGAAATATTTACGTTAATTTATAAGTGTAAAACTATTTGGTAAATTGTTTAAACAAAGAAATATTTTTACTATGAGGATTTTCTCTGACTTTGTTTTATTTGAGAGAAAAGTTCCATGGTCCCGTTACCTTATCGTATGCTTTAAAAAAAATATTGGTTAGAAATATTACTAGAAATGGATTAATTATAAAACACACAGTTTTCAATGTCAAAAGAAGTAGAATTAGCTACTCATCACTCAATTTTGAAAGGGTAAAAACAATATTTTGCTCACGGATGACGGCCATTGTTCAAGTGGACTTTAGTAAAAGTTAAGACTTAAGTGGCATTCACAAGGAATCTGAATTCTACCCAGAAAATATGCTCTATTTCAATAGCTAATTGAATTGAAATTTGATTCCACATGTCAAGAGTTTGATTTTAGTGACGCACACAATATGATGTTCCTCTGCTGCTAGGTCAAATGTTTAGTTTGTGAGATGACACCTTGTGTGGTAAATACGTAAGATCTCATCCATCTTAAGAGGCCAATGAGCTTCTGATTTGGATCTTCCACACATGCTATTTGAAAATGAATCGGTAGGGTCCTTGGAATAGGGGATTTCACCTTATAAAATATCGCTCTTCCGGGTCAAATCATAATTTTTCGGTCTCTACAATTTCCACTATTAAATTAAATAGATTAGTATTAAATATTAAATATTAATTCTTTATTCAATATCTTATTGCAATTATTATTGTACGGGGACATATAAGTAATAGGCGCATTTAGTACTAGTACCTTGAACCTGTTTCTTTTCCTCTAAACAAAGGGGAACACTGGGGCCCACTTGAATGGGGATTTACAGAGGTCCTGTCCAATGGTCCAGATTTTTTTGCTTAGAAAACGGGCATCGTGCAAGCCGTTGGATCGATTCCTGACGTGGCGGCATGTTGTTGGAGGAATAAATTTTTCGTAATGCTTAGAGATTCCAACAAACAAAGTGTTCTTTATTTTTAATTATTTTATGGTGAATTAATTTAATTGTGGGGAGCGGAGTGCTGACGGTAGAGTGGAGAATTGGGTGGGGCCGGGTTGAGGGGTTTGGGGAGTGGGGAATCGGATGAGATTATAGGAGACTAAAATTGAGGCTAAAAGTGAGGCCTACAATCACGCGTCGTTACGTGTACAAAATCAAGGGTGCTGCAATTTTTTGTGAAAAAAATTGATTTTGTACACGTTGCAACGCGTGATTAGAACCCTCATTTTTAGCTTCACTTTTAACCTCTAGTATTTCATCCGGTGGGGAATTGTCATGTTCTGCAGGGGATGAGATTGTCATGTTCTGCAGGGGATGAGATCTCCTCACCGCGCGGTAAGTCACCGCGCGGTCCAGATCGCGATACGTGACAGCAGTAGGGGGTGATGAGGCTGAACAGCACCATGTAGTGGCTATTTTCCATGCATAGTATAGAGAGTGGACAGCAGTGCTACACGCACGTTGCGGTTAGCACTCCGCATCCTCATCGACTCATAAAAGTCACCGTCTTCACGTTTAGTTTTCACTTCTATTGGTTATTTTTATCCAGCTTTAAAATCTATATGATATCAACAAGAATAACGTTGCTCTATTATTTTAGATACTTTCGTCTTTGTTGAGATATGGAAAGTCGTATATACGCAATCATACTAATGTGTTAGAAACATGCAGAAGTTGTTTGTCGATGACTTATAATAAAAATTGCGTCAAGCTGTGTCTGGTATTTCACAATTTAAGAAGCGCAGCGAATTTAATGATTTATTTTGTTTTATTCTATCATATTCTAAAATCAAAAAAAATATGTCTTTGATTCTAATGGAAATGAAAAATCTATATGATATCATGTATCAGCCTGTCTCACGGTGCGATAAGGATGAAAGTCAGGTGCTCAAGTCTTGCTATGACAGAGTTTGAACTGCTCAAGCAGCCATACAAGGAGCTCACTGCGAGTAGTGGAGCTCCAATACCATACATTTACCTGAAAAGAGAGTCGAAAATTTTGTTTGGGATAAGAATCGAACTTTCGTCACTCTCTCGAACTACGACATTGAAAGTATTGAGTTATGTCATGGGGACATGTGTCGCGTAGATATTTGTTATGTTCCTTTGCGATGAGAGAATTGGAACAATGCTGTTAGTCGTGTGTGACATATTTTGCGCCAAACACAACGTTTTTACTGTTTTTATTGCACTTTAGGTGGGGTTGGGATCTCCTCACCCCCACTTTCCTCACCCTCTTTGTGATCACACGACACGTGGCAGCAATGGAGGGTGGTGAAGCTAGATGCGGGTCACCCTCATCTAGCCTCACCACCCCCATTGCTGCCACGTGTCGCGCGGTCACACGTCACCGAACCCCCTTGCGGTGAGTGGATCCTATCCCCTTTAGGTGCGTGTTCCGCAAAACACAATATTTCTACTGTTTTTATTACACTTTAGGTCCTTGGTCTTTTGATCTGGTTTACAATTTTTTTGAAAAAAGTTGGTGTACATTTCAATAGTCAAGATTTGCAATTAATATAAATAAAAACATTACTTTCGATACTTTATCTAATTTAAAACTTACAATTCTTTTTTGAACTACTAAAACGTGATTCAGTTTGGCTCATGAGTAAAACATGATTCCGTTTGGTTCATAAGTAAAACATGACTCTCCAATGTAGCATTTTCATTTTAAAACTTTTTTTTAATAAATTAAGACATAATTTATTTATGGAACAGTGAAACTATTTATAAAAATAACATACTTTACATTAAAAAATACGTTTAGAAAAAGAATAGAAGCTTTGTGACATTTTCTTTATCCGAGGAACCTGGATTCAAGTCTCTTTACTTTAAAAAATTAAAAACAATTACGCATACTTTCAATAGTTTAATATCATAAAACTTTTATGCTAGATAGGGTATTTGCAGCTTACGTAGAGCTGAGGAAAATCGATTAGCAAATAACAAAAACATCGATATGGAATGGTGAATTTCCAATTGTTTATTTTCATCCTACTTACATGGGTGTTTTTTTTTTTAGTTTTACAAAAATGAATTCATAATTAAGAGAAAATTACACTTAGACCTCCCGTAATTTAGACCTCCCGTAATTTAGCTTAATTCTAAAAATCTTCCCTCTTGTTTCAAAGTATATATTTAACTCCCTTATGGTTTGGGTTAAAAAGGCACCGGCCAATTTACAGCGAGTGAGTTACCTTTTTAACTCAAACCATAGGGGATGTAAATGTATATAATTCCAAACCATAGGGGAGATTTTGATAATTAAGTCAAACCAAAGGGGTGTATGTGTAATTTACTCTTTAGTTAATGAACATAAGTGTAATTTTCCCCCAAAATTATTCTTATACACACACACACACATATTTAATCAAACGTATTTTTTCAATCTTTGACAATGTTGATTATGACCATAAATAATTCATGCATGTACATGGCAAGCAGATTACCATGGTCGGACGGTGTAATTACTCTTAACTCCGTTATAAAATATTAAGTAGTTTGATTTTTCAATATAACATAAATAACTTATAAATAAAAGTCAGATTTTATATTTTTAAAATGAGTGTCATATATTTTTTTTCATGTTTTCTCATGTTATTAAAATTTTGAAATGTCTATTAGTATACGAGGACTGAATAATATTTTCATTGACTTATATCGTTACGGAATATCATTTAAAAACAACTTATAAACATTTTTATTTTTCAATTAGAAGACAAAAAGACCATTAGAGAAAGCATTTGATGTCTAAGTTGTGATGTAATTAAGAGCGCGTAGAACATAGATGTTGTATATATGATGGTAGTTATGTTATTTTTAAATATTAAACAGTTTATATAAGAACAATATATTTTTATAACTTCTATACCAAATCAAAATTTCACTTAATAAAACACTTACGTGTTAACATCTTTAATATAAAAAAGACAAATTTTATGTTTCATTCAATTATATTCAATTTTATATGTGTATACATATAGCGGAAAACCTTTAGGTCTAGCGGTTGGATAGCATTTATCCCATTTTCGGGTATCGAGTTCGATTCCCCTCTCTAATTATATATATATATATATATATATATATATATGTATACATATACATATATATATATACACACTATTTATTTTCTATTCAGTTCTATTCACTTAATTAAGCACATATGTATTAATGTCTTTAAATAAAAAGGCCAAAATTTATTTTGCATTCGTTTAGATTCAGCTAGATATGCATATATGTATATGCACGCATATATATATATATATATATATATATATATATATATATATATATATATATATATATATATATATATATATATATATATAAAAGCATTCATGCATTGAATATCGCTATTATCTCTAATTTTCACTGGGCAAAGGAAAAATTACACTTAGACCCCCTGTGGTTTGGCTTAATTCCAAAAACCTTCGTTTTCATTTGGAATTATACATTTAACTCCTCTGTGGTTAGGGTTAAAAAGGCACCGGCCAATTTCTGGCAAAACCACAGAGGATAAACATGCCGGAAATTAGCCGGTGCCTTTTTAACCCAAACCATATGGGAGTTAAATGTATAATTTCAAATGAGAGAGAAGGTTTTTGAAATTAAGCCAAACTACTGGAGTCTAAATGTAATTCTCCCAGAATTAATGGTTATGGGCTAGACTTAAAATTTTGTATAGCGCAAAAGATTTTGGCGCCTCCTAAACTTTTCATATGAGACTATTTTGGCCATATATCTATTTTAATAATATTTTAATCACACTAACAATTTTTTAATCGGATTACCAGATTTTAAGGATAATATCATTATATACATCAAGTTTAAAGGACACATTAGTCAATTAGAACCTTAACTCAACTTTTTTGATCAGCTACCCCTTGGCATCACCATAACATTTCACAACTTGGATGTAAAAGGTCATACTCTAACTCCATGAGCTTCATTGTCTAACCACATAAGCTACATATAAAATTTAAATCAGGATTACCCAGCAGATTTCTATGTGTGAGGAACAAGATCTGTGCTTATAAGATGTCCAAACTCAAATTCGTCTAATATAAAAAAGCTAACTGCATGGTCTAAACAATCACATAGCGGCCGCTAGGATACGAATATACACGATTAGATGCAATCTACTATCCAAATATCAATTGAGCTATATCCTGATCATGGTAAAAACTATGCAGTCTTTTAGTGAGTGGTTCTTTTATGTGTTCTTCTATTTCAGATGGATATTGTTAATTTAAGACCCTAGCGATAGTTTTTGCTGTCGTTAGAATATACTGGGTACGGATGATGATGGTTAATTCAATGTGTTTGTACCTTTGATTTCCGCAACTTTGATTCGTTTCAGCAACGTTGAAAATACATGTGGGTTTGATTCTATTTCTTCTTGAGAAAATCTCACTTATTAGCTTAACGTTTGGCTCATTACTCAGTTAGCTTGATAAAACTCACTTAACAACAACTCTTTTACCAAAATGGTTCACTTGTAGCCAGTCACCGGAAGGTGACCTAGTGTAGCCTGTTTTGTTGGAAAAAAAAACATTTTTTATTCAGTTTTGAGTTAAAGTTTGATTCCACGGTGTATTCCCTCCTTCCCCCAACAAACCTTTCCCTCCAAAACTCTGCCAACCCCTATAATTGTCTTTGTTCCTCTTCCCCAACACCACTGTCACTCCTACTCTGCCCCAAATTCACCCCTTCACAAGCCCTAAATCCAACGTCCCTTTCCTCCCTTCACAAGCCGTATAAACTGCCTTCAATTTCCTCCACAACACTTTCCCTCTAATTCTTCAATCAAGAAGGAGACATCCCCAAATCACAGTTGATGTCTTCACAAAATTCTAGGTATGTAAATCGGAGGAGTCTTCCCCAACGAAGGTGTAGATGTGGATTAATAGCTGCAGAAGAAACTTCATGGACACAAACCGATCCCGGACGAAGGTTTCTCACATGTCCAAATTGGCGGGTAAGTTTATGGACTAGGATAGTATATATTTTCCTCACGTTTGATTCAGGACTTAAACAAATAAAGTTTGTGCTTTTTTATTTCAGTTCGATGATGAGGGATGTGGATTTTTTGAATGGATAGATGGACCGATTTGTGCGCGAGCTTACGATATAATACCGGGGCTGCTGCGGAAGTGTAGCCGTTATGAGAAGCAAATACAGCAATTTAAAGCGAATGAGGAGAAGATTAGGAAGATGGTTTGGAAAGGAAAGATGTTAACTGTGTTGTTGATTTGTTCATGGATACATTCACTACAATTGGCCTGCCTACATTCATTGAATACACCCTCACAGCTTCTTGAAATGTTTCAATTTCATTAAAAACCAATCCACAAATAAATTCCGGATGCTCCATGTCTCTACTTGGATTAAATTTCTTATAATGTTTGTCTTGTAGCTCTTCCTCCTCGCTATTTGCAACATCAGGGGACCTTCATCGGATACATATCCTTGTGACACCTGAGCAACATCAGAGAGCCCTTCACCCACATCCTCACCCAAATCAACATTTTCCTCATCATATGAATCATTGTAAGTACCTTTTGAATCCATAAGTCCATCTATCTTGTACTCTGAATCAGAAGAGCAAACATCTTCATTCCCACTGACATCTTCATTCGCACTCACATCTTCATTACCACTCACATCATCATAAACACTCACATCTTCTACATCATTACCCGTTTGTTCAACCTGATCATCTGCTTCATTAGCATTACGTACAACTAATTGTTCCACATAGACATCCAACACCTTTACTCCATCATCCAAACCCAATGCCTTCGCATACAGTTCTCCGTTATTTTCAATTCGAACAAACTTCCCTTCTCTCAAGTAGTACCTTTTGTATCCTATTATTCCATTTTCATTACACATTTCATCCAAGTATACCAAAGAAATCTCGTCAGCTTCAACATCATCATAAATGCAGGTCCCACCACCATGATACTCTGCCTTAGGCAAATTTTGTAACAAACCCCCATAATGTAGAATTAAAGTGAACTTCCCACTACATGTACCTGCATGTTGAACCATTGAAACAGGGGAAGTTAACAATCAAAGGTATTATCTGCGTATATACAAAAAGCAGTCACATGCAACCCAATTTCCACAAAATTACACTTCGATTAAAAAACCCCCGATTACACAAATTCTTCACAATATCTTCAGACTTACCTCCAACAAAGTAAAATTTAACACTAAAACGAAACACCATTTACCATATACAGGATGCTTATCCTTCGGTAGGTTTGGAATCCTCAGACTCATTGTTCCCGCGGTTAGTTGCACAGACAGATGATTGAAATCAATTTCCTCACACAAATGCAAGCAACACTCACAAAAAATATTCTCTTTTTCTCAGCCAAGGTTGTCTTCTGCAAGGGTGAAAAAGAACCGTTGCTGTGCAGGAATATTTTTCGAACGGGAGAAGAGGTAGGGGAAAAGGTGGACACCTTTTCCCTTTTTTATATCCCTCTACAATTAAAAAATAATAAAGTGGGGTCTATTTTTAGAGTCAACGGTAATCTTCAAGAGTCAACACTTTTCTTCCGGTTGCATGGCTACAAGTGAGCCATTTTGGTAAAAGAGTTGTTGTTAAGTGAGTTTCATCAACGTTAGGATGCTAACTGAGTAATGAGCCAAACGTTAGGCTAATAAGTGAGATTTTCTCAGTTCTTCTTTCTTCTCTTAGGCATCTATCATCACTAGAAAAGTTTTTTTTGGGTGGTCCGCTGCTGCTAGGCCGAATGTCTAGTTAGCAGAGGGATACCTTGTGCGGGTCATTGCGTAAGTCCTCAACCAACCTATGAAACCGCTGGACTCTTGATTTACATCTTACATAATGTTCCTTGGGGCTGGTCCGCTGTGAGAGATTTCACTTTTTTTACCTCTAAGAAAAGGGGTTTTTTTTGTGTATAATTTTAACAGTTATCGTTAGGGATTGACCTAGGCCTGTCAAAACTTACCAGATATCCGACATTCGAATTCGAATTCGGCTGTCCGAATCGAATATGGTAAGAGCTGTACATTCGTTTCACCATATTCGAATTCGTATCCGAATAGTATTAGAAAAACAAATACGAATATGGTATAGTCATTACCGTATCCGAATATCCGTATCCGAATAGATATTTTTAAAATTAAATAAAAATATATAATAAAATATATAATAATATATAAACAAATATGTAAAAATATTTATTTTTAAAATTTTAAAAAAAATATATATGAAAATATGTATACGGCCGCTATACCACTGTTGTAAATTTGCTGATTTCGAATTCGGATATCCGGATTCGGATATTCGAACAAATTTGAAATAGATATAATACGGATTCGGATATCCGACACCGAATTCGAATCCGAACAAATTCGAATTCGGATGACTTCCTAAATATCCGTCCGGATTCGGATACGAATTCGGAAATAGTTAGACAAAAACGAATTCGAATACGGATACTGTGTTACCGTATTCGTTTTATCCGTTTGACATTCCTAGATTGACCCCATCAGCTGATCATATGGAGGGATTTGTCACCGTGTCTTTAACAAATTCTTGAAAATGACAAAAATACCCTTCAAATTAAGCTAGATGATTGGAGGAATCCCCAGAGTTACCATAGTAAATTTTTTTAATTTATGAATGGTCAAAACTGTTATGGAATGAGTTCTCATAATGTTTCTAAAAAAAAGTTTTAGCGGCGGCCATATTTTTTCCCCTTTTATATATGTCTTGTACTTTTGGATTTGAAAAACCTTCGAAAAATATATCTAAGAAATGACAAATAGACAGTCATATTGTAATTCTCAAGGGTAGACATCCAAAAGCAATTTGAGGGGAAAAAAAATACGTAAAGGTAATGAAGATGATGATGATTTGAACCGGCATCGTGATAGACTTAGTATATCATCTCATTCCACATAGAAAATAAATAAAAGAATGACATGCTATGCAAACATAAACATAAATATGTTAAAGAGTTTTGTGTAGGATGTAAATTAGGAGTTCAATGGACTCCTAGATTGAACACATTGCAAGGTGTATACTGCACACCGAGCCAATAACTCTCTAGCCCAATTGGGCCATATACAACGGTTTTGCCATTACGACCCAGACAACAGTATTGCACCTGCGCTGCGCGTGTCCTGGTTCGAACCTACGCCTTTCTAAAGCAATGTCTCAACCTGACTACCAACGAAGCTATGCTCTGGGGGTAGGTTTGTAAATGAATCGAGCCGTTCGGTATGTTCGGTTTGTTCGGCTCAAGCTGGCTAAAGGGTTAACGAACCGAGCTTGAACCACTTTTTTCTGTTCGAACTCGGTAAGTGACACCGTTCGTTTAAGATGTTCGGCTCGTTAATGTTGTTCGTAAGTTAAACGAGCTAAGCTTGAACAATTAAATATGTTCGTTTAAATAAACAAGCAAGCTCGGCTCGTTTGCCAAGTTAAATGAACCGAACTTCAACAACGCAATGTTCGGCTCGGTTACAACCCTACCTGGGATCCTTAGGGATTCTCGGTCTAGCTCAGAAGAGATGCTGACTTATTTGAAGAATTTGCAGTATAACCTTTCATTTATAACGAGGAGAAATAAAACAATAACTTTGTCTATAAGTATGTGCTTAATAAATATGTGTTTATGTATCTAAAATTAATTTATGGTAACCGTTTTCATAAACAAGGACAAAGTCTTAACATCAATGGTACCATACTTGTAGTGGTACCTATAGACCCAAGATATGAATTATGGGGCCTTACACAAAATATTCATTATTTGTTATTTGATAAACCATGACCGGATCGTCAGTTAGTCAATAACAGTCAACGGTTTAATCCTAATAGCCCAGTATACAAAGTATTACAGTTCAGCGGATTAATGGTTGTCCGGCCTCAGCAGCACCTCAGTAGGGCAACACGACGCCCTTATAACATCGAAGAATCTATTTAAGGTTTGCATCTCGTCATTAACTTCAGTATATATGCTGCACTTTGGACTACCTCATTTAGGCAATGCTTAGTCATGCATTTCGGAAAGACCAAGTCACGCACTTCGGCAAGGTTCAGCTGTGTACCACAGCAGGTCATGCACTTCAGCATAAGACAGCTGTGTACCACAGCAGAATGAACCCATTACGATAATACTTCGTGGGACCCTCAAACGGAGATACTTCTCCAATATATCGACTACAGCTGTTTGGTCTTCCTGAACATGCCAAGGTCATAACCGCCGGTCTATCAGTTACATCAACCAGGCCGGCCTATTGATCACATCAGTCGACCTATTGATCACATCAGCAGACCTATTATGCCTTAGGCTCTCTGCCCTAAACAAAACGTCTTCTCCAAGCCATCATGAGAGTTTTTAGATTGGGAGAAAAATCTATAAAGGTAAGAAGAACCAGACTTTACAAGGGACATCCACCCTGCTCCTCGGCAAATACTGTGAGAAAATCCTAACTCACCCTTTTACATTATAATCTCAATGAGATATGGCCCAAACTGACTTGAGCGTCGGAGGGTTTTTCCCGGGGCCAACCCCCCGGGACCTCTGACATGTGCTTACTTGTGCAGGATATTTGGCGTTATTCCAGCCACACATTTTCAATTCCAGTTGACAAATTCTTTACGTCAACTGACGGAGCTGAATTGAGGCCATCTAGACCCTTGGTGAAGATCCGGCTTCATCATTATTGTTGTCACCCGTGAAGAAACATAGGTTGTTCATGGGTTTTCTTTTCTCTTGTTTAGGTCCCTTAACTTTGCTAGAAAAGATGATAATATCATTTGAATCTAACTAATAAAAATGACGTACCGTTATGTATTTAAAAGACGACGACAACAACATTACTCATTTACTTAGAAGTTCCCACCTATATGGAACGTCAGATGTACGCAACTATATCCATATATTAGAAACACACAGAGATTGTTTTCTGATACTCATAATAAAAATTGCGTCAAGTTACTTTATAATATAAGAAACACAACCAATTTAATGAGTCATTTAACTTTATTCCATCATATTCTTAAGTTATTTAAGAGTCAAACTACAAAAATATCAACAAAATAGTTAAGCAGTTAAAATATTTTCTCAAAATTAGTTTAGTGGCAGCTGATGTTTTTTTAAATAATCTACTAATACCTCATACTAGTGATTGTTAATTGAATAAAACTCAAATTTAAGCTCGACGAATTAATTTGTTAGTTTTATGTATCATTCAAGCTAAACTAATTTGCAGTCTGGAGGTTGAGGTTAAGTGGGCAAAATTAATTTGAACAAAAGCTTAAGTGAACTTGAAATAATTGGAAATAGTTTATTTATAATTATCATTCTTAAACTAGTCACTACCCAACAAAAAAGGTCCATAAATTGCAGGAGTTGTATTGAATATTAATGGGCAGAATAACTAGTAGAAGAAGACTACCGGATACATTGATATCTTAGATTGAATAATCAAATGTCTGAATCCGCTTCAATTACATGCAGTATTACATGTACGGTTTACAGTGGACTCTTTGTATGAGTATAATCAACACTTTATCAATCTACGATGTCGTTGAGCTCATGATTTGAATTCTACACAAAGCTCCTAGAGACTTGAGCAGTAGAGACCTTCAGGACCAGCGATTTAGTCTTTTCGGAGCAAAATAATATTCTTCTAAATGTAACCAATCAACAAAAGACACGTGCGTACATTTATATGCACCTATGTCCGTTTGTATTTGGTATTCTCAACTTCATATAAAGGACACCAAATTTAGCATCTCCCGTGCACGTAGATGCTTTTCTATATTTACTTTATTTAATTATTTTTTTGGTTAGGTGTACGAGACATATAGATTGTCAGACTAAATTGTCCTTTTCATTAAAGAAATAATTTTGTAATTTTTAATCCAGTGGATCAGATAACATGTTGGACGATCAATATGATAAAATATAAATCAATCTTCATATTTGGTTTAATATATTAATCAAGGAAGAAAATCTAATTCCATTTGAATCATCAAAATGAAATATAAAATCGTCCGTGGATTGCATGGTTGTCTTGACGTGCTTAAGTGTGTATGTTTGGTCTAATATGGCCCTTTTTTTTTGGACATGCATTGTACATTACTAAGATTCTAAAGGAAAAATACCAATAAATCGTAAGCAGCTAGATATGCTACAAAACATCAATAACACACTTGCACCAAAAGATGATTCCTTGCTCTTGAGGGTTTTCACCATTCCAGTCTCAAAGAATATTATGGATGATGCAAATCAGAAACCCAGTGGCCTTTTAGGTTAGACGAGGACTTACGCAGCGACTCACACAATGTGTCCCCCCGTAACTCAAGCTTTTGGCTTAGCAGCAGTAGAATACCCACACAATGTGTCCCTTCCAAACCAGGCTTTTGGCTTAGCAGCAGTAGGATACCCACACAATGTGTCCCCCCAAATCAGGCCAATAAGGACTCCACCGCTTCAGTCCCAAAGAACATTGTGGATGATGCAAATCAGGAGCCCAGCGGCCTCCTAGGTTGGAGCTGGGCTCCTAGGTTGGATGAGGACTCCACCGCTCCAGTCCCAAAGAACATTATGGATGATGTAAATTAGGAGCCCAGCGGCCTCCTAGGTTGGATGCAAATTAGGAACCCAACGACCTCCTAGGTTGGATGAGGACTTACGCAGTGACTCACACAATATGTCCTCCCGCAACCAGGCCTTTGGCCTAGCAGCAGTAGAATACCCATACAATATGTCCCCCCGCAAACCAGACATTTGGCCTAGCAACAATAGAACACCCACAAAATGTGTTCCCCTACAAACCAGGCCTTTGGCCTAGTAGCAGTAGAACATCCACTCTGTGCGTGTATCTAGATTTCAAAATCTTGGCCTCTTGAAGCAAATCTTATCCTAAATACCAAGTGAGCTATGCTCTGAAGGCGGTGCAATAACATACTGAATACATCGAAGGGGGTTCCATGCCATTTTTACTGCTATTATTTAAATCTATGTCGTCCAAAATATTGAGAATGGAGTCGTTTCTCATAAAACGGACGGCTGAAATCTTTAGCAAGTAGTGTGAATAATTTTTTTTATATACAATTTGTTGTCCGAGGGATATTTGGGTAAAACAAAAAGTAATATCTAAACAAGTCTTACATATTGCTGTATATGTGACTTGACACACTTAAAGATAACATAGGCATTACATACTGTCATTTTTCCCCTTCTATTCTAAGGGATAATTCCCTTTTGTCTCCCTAGTGTTTGGCATAATCTCCAATAACCTCCTTGATGTTTAAAAATACATCTTTACCTCTTCTGATGCTTAAAAATACACTATTACTCCCTTGAAACATAAGGCCAGATAAATGAGCTTGCCGACCAAGCGTTGATATTGTCCTTGGTCCACCTTGTTCCCTTCATCAAGTCCTAGTTTGTTGTTTGGTTCTATAGGTGTTTCATTAGATCTACATCCAAACATACCAGTTTCTTTTAGAAAATCAAGCACACAATGCCTTCGAGACACAACAATCCAGAGGCATTTCTTGCCACCTTCATTTCAAGAAAGTATCGTAAAAGACATAAGTCTTTCATTTCAACTTGATGGCAAGATAATCTTTCAATAGTTTAATTGTAGCATGATCGTCTCCTATTATAATTATATCATTAATACACACAATCAGTAACTCAGCTTCCCATCATATGCATGTTTGTAAAACAGCTTGAGTGAATCTTCAATCCTTATCTCTCATCAGCCTCATCCTCCAATATTGAATATATCCATTCATGAATTGAGTCAACGGTGTCGGGCGTTATAACACTCCATAGTCCACTAAGCGCGCCTATATTTGAACAAATACTGGACAACTAGTAAAGATATGAAGTAAAGAGCCAACTTCAGCTGCACAACAAAGACGAAAATTCTCTGCAGGCTCCTTTCTCTTAATCAGATTGAGTTTTGACATAGTCTCGCGGCAGAAATTTTAATTTTGTTTGTCATATTCGACTTCCGAAGTCTTTTCCAGAACTTACGATGATCGTCCACCTCCTGCTTAGAACAACCTGGCTGATTTGTATCCCATTTCTGCATCAAAAAATGATATGCAGAATAAACTGTTAAGCAACCATTTTTGTAAAGGGCGACCACGGAGCATCAGCCGTATCCAAATCACCCAGCTGAATACTGAGAATTTCTGATGCCTCATCGGCTGGAAAAACATCATAAATCTTTTGCACATCTCATTGCATGGTCGCGGACCTTAGAGCAATTGGTAAGGTTGATGATTTGTGACTTTAAGGTCATGCCTTGAAACAACTGGTAATGTTGCTGCTTTGACCTTGAGATTACGGATTCAAGCTGCGTAAACAACCTCTTGCGCAACTACGAGATTTAAAAACAGCCATAACCTCATCAGCAGTTGCTTCTCCATAGAGTATTGTGTTATCAGCGAACGTTAAGTGATTGATCTTCGGTCTATGCTTTTCAATCTTTATCCTTCTTATGCTACTAGAAATCATGGGATCCTGAAGAGGATTTAAAAAATGTGACGTTTTGCAAACATGTTGGAAAGCATTTTGATGGTGGAGATGAATGAAAGAACAACTGATTCAACTATGTTCAAAGGGAGAAAAAGAATTCAACATGTGTAAGTAACTCGTCAAATGATTGGCCGGATCATGATGATCAGGCAATACATGAACAACAGAATCTGGGTAGTTGCCCGTAGGGCATAGCTCAGTTAGTTCCGGAAGGGCATATTTGCTAACAAGGTGCAAGGTTCGAATTACGCAGCCTGCATTGTGGGTGCCTTATCTTCAGCCTCCAATGTGGTCTTGAGGGCGGACCTAGTGTGGGTCTGCGTGTTTGCGCCTCCTCCTTAGCGAGCCGCTGAGTACCTGATTTACATACTCCCATCTGCCTTGTCAGGCCGGGATGTAGGAGGCCCTTGGGATTAGAGATTCAAACTTTATGCTAACCAGAATCTCGGTAGTTTCATGAATATTAAAAACTCCCATCCCATTGTACATACAATATAAGTAAATCAAAATGATATCTAGACATATTGTTTTCTTAAAAGTTACATTTAATTTGTTTAAATATTGAATAAAGTGTAAAAGTAGAACAATTGATAAGGAGAGATTATAAATGAAAACACTATCCTGTGAGAAGCCTTCCTATAAGAAGGTGGATGGAAAGGTTATGGGACAGTGCTTTCATCCCAAAAAAAAAAATAATAATAAAAAGTTTGTTTTCAGTGAGACTCCCAAATAGATCATAGAAAATGAAAGTTGGAGGTCTCAGGGCCTACCGATATTACTAAGATGGTCTTTAATGGACCTATAACCATCCTCCATCTTCCGAGTCTCACTTTGGGGATATTCGACCCACAAGATATATAAATAAGCCCATCACTTGTCCGAAACTAAAAACCATTTAAAGTTTTCAGCTTCAAAGATGATGAATACTGCATCAAACATGGTCATGCAATCTTTGCTTAAAAAAAAGAAAAAACTAATAGAGATACAATATAGAATGTATGCAAAGTTCTTTCCACTTATATAGAAATTAATAAATAGAGATATAATATAGAGATACAATCTATGGAAAAGTTCTTCCCACTCAGTTTAGCGATTTATTTTTTTTTGTATAATAGTGTTTTTTTTTATTTACTATGATGCTATATTTGGTCTATTACAAGTGTCATCTGAATTATTCTCTAGTACACTATTTGTATAGGGGAGAATAGTGGTTTTTTTAATTTACTATAATGATCTATTTGGTCTAATACAAGTATCATTTGAACTATTCTCCACTACACTAATACAAGTACCATTTGAACTATTCTCCACTATGTTGTTTGAACTAATACAAGTATCATTTCTTTGTCTCTTTCAGTTATGTGTGTATATCCACTATACTGTTTGTGTTTATTAAAATCCCTACAATAGCACACTATATTTCTATTATTGTGCCATCTATGCAGGTACATATAGGATTGGGGTCTCACTGGACGCAAACTCTCTATCCCTTGGAATGGAGATATTGTTTGCCTGCCTCTCACCATCTCCAAACCCTAACGATAGCTTTTGCTATCGTTGGAATATACTGGGTATGATTGTTGTTGTATATACATATTTCTTGAATTTGTAACTTGGACATTTTGGTCTCCTGCGTTGACACCACATATAATCTCTCATTCGCTAATACATATATTTTAAAAGATCCCGATTTGTTTACCCAAAATAAATATTTGTAGTAGTTTGTTTTGTCCTTTGGCAGTTCCTATCTTTTTGACCTAAACGGCAAAACCAAAACATTTATTTAACGATATCTATCTACTATTATTTTAATCTAATTATAAATCTCCTAGTGGCACACGACAAGTTGACGTTTATCAGCACTATATTAAAATGACAAAATGGACTAATCTGTCTTTTTTATTACATAAAAGGATCCAAATCACCCCTAACGTGCATACAAACATCTCTCACTGATTGCATTGAACCCTTTAGAATATATTACACTTTAAAATATTTGAAAGTGTTTGTCAGATTGCGTATGTGAGCCATTCTCTATGTAAAATACATGCATCTTCCTTTCTATGTATCCGCATGTATGTGACGAGTGTATAAATTATAGACATATACATATATAGTTCTGTAAGCATATAGTGTTAGATACTGGGCTCTTATATTGTACCACTATCACGCCATTTTTGAAATCGAATTACCATATTCGATCATATTTCACACAAACAGAGACAAATATATACATATGTATACATATATATGCACCATTAGCCTTGGCTAGCTATTAGGTATTGACAAATAATGCTTACATATATACATGCAGACATACATTAATATAAAAAGAGGATAGATAGTCATGAGGGATAGTTGTTCTAAAACAAATCTTTAAATTTGGATTAATCGTGGATGAAGACTACTGGTTTAAGCAACTTAATTTATACAGATCTTGATCGTAGTTTGAAAATAGCCGACGGGGAAGATTGAAAATATTTTAATCCTTCATCAAATCTTATTTTACACTTACGTTGTTGTCATAGACAACCAAGTGGGCTTCATGAAAAATCCAAATGAATTTATTTGAGATGGTCCTTTTAGAAAACCTTAAAAGGTGAAACAATATGTTACCGGTAATAAAAGTATTAAGTCATAAGTATTTCTTTTCAGAAAAAAAGTCGTGTATCGAGTGGAACCTTAGGGAATAATTTGTTAAAGCACTCTGTTTGTCCTATCAAAAGGTATAATTTAAGAACTCTTACTCAATGAAAATGTTACCATAGTCAATAAGTAAATTCTAACGGTTATTAATCAAGAAATAAAAATCATAATAATGAGAGAAGTTTTTTTACTTTGCACACTCGTCACTGTTAAACGTCAATTATTTCTTATATGATCGATTAATGATTATATAATATATATTCATTGACAACCATAAAATTTGCACATAAGACCAAATTTAAAAAAAAAGTTAAACTACTTTACCAATTTAGTCTTAAATGATGTTCTTAAATTACGTATTTGACCATCTAATATAGGCTTTTGTACTAGGTTTTTATAAGCATTTGATGCCAGACAATACCAATTCAAATGAATGCTGAATATGCCAACAATAAAGAACTGTGAGGATATCTTTGGATACATAGAGAGTAATCATGACATATTAGGAAAGGTTCAAGCAGAAAACAATTGGACAACTAAGTAGGCTTATACGTGGAAATGATCTAATTCCCTTTTGTGTATTTGTGAAAGTGTTTTTACGAAATTATCTTTGTACATGTTTATTTTTATATTTATTAGATCATGTAGAAGTATGTTGTGTTTTATAAAATATGTATTTTATGTGAAAGTTCATTGATGATATGTGGTTTATGAAACGAGAAGCTTTTGTGTTCTTATATGGAGTATATCGGCGCCACATGACTGGTCAAATGATGAAAGTGTATGCATAAGTTAATTGTTTTAGCAATGTTATCAAACTAGCTGCTAGAGCACCCGAAACACAGGGAGGGGGCTAGCGCAATGCCCTTATCTCATGGTTGGGAACCATGAGCCTATCCAGAAGAGATTTTTCTAGACACATTGCTCTGACGAATGGTATAAATCAGTTAAAAGCTAAAAAAAGAAAAAGTATTGTGTATATAAATATGGAAAACTTGATGATGTGTTTTATTTTATTTTATGAAAGTTATTGTTACTTCAGAACTTGTTTTCCGCATATATGATCCCACAAAAAATAGTTAGATTACTTATTGAGCATGTTGTTTTGCTCATACCACCATTTATCATTTTTGCAGATGAGAGAAACTCTGAGTACGTTTACTCGATGATGATGATGATGAGTGAAGATGGTGAAGGAGCTCGGAAAATAGTTTCATTAGTTATTTGAACTTTAGTTAGTATTTGTAGATTTAGTTTGTAATAGCTATCATTTTCAATGTTGGATTAGTTAATTTTCATGATATGATATTTTTTGATTGATGATTATTTTGGATAGTGTATTGAATGATTTTAGTTATTTTTATTGCGTTTTACTTATTTAATTGGGATTGACATGATTATAACGTCATATGAGAAAGTCTTGTACTTCTTCAGAAAGAATACGACAGATGTGACGTTTTATGTCTAAGGGCTCAGAGCGTGACAATCATAGATAATAAATATATGAGAAACTAAAAAAAGTGTGATCTCAGACGGATGATATGAGTATCTTTAATCTTAATACAAAAGTAAAACGTAAATACATTAGAGATTCCATTTTAAGACTCTAACCATAATATATCTATAATATGTGGGTATGTACGCTTCAATCAGCGGCCATATATATTCCTCTAAGAGTTACCTGTTATTAATCCTTAATTTCCATGTATTTAATAACCCATGTATCTAGGTCCCTGTGGAGAAAAACATAAATAAAGAATTTTCCATGTACCTAGCTCCCGTCCCGTCTAGAAAGGCATAAATGAAAATTTTTTTATTTTACAATAAGCAAATCCTACAACAACAACAACATTATCCAAGGCTCCCGCTTATGGCAGAGTATAGAAGATCGTATGTATGCAATCATACCAATGTGCTAGAAACGCACAGAAGTTGTTTCCCGCTGGCCCATAATGAAAATTGTGTCAAGCTATGTCGATCAACTGCTACTTCATAATATAAGAAGCGCAGTCAATTTAATGATTCACTTTACTTTATTTTACTTTATCATATTCTAGAGTCAAGAAATACTATGTCATTGACTCCATTGGACTTGTATACATACAATAAGCAAATACCGGAAAGAAACAAACAAAAAAAAGTACCTTGCCTGTCCTAATGAAAGGGCTCCCCTAAAGACCGTGAGGGGGAAAGATAGAGAGAAAAACAAACAAACAAGGTAGCTGAACTTTGAACTTTGATAAAAAAAAAAAAAAAAAACATAAACAAGAAGTTGACAGTTTTCGATTTTTCAGGAAGACTACTATAGTTTTCCTGCTAAGTCACTAACTTGGAGCAAATCTAAACCTAAATACCAATTGAGCTATGTCTTGTGCGCTGCTAAGTCACTAACTTATGTTGACATTAGACATGGTCACTTGAAGATAAAGGCACTACTTCATCCATGTTATAGAGATCATTTATTCATACGCATGGTAGCTCAACAGCCATATGGACATCATCATCCTTAAAGAAATTCTTCCACACTGGATTCTGCATCCAAACTCTCTCTACGATGGAGTCAATAGGAACTCCCTTCGTCTCTGGTACTAGGAAATGTACGAACAATCCCATTATGATGATCCAAGCTGTGAAGAAAAAGAAGATGTAGGCTTGCATCTTGCATAGCATGGACAAGAACGCTTGAGCAATCAAGAAGGTGAAGAGCATGTTGGAGCTAACTGCAAATGCGAAACCTGCTGTTCTCGTTTCCAATGGAAATATCTCACTTGGAATCAGCCAACCCATCGGACCCCATGACCACGCGAAAGAGCTCACATATGTGCACACAAGGAATACTACCAGCCCTGCTAGATGCTTGTCAAGTGTGCCTGTTGGTTTTAAGTGAATTTTCAAGATGAATCCAATAGCTGCCTGCAATCACAAAAACAATAATTTTGAGATCATTAGGTTTGCTTTGTTGAATTGCTTCTACATCAGAATAAGTTTGGGATAATCATATTGACTTTGGCACACCTAACTGCCTGTTTACGCCTTCTTACCATGTTTGAGTGATGGAGAAGTACACATCTTCTATCCTAACATATATCATATTCTCTGCCATATTAGGTGAGGTCGTGCCATGTGTACTAACTTGGTCTCATCTAGTATAATACAACAACAACAACATTACCATACTGCCTTAGAGGCTCCCGTCTATGATGGGTATAGGGGTCGGATGTACGCAACCATACTCATGTGTTAGAAACAGAGGTTATTTTCCGATGACCGATAATGAAAATTAGGTCAAGCTGTGTCGATCAGCCGCTACTTCACAATATAAGAAGCGTAGTCGTCACTTGCTTTATTCCATCATCTAGTATGATGTTTCCATTTCCAATGGAGTCAAAGATGCTCTTTCTTGACTTTGGAATATGATGGAATAAAGCAAAACGACTCACTAAATTGGCCGCGCTTCTTATTATTGTGAAGTAGCAGTTGATCGACATACCATGACGCATCATTATGGTCATCGGAAAACAACCTCCGTGTGATTCTAACATATGGGTATGGTTGCGTACATCCGACCCCCATACCCCGTTATAAGCAGGAGCCTCTAAGGCAATGGGGGTAATGACGTTGTTGTTGTTGTTGTCCATCATCTAGTATAATAGTTTAACACAAATGGCATGATCCTACCAGCAAGACGGGATAGATAATGAGATAGAAAAGGTGTCATAAATGGAAGAGAGATTTTTGTACCTGAGAGATGCCCATCTGGACACAAGCTTCAAGAAGCAACTTTCTCCTTCCAATTTTATCAACAAAATAGATGGAAACAAAAGTGCATGCCACATTAACAAGACCGGTGATGACAGAAGACAACAGAGAAGCGTCTGCCTTGAACCCCAATGTCTGAAACAGGACAGGTGCATAGAACATAATAGCATTGATGCCTGTGAATTGCTGGAAAACTTGTATGGCAATGGAGATGATTAGAGGCGGTACGCCTGATTTCCTGAGAAGCCTTCTAAAGGGGTGTTTCACTTGGGCTGCAATCTGGCATCCATTTAAGATCTCCTCAAACTCTGCATCAACGTCGTCGACTCCTCTGATTCTTTTCAATGTGGCCTTGGCCTTTGCTTCCTTTTTGTGTTCAATAAGACTTGCTGGTGTTTCCATAATGATCAAGGAACCTAGAAAAAGGAATGCAGCAGGGACAGCTGCAAGACCAAGTGAAATCCTCCATCCGTTTGGGTGAATGTTAGCTGTACCATAGTTGACTAGGTTAGCTATTAGAATGCCAATAGTCACAAAGAGTTGGAACAGGATGTTCACTGCACCCCTGTGTTGGACAGGTGCAATCTCTGTCAGAAAAAGAGGAACAGCCTGCAAAATTTCAAGAGGACATAAGACCATTTGCAAAAAACTGTTTAGACCATTAGACTATACACGAATGGGCTAACGGTTTAAAAATTGACTAAACCATTCAGGTAAGATGAATAGAGAAAAAAAAACACCGGTAGAGGAGAGAAGAGTTTACCTCGTTACCGAAACCAACTCCACAGCCAAAAAGGATTCTGCCGCAAATGAGCATCCACTTGAATTTAGAGGCGGCGCTGAGGGCTGCTCCGGCGATAAAGAAGAGGGAAGCCAGTAGAATAGTGGGCTTACGTCCAAGAGCGGAACATGCTTTAGATGCAAAGAAGCTAGAACAAAGAGCTGCTAGGTATAGTGAAGATGTGAAGAGCTGGAGAAGCTGATCATCATATTTGCAATAGTTATTCTCGTTTGCGTGTAGCTTTCTCTCGTGAACTTTTGGGAAGAATTTGATCAGAAAGTCATCCATTCCAGTAACTCCACCTGTACATAATGATTATCATCAAAATCAAAACCCTTTATGTACAATACATGCATAATACACATGAGCTAATACGTAAAAATGTGTTCCCCCGAATTTGCGCAGGAGTCCGAGAAGGAGCCGGATCGCTTTGCGATCTGATGTACGTAGCATTAATCTACATTTTGTGTAAGACGCTGTTTCTACGTCTCGAAACCGTGACCTCAAAGTTACAAAACAGCAACCGTATCAGTTGCTTCAAGGCCCGCCTTAAACATATGAGCTAATATGTAATACGTAATAATATGGTTTTAGAATGATTGAAAAAAATAAAGAAATGAAGAATTGAAGTACCTGAAATGCCAATGTCATAACCAAACATCAAGCCACCAAAGGCAGCAAGAATCCAGCAAAAGAACACATAAGATGTAGTCTTGGATTTGTACACTACGTCATCCATGTTTGCTTCTCCCATACTGCAAAATACAAAATTTTTGTTGGTATTGGAGATGTTAAAATGTAAAACTTGCACAGCTAAAACAGGAACGATAAAAGTACAGAAATGAAGATGTAGAAACCGCTTAAACAACAATAACATTACTCCAATTGTCCGGGGTATGAAGAGGCTAGATGTACATAATAAAAATATGTATATGTTATTTTTCGATGACTCATACTAAAAATTAGGTCAAAATTTCATCATTTAGTGAATTGTATATTGTCTATGTTTTGTTTTCGCTATTTTAGTTTATTTCTTCTTTTTACAAGTGTTTTTATACATATTATTACAAATATATAGGATAAAACATGCATATAAATAGCCACCAATATACAAAACATAAATTACAAAACGACAGAATAATGAACAAAACATAAACAAAAAAAAAAACATGTATATTACATATTATCCTAAAAAGCAAACAAATCCAATGTCATTGAACGGGACGTCCTTTCAGATCAACCAATCCTATATAGAAAGGGCATATGTGATAGTCACGTGTGGAATCACTACTTAGTCGAATGAGCTAAAAAAAAAAAAATCCGCTTTACGTCTTCAGTAAGACACGTGTATTTCTAGTCACGTTGCCACCTGAGAGCAGGAGTTCAGAATATTGTTCCACATTGGTTATTTTGAAAAAAATATATGGGGGTTATAAAGGCAATTGATGGTGGTACATTATCCTCATATAATCCATATATATTTTTCTCAACGTAGCCAATGTAGAACAATATCCTCAACACATGCTGTCACATGGCAATGTGGCTTGGCACTCAAACGCGCCTTCGAATTCATCCTTAATCACAAACCACAAGTCAAACATGATTTCAAAACCTAGATGATGGTGGCACATCATTTTTATATAGCCTATATATTTTTCTCAAAGTAACTAGTTTGGGACAATATTCTCAACAGACCTCTCCATTGGTAAAAAAAATTTATGTATATATTCAAACTTTACAGGTAAAGGCTTATTAAACCTTTTCATTATTTGTTGCTCTTTCTCCGTTATTGAAAATTATTTAATTTTGCAATTCTATTCTGTAGGGGATAATAATCACAAAAAATGAGAAGTTGAGAAGAATGATAACGCAAAAAGGGGACTTCTCAAATCTTATATATATATATATATATATATATATATATATATATATATATATATATATATATATATATATATATATATATATATATATATCTATACACACACACATACGAAAAACCTTTAGGTCTAGCGGTTGAGTAGCATCTATTCCCGGGTCTCGAATATATAGACACACACACGATTAGTTGCTAGCACAATATATATACATATGTATGTATATATATACACACACACATAGACACACACACACGATCAGCTGCTAGCACAATATAAGAAGTGCAACCAGTTTAATGAGTCATTTTGTTTTATTTCATTATATTTCAAAGTTAAAAGTTAAAGAAAGTTCCTTAACGCCATTAAAAATAGAAAAATTCTACAGACAACGCAGATATGTAAATCAGGTTTATCGTACTAGGGTTCAAATTTATTTCTTTCCTTCCTAACGACCTATAAGTTAAAACTTGCAGATTCTTTCACGACGTGTCATAAAATAAAACTTACAGAGAACTCCAATTGCATAATACTAATGGAGGGAGATAGGCTGTGAGAGTGTATCTGTGTGTGTATGTATATATATGTGTGTATGTATATTTATGTGTATATATAACATTTCCTGCTAAATTATGCGCTTGCTTAACTAAAAAACACCCCTGTTTGCTACCGAGAAAAAAAAGGAAAAACTTTTTCGTATCTTGTATTGATTGACACGAGGTAATGAAATATTTGCATATAAAGGTTTGTTTTATCAGAAAAAGGAGTTTATCTGGTCAAAAATTATTGTATCCAATGAAAAAGGTGAACGAAGACTAACAGTTTGCCTTGGTATGGTTTCAGATTTCTTTCAAGAAAAAGAAAAGAAAAGCAGAGTCACTTTCAAAAGAAATACAAAATGTCAACAACAAATATCATTCTTATTATATTCCAACGATAACAAAAGCTTTTTCTACGATCTGAAAAAGATGAGAGACAATCAAACAATAAAAAGGTTGAACCCCAACCAGTCCCTGCTACACCCAGTCCCAAAGGTAGTGTAGGGATATAAATCAGATACCCAACGGCCCGCTAGCAGGAGCTTGGTCATATACACAGTAGTCTGCACAAAGAGCCCCCAGCACTGCAGGCAAGCCTACAGGCCAAGGAGCTCCTATACTATGCACTTGCTGGAAAGGAGCTCTCTTGCCAAAGGCAAGAATTGAACCCCTGACCTCCATCCTTGTCCGGAACCAGTTGGGCTATGTCCTGGAGACGAGATAGTCAAACAATAGCTATAGAGACAGACAATTCTCACCATAAAAAATTTCTTCAATTAGATCGAAGATAGCAATAAGAAAAAAGAAGGGGCAAGAAAAACTTCTTGAACATGAAACAAATAAGGAAAAGTACCTGAGATTTTGTTTTATAAAGTTGCAGTCTTTTTTTTTTCTGGGCTGCTTCTGCCTGTGTGATGCGAATGCTTGAATTCGTATTTCGAGATTTCTAAGGAAAATATGTTTGGAGAACTATTATTCTCCCTCACTTACAATACTCTTAATCTCACTTTAATGTTTATGTGAAAGAATTCTCTACCGACCTTTTATAATCTTAAAATTCTTCCAGCCCAAGGATTTTCAATTATTCTACGATTAGGAAATTAAGATCCTTTTGTAGTCAGGATTTCCAAAACTTATCACTTCTTTCATGATTCGTAGTTGTACATTATATTAGTTTCAATTTTAATAAACTAAAATCTTGGAGTGGAAAATCCTTTAACTTATCACAATGACCATGTCGCTGTGTTTATATATATATATATATATATATATATACATACATATATATATATACATACATACATATATATATATATATATATACATATATATATATATATATAAGTTTCACGCATAATGATTTGAGAAGATCTTTATCCGACGTTTCCTACTTTTTAATTAGACAAGGGTCTACAAAATTTTTTTAAGATGATTCGGAAGACTAATGAGAGTTTTCCTAGACATTAATTATTAGGGCATAAGATTTATCTACTTACTTTGTAAGGAGTAACAAGGTCATATATATCCTACCTATTTAATTGGTTATAAAAAGTAAGACCTATATATATCCTATACATTTGATTGATCAAGAAACAACTTGTCATAGAACCATTGGTTAATTTAAATCTTACACATTTGATTGGTCAAAGAGTAAGTTCGAGAACGGTTGTAAAATAGGCGTTGTTAAAAAATAAGGCCTATATATAACACCCTCTGTGGTGTCTAGTTTAATTGATTAGCCAACATGTCTTTTTCTATAATAACTCGATATCAAGAAACAGTTATTACAAGTTACATACCTTTATTATTCTCCTGTTGTAGACCCTTTAATATTAAATATTTTCTTTGATGTCCGACTCAAAATACATACTTTTTTTTGAACGCAACATACATACTTAATTGTCTATTAAAATTGACATTGGTCATAAGAATTTTAATCTCCGAGGTTGGCACGTCTTGTAATAAAATCGAGGCTCAAATGATGCATCCAATCTTCTAAAACAAACCTTTTTTTTCTATCCAACAGTTTACTAGGTCTTTCAAGGTTTTTGTGCATATACATAGTTATGACATTTTAATATCAGAAGATTTCTATTTGTATTTATTAAATTCCTTCACTAACACACTAGCACACCATATCTATATTTTTGTATCATTTATATAGATACATATAGAGATGTGGTTCTCACTGGAAACAAACTCTCTATCCTTTGAGATGGAGGTGTTGTTTGCCTGCCTCTCACCCTCCTCAGACCATAGCTTTAACTTTTGGTGTCGTTGAGTGTGTTGTGTTGTTACTAGGTTTGTGAGTTCGAAAGAGTTACGGCTGCAAGGGTTTTGCTTTTGTTTTTCTTTTCCTTTATTTTAAAAAAAAAAAATTGTAGTAGTAGTATTAAAATGGGTATTCAACACTCAAACATGGCTAAAAAGGGGAAAAAAAAAAAAAAGAGGGAGATAGTGTAGTCAATATCGACAAGGAAATTCCTAATGTTTTGTGTGAAACTCTGTGGGGGTTATTTCCATTCATCTGCATCATCAACATACAGAAATTATTTGTGTTTGCCTCTTATCTTTCTCCTTTCCAAAAATTAAAAACACAAGGCAGTTGGTGAATCTACAAGAAATTGCTTCAACAAAAAGAACAGGTTATAGAATGTAATGCATGTTGACAACAATTATCAACAAGACATCCATCTTCTTTGAGATCTCCCACTTCTCCATGCCTCACTAAATCGTCCGCACCTGCATATCAGATGCTGCAAGTTCTTCATACATGTTGGCAATATGTCTTGCAAAGTATTCTTTTGCTTGTGGTCTTTTAATATGGGAAAGGATAACGGACTATGTAACACGTCCATATACATATGGTATGGGCATACATTTGGATATACATATACGCCACATGATGGACTATCATATGATAAGGGGTTTGATGGATAATGGTCCATAGAAAATATACGTAAGGGCCAGCCCATAGTAATACACAAACACGTGCATATATATAATATATTAAGAAAAGGAAATGGGATCATGGGTGAGATTCAATTGAATTACATACACCCACATATGCTTTCGGCCATGGGGTTTTAAGGAGTAACTAATGGGATAGGGTTCCTTATACATACTCTAAAAGATGGGCCTAATCAAGCCTTTAATAAATGAAGAACTCCCTTCATCCATCCCCAATATGGCCGCCGGTAACCATTTTGAAGTAAGACCAAAGGAACTTTAGCCATTAATTATAGAAATTCTTAAGGTCTAGTAGATTTAACTTGGCGGAGAATAGGTTATATGACACGCTTGTATAAAGCACTGAACATACATGGACTTGTACATATATGTGTACATGTATAGTATAAAGTGGAAGCTACCATGTAATAAATGGCTTAATGGATTATAATACAATGAAAAGTTTACTTAAAGAGCCGTATATAGAAAATACACGAATCTATGTATGCAAACTATCTTTCTAAGATGTAACAATAAGATTCGTGAAATAGATAGATTTGTGTATAATATATGTGTATAAATACGCATAAATGGATGTATATATATATACGGATCTAGGTATATATGACAATAAAATGATTTTTGGGAAAGTATGTTCGGCCATAATGTGTATTTAGGGTTTATGACTTATTTTAAATTGTAAGGAAATACAAATATATATAGGTGTATATGCATATATGTATACGGAGATATATATATATATATATATATATATATATATATATATATATATATATATATATACACATGTGGGTAAGGATTATGAAAAATAAATGTAGGATATATATATATATATATGTATATATATATATATGTATATATATATATGTATATATATATATATATGTATATATATATATATATCGGCCATATGTATAAAAGGGCAGCCTGATGAATTTATGTTTATGAAAAGTACACTTAAAGGATTATGATATGAGATAAATACATATATATATACATGCATATACATATATGTATTATGAAAAAAATATATATATATGGGGTATATATGTATATATCGGCCATGAGACTTGGGGGGGGGGGTAAGCATTTGAATTTAAGACAATTAAGAAAAGCATGGTATAGGTGGATAATTAAGATGCATCCTTCCTCCCCCATGGTTAATAGCCGCCGGTTGCATAACCAAGGGGGAGTTAATTCCCACTTTCTTTGCTACAAGAAAACCTTTTCCCCTATCCACTTAAATGAGGGATGTTCAAGAGGCTCTTTCAAAACAAGGAGTGATTCTTCCTCTCCTCTTAAGGAGCCGACGGGAAGAGGAACCAAGGAAAGTCCAAGAACCCTCCAACCTTAAGGCTTGTCTAGGTAAGACCACCCTCCATAATCTTTAGTAAGTTACATTTTAAGGAATAAAGCTCATACGTCATCATTCTCTTTGACAAAACCGTGAACTTCACATTTCTAGACAAAGGTTTTCAAGACACCAAACAAGGGTAGTGCCTTAGCAAGAGTGGATTTTTCTCAACCCGTTCAAGATGCAAATGATAAGATCATCTAACCCTCAACCTAGTTGTATTATGAAACTAAAGAAGTGGCTAGCAAATACCATACACCGTATGTAATAGGAGAAGATGGGAGGGAATGCTTCTCATACCAACAAGTTCAAGCAAGATCCAAGGACTATAAAGGCAAGTACACTATACTTTTTGTGGCTTGAATGTGAAAGTGGTTGCATGAATGACTAGATAACCTTAAGATTTAATCTTAGATGTGAAATGTTAAGCCATGCTGCATGAAACTTTCGGCCTAGGGGTTAAGTGGTGTGTATGTGTAAGTTTTTGCTTAAAGGTGGATTCTTTATTGGTTTTACGCAATATTATGAGATAATCCAAGATGAACATGCTAAAGATCTCTTCTTTTCCATGGATAGGGCATACGGTGGAAGGGGTTAAAAGAAATAGGGATAGTTTTTGCATGAAGTGATGAGATATGGGTTAAGATGTGAACAAGATTTATGCTTTTGTATGTTAAGATTAGTATGATCATTATGGATATGTTATTTGGCCTTGCATGTACATAAACGAGCTGGGGTGCGTGTGCCTTAAACTTGGCTAAGGGTTGTTTAAGTGGGAATATGGTGAGTATGGTCAAGAAGTGATGTATGTGGCACACAAGCTGTTTTGTAATGATTTGTGTATGATGCTTGTAGCGTGATTGAGTCTGTAAATTTCCCATGAAAAGGGTAAGTTTGAAGTTTAATAAAGTGTTTATGACAAACAATGAAATTTAGGGCCATTTAGGAAGGAAACGTGACAAGCTATGAAATTTACTGGAGCAGGGCAGATTTTAGGTTGTTTTGTGAGACCCGAAAAGAGACATTAGGGACCTTCAATTTAGTTAATTTTTGGTGTGACACTATCCTTATGTGTATATTAGATATGAGAGTTGGAATTTCGTTAAAAGGAGTTACGGATTATTTTTAGTGAAATTTTTTACTAAAACTGGTCATGATGGAAATTTTACTGGACTAGACAGATTTTATATGACATAATGAGTAACCAGAAAATGGACCTTAGGAATATACAATTGGGCTAATTTTTGGTAGGATACTAGCCCTAGGTGTTTACTACGCTTGAGAGCTGTAATTTCGGAAAAAGGATTTATGGTGTGGTCACACTAAAATTTGTAGTAAAATCGGTCAATCCAGAAATCAGCATGTAACGGTTTTAGGAAAGAGAATAAATGATACCTCTAACGATATTATAAATCCTCAAAATTCATTTACCAACTACTTAAGACATAGGTGAACCCGTCTATGTAATCCACTTATTTTAGAATGACTAATTGAAGGGTAAACACCATAAATAAGTGGGCGTCACTAATCTGAGATATTGGGCAGAATTGAGGAACTTATTATAAGGCCTTATTCGAATGGACTTAGGCTAGTTATACGACTTGGGCTTACAATCACCAATTAATGGAATGTTTATAATAAGTTTCCAAAGCTGGACCAAATTAAAAGAGGTTTAATGGGATTACATGAGAGACGAAAGAAAGGGGCGCTGAATTGCCGAAATTCAGCATCCTTGCTTCGTGATTAATTATACTAAGTGTCTTGCGCATTTTTTTATTGTCACGAGAATTTTATTATGAACAAATAGGGCATTTTTATGCATACGCATGACAAGCATTCTTGTTAGTGAGCCTAACCATAAGGGATTAAGGCCGTGTATATGGATTGATAAGGCTGAAATTTTTCAGCATAGCGAACGAGTTGTACATGTGTGTATAAGTAACGCATTATGTCATGGTTTGCATAATACATGCCATGCATTTCATCATCATCATTTACATGATTTATGGCACTGATTTTATGCGAAAGAAAGATGAAAAGCGTTTTTTAGAAAAGATTCTGTTTTAAAAAGAACACTTCCCACCGGTACCGTGTGTGCATGTTTCCTGGCCAGTAAGGACTCGCCCAGATCCGGGGTTAATTGATCTGATGATATTGACCGTTCAGGCCCGGAGAGAATAGACCTGATATGGATCGTTCGGGCCCGGAGAGAATAGACCCGATAAGTGATGACGTTACCGTTCCGAATCCGGGAATAATAGATTCGAAGGGGAGACGTGACCGCCTCAGATCCGGGAAGATAGATCTGAACTGATGACGTTACCGTTCCGAATCCGAGAATAATAGATTCGAAGGGGAGACGTGACCGCCTCAGATCCGGAAAGATAGATCTGAACACTCTATTGTTTTTCTTGACGATGATGTTTTGAAAGAAAAGCATGAAGACCATACTCTCATTTTTATCATGATGCATCACACGTACATATGTATGCATGTCACGTTTATTGAGTTATCGTGTAGCGACATATGATATTTAGACTAAGTTGTATAACTTTGTAGCTCCTAAGTATGACCTCATTTAGTGAAGATCCTTGATATGTTACAAATTTATGCAAGTTGCGGTCTTTTATTGTTATGTTCTTTATTAAGTAACGATCTTGCTTAAGTTATGATCTTGACGCATTAAGTGTTGAACACTATCGGGTATTGGATGGAGGACAGGTATGTTTCTAAATCGAAATTTTTGGGGTTCGGTTCTTGTATGTACTTTCCATTTAATCCTCGATTATTATAGTATACTTGCTGGTGACTTTGTCACTCACCCCCTATTTTTTCTCCCAGAGGCTGCAGGGAACAAGGTAGAATGGATTGGGGATGAACCTAGGGTCCCCTACCCGTGAGTGCAGCGAAGGATGAACGGATTAGGAGACTTGACTTGCCGGTTGTGACTGACGACTTATATGTAATTGTGATGGGAAACATTTACCTTTGAGAATTTCGATACTTTTGATTTGGGTTGTAAAACTAAGAATGATCTCGTGGATGTTTTAATTCTAAGTTTTTATTCTGCCACGGTTTCGCTTACTTGATGACGTATAAGCACGAAAATCCATGCATTTTCATCATGGATTACGATACGTTATGGATCGACGTCTGATACTCTCCTTAGTGAAGTACGGCGGATGCACCCATTCCGGCTAGGCCGGGATGCGGGGCGCTACAAGTACAGTAAAAACAAAGCTCAGATATTTTACCAGATGTTATGGAAATAACCTAAAGTCATGCCCAATTTGACTTGGGATGAATGGAAATAACCTAAAGTCAACAACTTCCATGCTTGTTTCATCAATATAGCAATATTAAAAGATCGCAAATCTCTTAGACCAAGCCCTTCCAAAATTTTTGAATCACAATTTTTTCCAGGTAACCCAGTGGATAGCCGTTTCCTTAGCCTTTCTACACCACCAAAACTTTTGAATATCTGATTGAATCTCATCAAGAATAGCATCAGGCAGCTTAAAAAAGACGTAGAATAAGTTGGGATTTATTGTGCAACTGATTTTGTCAATACTTCTTTTCCTGCACGTACGCCAAAAACACTTTTCCTCCCATCTATTCTGTTGAGAATTCTCTCCTTGGTGTTACTGAATAGCAGCTGGTTTGACATGCCAGTTATAGACGGCAACTCAAGATATTTTACATGTTTGGATGCTTCATTAAATCCCGGAATAGTACATATTTCACTACGGGTATCAGTAGGTGTTGGATAATTTTCGTCATAGGATTAGGATTCCAAGGTTTCTCGTTCATAGGAACTTAGCTAGATAGAGTTATTATCTAAAGGTAGAATCTAGTAACATTTTCTTAGTCAATTTAGGATTTACATTAGACGAGTGTGTAGTTTATAAATACAAGGACCGCCCATATGAGCAAGAGTGCCAAGAAAACGTTGTTCGGTTTTGATTGATTTTTCGAATAATAAAAGCGAGTTATGCTTCGTATTTGCACGTGTTAATTCCGTTTAACTTTAATAGGGACATTGGGGCTAAACATCACCCCTACTTATTGTTTACCTTTTGACTAGATGCATCACAGTATAGCTTCAAGATTTAAAAAAAAAGTTTGTTTCAGAGTATATCTCAGTTGATATTCGGATTAGAACATTGCAACTACAAGATTTAAAAACGGCCATAACTCATCAGCAATTGCTTCTCCAAAGAGTATTGTGTTATCAGCGAATGTTAAGTGATTGATCTTCGGTCCATCCTTTTCAATCTTTATCCTTGTTATGCTACTTGAAATCATGGCATCCTGAAGACATGTGATGTTTTGCAAACATGTTGGAAAGCATTTTTGATGGTGGAGATGAATGAAAGAACTGATTCAACTATGTTCAAAGGGAGAAGAAGTAGTCAACATGTGTAAGTAACTCGTCAAATGATTGGCCGGATCATGGTCATGGTCATGCAATCTTTGCTTAAAAAAAGAAAAAAAAATAATAGATATACAATATAGAATGTATGCAAAGTTCTTTCCACTTAGTATGTAGAAATTAATAAATAGAGATGTAATATAGAGATATAATCTATGGAAAAGTTCTTCCCACTCAGTTTAGCGATTTATTTTTTTGTATAATAGTGGTTTTTTTATTTACTATAATGCTATATTTGGTCTATTACAAGTGTCCTTTGAACTATTTTCTAGTACACTATTTGTATAGTGGAGAATAGTGATTTTTTTATTTACTATAATGCTCTATTTGGTCTAATACAAGTATCATTTGAACTATTCTCCACTACACTAATACAAGTACCATTTGAACTATTCTCCACTATATTGTTTGAACTAATACAAGTATCATTTGTTTGTCTCTTTCAATTATGTGTGCATATCCACTATACTGTTTGTGTTTATTAAAATCCCTACACTAGCACACTATATTCCTATTATTGTGCCATCTATGCAGGTGCATATAGGGTTGGGGGTCTAACTGGAAGCAAACTCTCTATCCCTTGGAATGGAGGTATTGTTTGCCTGCCTCTCACCCTCTTCAAACCCTAACGATAGCTTTTGCTATCGTTGGAATATACTGGGTATGATTGTTGTTGTATATATATATTTCTTGAATTTGTAACTTGGACATTTTGGTCTCCTGCGTTGATGATGGCACAATCAATCCTGTACCAAGACGCAGTCGTTCACTGTGTGCATATGAAACAACAAAATAAATCAAACCCGGGGCAAGTCAAGGACTCTGTCCTTAAGACGTATTGCTCCGGTATACTGTGCCCAACCGGTATGAGCAATCGTCTCCCAGGATACAACGGGTACCTGTTCAGTTGAGCGGCACTGCTGAACTTGAACTCCTTCGAACTCTAGAGTGTCCTGACTTCTCCCGGACGATATGCAAGACTCACGTGCTACGAATGCAAAATGCTTTAATGCTTGATTGTGTTGTAAGTGGTGTAAATGAATGAGCCCTTAACCCTCTTTATATAGGGGAGTCGGAGGTACCGTAACCGTTGGATCAAAACCGAAGTTTGATTTAAGCCGTTGGATTAAAACCTCCTATCCAGATTAGGATGGTTTAATCTCAGCCTTTAGATCGAAGATAGATTAACAGGTTTAAACCTGGAACGTTAGATGGAAACCATATTCGGTTAAGCGGTTAAGACAGTTTAAATCTCGGCCGTTAGATCAAAGCTATCTTCCCTGCCACCGTTAGATCACAACAGATTGATCTTATTTTAAACCGGAGGATAGTGTTAGTTTCAAGTTTGAAACCTAACCGCACAATCAGAAGAGATTCTGTCCGCTGTCCGACTTCGATCGATCACATCGATCGATCGAAGTGACATCGATCGATCGATGTGATCGATCGATGTCTGACAGAGCACTTCAATCGATCACTTTGATCGATCTAAGTGACATCGATCGATCGAAGTGATCGATCGATGTCCTCTGATCGTCTTTGATCGATCCAACAATCGATCTAAGCTGCCTGATCCACTTCGATCGATGACATCGATCGATCGAAGTGACATCGATCGATCGATGTCATCGATCGATGTCCGTCAGACGCCTTTTTCCGCCACATGGACACTTCCAACGTGGCATTCCTCCATACGGGTGACACCTCACCCATCTACAACATTTCCATCTGCTTTGAGCATTAATTTCACATTCACACAATACATAATTGAGTGAGTTCACATCCTAACATTAACTACTCGTTAAGGATTCATTAAGCTCATAGTACGTTGCACAACCAAGTTTTGCAACTTTCATTAACGGGCCGAAGCCCAAATCTTCAATCTCCAACGATGGGCCAAAGCCCAACCTTAAATTCTCCAACCGTTGACACCACATATAATCTCTCATTCGCTAATACATATATTTTAAAAGATCCCGATTTGTTTACCCAACATAAATATTTGTAGTAGTTTGTTTTGTTCTTTGGCAGTTCCTATCTTTTTGACCTAAACGGCAAAACCAAAACATTTATTTAACGATATCTATCTACTATTATTTTAATCTAATTATAAATCTCCTAGTGGCACACGACAAGTTGACGTTTATCGCACTATATTAAAATGACAAAATGGACTAATCTGTCTTTTTTATTACATAAAAGGATCCAAATCACCCCTAACGTGCATACAAACATCTCTCACTGATTGCATTGAACCCTTTAGAATATATTACACTTTAAAATATTTGAAAGTGTTTGTCAGATTGCGTATGTAAGCCATTCTCTATGTAAAATATATGCATCTTCCTTTGTATGTATCGGCATGTATGTGACGAGTGTATAAATTATAGACATATACATATATAGTTTTGTAAGCATATAGTGTTAGATACTGGGCTCTTATATTGTACCACTATCATGCCATTTTTGAAATCGAAATACCATATTCTATCATATTTCACACAAACAGAGACAAATATATACATATGTATACATATATATGCACCATTAGCCTTGGCTAGCTATTAGGTATTGACAAATAATGCTTACATATATACATGCAGACATACTTTGTTATAAAAAGAGGATAGATAGTCATGAGGGATAGTTGTTCTAAAACAAATCTTTAAATTTGGATTAATTGGGGATGAAGACTACTGGTTTAATCAATTTAATTTTACAGATCTTGATCGGAGTTTGAAAATAGCCAATGGTAAATATTGAAAATATTTTAATCCTTCATCAAACCGTATTTTATACTTACGTTGTTGTCATAGGCAACCAAGTGGGCTCCATGAAAAATCCAAATGAATTTATTTGAGATGGTCCTTTTAGAAAACCTTAAAAGGTGAAACAATCTGTTACCGGTGATAAAAGTATTAAGTCATAAGTATCTCTTTTCAGAAAAAAAGTCGTGTATCGAGTGGAATCTTAGGGAATAATTTGTTAAAGCACTCTGTTTGTTCTATCAAAAGGTATTATTTAAGAACTCTTACTCAATGAAAATGTTACCATTGTCAGTAAGTAAATTCTAACGGTTATTAATCAAGAAATAAAAATCATAATAATGAGAGAAGATTTTTTACTTTGCACACTCATCACTGTTAAACGTCAATTATTTCTTATATGATCGATTAATGATTATCTAATATATATTGATTGACAACCATAAAATTTGCACATAAGACCAAATTTCAAAAAAAAAAAAAAAAAGTTAAGCTCTTTACCAATTTAGTCTTAAATGATGTTCTTAAATTACGTATTTGACCATCTAAGATAGGCTTTTGTACTAGGTTTTTATAAGCATTTGATGTCATTACTACAAAGACAACACCAATTCAAATGAATGCTGAATATGCCAACAATAAAGAACTGTGAGGATATCTTTAGATACATAGAGAGTAAACATGACATATTAGGAAAGGTTCAAGCAGAAAACAATTGGACAACTAAGTAGGCCTGCACGTACAATTGGACAACTAAGTAGGCCTACACGTGCAAATGGTCTAATTTTCTTTTGTTATTTGCGAAAGTGTTTTTACGAAATTATCTTTGTACATGTTTATTTTGATATTAATTAGATCATGTAGGAGTATGTTGTGTTTTATAAAATATGTATTTTATGTGAAAGTTCATTAATGATATGTGGTTTATGAAACGAGAAGCTTTTGTGTTCTTATATGAAGTATATTGGCGCCACATGACTGGTCAAATGATGAAAGTGTATGTATAAGTTAATTGTTTTAGCAATGTTAGCAAACTAGCTGCTAGAGCACCCGAAACATAGGGAGGGGGGCTAGCCCAATGCCCTCATCTCATGGTTGGGAACCATGAGCCTATCTAGAAGAGATTTTTCTAGACGCATTGCTCTGACAAATGGTATAAATCAGTTAAAAGCTAAAAAAAAAAAAGAAAAAAGTATTGTGTATATAAATATGAAAAACTTGATGATGTGTTTTATTTTATTTTATGAAAGTTATTGTTACTTCAAAACTTGTTTTCCGCATATATGATCCCACAAAAAAATAGTTAGATTACTTATTGAGCATGTTGTTTTGCTCATACCACCATTTATCATTTTTGCAGATGAGAGGAACTCTGAGTACGTTTACTCGATGATGATGATGATGAGTGAAGATGGTGAAGGAGTTCGGAAAATAGTTTCATTAGTTATTTGAACTTTAGTTAGTATTTGTAGATTTAGTTTGTAATAGCTATCATTTTCAATGTTGGATTAGTTAATTTTCATGATATGATATTTTTTGATTGATGATTATTTTGGATAGTGTATTGAATGATTTTAGTTATTTTTATTGCGTTTTACTTATTTAATTGGGATTGACATGATTATAACGTCATATGAGAAAGTCTTGTACTTCTTCAGAAAGAATACGACAGATGTGACGTTTTATGTCTAAGGGCTCAGAGCGTGACAATCATATATAATAAATATATGATAAACTAAAAAAAGGGTGATCTCAGACGGATGATATGAGTATCTTTAATCTTAATACAAAAGTAAAACGTAAATACATTAGAGATGCCATTTTAAGACTCTAACCATAATATATCTATAATCTGTGGGTATGTACGCTTCAATCAGCGGCCATATATATTCCTCTAAGAGTTACCTGTTATTAATCCTTAATTTCCATGTATTTAATAACCCATGTATCTATGTCCCTGTGGAGAAAAACATAAATAAAGAATTTTCCATGTACCTAGCTCCCGTCCCGTCTAGAAAGGCATAAATGGAATTTTTTTAATTTTACGATAAGCAAATCCTACAACAACAACAACATTATCAAAGGCTCCCGCTTATGGCAGAGTATAAAAGATCGTATGTATGCAACCATACCAATGTGTTAGAAACGCACAGAGGTTGTTTCTCAATGACCCATAATGAAAATTGCGTCAAGCTATGTCGATCAACTGCTACTTCACAATGCTTTATTTTATTTTATCATATTTTAGAGTCAAGAAATACTGTGTGATTGACTCCATTGAGACTTGTAAATATACAATAAGCAAATACCGGAAAGAAAAAGGGACTAGTATATATATTTTGTGTGTGGAAAATAGTTGCCTTTTAGTTCGATGAAGAAACTAAAAATTGCTTGTTTAGTGGATGCATTTTTATTCGACAAATGAATGATCTTAGTCAAGCAAAATGAAACAGGCCTCCAACCACAAGATAAAACATGCCTTCTCGATATCATAAAGTGCGAAAAACTATATATAGATATAGTTTCTTTGAAGGGAAATACGGTTTAAAAGGTCACTAAAGTTTCAAAATTATAAATTATAGTGTTTTATTTTAATAGTTATTGTGAAGGTAACAAAAAGTTTTGCTTCTCTGTTGAACACAAGATGACAAATGCCCTCAACAGTCCAAAAAGTACCTTGCCTATCTTAATGAAAGGGCGTGAGGGGAAAGATAGAGAGAAAAAGAAACAAACAAACAAGCTGAACTTTGAAGTTTGATAAAAATAAAAATAAAAACATAAACAAGAAATTGACAAATTTTCGATTTTTCAGGAAGACTACTATAGTTTTCCTGCTAAGTCACTAACTTGGAGCAAATCTAAACCTGAATACCAATTGAGCTATGTCTTGTGCGCTGTTAACTTATGTTGACATTAGACACGGTCACTTGAAGATAAATGCACTCCTTCATCCATGTTATAGAGATCATTTATTCATACGCATGGTAGCTCAATGGCCTTATGGACATCATCATCCTTAAAGAAATTCTTCCAAACTGGATTCTGCATCCAAACTCTCTCCACGATGGAGTCAATAGGAACTCCCTTTGTCTCTGGTACTAGAAAATGTACGAACAATCCCATTATGATGATCCAAGCTGTGAAGAAAAAGAAGATGTAGGCTTGCATCTTGCATAGCATGGACAAGAACGCTTGAGCAATCAAGAAGGTGAAGAGCATGTTGGAGCTAACTGCAAATGCGAAACCTGCTGTTCTCGTTTCCAATGGAAATATCTCACTTGGAATCAGCCATCCCATCGGACCCCATGACCACGCGAAAGAGCTCACATATGTGCACACAAGGAATACTACCAGCCCTGCTAGATGCTTGTCAAGTGTGCCTGTTGGTTTTAAGTGAATTTTCAAGATGAATCCAATAGCTGCCTGCAATCACAAAAACAATAATTTTGAGATCATTAGGTTTGCTTTGTTGAATTGCTTCTACATCAGAATAAGTTTGGGATAATCATATTGACTTTGGCACACCTAACTGCCTGTTTACGCCTTCTTACCGAGGCAGGATCTCCTCACCCCCTTTTGAGGGGGTAACAAATGACCCCCTGCCACGTGGCAAGGGAGGAGGGTGATGAGGCTGGGTGGAGGTCACCCCCAACCAGCCTTATCACCCCCCTCCCTTGCCACGTGGCGGGCGGTCACATGGGGGGTAACTTATGGGACGGTGAGAGGATCTCACCCCCTTCTTACCATGTTTGAGTGATGGAGAAGTACACATCTTCTATCCTAACATATATCATATTCTCTGACATATTAGGTGAGGTCGTGTCATGTGTACTAACTTGGTCTCATCTAGTATAATACAACAACAACAACATTACCATACTGCCTTAGAGGCTCCCATCTATGATGGGAATAGGGGTCGGATGTACGTAACCATACTCATGTGTTAGAAACAGAGGTTATTTTCTGATGACCGATAATGAAAATTAGGTCAAGCTGTGTCGATCAGCCGCTACTTCACAATATAAGAAGCGTAGTCGTCACTTGCTTTATTCCATCATCTAGTATAATGTTTCCATTTCCAATGGAGTCAAAGACGTTCTTTCTTGACTTTAGAATATGATGGAATAAAGCAAAACGACTCACTAAATTGGTCGCGCTTCTTATTATTATGAAGTAGCAGTTGATCGACATACCTTGACGCATCATTATGGTCATCGGGAAACAACCTCCATGCGTTTCTAACACATGGGTATTTGCGTACATCCGACCCCCCATACCCCGCCATAAGCAGGAGCCTGCAATGGGGGTAATGTTGTTGTTGTAGTTGTTGTTGTCGTCCATCATCTAGTATAATAGTTTAACACAAATGGCATGATCCTACCAGCAAGACAGGGGATAGATGATGAGATAGAAAAGGTGTCATAAATGGAAGAGAGATTTTTGTACCTGAGAGATGCCCATCTGGACACAAGCTTCAAGAAGCAACTTTCTCCTTCCAATTTTGTCAACAAAATAGATGGAAACAAAAGTGCATGCCACATTAACGAGACCGGTTATGACAGAAGACAACAGAGAAGCGTCTGCCTTGAACCCCAATGTCTGAAATAGGACAGGTGCATAGAACATAATAGCATTGATGCCTGTGAATTGCTGGAACACTTGTATGGCAATGGAGATGATTAGAGGCGGTACGCCTGATTTCCTGAGAAGCCTTCTAAAGGGGTGTTTCACTTGGGCTGCAATCTGGCATCCATTTAAGATCTCCTCAAACTCTGCATCAACGTCGTCGACTCCTCTGATTCTTTTCAATGTGGCCTTGGCCTTTGCTTCCTTTTTGTGTTCAATAAGACTTGCTGGTGTTTCCATAATGATCAAGGAACCTAGAAAAAGGAATGCAGCAGGGACAGCTGCAAGACCAAGTGAAATCCTCCATCCGTTTGGGTGAACGTTAGCCGTACCATAGTTGACTAGGTTAGCTATTAGAATGCCAATAGTCACAAAGAGTTGGAACAGGATGTTCACTGCACCCCTGTGTTGGACAGGTGCAATCTCTGTCAGAAAAAGAGGAACAGCCTGCAAAATTTCAAGAGGATATAAGAACATTTGCAAAAATTCTGCTACATCTATTTTAGAGTATTTTTTCAATAGAATGTGTAAGATATAAAATAGTTGAATCACTATATAATGATAGAATTCAGAATGCGTGAGATATAAAAAAGTTGAATCACTATATAATGAGAGAATGCAGAATGTGTGAGATATAAAAGAACTGAATCACTAAATATAGAAGAACTGAATCACTATATAGTCGTCATCATCAGTACCCAGTATATTCCAACGACAACAAAAGCTATTATTAGGGTCTAGGGAGGGTAAATAATATAATAATGACATAATAATAAAGATATGATGTGCTAGTATGTTAGTAAGTGAATTCAGAAAATACAAAAAAGAGGCTTTCGATATTAAAATACACATCACGTGTATATGTACATGTAATGCAAAACAACTGTAAAACATAAGCAACCAAGTGCAAAGTCAACCTAAAGCGTAGATAGTGTCTACGCCTATCTATGTCCCTAAATATACTATAACGTGTAGCGTGAGATATAAAAGAAATGGATCACTATATAGTGTGAGATATAAAAGAAATGAATCACTATATAATGAGAGAATGCATAATGTGTGAGATATAAAAGAACTGAATCACTATATAGTGTGAGATATAAAAGAAATGAATCACTATATAATAATAGAATGCAGAATGTGCGAGATATAAAAGATCTGAATCAAGTCACTTATATAGAATGCAAGGTAGTGTTCACTTATTTCGGTTCTGAGAGAATTGCTTCAATTGGTTAGATTTAGACTATTCGATTATACAACAACAACATTACCCTATTGCCTTAAAAATTCTCTTATATGGCGAGATATAAGGTCGGATATACGCAACTATACCTGTTAAGTTATACGTGGGGTTCAAAAACTGACTAAACCATTCAGGTAAGATGGATAGGGAAAAAAACACCGCTAGAGGAGAGAGGAGTTTACCTCGTTACCGAAACCAACTCCACAACCAAAAAGGATTCTGCCACAAATGAGCATCCACTTGAATTTAGAAGCGGCGCTGAGGGCTGCTCCGGCGATAAAGAAGAGGGAAGCCAGTAGAATAGTGGGCTTACGTCCAAGAGCGGAACATGCTTTAGATGCAAAGAAGCTAGAACAAAGAGCTGCTAGGTATAGTGAAGATGTGAAGAGCTGGAGAAGCTGATCATCATATTTGCAATAGTTATTCTCGTTTGCGTGTAACTTTCTCTCGTGAACTTTTGGGAAGAATTTGATCAGAAAGTCGTCCATTCCAGTAACTCCACCTGTACATAATGATTATCATCAAAATCAAAACCCTATGTACAATACATGCATAATACACATGAGCTAATACGTAAAAATGTGTTTCCCCGAATTTGCGCAGGGTCCGAGAAGGAGCCGGATCGCTTTGCGATCTGATGTACGTAGGCTTAATCTACATTTTGTGTAAGACACTGTTTCTACGTCTCGAAACCGTGACCTCAAAGTTACAAAGCAGCAACCGTATCAGTTGCTCCAAGGCCCGTCTTAAACATATGAGCTAATATGTAATACGTAATAATATGGTTTTAGAATGATTGAAAAAAATAAAGAAATGAAGAATTGAAGTACCTGAAATGCCAATGTCATAACCAAACATCAAGCCACCAAAGGCAGCAAGAATCCAGCAAAAGAACACATAAGATGTAGTCTTGGATTTGTACACTACGTCATCCATGTTTGCTTCTCCCATACTGCAAAATACAAAATTTTTGTTGGTATTGGAGATGTTAAAATGTAAAACTTGCACAGCTAAAGCAGGAACGATAAAAGTACACAAATGAAGATGTAGAAACAGCTTGAACAACAATAACATTACTCTAATTGTTTTAGAGTCTTCCGCCTATGGCGGTATATAGAGGGGTCGGATATACGCAATATAAACACACGAAAGTTGTTTTTCGATGATCCATAATGAAAATTGGGTCAAACTGTGTTAATCAACTGATATTTCACACAAACGCAGCTAATGTAGAAACAACTATAAAATACAACTAAATTTTCTACCTTGCTCTCCTGCATGGAGCGAATATTATTTTCATATATTTTTCTTAAAGTAGCCAATGTGGGACAATATCCTCAACACGGTGTTTCTCACGTGGCAACGTGGCTTGATATACATACGCGCCTTAGAATTTACCCTTATTCACAAACCACAAGCCAAACATGACCTCAAAACCTTAAGATAATGGATGATGATACCGATATATTTTTCTCAAAGTAGCCAATGTGGGACAATATAATCAACACTTGTCCTCACGTGGCAACGTGGTTTGACATATAGATTTATCTTAGAACTCGTTCTCAATCACAAACCACAAGCTACGTATGAACATCTAGACTTGAAATAGGGGAGACAATAAATGACCAATTATGACAAGTCAATGTGTGAGTCGAAAACTTTAAATAGCCTATGATACCATGTTGAAACTTGGTTTACATGAAGTCATAGCTCATAACCATTCGAAATAATGCCACATCATTCTCATATAGTACTTATATTTTTCTCAGAGTAACTAATTTAGTACAATATTCTTAACAGACCTCTCCATTAGTAAAAAATTTATTGATGTATTCAAATTTTACATGTAAAGGCTTATTAAACCTTTTCATTACTTGTTGCTCTTTCTCCATATTATCCCTTATTATTTGACAGTTATTGAAATTATTTAATTTTGAAATTCTATTCTGACGAGGTCGGATTGTCTCGCCAAGATAATAGTCGAAATATCCGGAGTCTCACGCCGTTGACCCTCCGTCACTTGTCTCCCTAGGAAACCTGAGAAAGGAAAGAACGCGTTAGGAGTCCCAGGGCGCTGCCCCGGGGAAACCCTCCGACGCTCAAGTCAGTTACGGGCATTATAGCGTATGGCTTATGATAGAATAATGGTTTGACGAAACCTGTTTAGAGGTCGGCCAAGGTGTAGGCCGAGCTGAGATGAATACAACGGGGTGTCCTTTTTCTTGTGGTTCTGGCCTGGAATTTAGACTTGGAGCTTCTTACTGTTGGTGAAGCCCTTTTATAGCTGGCGAAGCTGGGAGCTGCGCGTCTCAGATGGTTGAAATGCCGACGTCTGGCCCGCTTGCATGGTAGCCGTGCAGCTGCTAAGGATTGCTGTACTGGCACCTCTCCTCCGTATGATTGACATCTGGAAAGGTAGATAATGCATGTGGACCACGTAGCATACTGCTCTGTGACTCTTGTAATCTGGCTGAAATCAATAATCAGGGCTGTGTTCAAGAGCAGATCCGAGGCCGAGATGCGTCTTTCTGGCCGAGATGGAACTGCCGAGGACTGTTTCCTTTGGTCGAGCTGGATGTATATCCGCTCTAGGTGTCCCTATCATTATGGCCGAGGTGCCACCCTTTAGGCCGAGGTGGAACCCTTTAGGCCGAGGTGGAACCCTTAGTTCCAGTAAGGTATTGACCATGTAGCAGGGATGGCGTGGGGCTTCTGTGGCCGAGCCGAAATACTTGTCCGCGTGGGACTCAGTCACCAGGCCGACCTGCGGCCCTTAGTCATTTTTATACGTTTGCTTTAACGTTGACTGTCATTGACTGACGAGTGGATTTTCCGGTATCATCATTTGCCCCCCAGATTAGTTTGGCCGAGCTGAGCTGTGGGCAGGCTGATCTGTTGATGTCGTTGCCCTTGGCCGAGGCGTCTCTCTTAAAGCCAGTTACTCCATACCTATCAAGCACGGTGTACGAAGCATCAGTTTGCAGCTGTACTGATTGGATCAGACTATCCAGACGGATGACCTTTCACGACACGTGTTTGTCTCTGATTAGTTTGTCCTGCACCATTATGGCCTACGCAGATCGAGGCAACGGCGGTTCAGCTCTCAATCACGTCGGTTCAAGATTCAACGCCAATCAGCCTTAATGACGGCGTGGGGACCGAGGTTGGCCTAAACCGAGGTGACCTTTGGAATGGCTGAGACTTGCCTATAAATTGGGCTTCCTATCTCATTTCTATCCTTTTACGCTCTCATTGTTCTCCTTTCCAATCTTTGCTTTTCATCGACATCAGCTCTTCCGTACTCCGGCCATCTCTCTCTTTTCCAGCAAATCGCCTGTAAGTCTTTTATCTTCCATGTCTTCTGCTTCTGATTCACAAAATCGCTCCGAAGGAGCGTCGTATGTTGGAAATGACGGAACCTTCAGTTCCTCATCGGAGAAGACGGTTGTCTCTGAGAACCGTCTTTCAGTTCTGCCCCCGGCTAAGGCTGGTAATGTTGCCGGTCCCAGTGGCCGGGCTCTGCCGAGCAGAGCTATAACTATAGTCGAAGTCTCACCGGAGCAGGCTGAAACTACTCCTGCTCCGGAAGCTGTCACCGTTCCCCCAAAACCTAGGGTTTCTACTCTGCCAGCAGGGGTTGTTTACAGAGGATCCCCTTCAGCCGAGGTCCAAGAATCATTTTGTACTATGTCCGAAGTGGACATAACTCTGTTATGCGATATGTATGACATTGATGTTGATCAATTTGATCCTATTCTTCCTTTACCCAATCAAACTGCCTATGACCCTCCTGCGGGATATGAGGCCATTTATGAGGAGTATTTCCATTCTGGATTCCGTCTTCCCATCCCAGTCTCATTGTTCCGAATTCTTCACTCATATAACCTTAGGCTCCCTCAAATCAAGCCTAACAGTTTGAAAATAATTTTATCTTTCCTGCTCTTCCTTAGAGCATCTGAAATCCCCTTTGACCAGAGGGTCTTTAGAAGTCTATTTGCTTGCCGATCCTCTGAAAGTTGGTATTATTTTACCAAGAGGGTAACTCCTGAAGATTTTTATTATGTGGTCCACATCCCCTCTTTTAAGAAGAATTGGAAGGGTAGATTTTTCTACATTAGAAAATTAGGATTACCCACTCTCGACATCTGGAAGTCGGGCAGAGCTGACAACATGAAGCCGAGCCCAGAATATTGTGACGAGGCGGCCAAGTTGTTCTCTCTGCCTGTGGTCATTGACTGGCATAGGGTTAACGATGCCGTTCTGAAGGCAGCCGACCTGAATTCTTTGGCTTCAGGTCCTCATTATAAACCCCTCACTCCAGAGAATCTGGCAATAGTCCGGGGTATGCTCTATTACTTGTGTTCCTTTTGGGTCCTTTGTCTGCCTCTAGCTAAATCTGTATGTTCTATGCAGATTCCATGGCTCCCGGAGGTAAAGAATTTGCAGCTAAGATTGCCAAAGCTGCATCCAAGAAGAAGGCTCAAGCGGCCAAGGCAAGGGCCGAGGTGGCTCAAGGTCTGCCCCCAGCTGAAGGCATAGCCGAGGCCGAGGTGAATCAGGCCATTACCATCGCATCTGAATCAACCAACCCAGGTATTTTGTATTTCCTGTCCTGTTGATTTGTTCCTTTAGGTAGTTTTCCTCACTCGGATCATGATAGCAGAGGCAAGGACCGAGATCCCTTTGAAGAGCACAGCTCCAGTTGAGCTTGAGCAAAACCAACATGAGAACTCTGTTCTGGGGAAAAGGCAGAGAGATGATGCCCCCATTCCTGAGGCCGAAATGGCACCTACTCAGGAAAACGTAACGGTGGGCGAGTTTGACGAAGACGACACCGTAATGAATCCTGCCATAGCCAAGAAGATGAACAGTTTGAACCTGCCTATTGACAAACAGCGTTTCTCAACTGCATCTTGGGGCAGCTTGGTTAATTCTGTCCATATCAACTCTGCTATGGTATGCCCTATCTCTTGTCTGTTTCACATGCTAAAGTTTTTCTAACTCTACTTCTGTGAAACAGCTAAAGGTGCAACTGTCCGAGCTCATTAGCCGAGGTGAGGAGTTGCAAAGTCAGCTGGCAGCTAAGACTCAGGAGTCTGATGCTAAGTCCCAGAACCTTGCTTCCCTGAAGTCAGATCTCCTCAAAATTCAAGGCCAAAGAGAAGAGGCCGAGATCAAATGGGCCACAGCTAACTCCTTAGTAGCTGAGCTGGGAAAAAGAAATGCCGACCTGGAGACATGCTATAATCAAGTCATGGCCGAGTCGGGGCAGAAAGATGCCGTGATCAAAACTCTGCAAGAAAAACTGGAGCAGCAGGCATCAAATTTTTCTGCTCAACTTGCTGCAGCCAAGTCCGAAGCTGTGGCTGAGTTCAAGAAATCTGAGGAGTTTGAAGAGAATATGGTGCTGCTGCAGGGCCCAGTTATGCAAATGGGCCAGACAAAGGCCATTGACATCTGTGCTGAGGTCTGCCCCCAACTAAACAAAGATGACCCCAGGCTGATTGAGCTTTATAATATCAATGCTGAGGCCGAGTTCGAAGCCCAATTTCAGAAGTTTACTGATGGGGCAGACTTGCGTGATGATGATGAGCAAATCTAAACTTTGATTGTATTAAATGTACTCTTATCATCAATGAAAACTTCTGCCCACTTGAGTTGCAATTCTTGTTCGTTTCCAAGTTTTTTGCATTTCAGTATTTTCTTCATACTTTTTGTTGCCGAGATTGAAGGTCGGTCTTATTAAACCTGCTCAACTTTAATAAAAGATAGACAAAATAAAAGTTACCTTGTCTTGCTGAGTTTGAATAAGAGAATCTCGTGAAGCCTTGGCCGAGATCTCATTTAAAATCACTCGAGCATATCCGTTGTACACTAGCCGAGGTGAGATATAGAGATCTGCCCCGACCTTATCCAGATCTGCCAAGGTCATACGAGTCCTGAGCAAGTTAATCCCGGGCTGGCCGAGAACTTCAACTCTTGATCTTTCCCAAACCTGCTGAGAAGAAATCTTTAACCCTCTGGCGGGCTCTTTCCCCAAATCCTGCTGAGGAGAAATTTAACCCTCTGGCGGGCTCTTTCCCCAGAACCTGCTGAGGAGAAATTTAACCCTCTGGCGGGCTCTTTCCCCAGAACCTGCTGAGGAGAAAAATTTTTTACCCTTTAGCGGGCAAGTGCCTGGAACTTAGCCGAGGTCTTTTTTCACCCTTTAGCGGGCAGGTGCCTGGAACTTAGCCGAGGTCTTTTTTCACCCTTTAGCGGGCAGGTGCCTGGAACTTAGCCGAGGTCTTTCTGATAAGAAACTTCAGTTCTACAGAGCTGAACTGAGTTGAATGCACACTTTTATTACTGAGAAGTTTCGCGCACCAAGAGGTGACTTGTACAGGCCAACTACAAGGCCGAGCTGGGGGTTTTCAGATGTATTCGAAAATTGGTCCCCACCTTGAACTCAGTTAACAGTCTAGGATACCTAGCTATTTTTCCAGTTCAGAACTAACACTCGAGTTGATGTTCACCTTAAGGAACATCTAACTCAGCTCCACTGCGCAAGTTTCATCTCGGATCGTGAAAATGCTGCAGATGGCTGATGAGGCCCAAATCCACTTGCTTGGATAAAGACAAGACTCAAGTTGGTCAATAATGGTCAACGCTAGAGCAAGGGCCTCGAAATGGTTAAGTATGGTGGGTCAGCCCGGAGGTCGACCCGGCCATATGCGGGTGAATAGTCCATCTCGGCCACAGGGCCCCTTCGCCATCTCGGCTACACCGTCTCAGTCAGGCCTCAGCCCAGCTGTAGTGTGGCTGAGGCCAGACCTCAGCTCGGCCAAACTACAGCCTGGCCGAAGAATGACGAGGAAGAATCAATATGGGCATACATGATTTAAGCACCTGAATGATAATTTTAAGATGCCAGAATATTAAGTTGCCAGAATAGGCATCTCGGCCACCTTGGTAATTCGGCCAGTATAATGGCATCTCGGCCACCTTGGCAATTCGGCCCATATCAACAAATATCACTATCTTTGTATCTCAGCCAAGCTGCCATCTCGGCCAACACGGTTCTCAGCCAGCTTTGCTTCCTGGCTAGGCTTCATCTCGGCCCTTGGATCTCAGCCAAAGGTCTTCAGCTGTTCATCTCGGCCATGAGTCTTCGACTATTGATCTCGGCCAGACCATAATTCAGTCACAATACTGCTTGCTACGTGGCCTTCATGCCACCTTATGTCTCCAGTTGTCAACCATGCAAGACAGAGTTACTAGCACAGTAACCCCCAGCTCCCACATGGCTATCATGCAAGCCAACCAGGCGTCGTCATCTCATCCCTTTGGGACACTCAGCTCCCAGCTTCGCCAACTATAAAAGAGCTTCTTCAACAGTAAGAAAGCCAAGTCTCTGGTGAGTCATGAGCAGACTCCATCTCAGCTCGGCCTCAGCCGACCCCCCAAACAGGTTTTATACAGCTTTCATTCCAGCTTAAGCTCTACGCTAAAATGCCCAGAACTGACTTAAGCGTCGGAGGGTTTTCCCGGGGCAGCGCCCTGGGACCTCTAACGTTTCTCTTCCCTCTCAGGTTCCAGCGACGGAGTTAGACGGAAGAGTAACGGCACTCTACCCGGATCTTCTCCGATCCACCCGACGAGCAAATCCGGGCTCGTCATTTGGCGCTAGAAGGAGGGCGGCCTGAACCTCCGTCACCCACCTCGTTAGTCACTCCCACAAGAACATTTCTTCAATTTCAGAGCAAGTTTCCTCGATCCTCAGAGAGATTGAATCTTCCCAAAATGAGCTAGCCCAGTTGAAGACAAAGCTATTAGGCTATGAAAGTTTCGATCTTTCCAAGCATAATATTGCCAATGAGCTGAGGAGCTTCTTGCAGAGGCATAAATTGCCTCTGGGGAAAGATTCAAGAACTGGGATCACAGAGATGGATGGCATTCCTCTGTCTTTATTAGGTGGAGCTTCCGACGAAATAAAGAAAAAGGAAGAGAAAGAAAACAGTGCCAAAAAAAAAGGGTTAAATAAGTGGAAGTTTGATTCTTGAAATTGCAACCCATCACAGAGCAATATCTTTGTGCATCTTTTTGGCCAGCACCTCATCAGCTAACTTCTCGGATGTCTTCAAGTCGGCAGGAAGCATCGATATTCTCAGCCCGGCCTTGTCAATCTCGGCCGAAATAGCCCGGCTGAAAGAAAAGTCCTACGCAGGATTCAAAGTGCACAACATTTAATATATTCACATTTGCATTTGAAAAAGAATGGTGCACCTCAGCCCATTATTCTTGGCCGCTGGTAAAATGGCCACTATAGCATCTCTGCCACTGGGCATTTCGGCCAGTATAATGTTCGGCCATTGGATCTCGGCCAGCCCTTGGCTCCGCCATAGTGATCTCGGCCTTATATTATCAAAAGGCCCATCTCTGGACAGATCTCTGGCTCAGCTCAGCTAGGCCTCATATTATCCGAAGGTCGATCTCATCCAGACTTCATGGGACAGGTTTCCCTATAAAGACCTCGCAGGTCCGAGGCAAATGCCCGCCAAAGGGTAGATAAAGACCTCGCAGGTTCGAGGCAAATGCCCGCTAAAGGGTACTTAAGACCTCGGCAGGTCCGAGGCAAAAGACCTCGCAGGTTCGAGGCAAATGCCCGCCAAAGGGTAGATAAAGACCTCGCAGGTTCGAGGCAAATGCCTGCTAAAGGGTATCTTAAGACCTCAGCAGGCCTGAGGCAAAAGACCTCGCAGATTCGAGGCAAATCCCCGCTAAAGGGTATCCCAAGACCTCAGCAGGTCTGAGGCAGAAGACCTCGCAGGTTCGAGGCAAATCCCCGCTAAAGAGTATCCCAAGCCCTCAGCAGGTCTGAGGCAAAAGACCTCGGCAGGTCCGGGGCGAAAACCCGTCAAAGGGTAAACTCATATGAATAGGCTTTCATAAAACCTCCGATGCGGGGGGCAGAGGTAAAGAGTCAGTGTACAAGCACCTCTTTAGACCTAGCCGGACTGGGCAGAACTGCACTCAAGTACAAAGCTTCAAGCTTTTGGAAGCTCAGCTGAAGCAATGCAGGATTCATGCTTTATCTATTTCGATTCAGCTCGGCAGAATAACAGGTTTATTCTACCTTTTAAAGCTTAAACAGTTTATTTTTACAAAAACTGTCTGCAGGCGTAAAAATTGTCAAGTACAAAGCCAACTTCAAACCCCGGCCAAATCTCAACCCGGCCGCAGTGGGGCTTGGCCAGGCCTCAGCCCGGCCTTGTCAATCTCGGCCAAAAGAAAGGTCCCCCACATATTTAGCAGGACTAACTTCAAAGTGCAGAATTTAAATAAGGCCAGCACATTTTATTAAGCTGCTCCTCGCCAAAAATGATTCCCAAAAGTGCATCTATGCCACTGGTCATTTTCAGGTGTTTTGGGTTTTCTTTCGAGCTATGATCTCAGCAACCACAGAACACCCCAATACTCTGAATAGATTAGTCTGTCCTTCCTGTTCGGCTCGGCCAGACTAATCTGGGGGCATACTGATGAGGCCCAAATCCACTTGCTTGGATAAAGACAAGACTCAAGTTGGTCAATAATGGTCAACGCTAGAGCAAGGGCCTCGAAATGGTTAAGTATGGTGGGTCAGCCCGGAGGTCGACCCGGCCATATGCGGGTGAATAGTCCATCTCGGCCACAGGGCCCCTTCGCCATCTCGGCTACACCGTCTCAGTCAGGCCTCAGCCCAGCTGTAGTGTGGCTGAGGCCAGACCTCAGCTCGGCCAAACTACAGCCTGGCCGAAGAATGACGAGGAAGAATCAATATGGGCATACATGATTTAAGCACCTGAATGATAATTTTAAGATGCCAGAATATTAAGTTGCCAGAATAGGCATCTCGGCCACCTTGGTAATTCGGCCAGTATAATGGCATCTCGGCCACCTTGGCAATTCGGCCCATATCAACAAATATCACTATCTTTGTATCTCAGCCAAGCTGCCATCTCGGCCAACACGGTTCTCAGCCAGCTTTGCTTCCTGGCTAGGCTTCATCTCGGCCCTTGGATCTCAGCCAAAGGTCTTCAGCTGTTCATCTCGGCCATGAGTCTTCGACTATTGATCTCGGCCAGACCATAATTCAGTCACAATACTGCTTGCTACGTGGCCTTCATGCCACCTTATGTCTCCAGTTGTCAACCATGCAAGACAGAGTTACTAGCACAGTAACCCCCAGCTCCCACATGGCTATCATGCAAGCCAACCAGGCGTCGTCATCTCATCCCTTTGGGACACTCAGCTCCCAGCTTCGCCAACTATAAAAGAGCTTCTTCAACAGTAAGAAAGCCAAGTCTCTGGTGAGTCATGAGCAGACTCCATCTCAGCTCGGCCTCAGCCGACCCCCCAAACAGGTTTTATACAGCTTTCATTCCAGCTTAAGCTCTACGCTAAAATGCCCAGAACTGACTTAAGCGTCGGAGGATTTTCCCGGGGCAGCGCCCTGGGACCTCTAACGTTTCTCTTCCCTCTCAGGTTCCAGCGACGGAGTTAGACGGAAGAGTAACGGCACTCTACCCGGATCTTCTCCGATCCACCCGACGAGAAAATCCGGGCTCGTCAATGGCCGAGCTCAATCTGACGAGCTATCTCTTTACCGAGTTGTCTACAGTCTTCTGTATCATGCCCTATATCATGATGATATAGGCAATAGAGTTGTGGATCCCTCTTATGGAGTGGTCCTGCAAGAGGTCTAGGTTCCTTTACTAGACTTCTCTTCCTCATATAGGAAAGAATACGAGCTTTGGAAGCCAGCAAGGAACTCCTTTCTCTGCCCTGGCCCCCCATCCGGACCTTAGCGGATGCTCTTTCTCGCCGTGAGGCCTGGATATGTCCTTCAAAACTACGAGGCCGAGGTGAGGTCGAGGGGCTCTGTATGGTCTGATCATCAGACCTTCGAAGTGGGTACTCAGCTTCAGTTATAATCTCAGTTTGACATTCAGAATGATATCCTGGCCGAGATGGAGAATATTCCAACTGTTGAATGCTGGTACCGCTAGAAGAAGGATTACTTGTTCCTTCTCTGAACGCTTCCCTTCTCAACTCCAGTACAGCTTGGAAAGCTGCTGGGTTTTGTGCCACATAGTGTATGGCTCGCATATGTTCCTCATATGAGAAGGTAATAGGAGTTAACTCAAACTCCTGGAAACATGAAGCAGTTGGTTGCAAAGAGAGCCTTTGATTGCCTTCTCTGCTCATCTTTCTCTCAATAGCTTCCTAAGTTAAGAATTTTTAGAAATGACTTGATATTTCGAAGGTCAAAGGACCCGGAGGTTCGGGCCCTCCTTCTAGCGCCAATTTGACGAGGTCGGATTGTCTCGCCAAGATAATAGTCGAAATATCCGGAGTCTCACGCCGTTGACCCTCCGTCACTTGTCTCCCTAGGAAACCTGAGAAAGGAAAGAACGCGTTAGGAGTCCCAGGGCGCTGCCCCGGGGAAACCCTCCGACGCTCAAGTCAGTTACGGGCATTATAGCGTATGGCTTATGATAGAATAATGGTTTGACGAAACCTGTTTAGAGGTCGGCCAAGGTGTAGGCCGAGCTGAGATGAATACAACGGGGTGTCCTTTTTCTTGTGGTTCTGGCCTGGAATTTAGACTTGGAGCTTCTTACTGTTGGTGAAGCCCTTTTATAGCTGGCGAAGCTGGGAGCTGCGCGTCTCAGATGGTTGAAATGCCGACGTCTGGCCCGCTTGCATGGTAGCCGTGCAGCTGCTAAGGATTGCTGTACTGGCACCTCTCCTCCGTATGATTGACATCTGGAAAGGTAGATAATGCATGTGGACCACGTAGCATACTGCTCTGTGACTCTTGTAATCTGGCTGAAATCAATAATCAGGGCTGTGTTCAAGAGCAGATCCGAGGCCGAGATGCGTCTTTCTGGCCGAGATGGAACTGCCGAGGACTGTTTCCTTTGGTCGAGCTGGATGTATATCCGCTCTAGGTGTCCCTATCATTATGGCCGAGGTGCCACCCTTTAGGCCGAGGTGGAACCCTTTAGGCCGAGGTGGAACCCTTAGTTCCAGTAAGGTATTGACCATGTAGCAGGGATGGCGTGGGGCTTCTGTGGCCGAGCCGAAATACTTGTCCGCGTGGGACTCAGTCACCAGGCCGACCTGCGGCCCTTAGTCATTTTTATACGTTTGCTTTAACGTTGACTGTCATTGACTGACGAGTGGATTTTCCGGTATCATCATATTCTGTAGGGGATAATAATCACAAATTGAGAAGTTGAGAAGAATGATAAAGCAAAAAGGGGACTTCTCAAATCTAATTTAATAATACACACAGTATATATATATATATATATATATATATATATATATATATATATATATATATATATATATATATATATATATCTGTGTGTGTGTGTGTGTGTGTGTGTGTGTGTGTGTGTGTAATTTTTTTTTTTTTTTTTGCATTTGAAAACCTTAAAGAGAAGGAATCAAATTTACAAAAACAAAAAAAAGGTATCATGAAGCACCAGAAATCATCCATTCCAACAATGAGATATAGCACACTTAATAAAATATCTGAAACTTCAGTAGTTTACTGAAGTCGGTAAGAGCACCCTAATCCTAGTATCTTTAGTCATATGGATTTCTAAAACTTTTCTATATACATATACATACATATACATACACACATACATACACACACCACACAGAGAGAGACACACGAGAGAGATGGTTACTTAAGACTCCAGCCTTAACTGGTCTGGACAATGCAGTGGTCAAAATGTATTCGCCCAAGAAATCTTCCAAATTCCCCAATAACGAGGTTACGCACATTAAAGACTGCATATAAGGCTAGTAATTATCGATTCAAAAAAAATTAAGAAAATGATAGTGATAGGAAGTTTGATCATGATATTCATTCATAATTTTTAGAAAACCACCAACATGTTACTCGTGATTGATTTTTTTTCCTTGGCTTATCCAATTCAAGGAAACCATAGACAATAAATTTTTTCCAATTCAATAAATACTGGAGAAATAATTTGAAATTAGTTCCTATGTTTCAGCAATATCGGAGAATTTATAATATAACAAACATTTGTCATAGTTATGGATAACTAAAAATAATAAGGTCATATCAACTAAAAAAATATGAACGGATAATATATTACTAAAAAATAAAAAAATACGACTAACCTATTGATAAAAACTTGTCTATGTTCTACCATAAACAAATCAAAAGAGGTCACGCTTCCGTTCTCAAACTAGTCACGGACACAAGAAAACTACAACAACATTATTCCTATTGACTCGGATGTTCTTGTCTATAATGGAGGTATGAGGGGTATAGGGATCGAATGTACGCAAACATACATATAAACACATAGAAGTTATTGTTTCCTGATGAAACATAATAAAAATTGCATTAAAATGTGTCGATCAACTGCACAATATAAGAATTATAGACAATTTAGTGAGTCATTTTATTTTATTCCATTATATTCTAAAATTAAAAGTTAAGAAGGGTCCTTAACATTCTACAGGCAACTCAGATATCTAAATCAGGTTTATCGTACTAGGGTTCAAATTTATATCTCTTTTTTTCCTAACGTGCTATAAGTTAAAACTTGCAGATTCTTTTACGACCTGTCATAAATCAAACTTACAGAAAATTCTAATTGCATAATACTAAAGGAGGGAGATAGGCTGTCAGAGTGTATATGTGTGTGCATGTATGTATATATATGTGTATATGTATATTTATGTGTATATATAACATTTCCTGCTAAATTATGCGCTTGCTTAACTAAAAAACACCCCTGTTTGCTACCGAGAAAGAAAGGAAAAACTTTTTCCGTATCTTGTAATGATTGACACGAGGTAATGAAAATATTTGCATATAAAGGTTTGTTTTATCAGAAAAAAGGACTTAATCTGGGCAAAAATTATTGAATCCAATGAAAAAGGTGAACGAAGATTAACAGTTTGCGTTGGTATGCTTTCAGATTTCTTTCAAGAAAAAGAAAAAAAAAAGAATAGACGAATAAAACACAGAGTCACTTTCAAAAGAAATACAAAATGCCAACACAAATAGTGTATTACAACAACGACCATACCAGCAAAAACTATCTTTACGGTCTGAGAATAGTGGGAATGGTGAGAGTCAGACAAACAATCTATCTCAGCCAGGGTCTGGGAAGGGTGGGTCAGAGCCAGACAAACAATCCGTCCCAACCCAATGAAGAGGATGAGAGTCAGACAAACAATCCATCCATGTGAAGACCAAAAAAAAGTTTTTCAAGTAGATCGAATATAGCAATAAGAAAAAAGAAACAAAAAAAAAAACTTCTGGTACATGAAACAACTAAGGAAAAGTACCTGAGATTTTGTTTTATAAAGTTGCAGTCCTTTTTTTTCTGGGCTGCTTCTGACTATGTGATGCGAATGCTTGAATTCGTATTTCACTTAAATGTTTATGTGAAAGAATTCTCTACCTACCTTTTATAATATTAAAAATTCTTCCAGCCAAAGGATTTTCAATTATTCTACGATTAGGAAATTAAGATCCTTTTGTAGTCAGGATTTCCAAAACTTATCACTTCTTTCATGATCCTAAAATTTCGTAGTTGTACATTATATCAGTTTCAATTTTTATAAACTAAAATCTTGGAGTGGAAAATCCTATAACTTTTCCCAATGACCAATCACTGTTTGTTTATTAATGTTATATATATATATATATATATATATATATATATATATATATATATAAGTTTCACGCATAATAAGTTGAGAATATCTACATTTTAACTAGACAAGGGTCAACAAAAAGTTTTAAGATGATTCAGGGAAACTAATGAGGGATTTCCTAGACATTATTAGGGGCGTTGTTGAACAGAAATTTTATCATGTTGTTTAGTGACACGATAAGATTATGTCACATAATATTTATCTACGTATAAATTAAGGAATAATATGGTTATATATATCTTACACATTTGATTGGTCTTAAAAACTAAGGACAATATATATATCATGCACATTTGATTGATCAAGAAACAACTTGTTACATAATCATTGTTAATTTATATCCTACACATTTGATTGGTGAAGGAACAAGTTGTCGTACTTGATATAGAACCATTGGTAAGTATACGTATACACATTTGATCCGAAGTACTTGCAACATAGTTTTTATATATGTTTTTTATATTAGGACATGATAAATATGTAATTCTTCCACCACGTTAACCTTTAGTTGAAAGTTCAAACTCTCGAGTGACACCACAAAAAAATTGTGTTTTGGCGACGAAAAAATCACCGACGAACAACGATTAGTCGTTGTTTCGTCGGTAATAGCGACGAGACTGCGACAAAAATAATGTGGTCGCTAATTGCGACGAAAGTACGATGAAATTTGTTGTCGCTAATAGAAAAATAGTCAGTCAGGTGAATTACGTCGGTGTCCCGTCGCTATTCTGCGTGTTTCGTCGCTATTCTGAGTGTTTTTATTCGTCGGTATTTAGTTTGTAACGGTTCGTCGCTATGTCGTCGCAATTGTGTCGCTAAAATGTATAAAACAAATTCGTCGTCCACTAAGTTCTTGGAGTTGTGTATCGTCGTTTTTTTGTCAATGAAACCCGTATGTGGCAAATGTTTTGAATTACTTTCCGTTGGTAATTCGGTTTGTTGTTGTGTCGTCGCAGATACATCGAGAATCAAACACGTGTATTGATTAAGGAAAAAGAAAGCGGTAATTGGGAAAAATACTCATTCATTTAATAATAAGAAGTTACATTATGAAACGAAAATAAAAAAAAAATCTAAAAAGAGATGCGGAGATGGGCCGTTCACTCTTCGTCATCGGACGAAAGAGTGGCCGCGACATTCTCCGCAAACTCTTTGAGAAGGCGCTTGAGCTTGTAGTATCTAAATTTCATCTTCCGCAGCCTTCTAGTCATGTAGTGCAGTTGCCGCGACTGCTGATGCATGTTTGCCATCAGCATACGGAAGTCGGCGTCCTGCACCGGCATTTGTTCTTGATCATCCTGATGCGGCGGTGGGCCATAGACAGATACAGAACCCTCTCGCTCAACCGATGGTGGTTGAGGAGGAGGCCCTTCTGGAGGGGCACTGTTTGCCCGTCCACCACGCCTTGGGGTTCTTTTAAAACGACGCGGCATATTTTGATTATTTATAACGTTCTATGTGTGTATGTATAACAGCGGATGTTTGGGGTATAAATAGTGAAATGAGCGACGACATAGCGACGACATAGCGACGCAGTGAATGTGACCGTTGGGAATGTGCAGTGAAGTGCAGTGAATGTGCAGTGAAGTGCAGTGAATGTGCAGTGATGACCTTTCGGAAGTTATAGCGACGACGTAGCGACGAATTAGCGACGTATGTTTATCGTACGATGCAACCGTTGGGAACTGAACTGACACTGCCAAATAGCGACAACTTGGCGACGGAATAGCGACGAAACGCGTCGAATAATGTGAAGAGACGTTTTCCGTCGCTGTTTCGTCGGTAAAGCGTCGGTAAATTCAAAAAAAAAAACCGCGAAGCCCGTTCTTCCCATTGTATTTAGTTTTTCCCTTTTTCGTCGATACGGTTAGTAGGTTTTTGTCGTTCTATTAAGTTTCGTCGAAGATATAGTTAGGTTTCGACGATACGGTTAATAGGTTTTTGTCGTTCTATTAAGTTTCGTCGAAGATATATATAGTTAGTAGGTTTTCGTCGTTGTATTAGGTTTCGTCGGTATATAGTTGATGTTTAGTCGGTGAATTAGTCGGAAGAAATTTTTCTTAACCACATTTCGCGTATACAGGTGCGTCGTCAGGATTCGTAAGAGATTAAACACGTGTTATAATTATTAAGAAAACAAATACGATATTAAAAAAACAAACTTCATTAATATAAAATTAAAAATTAAAAATTACAAAATATAATAAGAAATATTTAAAAAAAGCTAAATAGCGAAGAGTAGCCACTCACTGTTCGTCATCCGAACAGAGAGAAGCTATACTCTCCGCACACGCCTTCAGTTGGCGTCTCAACTGTGCAGATTTGGATTTAATCCGCATCTGCCTTTTATCTATGCAGTCGAGACGCTCTTCCTGAACCGTGACATGCGCCCTCACCTCATCTAACATTTTCCACAAATCTCGTACTTCTGTTTGGAGTTCGACAATTTGTCGATCCCGGCGAGGCTCAGAGGGCTCTGGTGGGGGAGGAGGTGGGGGAGGAACAGTTGAAGAAGAAGGCACTTCAGTTGGCGGTGTTGCCGCCCTACCACCACGTCCACCACGTCGTGCTTGCGCTTTAGTACGAACCATTTTGGATTATAAAATAGTTGTTTTATATGTTGTTGTGGGCACACGCTGATCCACTGTCTATATAGTGAAATCAGCGACGACATAGCGACGAATTAGCGACGCAAAACATCGTAAGTTGTAAGCATGGGGAACTGGACGGACTGTCTTTTACCGACGACGTACCGACGACTTAGCGACGAAACACGTCGTACGGAATGAAGAGACGTTTTGCGTCGCAATGTAATCGGTACTTCGTCGGTAAAAGCATATCAAACGACGTGTTTCGTCGCTGGTCGTCGGTACGTCGTCGGTATATGTGTTTGTTTGTCTCCGGGATTTGTGTTTCTTGTTCGTCGATGTTCGTCGCTAAGTCGTCGGTATATGTGTTTGTTTGTCTCCGGGATTTGTGTTTCTTGTTCGTCGCCGTTCGTCGCTAAGTCGTCGGTATTGTCTTATACTGGGAACGATAAAACCATTGTATTTCTTCTTCTCTTCTTCTCTTCTCCCATTCTTCTCTCATTTCAAACACATCAATCATCAATTTTGAACGAAAATACAGAATTGTGGAATTTTGATTTTTTCTACACACGAAAAAAGATAGCTGCTGTTAGTTTCAAGGTGTAGCGAGAAAATGGATCCGAGGAGAAGCGATAGAAAGTGGATGTACCAGAGAGTAAACAACGGGGAGTGGTGTTTTAGATTTGTTGAAGGTCTCGAAGAATTTATTGATTTTGCGACGAGTAATGAAAGTGGAACGCAGATTAGATGTCCGTGCAAGAAATGCAAGAACCGTAAATATAAGGATCCGGGTGACGTGAGGGTTCACATATTGAAACAAGGTTTCGTCCATAATTACCATACATGGTACTGTCACGGCGAATATGAGGAGGCGTCTACATCTGCAACTGTACACGTCGAAGGGGGACCCGGTCAGGTTAATGCCGAAGAAATAGGCGAGGGATCTCACAACCCATACATGCAGATGGTGACAGACGCAGCCGCTGGCGCATTTACCGGAGAGCAGTTGTTACAAATGCAGGATCCGGATGAACAGCCGCGTACATTCGTGGAGGAAGATCCGAACCCTCAGGCGAGACAGTTTTTTGAGATGCTGAACGCCGCCAACACGCCGCTGTATCCTGGTTGCGGTAGTCACACACAGATGTCCATGATCGGTCGGATGACGAGCATGAAGACGGAACACCGCATGACGGAGAGATTGTACGATGGGATGTGTCAGCTGATGAGGGAATCTCTTCCTGAAGGGAACACAATGGTCGACAGTTTTTATTCGACGAAGAAAACAGCTGCAGGCGTTGGGACTGCCGGTTCAGAAAATCGATTGTTGTTCAGAGGGGTGCATCATATACTGGGGCATCAACGAGGATAAAGACATGTGCAGGGTCTGTGGGACAAGCAGGTGGAGAACGAACAAAAGAAACCGGAACGTGCCAAGAAAACAATTTTACTATTTACCTCTCGCCCCTAGACTGCAGAGGCTATACGCATCCGGTGCCAGCCGAAAATCATCGGAGAACAGCGGTGTGTGTGTCAAGCGTTATGACAATAGCCCGGACGAGGATGACTTCTACGGCTACCTTACTGACATCATTGAGCTCGAATATCCCGCATTGCCTATAAAGCGGGTGGTCTTATTCAAATGCGAATGGTACGATCCAACTCGAGAAGGTTATCGCGTTGGCACAAAGGTCCACGACCAATATAAGTTGGTAGACATACACCAAGGGCGACGGTACAGAAAATACGATCCATACGTTTTGGCTAGTCAAGCGTCCCAGGTGTACTATCTATCGTATCCAACAACGAGGATGAATGCGAGCTCAAAAGACTGGCGAGCTGTGTGCAAAGTGAAATCGAGCAAGTTTGATGTGAGTATACAGACAGTTTCAGATGGTATGGACGCCGCATTTCAAGAAGAAAACCCGTCCGTTCTAGATACGACACATGTTGAACTGCACGACCTCCCTCTAAATGACCCCAACGGCGGTTTTATCGAAATTCATCTCAACATACAACCGCCTGACAATATTGAAGACGTAGTCGAAGACGAATACGAGGATGAAGAGGACGACGAGCATGTAGATGAAGATGAAGATGAAGACGAAGATGAAGATGCGTATGAGGATGCAGATGACCAGGAAGATTGACGTTAGCCAAAATTTTTTATGTACCTCTTTATATGAAAGTGTGTATGTGTTGATGCACTTATATTCATGTATATACTACTTTATATTTTGTATTATTTTTTTTTCGAAAATGATAACACCGACGAGTTACCGACGAAATGTTTCGTCGCCAAATTTGAAATAACGACGACCCATGAAAAATAGCGACGAAACTAAATAGCGACGGACGTTCCGTCGCTATTTCGTCGCAAAATTTCGAAGATAAACTGAACTCCCCCTTCTTCTTCCCCATTTCCCTCCCCCGCAAAAAATCTCCCCCCGGCCTCCCCCGCAAAAACTCTCCCCCCTCCCACCGGCGAACTTCGCTCTGAGGACCCCCGGCAAAATCTCCTCCCTGCAACGGTTAGTTTTTCTTCCTATTTCTTTTTAAATGATTTTAAGTAGGTATAGATTGAATTCTTTGTTGTGGGTGTTGGTGGTGGGTTGTGGGCGGGGGTGGAGGGATTGTGCTGGGGTGGAGGGATTCGGGCTGGGTGGGGCGGTGTGGGACTGGGTGTTGGATGGGACGGCGGAGGGTGGTTGTGGGTGGGGCTGCCTGGCTGTGGATGGGGCTGGGTGGCTATGGGGTATGTTTTCACATTGTGCGAGGGTGGGGGCCTGGAGCTGATTGTGGTCGGGGGTGGGGGTTGGGTGGTGGTGCGGCGGTGGTGCTGGGTGTGGGCTGGGGCTGATTGTGGTCGGGGTGGGGGCTGGGTTGTGCGGGGGTGGGGGCCTGGAGCTGGTTGTGGTCGGGGGTGGGGGCTGGGTGGTGGTGCGGCGGTGGTGCTGGGTGTGGGCTGGGGCTGATTGTGGTCGGGGTGGGGGCTGGGTTGTGCGGGGGTGGGGGCCTGGAGCTGGTTGTGGTCGGGGGTGGGGGCTGGGTGGTGGTGCGGCGGTGGTGCCTGGGTGTGGGTGGGCTTGGGCGGCTGTGGGTGGCATATATATGTATATAGTATATATATGTATATACGGTATATATATATATGTATATATGGTATATATATATGTATGTATGTATATACGGTATATATATACATATATGTATATACGGTATATATATATGTATATACGGTATATATATATATATATGTATGTATATACGGTATATATATATACATATATGTATATACGGTATATGTATGTATATACGGTATATATACATACATATATACACGCACATATACATATATACGGTACACGCACATATACATATATACGGTATATGTATGTATATGTTTTTAATAGATTTGTAAATGTATGTATATATATGTATATGTATGTATATGTATGTATATGTATAAGTATATGTATGTATATGTTTTTAATACATATATACACGCACAAATACATATATACGGTACATATATTTAATTTCGTATTTAAATATAGTTAAATTTGTAAAAACTGTTTTTAATAGATTTGTAATATATCTTTTGTAATGTTTGTATATAAATATATGTAAAATTATTACAAACTGTTTTTTTTGGTAGAATTATGTATGTATATATATTTTTCCTATTTAAATATATTTATAATTATATAATCTATTTTTGGTACATATATGTATATGGTATATATATGTATATACGGTATATATATATATATGCATATACGGGTATATATATGTATATACGGGTATATATGTATATGGTATATATATGTATGTACAGGTATATACGGGTATATATGGTATATATGGTATATATATGTATATACGGTATATATAAATGATTTATTTTTTTGTGCCCTCCGTTTAAAAATTATTAATATGTTCCTCTCAGATCTGATGGCTAGTGACGGTTTACCGACGAGATCCACATACCCACCATCTGCACAGGACCTTCAAGGAGAGTTCGATGCTTTCATTTCTCAGCATGATACGTATGCCTCGGTTTCGACCGCCGCTCTGGCTGCGGACTCAGACCTTTTACGGTCTGCCGACATGTCCGCACCCCCCAGACATACGACGCCACCCACACCCAGCGTTTCAGCACCTCATCCGGCGTCTGATGCGGCATCGGACCAGGGTGTCATATCAGGACGTCGTCCCCTCCCTTGGTCAAATGATACCCATACGTAAGTGATGATTAATTTATTTAACATGTTTTCAAATATATTTCACGCGTTATTTTTTCCTAACAACTTAAACTCTTTCAGGTTTGGATCGGACAATGGCGCGCTTTCCGGTTGCATCACCCGGTCCTTCCACCTGAGGCTTGACCCATCTGGATATACCTGGGGCCGTGTCACCCCGGAGACACGTAGCTTCTACTGGGATGAGTTTCAGGTATTCAAATTTGATGAATTTCACTTTTTGATGCGTAATCAATCATTACTTTTCTAACCACACTTTTATTATTCCTCCGTATGATAATTGCAGAAGTCGTACAGCTGGCCAGCCGACATCGCCCGCGACGTGGAGCAGGCCTGGCGGCATAGGGCCGCCAAACGCTACGGGGACTTCGTCAACTCCCTCAAGACCAAGTCGGAGCGTGACCCCACGTGGGTAAGGCCTGCCTACGTATCCGAGGCCGTCTGGGCGGCGTGGGTAGCAGGGTGGAGGGACCCTGCTTACCAAGCCCGCAGCGCCCGGAACGCGGCGAACCGGCGCAGCGGCAACATACAGGGCCCAGCACCTGCCACACACTCAGGTGGTTCGGTTTCCCATGCCACCACGATGCGTTCTATGGTGAGTATTTTAATATTGGATTATAACGACCTTCATTGATTTCATTGGATTATTTACATTCATCGACTTAAGTGGATTATTTACATTCAGTGAGTTAAGTGGATTATCTATATTCGTTGATTACTTATGTTGCGCTGTTGTTTTTTTGGTATTCGTATATGGTTACTTTAAGTTGGTACATGTGATTTGACTTGGGAGAGGCCTTTAAGGCCGGGATACCTCCGATAAACGAATAGGTCATGCCGAAATTTTTAAAAATTCTGCATATCACTAACATATTTTATTTCATTCTTTCAGCAACAGGAGACGGGGGAGTGGCCAGCCTCCTACGATCTCTTCTACAAGACGCATCGGAAGAGAGCCTCCGACGGAACAGAGGACTGGATCACGACGAAGGCCCGCGACATCAGTGTAAGTAGACTACGATTTCATTTGTTTTTTTCCTTAGTTTGTTTTATTGCTAAACCATAACAATTCATATTCTCATTTCAGGACGAGTACAACAGATTACTCGCAGATAGGGGCGAACAGGCCGACAAGAACCGCGCTTATTGGGATGCGGTTCGGACCGTCGGCCCTCAGAATAAGAAGAAGAAGGAGGTGTACGGGGTTGGATCAGCAGCGCCGCGATTCTTTCCCGAAGTTCTGCATCCAGGTGCTTCCTCTGAGGCCAGCACCTCCGCGCCTTCTGCGACGCCAGAGGATATTTCGCGCCTGGAAGCAGATAATGCGGCGCTGCAGCGTGAGATAGAGTCCATCAGGACGAGGCAAGAGGAGAGTTTACAGGCACTGCAGTCGCAGCAGCAGGCGATGCAGCAGGCGCTTCAGCAGGCGCTTCAGCATGCGTTTGAGCAGGCGCAGCATCAGACGATGCAGGTGCAGCAGGCAACGAACCAGCAAATCTTCCAGCTGTCGCAGGTCGTCATGACTTTCATTTCCAACTCATCGCAGCCTCAGCCTCAGCCTCAGCCTCAGCCTCAGCCTCAGCCCCGCCCTCCTGATGGTCACTCTTCTCCGCATGATCCCCCTCCATCTTCCTCTTCATAGTTTTTTATTTTTTCATTGTTTGTACAGTCTATTTCATTTGTTGTATTGACATTTTCTTTGTACTTTTATATATTCTATCTGACAATTTTACGGATTCTATTTCGTTTGTGTTGTTTAATTATACGAACTTGAATGCGCAAATACCGTATTACTGTATAATATTTGTACAAATGATTTAATATACAAAATAAAATATATTATAGAAATTAAATAATAATAATAAAAACTTTTTAATTAATAATGTATTAATATTATTAATAAATCAAAAAAAATTTAAAATTTAATATTAAATAATGTATTTAAAATAATTATTAGTAAATTTAATATTTTTAAAAATAAAAAATACCGACGAACCAGCGACGAAATTGGTCTGTCGCAGATCGGAAATAAAAAAACAAAAATTTAAAATTAGCGACGACAAGACATATTAACGACGACATTTTGCGACGAAATAAAACGGAAACAAAAAATAAAAAAATAATAAATAGCGACGGTAAAACATATACCGACGAAATTTTGCGACGAAATTATTTGTCGCAGAACATTAATAAAAAAAATAAAAAATACGAAATAGCGACGAAATAATTTACCGACGAAACAGCGACAACAGAATAAAGGTCGCAGACCTGACATTTTCTCGTCGCAGTTTTGCGACGATACACCGACGCAATTTTGTTTCGTCGCAATACAGCGACGCATTGCCGACGAAATTTGCTTTGCGACAAGCCGTATAACGACATTCAGTTTTCGTCGCTATTTCGTCGCTATATGCCTGTAGCGACGAAATAGCGACGTTTTTTGTCTGTCGCTATATGCTCTTTTTTTTGTAGTGTGAGAATCAAGTAGTTCACGCATATGCACACGCGGTAGCGAACGAGCACGCACATATATATATACTGGTATACAGACACTTTTGTGCATAGTTAATTTAAGTGAAAGATTTATATGCACATCAATGCATATACATTATGAATATCAATATGATTGGTAATTAATACTTTGTGGATGTGTCTTGTCTTTGGTCATATAAGAGGAGAGGAAATAGATAAAACAATTGCATGAAATATAAATAGGTTTTAGCTATCTAAAATTAACTTGTCTTAACTATTCTTTTGACATGAGATATGAAAAGTTAGCATCTAGTACTTGTCATATCTATAATAACATTGATAGGTCTAAGTTTTCGTTTTGCTTTACAATAGATATTAGAATATAAAGGTATGTAAAAAAATGTGAACATATATTTAAAGCACTCTATGTTCCAATGCTATATGTATGTATGTATACCTACAATGCATCTTAAAATTATAATATGCAAACTAGTTCAACTTTGTGGTTAATGTGATATATTGTCCACAATAGACCAATACGTTTGCAGAATGCATGTCTATACGTATACTTACCAACTTGTCACGGCATAAAAAAGCTTTCAGAAACAAAATGACTCAATTAATTTAGTTCCGCTTTTTATATTATGAAGTAGCAGTTGATCAATATAATTTGACACAATTTTCATTATGGGTCATCGAAAAACAATCTCTGTGTATTTCTAATACGTGGGTATGGTTGCATAAGTCCGACCCTCATACTTTGTCATGGAAAGAAGCATCTAAATAAATAAGGTATTGTTGTTATTTTTGAACCAACAAAGACGATTATTATTGATGACGAGGCCTGGTTAGGTTTGTTCAAGCATTACAAATTAGTTCAACTCTCATATGTATATGTATGTATGTATGTATGTATATATGTGTGTATCAAAATTTTGACCTATCGAGCTACTATAGAAATTCATATTTCTTATAGCAGAATCATAAGGTATAAGGCATAAGATTCGGTACTTGGCTTGATAAAAATGTTGGATTACATTTTGATTAGAACGATTGCAACTGGTCAATACGTTCATAGTTGTACATAATGCTAGTGCGTCTGCTTCTACTTCTAAACGTGCACAAATTTTAAAATGTTCAAGAAGTAATTATGATTAGTTGATCCATGACTAATAAAATGTGTAGAATATTTATAGACACTTGTTTTGGACAATCACCCCCTTGATTACATATAGATAAAGTTTATTTATCATCATTTTATTAGACATTGGTTGCTCCATAAGCACAATAAAATTACTGATAAGTGTGTTGATGATGAATGTATTTGTTTACCAATAGTCTACGCTATTAATTATATCACCAATTGTCAAATTTATCCTCTAGTTGCATAGTTTATTTAATTAATGTAGTTTTTTTTACTTTAGGTGCCACTTCTAAGATTACATTATATTTTATAGACTTACTACATAAAGTAGACATATTTTTTTAAAAGAAGATTTTAAATTAAGGGCCACTAACATTTTGAAATTTTCAATTAGGGTCACGTACTCTCTGAAAACTATTCTCAAGAATATGTGACCTTTAATTTAAAATTAGCAAAGAATTTCAGAGGTCACTAAAATATTTTCATGGAAAATTTTGATTTAAAAAACATAATATTTCGCCTACTCGGTACGAAATTTCTGGTGACATGGCCCGATTTCAAGGGTAATATACTGTTTTTCTTTTTAAATTATAGAAAAGATAATATATATATATATATATATATATATATATATATATATATATATATATATATATATATATATATATTCCCACTATCTTTCTCAACCTCTCACCCTCTGCTCTAAAAGTTGCCACCATAGCCACCACCTCTCGATATGGCACCACTGCTGTTATCTGCAACCTGCCACCATGGCTGCATGACCAACCTGCCACCATCTTTTCTTCTGCTATCATCCCAAAAGCATTATTAGTTGACTCTCTCGTTCTCCACTTCTTCTTTAATCTAATATAAATTTGATGTTGGTAAGACAATTACATGGGATTGATAGAATTATAGACGGAGAGAAAATTATAGAGGGAGGATGGTATAAGGAAAAGTGGCAGAGAGGCTGTAGAAATTTTTGGGGATAAAGAATTAATGAGAGCTGGCTGTAGGTTTTAGGGTTATTTTGGAGGGACGGAGTGAACATGAAATTATCCATGGTTGGAAAAATTTGGACGCTAAATGTTTTAACCATGAAAAATAAAAAGAAAATATGTAAAAACCGCCTACATAAGGTTAATTCCCGGTTTCCGGATACTGAATGCTAATTTCACCAATAAATAAGACTGTCCAGAGAATTAGAAGAAAGTATGGATGTTAATTAAAACTTTAAGGAAAAGATTGGATATCAGGTGCAATTAAATCTTCTATATTAAAATCGAAGTAATTAATACAAACGGATATCGTACTATTTGTTCTTCGTTTTGAATAATAACGAACAATCACCACTCTTTTGTTTATTGGGAGACTCCGCTGTGAAAAACGTTGGTCTGGTAGGATTTCAGGGAAGGTGTTGACTTTTTAGTTGCTTGAGAGGGAGAGGGGGAGGGAGATAGGTGATGGATTTCTGGTGCATGTGGGTACAATGAGTTTCAGTTGTAGTTATGGTAGTGGTGGAAAGACTAAGATGATGAAGCCGGATCTTCACCCAGGATCAGTGGTGATCCAAAAGTCACGTCGTTAATTAGCTTAAACTTGAAAATTTGAATAACTTCCTTGATGTCCTGCACAGGGAAGCAAAGATCATAGGTCCCGGAGATGTGACCCCGGGTAAAACCCTCCGACGCTCAAGTCAGTTTGGGTCAATCTCACTGAGTTATGTTTTTGTTTGATAAGTTGAGAAGATCTCACAGTTTTTGGGTTAGGAGACTTCTGTGAATTAGCTTGTGTTGAGGAAAATATGTTTCGATCCCTTCTCTCCTGTTCCTTGCATCGCTTTTGTTCATTTCCTTTGTCTCTTGCCTCTGACGGCGGATGAGACCCTTGCTTGGCAGTAAAACTATGACATTATAAGTCTGCTGATGGGACCAGTAGGTCTGCTGATGGGACCTTAGCGTGTGTAGACTGAATAGTGTGATGTGTATCCGCACTTTGTACTGTACACAGGGCCATGTGGTCCCGCGTTTAATGAAGCTGAGTCGCACTTGAAACCTAGCAGAAGCTTGCCGAAGTGCAGAAGTGGAACAGAGTCCTGCTCTGACCTGGCCGAAGTGATGTGGAATACGCCTCTTTTAGGTAGAGGCCGAGGCGGGAGCTCGGCACCGAGGTGAAACCCTTTGGCGTATTGCTTAATATTCCAATAAGAAGTAGATGCTTAGTAAGCAATACCTTGTTGAGCCGAAGTGTAATATGGCCGAGCAGAGGTGCATTTCTGCCGAACTGCAGGAGTTGATCTCTTACACATGGACTTGCCGTTGACTGTTGTTGACTAACAGATGTTTATTTTTGGTTTATCATTTGCCCCCAGATTTTGTTTGGCACAGCTGACCAGCAAGGGCGGACAAATCTATTCTGGTAATCCGGTGACGTGTCCATTATTAATTGTGCAGTTATCCTCATAATTGCGCCGTTATCTCCTCCTTTTAATGTCAGCGCCAGTTCCAAAGCACCTCATAAATGCTTTTCCAGCGATTGCGATAATCGAAAAAGGGAGGAAAACGTTGAACCGTCGCCCCTTTTTGAATTTCAACTGAAAAGTTGCAATTTTTCATTTTCCTTCCTTTAAATAGGGGTACCTGCCCTCATTATTTCTTCTTCCTATTCTTCTGCTCTGCAAACGTTGCTCTGTCTTCCTTCTTCGTTATCAGCCTTCCTCCAACCCAACTCCGACGAACCTTCTGCTCTGCCTTCAAATCTCTGTAAGCTTTCCTTCTATTTCTATGGCTTTCGTTGTCTAATCTTCCTTTGACTCTCAAAATAGGTCCTTCCATTCTTACCTTACTGAGCTTGGGGGTAATGATGAGGGTCACTCCCCTCCTCATGAGAGGTCGGAGTCTAGTGGGGACAACCGCCCTTTGAGGAGGCTGCGCCGTGCTGGCGAACCTTCTATGGTCGCCCCAGAGTCAATAGTGCCTTCAACGTCTGTTGACAGAGGTGCACCATCTCCAATGGTGCAAAGCTCAGTGTGCACCTTGAAAGCCACCGACCTTTCCCATTTATGCCAATTTTACAATGTTGATAGGAGTTCCTTTGCCTCCATTCTTCCTCTTCCGCATCAGACTGTCTATGACCCACCCGTAGGGTATGAAGCAGTCTATGAGGAGTACTTTAAATCTGGTTTCAACCTCCCCATTCCAGCACCTTTATTCCATATCTTAGATTTTTACAACTTTAGGCTGCCCCAAATAATGTCCAATGGCCTAAAGGTTGTCCTCAGTTACCTGCTCTATCTGAGAGCTGCTAAGAAAGATTTTTATCTTCCTTTTTTAGGGAGATGTTTGTGTGCAAGCACAAAGACAGTTGGTTTTACTTTAGTAGGAGGTACCCTAATAAAGAAATCAACCACGCCATCAACATCCCCTCCTTCACTAAGAATTGAAAAGGTCGTTTCTTTTTCATAAAGAGTATAGGTTTACCCGAAAGAAACTACTGGAAGTCCGGCAATGCAGATAACATGAGGCCAATCGATAGATCCTGCGATGAAGCCTCCAGATTGATAAACCTGCCTATGGCCGTAGACTGCAAAAAGGTGGACAGGTCGGTAGTAAGGGCTGCCGACCTGGAACACTTGTAGCCAGAACATAATTTTCGGCCCCTCAGCCTAGCAACTTTGAAAATAATTCAGGATATATGGCAGATTTTCTGAATATCTCTGATTTGTCTTAATATTCCCCATGTATTTTGATCAATTTGTTTGTCGAATCTTGCAGGAGCCATGGTATCTGAAGCTGTTGCAAAGCTCAAGAAAATGGTTCCCAAGAAGAGGAAGAGGGCTGAAGAGAAGCACTCCTCCTCGGAGCAGACTTCTGCCAAGGCCTCTTCCGAGGTGCAGGGTGATTCCTGCTGAACCCACTCCAGCTGAGGCTGGAGCTCCAGGTATAACTCTATCCTTTGCTAGTTGGAATTTAAGGTGTTTTCCTGCTTTCATTTAGTCCCTTGACCTTTGCTTTTCGCTGCAGCTGGAACTTCCACTGACCCCATCTGAGCTGCAACTCAAATTCCTGTTCAAGCCGCAGCTCAGCCAATGGATGAGGTTGGGGGATCCGAGGCTCCTATCCTAGCCCTTTCCCCTCCGGTTGTCGAAGATGAAGAAGCTGTGCCTCAGCCATGGCCGGCTTTTCCTCCTGCTGAAGTTATGGAAGAAACTTCAGGGGGAAGAAATGTTGAGGGGGCTTCCCAGCAACATGCTCGTGGAAGAACCTCCCAAGAGGGAGAATCTTCCCACCCGAACCGCCGGAATAAGAGAAAAATGGAGTTCTCTTATGCTGATTCTGCCATACATCCTGGCGTAGTTAGGAAATTGACTGAGATATCAGTGCTGCCCAAAGATTGGGAAATTTTTGGCAGTCCGGACTGGGATACAGACCTGAAATCATATGTGAGCAACATGTCCTTGGTAAGCTTCTCTGACAATTTCTATCTTTTTCAGCTATGTTATGTCCTTAAAAAAATGAAAAATAAAAACTAAAACATAATAAATAAATAATACAAAAGTGGAAAAATAAAATAAAATAAAGTAATACCCACTTCTTCCAATAATCTCAATTATTCAACTTTACTTTTACTTTTTCTATTTTATTCAATTATCTCATACTTTCTTCTACTTTACATTATTTTATTTTTCCACCTTTCCTTTTACTTTTTTTTTCCTTTACTTAAACAATAACCTCTTTCATTCTCCACTTGAATAATGTCTTCCAAACATTCCATTTTACACTCTCACACACGTATGTAGCCAGAGAGGAGAAAGAGAGGAAAAGAAAAGAGAGAAAAGAGAGGAAGGTGAAGAAGAAGGAAATAGAAAGAGGAAAAGTAAAATAGAAGAAGAGCTAGCAAGTCAGCATCGATTCAATCTTAATCCATCTATTTCATTTGTTTTAGCATCAATTGAGGTAGGTTGCCTATTCCCCCTTATTTTGATACAAATCTAGCATGCTTTAATGATATATTTTATGTGATTTGTTGTTCTAAATTGTTTAAATTGTTAACTTTACGTTTTTATTGTAAAAGTATGATTTTTGCAAGATGTGACCACTGGTTTATATGTGTATGTGTGTTAATATAATAACTAATGCAAATCGTACGAAAATTAGAATCAAAACGGTAGTAATTCTTTATATTAGAGATTTGTAAAATTGTATTTTGGCCTTAGAATAGGTTCATCTAGCCCGGGGATTGGATTAGGAATCGAAACAATAGGTTTGATGTGCGTGTTTCAGGGGTGGCGCGTGGGTCCCACGCGTGGCTCCTGACGGCGCGTCCGTACACGCGATGACATGTCCATCTCCAGAAGATGCATCGCGTTAAAATGAGTAAAATGCAACTGATTTGAGGTCAATCGGAGTTAAAACGAAGATTTTATTGAGATTTGAAGTAATTAGAATTTAAATAAATAAAACAAATAAAAAAAAATATAATTTCAGGTCAGCCGGATCGGGTTGACCCGGTCTGACCCGGTTCAGGCAAGAACTGAGTTGGCTGAATAAAAAAAAAAATTTTTAATTTTCGTAATTATATAAATAGTAAATAAATAGTAGAAATTGATTTTAAATTCCAGAAAATTACAAATAAATTTCAGAAAATTCACAGAAAATTTCAAAAAATATAAAATACTGAAATAAGTTAATTTCACCTAATTTTCTGAAATTAAATTATTTTATCTAATTAAAATAATTAGATAATAATAAGAGAAAAATAGGAAAAATAGTAAAAAATGTAAGAAAAGTTTATACAAGCCGTGGAAAATAAAAGTGAGGGTAAATAATAATTTTTCATCTTTTCACTAATTAAAGTATAATAAATGAATGTCAGTGAACGTGAGGAAGTGGGAAAAAACGAACTCCGGAAAAATATCGAAAGTAGGATTTCCTATTGCACTCATGGCACGAGCATTTCATTGGTAGGTAGCTGTAACTAAGAGTTACAGAAAAGGAAAAAGAAAAGAAAATGGGGTAGGTAGACTGCGACTAAGAGTTGCAGAATGTGCGGACGGTGGACTGTGGTCAAGAGCTGCAGACACTCAGGTGGACTGTGGGTAGGACCCACAGACACAACCCGGGAGCATGCATTGCACGGAAAAGATATGGGCATATTGCTTGACATTATTTTTGTTGTGTGTGACACGTGGATGGAGCATGCATCACGTAGTTGCGCATTTTATGTGGAGTGATTTCTTTATCGCATTTATTTTATCTTATGCATGTTATATCATATTTATGTGTTATGTGGTTATATCATTTCGGTATGCACATTTTGTATTAGTTTGAGGCGGGCATCTACTGGGTGATTTCTGTCACTCACCCCTACTTCTCAGGTGAGCCGGATGAGGACTACGAGCATCTTTGTTGAGGACGGGAAGGACATAGCTGAGTGAGCTGGTTGATAGCTGCATCTAGAATACGGAGGGAACTTTGCAGCTGATTGTTTCTTATTTACCGTTTGAGGATTTTCACAGACTTCTTAGTACTTTTATTATCAGATTTTTATTTCAGTATTGTAATGACGATGTTTATTTAAGCTTAATTTAAGTTATGATTTATGTTTCCGCGAAAAGAAAAAAAAATCTACGTCATTTCTGACATGTAAGAGATTGATTCGACGTTTTGTATTCTCCTTAGCGAGATACAGCGGGCGCACTGTTCCCAATGCTAGGGCTCGGGAGCTGGGCGCCACAGGTGGTATCAGAGCCTGGCTCCAGATTCATCTCGGAAACGCAGGATTAATTAGATCACTTAGACATAAATCATGATTTTTTTTTAAATGACGATTTTACCCTTAATAAATGAAGTAGACGTAAGTTATGATCGGGTTATGGGAGGTATGTGCCATTAGTGAGTTTTCTTTATTAAATTTTCATTTTACTTCCGAACTCATGCATGAGCTTTATAATTGTTTAAATACTTAAAATCCCCTAAATCAACCCGATTTTTCTTAAATGTCTTTCTCGAATTCCAGAAAATGCCGCCACGCCGTGAGCCAGCTGGAAACGGAGGACATGAATGTGATGATCATCAGAACCAAGGGGCCATTCCTCAGGTCTTAGCAGATACCTTGGCCACTCTAACCACCCTTGTGACTCAGCAGCAGCAGCAGATGGCTCAGCTACAACAACAGCAGCTGAATCAAAATCCACCACCACCGCAAGGGCTCAGATTTTACTATAGAGAGATGCAGAACTCCCGAATTCCGAAGTTCAGAGGGACGACACAGCCAGAGGAGGTTGAGATATGGCTGAAGAATGTGTCTGAACAGCTACGTCTATTGCAGGTGCCTCATGATCTGAGGGTTGAAGTTGTTGTGCCCTTTCTCGAGGGAGATGCCGAGGAGTGGTGGCACAACGTGGAGATTCGTCTCACTCCACCAGTGACCTGGACACAGTTTAGGGAGGAGTATCAGAAGTACTATATTCCTGAGAGCGTGATCCAGAAGAGGATGACGGAGTTTCAGACCTTGTCACAGGGCTCCATGTCGGTGGCTCAGTACACTGAGCGGTTTCATGCTTTGGGAAGATATTGCCCTCTACTATGGAGAATGAGAGGGCTAAGATGCTGAAATTCAGGACAGGACTGAACTCGCGTATTCAGACGGGGATTGTGTATGCTAGGCCGAGGACATTTGAGGATCTATTGGAGGTTTGTAGAGAGGTCGAGATTGACCTAGAGAGGGTTGCTGCAGAAGATAGGGGCAAGAGGCCCCGTGAGGATACTTATTCAGGGAGATCAGGGAGATGGTTGAAGGTGCCCCGTCGCCACCAGACAGGGCGGCCATTCAGGCCGCAACAGCAGGGATTTAGACAGACAGGGCAGCCACTGATGGTTGGAGGACCAGTCGCGACTGATACACAGCCTTTGAGGGAGGCAGGACCACCACCTCCACCATGTGTTCATTGTGGACGACCTCATCCAGGCCAGTGCTGGAGGACTATGAATGTCTGCTACAGATGTGGCAAACCAGGACATTTTGCGAGGGAATGCACTGGGCAGGGGCAGGCACCCCCTCCACAGCAAGGTCAGGGACAACAGAAGAGCAAGGCGAGGACCAATGCTCGGGTACATGTGATAACTGACGCAGACGTCGAAGAGGCCAGCGACGTCGTTGCAGGTATCGTTTAATTAAGTTTTTTTTTCTTTTCTATTCTAAATTTGATTTAATTCGAATTTTCGTATGTGTTTATATGCAATAGGTATAACTCTAAATTATGTTAGGTACGATTTTTATAAACAAGGTTCCAGCCAATGTTTTATTCGATAGTGGCGCTAGTCACTCTTTTATCGCCAAGAAATTTGTCAAGAATCTAAATATCTTACCTGAGTGGCTCGAGATTCCGTATCGAGTCCAAGCAGCCGGCGATCAAGTACTAGTATCACATCATCAGTATAGAGGATGCCAGCTGGAGATAAATAGTTTGGAGTTCGTTGCGACGTTGATTCCGATTCAGATGAGGGATTTTGACATTATTCTGGGAATGAACTTTATGTCTAAGTATCATGTCATTATTGATTGTCGGCAGAAACAGGTCAGCATGAAGAGCTCAAGTATGCAGGAAATTGTCTTTCAGGGAGATTCTAAGCTAAAGAAGTTGCCTCAGAAAATATATTTGACCGCAGCCCAGGCATATCGGTCTCTGCAAAAGGGCGGAGAAGGATTTCTGGTCTACGCCATGGGTACAGAGGAGGAGGTTCCATCCATTGATTTGATTCCGGTAGTAAACGAGTTCAAAGATGTGTTTCCCGACGAATTGCCAGGGTTGCCACTAAGAAGAGTAGTGGAATTTGAAATCAATCTTATACCTGGTGCTGAACCTATTTCCAGAGCACCGTACCGTATGGCTCCAGCAGAACTCAAAGAATTGAAAGAGCAACTACAGGAACTCTTGGACCGTAAGTTTATTCGCCCTAGTGTCTCACCCTGGGGAGCTCCTGCATTATTTGTGAAGAAGAAGGATGGAAGTATGCGATTGTGTATTGATTATCGGGAGATCAACAAGATCACAATAAAGAACAAGTATCCTCTGCCCCGGATCGAGGACCTTTTCGATCAGTTAAAGGGTGCTAAGGTATTCTCTAAAATTGATCTCCGATCTGGATATCATCAGTTGAGGATTAAAGCAGAGGATGTAGCGAAGACTGCTTTCCGTACTAGATATGGTCACTATGAGTTCTTAGTGATGCCATTTGGTTTGACTAATGCTCCAGCAGCCTTCATGGACTTGATGAACACTGTGTTCAGGGATCAACTTGATAAATTTGTTGTTGTTTTCATCGATGATATTCTGGTCTATTCTCCTGATGAAGAGTCACATGCAGAGCATTTGAGGAAAGTTCTAGAGATCCTCAGACAAGAGAAATTATATGCCAAGTTTAGCAAGTGCGAATTTTGGCTAAAGAGCGTGGCTTTCTTGGGTCATGTGGTATCAGAGGAAGGGATTTCTGTAGATCCCAAGAAGATTGAGGCTATTACTGAGTGGCCCCGGCCGACTAATGTGACTGAAGTGAGAAGTTTTCTGGGTTTGGCTGGCTACTACAGGAAATTTGTTGAAGGATTCTCGTCGATAGCGGTACCTTCTGAGCAGATTGACACAGAAGAAGACAAAATTTGAATGGACTGCTGATTGCGAGCGAAGTTTTGTTGAGTTGAAGAGGAGGTTGACCACAGCCCCTGTACTGGCACAGCCATCCGGTTCTGAAGGGTTTGTCATCTATAGTGATGCATCGAAGAATGGGCTAGGATGTGTTCTTATGCAAAATGGCAGAGTTATTGCATATGCCTCACGCCAGTTGAAGCCTTATGAGCATAATTATCCGACTCATGACCTGGAATTAGCTGGCAGTGGTTTTCGCACTTAAGATTTGGCGTCATTATCTGTATGGGGTAAAAATGCGAAGTATTCACTGATCATAAGAGCTTGAAGTATCTATTCACGCAGAAGGAGTTGAATATGCGTCAGAGGAGGTGGCTTGAGTTGTTAAAAGATTATGATCTGACTATCAGTTATCATCCAGGGAAGGCAAACCGAGTTGCTGATGCATTGAGCAGGAAGTCTAGCCACGCCAGGCAGACACCGTTGGAGAGAGAGATCGCAGAGTTTGATCTGGATATTGTGGATTCTATGGCTAATGTTCTGGCGACTCTGATTATCACCCCATCTTTGGTTGATCAGATTAAGGAGGCTCAGAAGGAGGACGTGACACTTAGTGAAATCCGTGAGAAATGATGATTAGTCAGGTTGATGGTTTTCAAATACATGATGACGGCAGCATGTGGTATCAGGGGAGGTTGTGTGTTCCTGATATTGAGAATCTAAGAAAGGAAATATTGAAGGAGGCGCACAACTCAAAGTGTCGATCCATCCAGTTGGTACAAAGATGTATAATGATCTGAAAAAGCACTACTGGTGGAGCGGTATGAAGAGACACATAGTTGAATTCATTAAGAGGTGTCTCGTTTGTCAGCAGGTTAAAGCGGAGCACCAGAGGCCGGGAGGTTTGATGTTGCCGTTGGAGATACCAGAGTGGAAATGGGAGCATGTGACGGTGGATTTTGTTGTAGGGTTACCGAAAACAAGAAATGGCAATGACATGATCTGGGTAATTGTTGACCGATTAACGAAGTCTGCCCATTTTCTGCCTGTGCCAAGTGATGTTACCTTGGAGAGACTGGTGGACACTTTATATTGATAACATTGTTAGCCTCCATGGAATACCTGTTAGTATTGTCTCCGACCGTGACCCAAGATTCACTTCTAGATTTTGGTCATCATGCCAGAGAAGGTTGGGAACGGAACTACGTTTGAGCACTGCATTTCATCCACAGACAGATGGACAGTCAGAGAGGACGATTCAGACCCTTGAGGACATGTTGAGGGCTTGCGCTTTGGACTTAAAGGAAACTGGGATGGCATGATTAAGTTGATTGAGTTCTCCTACAACAACAGTCATCATAGTGCATTGGCATATCACCCTTTGAGGCGCTCTATGGGCGCAAGTGTAGGTCCCCTATTTATTGGGACGAGGTTGGAGAGCGAACTATCACTGGACCAGAATTAATAGAGCAGACCAAAGAAAAAGTGAAAATTATCCGTGACAGGCTGAAAGTTGCTCAAGACAGGAGCAAGAGTTGGGCAGATTCGAAGAGACGACCCCTAGAATTCACTGTTGGTGAGAAGGTGTATTTGAAGGTATCACCCATGAAGGGCGTGACCCGTTTTGGTGTGAAGGGTAAGTTGAGGCCTCGTTACATTGGTCCCTATGAGGTACTCGAGAGGGATTGGCACATTGGCTTATCGTTTGGCACTACCCCCTGCATTAGCTCAAGTGCACAATGTGTTCCATGTTTCTCAATTGAGGAGGTATGTCTCTGATCCAAGTCATGTGTTGGATGCGGAACCACTGAGGATCCGGCCGGATGCGTCGTATGAGGAGACCCCTATCCGAATTGTAGACCGCAAAGACCAAGAACTGAGAAGAAGGATTATCCTTTATGTCAAAGTACAGTTGAGCAACCATAGAGAGAACGAGGCAACCTGGGAGCTCGAGGAGCAGATGCGTGAACGCTACCCACACCTTTTCATATAAAGTACGTAAGTTTCGAGGACGAAACTTTTTGAAAGGAGGGGAGTATGTTATGTCCTTAAAAAAATGAAAATAAAATAAACATAATAAATAAATAATACAAAAGTGGAAAAATAAAATAAAATAAAGTAATACCCACTTCTTCCAATAATCTCAATTATTCAACTTTACTTTTACTTTTTCTATTTTATTCAATTATCTCATACTTTCTTCTACTTTACATTATTTTATTTTTCCACCTTTCCTTTTACTTTTTTTTTCCTTTACTTAAACAATAACCTCTTTCATTCTCCACTTGAATAATGTCTTCCAAACATTCCATTTTACACTCTCACACACGTATGTAGCCAGAGAGGAGAAAGAGAGGAAAAGAAAGAGAGAAAAGAGAGGAAGGTGAAGAAGAAGGAAATAGAAAGAGGAAAAGTAAAATAGAAGAAGAGCTAGCAAGTCAGCATCGATTCAATCTTAATCCATCTATTTCATTTGTTTTAGCATCAATTGAGGTAGGTTGCCTATTCCCCCTTATTTTGATACAAATCTAGCATGCTTTAATGATATATTTTATGTGATTTGTTGTTCTAAATTGTTTAAATTGTTAACTTTACGTTTTTATTGTAAAAGTATGATTTTTGCAAGATGTGACCACTGGTTTATATGTGTATGTGTGTTAATATAATAACTAATGCAAATCGTACGAAAATTAGAATCAAAACGGTAGTAATTCTTTATATTAGAGATTTGTAAAATTGTATTTTGGCCTTAGAATAGGTTCATCTAGCCCGGGATTGGATTAGGAATCGAAACAATAGGTTTGATGTGCGTGTTTCAGGGGTGGCGCGTGGGTCCCACGCGTGGCTCCTGACGGCGCGTCCGTACACGCGATGACATGTCCATCTCCAGAAGATGCATCGCGTTAAAATGAGTAAAATGCAACTGATTTGAGGTCAATCGGAGTTAAAACGAAGATTTTATTAGATTTGAAGTAATTAGAATTTAAATAAATAAACAAATAAAAAAATATAATTTCAGGTCAGCGGATCGGGTTGACCCGGTCTGACCCGGTTCAGGCAAGAACTGAGTTGGCTGAATAAAAAAATTTTTTTTTTTAATTTTCGTAATTATATAAATAGTAAATAAATAGTAGAAATTGATTTTAAATTCCAGAAAATTACAAATAAATTTCAGAAAATTCACAGAAAATTTCAAAAAATATAAAATACTGAAATAGTTAATTTCACCTAATTTTCTGAAATTAAATTATTTTATCTAATTAAAATAATTAGATAATAATAGAGAAAAATAGGAAAAATAGTAAAAAAATGTAAGAAAAGTTTATACAAGCCGTGGAAAATAAAAGTGAGGGTAAATAATAATTTTTCATCTTTTCACTAATTAAAGTATAATAAATGAATGTCAGTGAACGTGAGGAAGTGGGAAAAAAAACGAACTCCGGAAAATATCGAAAGTAGGATTTCCTATTGCATTCATGGCACGAGCATTTCATTGGTAGGTAGCTGTAACTAAGAGTTACAGAAAAGGAAAAAGAAAAAAAATGTGGTAGGTAGACTGCGACTAAGAGTTGCAGAATGTGCGGACGGTGGACTGTGGTCAAGAGCTGCAGACACTCAGGTGGACTGTGGGTAGGACCCACAGACACAACCCGGGAGCATGCATTGCACGGAAAAGATATGGGCATATTGCTTGACATTATTTTTGTTGCGTGTGACACGTGGATGGAGCATGCATCACGTAGTTGCGCATTTTATGTGGAGTGATTTCTTTATCGCATTTATTTTATCTTATGCATGTTATATCATATTTATGTGTTATGTGGTTATTCATTTCGGTATGCACATTTTGTATTGGTTTGAGGCGGGCATCTACTGGGTGATTTCTGTCACTCACCCCTACTTCCCAGGTGAGCCGGATGAGGACTACGAGTACATCTTTGTTGAGGACGGGAAGGACATAGCTGAGTGGGCTGGTTGATAGCTGCATCTAGAATACGGAGGGAACTTTGCAGCTGATTGTTTCTTATTTACCGTTTGAGGATTTTCACAGACTTCTTAGTACTTTTATTATCAGATTTTTATTTCAGTATTGTAATGACGATGTTTATTTAAGCTTAATTTAAGTTATGATTTATGTTTCCGCGAAAAGAAAAAAAAATCTACGTCATTTCTGACATGTAAGAGATTGATTCGACGTTTTGTATTCTCCTTAGCGAGATACAGCGGGCGCACTGTTCCCAATGCTAGGGCTCGGGAGCTGGGCGCCACACATATCGTACTGGTGGTACTCCTCTGTTCCTGCGAAGGGGAAGTTGGTACTTTTCTACCATTGCATTTTCTTGGTTAGGGTCATGATGAGTGCAAGGTTCAGTAACAGGAATGGAAAGTTCAGGACAAGTTGTAGGTGGATTGCTTACCTCAGGATGCTTGTTCAGAGGAGGAGTCCCTGGTACATGTTCCGACAGTCTGGGTGTTACTGTAGTTTCATAGATATCTCCACCAGGCATCACAGTTGGGGAGGTAAGAGCCAATCTAGAGAGTCAACAGTTTGAGAATTCTCCCCTCTGACTTTGAGATTGGGGGTAGTAATACTCAGTTTCAAGGAAATTGCAATCCATGGTAGTATAGAGACGGTTATTGACTGGATCGTAACATCGATATCCTTTTTGATTAACCCCGTACCCAACAAAGACACACTTAATAGCATAGGCATCGAGTTTTGAACGTTGTTCCTTCAGAATATGCACATATACAGTACAGCCAAACACTCGAGGAGTGAGGGTGAGGTTGATTGGTATAGAGGTGTGCTGGGCTAGGGTATCAATGGGAGTTTGGAGATTTAGAATCTTGGTAAGGAGGCGATTTATGAGGTAGACGGCAGTAGCCACAGCCTCGGGCCAAAAATATTTAGGAACTCTAAACTCAAGCATGATGGCACGGGTGATTTCTAATAGGATCCGATTTTTGCATTCAGCTCGCCGTTTTGCTGTGGCGTGTCAGGACAGGAGGTTTGGTGGATTAGGCCTTTTTCGAGGAAGAATTTGTGCAATAGCTTTTGCTGTTGCTGGAATGTGCTTGGTATGTGTTGTTGTTATTGTTTGATTATTCTTTTTATTCCTTCTAATATTTTTTTGCAAGTGGAAAATATCAGTAAGACTTTTATAGGGTAAGAATAAGGGCAATAGGAAGAATGCTTGGGTATCATAAAGTGCTATATGTCAATCAATCAATCATCATACCCAGTATACCCCAACAGTAGCAAAAGCTCATAAAGTGCTATATGTAAGCCTAAGAATAAATGTGGTCTAAGAATGATTGAATTGAAGAGTTGGAACTCGACATTGCTTGCTAAATATATTTGGTATATATCTAACAAGAATGATTCTCTTTGTGTGCATTGAATGAACCATTTTTATGCTTTTCATGATGACTTTGGGGCTTGCAATTAAAGTCATCACATTTTTTTATTATTGAAGAAGTTGATATACATTAGGAAGTTGATGTTAGAAAATACAGTGATATGGTTTCGGCCAAAATGGATTTGAAAAATTGGTACAAGGGGGAAGTTTCTCTGAGAGATGCACATGAAGATTTAAGACCGAAGGGGTTTAGGAGATCTTGGGCTAGCATGGTTTGGGCACATTCTTCCTCTCCTAAACATTCATTTTTTGGATAGCTACTTTGGACCGATTGTCTATTAAATCGAATTTCAGCCTTTTGAATGTTTATCTATCATGCTCCTCATGTGATGATGCTTCTTTGAAGACTACTCGGCATAGTTTCTTTAATTGCCGCTTGGCGAATGATATAAGAGAGGAGGTCCGAGCTTGACTTTTTTATTACTAGGGGTTGGGCTTCTTTTTGCTTCATTATGTCATTGGTTGAAAACACCCACTCCATAGAAATCAGTTTGGTTCCAGTTTATTCGGGAGAAAGTCACGGCTACCATTTACATGATATGAAAGTATAGGAACAACAAGTCTTTTTTAAAACATTTCACCTTCTCCTCATGATGTAGTACATAGTCTTTACTCATGTGTTTAGAAGCTTACATGAGTTACTTTTAATTTTGCATGATCCATTTTATGTAGGTACTAGATGATAGTCTTTCTTTTGACTAGTATAGATAATATTAGATATGGAAGGTTTGGTGTATGCATCGCATTCTAAGTATATACAACATATTTGTACATATTGATAATCTATCACACTAGATTGAATGAAAATTTCACATTTCAACCTGAAAAAAAAAGAATCCAATTTTCAAGTTCTGACTTTCATTTACACTTAGACAGAAGTCTTTAACAGCATATCTAATATCTAAAGAATCAGCAGTAATTGATGCAGTGAAGTTTGCATGAGGGTGAGAGAATTAGCTTTGACAGTAAGAAGATCACGAGATTTTTGAAATCCCTAATAAGTAGTTGGATAAAAATGTATTCCGATGAATTTCTGATCTGGTAGACTTAAAAAGTGTAGAAAAACTAGTTAACAATATTAAATGAAACAAATATGTATACGTATTATCCGCATTAGACTAGTCGTTGGACCACAGAATCACTGTCGTCTATGCACTCAATACCCGATCGATCAAGCGTCATGAGTATCCAAGGTCTATACAACTTTTTATAGGGGTGAGTCATTTGTCAGGACGATAGATCATGATATAGCTCTCTCGATCTTTTTACGCTCAATCCTCTCATTACTATATGAATAAAGCATGAGTCTACGCATTGTCAACATTCCCTATCCTTTTCGTCATCTGATGCAGCGCAACACCTGTGTCAATGTTTCAAGGCGTCACCACCTATGTCAGGCTAAACTGCCTCATCACTCCGTAGGAGATGTTGCTCAACAATGTGCCGCAATAGTAGTGACATCTGAACAGTCTATAGATGAGCGTTTTGGTGCACACACATAGCAAGCTCGCCAACACATCAGGACCGTAAGACACCCATTGAAAATATCTCTCTGCTAGATTCTCCAGCCAATCGCACACAGCATCCATCGTGTGCCAAGAAACCTCCATGAAGCTGCAGTCACTAAGCCACCAGCCGACACAGGGTGCATCAGGCATCATATGCAGATGCTTCCAAGTACGTCGAGGATGGAAGAATGCAAACAGCTCGCATATCCGGAACTGCAGCAGGTGTACTGTCACATAAGAAATCTGTCAAGAGGGAGAAGAGTACGTCCTAGAATTCTGTTGAACCTGCTTTTTGGATGGGTCTTTTGGTAGGTTGCTATATGTAAACCACTTTATGAACTTCTTTCGTAATACACGGGTGTCTGATATATCCGCAAGGTTCGGAGTCCATCCAAGCACCGTGTACACAACTGGCGCCACTGTACTACAGTATGCAGCTCACCATCAATGTGAATATCAAATAGGACGGCTATATCATGTGACATGACTGTGGCCCTCACCTAAAGTTAAGCGAAATGAGTGGGTCTCCTGTTGTCACCTCTCCACGAATGTGGTGATCAAGCTATGATCCACCTTAACCTTAGTACGTCGTAACGCTCTCTACAGTCCTATATGCTCTATGTACTTCCTACAACTATCAGAGACGATCGGATCCCTGTAAAAGGCTACTGTCTTCAGCACATCCGCCATGCTATACTTAACACTACTCCTAAGAAGGAGGGTCCTATGCTCACCCTAGAATGTCAATAAATTCTGTATCTCCAGTCTCAACTCATCAACATACGATTGCCGCTTGAGAAGAACATCATAATTAAACCTAAATATGTAATAGTATATTAAACATAAATAAATGTAATTAACATAATTAAAACGAAATACAAAATAAATGTATTATACATAAAAATTATTAGAAATTAAATAAATTACACACATTCATGCAATCGAAACAAGTAAATAAGAATAAGTAAATACTATATACGTTATGCAATCCAAACAAGCAAAAAGCAATAATTAAATACTATTGTACATGCATAAATCACAATAAGTAAATAGCAAATAAATTATAATAAATAAAAATTCACAAGAGAGAAAACTCGTGTCCGTCTTCGAGTGTATTTGATGTTGTTGTGTAGTTTCCAGTAGAACTTTATTGCGTTTTATGAATATTGAAAAATGCAAGTGAAAATAGATGGTTTTTTAGAGACATCCATGGTGTGACACACCATGCATTGGTCAAAATCGTCCGTGCTACGTACACATCACGGTTTTGACAAAATCGTGTTTAATAGATGTGATGCGATGAAAGTGGATTTTTTTAATTAAAAATACAATAAATTTTACTTTTTATGAATAACATTTACAAATGTGGTCATATAAATTAAAGTAAATTTTATAAGTTTTTTAATAAATAGTACAAATTATTGTAAATACCATTTGATAAATGTTATTTCCTATACCAAAAAGATGACATGCCTTGTTACCCAAACCACCCATATTTTGTCAATAGATGTTATTCCCATTTGATAAGGAACATATAGCAAAAAGATGACATGTCTCACTTCATCAAATTAAATCAAATGTGGAGGTTCGGTTCTTCATCATCTACCAAGATCTTTACCAAACAAAAGGTCATGGTTCTTCAACATATACCAATCAAGATCTTCATCAAATTAAATTCAAGGTTGATCTCTTCACTAAATAAGAAGATTCCCCTCAATAAATCAAATCAAAGATCAACTCTTCAACTAGTCAACATATAAGACAACGTCAAGACAAGATTGAGATTATTCATTGACGAAGATCTCCATCAAAAGATCGAAATTCTTCATCAAATAAGAAAATCTTCTTTACAAATCAACTGAGTTATTCCAAAAACAAGTATGCATTTGGAATGAATTTTTGCATCGAAGAATTAGAGAATATTCTCCGAAATTAAAATTACGTCAGATAATATATCCCTCACTTATGTCAAATATAAATTTCATATTTCGTTGTTATATTATTGTGTTCATTTTACAGGAACACGAAAATTTGTCCAACAATTTTACTATCAATTCGCTGAAAGGCCAATAAAGAGTCGATGATTACAATCACCCCATGCACTCCTAATTGAGCAGCAATTCGTGATTTACATCTTACACGATGCCTTTTGAGAATGAAACGGTGGAAGCTCTCGAGACGGTTTGCTCCAAATATATTTGCACTAAAAGTGGGACGGTGAAAACCCTCGAGACAGCGTTTTGCTCCAAACTATTTGCACTAACAGGGTGCTGCATTTCCTCCAAAAATAACAAATCGAACAGTAATACAATCACGATTACAATCTTTCAGACAGCTTAAACCATCCACAAACAAATTCAATCAAATCAAAATTTTAGTAGCCCCTGATGAGAAAATCCGCCGGGAAAGGTCAGCGAGGAGACAGCGAAACTGAAAGGTCCGGCGGAAACCGACCCATTTTCTCCACCAGCCAAGTCTCCGACTCCAATAACAGCTTAGAAATCCGGGCGGCAACAAAACCCATACCCGCCTCTTATCCGGATCCTCCAACACGCATTCTAATCCCAGAACCCCAACTTCTCCGCCACCTCCACCGGAAAAGAATCCTTCAGCCTGTTATCCACCCACCTCCTCACCCCTCCCCGCCTCCCTCCACCGCCTGCCTCCCCATCTGAATCACCGACGCTTTCACCCCCTCTCCCTCGTATTCCAGTGGAACCTTTCCACTCAGAAGCTCCAAAATAACCACCCCAAATGCATATACATCGGTCTTCTGTGTACCCATTTCGGTTTCTTGAAATTCTGGTGCTACATATCCTGATGCTTTGAATTCAGCCTTCCTTTTGGAATTCGAGTTTTCATGAAAAACTAGCTCCCCACACAACTCAGAAGTTCCAAAATGACCTATTTTTGCTTCTAGACTAGGGGTGACGATTATGCTTGTAGTTTTGATGTGATTATGCACGAAATTGAAGGATATTCCGTTCGAGTTGTGAATATAATCGAGCCCATGAGCAATATCCGCTGCAATCTTGACGCGTGACATCCAATTCGATAGCAAATTGAAATGAGGGCTATCAGGATTCCTCAAACAATCCGCCAAGTTTCCACCATGAATATAATCATAAACTAAATAAATAAAATCCCTAGAAATCGATGCCCCCTCCAGCTTCACCAAGCTGGAATGATGAATTCTGCAAATTAATTTAAACTTCTCGGTGAGGTTGTGAAATTCCATGGGCTGATGAAATTTCCGCTGGATCAAGATCACTTCTTGGCCGAGCATTACGCACCGCCATGAAGTAGAAGAGGACGATGACGACAAGGGTTTGAGCTTAAAATTCTTGGTGGCTGAGGATATCTCGGAGAAGGTGTAGATACGCGGCTGAAAGATATGACGAAGGCTAGATAGATATGGTGGTTGCTGGAGAAGGTGGGGTTGTGGCTAAATATCTAGAAGATTCCGTGGAGGGCGTTTTTGGTTCCATCACTTTGAGTTCATAGAATTCAAATGGTGGGCTTGATCCAGCTGGATGGGCTGACTGATATCGGTTTCATCGCCTGATAGGGAAGCTGGTGAACTTTGTTTCTCTAGTGCATGCTCAAGATGAAATGCCACTTGAGCCCATAGTTGGTCGCTTTTTGGGTTTATTTTGCACGCATTTTTTTATGGTTTCCATGAATATTGTCAAGCTTTCAGTTGAGATTTCTCCCTGTAAACGAGAATCAATCATTTCATCAGTATCTCCCTTTTTGATGCATTCTCGGTAGCAAGATAAAGGCTTCTAATTTCGCCAAAAAGTCCTCTTTCCAATGCAGGTTTTCCGGTTAACACTACCAAGAGCACAATACCAAAGGCATATATGTCGCCTTTGATGGAAGGCGTTGCAGTTTTAAGATAGTGCGGGTCCAGATACCCAATTGTGCCTCTCACTTTTGTGCAAAATTGATTTTGTGTTTCATCTACTTTCCCCAGTTCAGATAGGCCAAAATCTGAAATTTTAGCAACGAAATTCTCATCTAATAGAATGTTCGTATCCTTCACATCGCGATGTATGACACCATACTTGGTGCCTGTGTGAAGGTAGTCTAGTCCACGAGCAGCACCGATGCAGATTCTGAGTCTTTCTTCCCAAGTGAGAGGAATTGTGTCAAATCCATTTCTTTTAGCCTTGTAAAGGTTATCAGCAACTGTGCCTCTTGGCATATACTCATACACTAAAATCATCTCCTTACTTTCATTGCAATAGCCTATCAGAGAGACAAGATGGATATGCCTGAGCTTGGAAAGTGTTTCAATTTCTCTCCAAACTCATGTTCCCCTTGTTTGATTCAGCCTTCAATCGCTTTATGGCAAGAATCTCCGGATGTCCAACAATGTACCCTTTGTACACTTTACCGAATCCTCCCTTTCCAATAACTAATTCCTCATTGAAGTCTTGGGTTGCCAACATATTTCCGACAATCGAAAGTAGCGACAAGATGGTTCAGTTAAGGCTGATTGCTTGGACTTCTCATGCCATATGTTCTGTTCAAATTTGCCTTAATTTGTAAACTGCAGTGTTCAGTGTGGCCAATAGGATCGTCAAAACAGTGACGAGCACATTAAATTTGCCAAAAGCAACTACAAAGACATCAGTTTTCCTCGTCCAAAATGTGGACTTGCTTCCTGAAATAGAAGAACTCGGGCTCGCCAGACTATTATTGCCATTGCTCAACTTGAAGATCTCCAATCCCTTGAAATGCCCACCTAGTCGTTCATCAGTAGACTGTAATGAAATGAAAAGATCACATTTGCTTTCTGTTTCGTCTCCTTTCATCATCAAGTAGTAGTCTCTGTACACTGGAATTCCATTACCACCACTCCATCGAACCACATTAGCTCGAGTATCAGCAACAATATTTGTATAAGAATATCAATTCAAGTCCTTCAGGACTTTCAACTCCAAGGTCACAGAAGTGAAGCCTCAACAGGTAACCAAATCCCAAATCCACGTGTGATTTCAAGGTCAGATAGTAATGGCCATCTAGATGTAAATTCTTGCTCATTTTCCTTGATGTTTGATAAATCTCTAGCGGTGCAACAAACGGTAATGCATTCATATTTTCAATTGCAGAAGCTAGATCATTTACTTGCTGAAATTCATACTGTAACAAATAATCGGCGTCCTCGCTCCACACTCGAACATACTCATCGTCTACAGATGAAATTGCTCCCCCACCAACATTCAATCTTAAAATCAATTCAAGTGCAATTCGATTATCAATTTTGTGGAAAAAATTGCTCTGACCAACAACATGGGCGCCCAAACTATTATCAGGGGTATAATAAATATCAACAGGCATGGAGATTATCTCGATCCCATTGACAAACACATAATTATCACCCCATTTACTGCTTCTTTGTGAAGCAAAGAACGCAATCTGCAAAATCCCAGCTTCATCTACATTCAAACAGAATTCCTTGACGATATATTTCACTCCCAAAGCATCAGCAGCAAGTGATGGGCTAAAGTTCTGGAGAAGGGTGAAAGAATTGGCTTTAACTGTAAAGAGATCACGAGAATTTTCAAATGGGGCTGGATAGACGTGGAGGCGAATGAATTTCTGACCTGGGTTGACTCGAAAAAGGTAAGAGAAGTGAGTGGAAGATATTCTTGCTGTCCTGTATGGAATTGGGTCAACGGAGGACAGAAATTTGAGAGCTGAAGTTGAGGTTTTTGACTGGCCATTTGGTCGGACGAATGGAGTTTCTCCGACCCAGTTGCGGCCGTCGAGGGCCGTTGAGTTGCTGAGACAGCCGCAATTAATTGCAATATTCTCCGGGAGATATGGGATTGGAAGCTTTCCATCATGGATAGAAGCGACGAGATGATGAGGGCATAGGATGAAGAATGAAAAAATAAAAGAAAATGAAAGTGGAAAGAATTGCATTTTGCAATTTGCTTCCTCTTCTTGTCTCAACTTTAGCGGGGAAATGGAATAATGGAACGGTTTTGTTAGAAGAGGGAAGGTATTAGAAAGGAGATGGGATCTCTTCAACCCCCACACTCTCACATCTTTGTCCACCGCCTGTCACGTGGCAGTAAGGTAGGGTGGTGAGGCTAGATGTGGGTGACACTCATCTAGCTTCACCACCCAACTTTGCTGCAACGTGTTTGGGGGTGGGCAAAGGGTTGATCAACTAGTAGCCCAATAAAATGATGACAAATAAGATTTATCTAGATGCAGCAAAGAGTTGATTGGCCAAAACAAAGAGCCCATAAATATTTTACAGATTTTATTGGTCATTGACCAACTAATCATACTTGATCAATGACCATTGTAAAATTTGTGTATTTCAGAAATTTTATTGTGGTCATGATCAACTAGTGGCCCAATAAAATGATGACAAATAAGCTTTATCTAGATGCAAGCAAAGAGTTGATTGGCCAAACAAAGGCCCCATAAATATTCTACAGATTTCATTGGTCATTGACCAACTAATCATACTTGATCAATGACCATTGTAAAATTTGTGTATTTCAGAAATTTTATTGTGGTCATTGATCAACTAGTGGCCCAATAAATGATGACAAATAAGCTTTATCTAAATGCAAGCAAAGAGTTGTTTGGCCAAAACAAAGGCCCCATAAATATTGTACAGATTTCATTGGTCATTGACCAACTAATCATACTTGATCAATAACCATTGTAAAATTTGTGTATTTTAAGGGCTAAATTTCAAAACCTCTGAATATATGTTGAAACAATCAAATAAACTCAACAATGGAGAAAATGACACTTTCCGCCTGTAATTGTGATCGCATCGTCTTGATTACACTAATTCTTTTTTTCAGAAGAAGGATCTTTATTTCATTACTTGAAAAACAACATGTACATACAAAGAGCTAACTAGCCACTATCAATACTTATCCTATCTCGTAAAGTAGAAGTACAAGGATTTAACACTGCCTTATCTAGATTTCTAACTTGACTCACAACCATTTTGGCCATAGTTATTGACGACAAAAGTTGCATGATATTCCTATAAACAAACTAATTTCGCCAAAACCATAAGCATGATAGCGTTTCTCGAAATAAATATCTCCATTCCACCTTTATTGTCGGATGATACCTGCAAATGTTAATATTAGAGGTAACCCAAGTTTGGATGTTGGATACTTGATGGAACCATGTCCAATCAGTGTGAATGATCAGGTATCGCCAAGCAGCTGAGGCCCATGGATAATTACGTAAGATGTGCATGGAGTCCTCAAACGGATGGTCGCAGATGACACAACGGCTGTGATCCTGAATATGTCTATAGAACAACAGGGATGTTGGCAGCAGGTTGCGACTAACCCGCCAGAGGAAAATATTAAGACGCCTAGGACCCTTCATCCTCCAGATGTTCTTCCACATGCTATCGATAGAAGGCAAGGACTGCGAAATTAGATGTTTGTACGCGCTACTGACAATAAAAATACCGGATGAAGTACACCTCCATCGCCCATGATACATCAAATTGTCTTCTCTTCTAGTGTTCGGTGATTCAAGGCAGGAACGCAATAGTGGCACTTTGGACTTTATATGACGCCATAGAGAAGATATGTTGCCATTACGAGAGTCCTGCAGCAAATTGTCGTACTTGTGCTTAAGAACCTGGACCCAAATTGCACCCGGACATGTTAATATCTTCCACCCCAATTTAGTCAACATAGCTATGTTCATTTCCCTGATCCGTTTGATGCCCAACCCCCCTATCCTTCGGTGAACAGATACTCTCCCATGAACACCAATGAAATTTTCTTGTGCCATCATATTCTACCCAAAAGAACTGTCTACATAGTTTATCTATTTGGTCAAGTAAACTTGCTGGGAGTCGTACAGTTTGCATGGCATATGTGGGCATCATGGAAAGTACGCTCTTAATAAGGACGCATCTGGCCGACTGAGAAAGAAATTTTGCTTGCCATGATGCTAGCCTTGTCCACACCTTATCCATAATATGGTTATAGGTCTGTTTAGTGATGCGTCCCTGAACCAATGGCATACCAAGGTATTGTCCAAACGCATCCGTAAATGTAATGCCCAACTGTATAAACGCTGCCGGGCAGAATGTTGAAGCAATGTTTGGGGAAGTTATAACAGTAGACTTATTCAAACTAATCGTTTGACCCGAGATTCTACAGAAATCATTCAATATATCGACCACGACTTCGACTTGCAGCTCAGTGCCATCTCCAAACAGCAATAAATCATCTGCGAAGAATAAGTGAGATATACACGGACCTGATCTAAAGGTCCAAATGGGCGTCCACTGGTGGGCATGCACAGCTCGGTCAATCTTATTGCTGAGGACTTCTATGCATAGCAAAAAAAGGTAGGGGGCTAGGGGTCGCCTTGATGGATACCTCGATGTGGTTTCAAGGGTTCTAAGCGGCAGCCATCCCAAACACAAGAAGGTGAAGTGATACTGAACATGATGATATTGATCATACTACTCTGAAGCCGATATTTGATAGGATGCGTTTTAAAAATGGCCAGCTTATTTTGTCATGTGCCTTCTCCAAGTCGATCTTGACTGCCATTTGTCCTTTACGCCCATGTTTATGTCGCGTACAGTGCATGATTTCTCAAGCAATAATAATATATCCGATGGTTGTCATCCAGAGATGAATGCACATTGTGTCGGGAAGATTATCTTGCCAATCACCACTTTTAACCAGTTGGCAATGATTTAGTTATGATCTTGACCACCACGTTCGTAAGAGCTATAGGACGAAAATGGCATCCTTAGGTGGATGTTTATTTGGTATAAGTGTAATCAAAGTTGTATTCAACTCAACTGGAAAATGTCCAAGTCTGAAAGCATCCAACACAAAGTTTGTTACAGAAGCCTTGGCGTGACTCCAGATGTGTTGGTAGAATATCAAGGGAAGACCGTCGGGCCCAGGTGCTTTATAAGGGCCATGTGGAAGAGGGCGTCTTCAATTTCCTGAGAAGAAACTGGCCGATTAATCCGTTTGTATATCCGTTGGATTCATGATGTAATGGGAATATCCTCATCATCACGCAAACCCATGGGATGTTCATCTAGGAAGAGTTTTTTGTAATGCCGTTGTAGTATAGAGCAGATTTCGTCAGGTAAATCAGTCCACGTACCATATTCATCCTTAAGGCGTGCAGTCGTTATAGAACGTCGACGGGTAGCAATGGTTTTATGGAAAAACCGCCTGTTTTGCTCACCACCGCAAAGCCACTGCAATTTAGTCTTTTGTTACCAGTAAACTTCTTCCTACAATAGTATATCACTATACTCATCTAATAATTGTGTTCTAACCGTGAAAGGAATCCAGAGGATGAGTCGAAAGTGAGGATTGGACCCCTTCAAGACGCGCTAAGCACCTTTTTCGTCGGCTTGGTAGACTACCAAAAACATCCCGTTGCCAACCAAGCACTTGATCCACAAATTTGTTGACCGTTGTGATAAAGTCCACAGGATAATTATGCCAAGCAGATTGCATAAATCAAGAAGTCCTTATACATCAACCAACATGCCTGAAACTTAAGGGTCTCATAGATGGTGTATGGCTCGTGTTCTTGACCAATGTTAGAAAAAGTGGGTTATGATCCGAATTAATGCGAGGCAGGTATTGCAAAATGGTTGGGCCAAGTTGTAGATGCTATAATTCGTTAGTCCAGGCTTGATCGAGGCGTTTTCAATAAGCAAGCGACCTATTTGACCATTAGTCCAAGTAAAGCGTGGTCCAAAGTAGTCTACCTCCATTAATTTACAAGTATCAATCATACGTACCATACGGTCGAAGCCAAACACACGCACCAGATGTCCACTCCTCTTATCATCTTGCTTGATTACTTGGTTGTCCCCAATAAGTAGCCAATGCACTCGAATGTTCACTAGCATTACTTCTATGTATTCATAGAGACTCTCTCGAATGGCTAAAGTAGGAGAACCGTATACCAATGAAATTATGGTAACATTTGTCCCCTCATACAAAATTACAACATTTAATATTTGGGTCATGTAGCTAATGAGAAGTAAATTATAGAAGAATTGTCCCAAAACACCACAAGCTGTTGGAAACCCACGTGCCTCAACAGCCATAGAATGCGTGAAAGATGAATGTTGCATAATGTATCTAGCACGTTTGCTAGGAAATCGAGTCTCCATAAGGAAATGGATCTTTGGGTTATAATCCCTTAGCATTCTGAGAATAGTTCTCATTGTCGAGGGTGAACCCACTCCACGACAGTTCCACGAAATAAGATGAGGCATAGTGAAATTTTAACAAAAATTTTGTAGGCAGGGCCTCCTCAGATGCGCCTACCTCGCTGCCCTCAATGTCCATGCCTTGTGCAATGATTCTGTGATCAACTGGGAGCTCAGAGGCAATTTGCATAGGGGCGACATCTGGAGGTTGTTATTTCGTTTGGTCGCCCACGTCTGTATGAGGGTGTGCGTCTGCAATACAAAGTGCATCAGTATCTTGCATATCATCAGTGTGGAGTGTGACTCTATGAGGGGCATTGTTTGTGATATCTGTGAGGGGGCGTTGCTTGTTAGTTTTGATCGTTGTAGTCGAGAGTGAAGGCCAATCACTTGGCGTCCAGATGGGTGCAACACTTTTCCTTATGACTGGACGTCTTAACATTTGATTCTTGAGGGTTTTTTTTGAGGTGTGTCTAGAAGCACCTTTAGGGGGCCGAATTTTAACCTTTGGCGCCTCCTTTAATGGAATGCCCTTCCCACGTCGCTCCGTGTTTTCAACATCTGCTCTTTGGTAGTTGTACTAAAAGTAATAAGAGGCTCAAGGTCACGTATATTGCGAATATCTGCTACCAATTGAACAGTTGGCGGGGAGGTGGTATTGTCCACGTTGCCTCAGCAACTACAATGGGAGAGAAGCAAGATCCAAGTCGACTGTTCATTCGATACTTGTGTGCTCCTTGTTGGTTACTATCTATTCTTGCGGGGTACTCGCCGGCGTCAATGTCAGGAAGATGGGGTTTTGTTACTCGTGAGGATGCATTACTGATGTCGAGTATGGTCCGAAAGGATCAGGGGGAGTCTCAACTGGGGCTCTTGTCACGGGGGCTGGGTTGTTTGGCAATCCATCAGTTTTGCACGAATTGCATCCTTCGCTGTTGTGGCCATACTTGCCGCATGTAAAGAAAATCATATGGAGGCTCTCATACTCCATTTTCAACTAATGACCATTCAGAATGACCTGAAAAGTAAGGGGTTTTCGTAGGTCAATCTCGACACATACGCATGCATATTTACCTCGGATGACCTGACTGGTATTAAGGTCGATTTTTATGGCCCTACCCAACTTATCTCCAACTCGCATGAGGACCTTCTCACTAAAAATTCCAAGGGGAATCGTGGTATTCGTACCCAAACTAATGTGGATGCAAGCTTAGCCGCGCATGGGTGGAATCCAAGTCTGAGTTTAGTCACAGTCCGATAATGGCCTTGGATGATCCACGATCCGTTCTGAAGCACATGAAAGTAATCTTCCTTGGAGAAGAAACGTACCACTTAAAAACCTTCTTCCATATCTATAATTTCCAATTTATTCTTCAGAGTCCACAGATCGGGAAGGCGTTGCGAGAGGATGCGATAGTATACTATCCATCCTAATGGTTTCACAACTAAAGTGCGCCTCCAAGGAAGCCAAAGTTCCCTCTATTCATCCGAAGGGATATCAACCACAACTTCCCAGTGCCTTTCATATGTAAGTCACTGTTATGGTTTTCGGTGATCATGGATATACCTTCATCTGTGTAATCATCAGCCTCACCTTCGCCTTTGTAAATTCCGTAAGACGATGGCTGGAGGTGTCCATGTTTGAAGATGTTAGCCCATGCACTATTCGTCGTTGGACAGTCACCATCCGGAGAGCGGGGCGTAAGGTGCAGATCGCTTCTATTTTTCACGCTGCGGTGGATCTGATCAATCTCCTCTATACTCTGCTCAACTGAATCTTCGTCCATAAGGGATCAGATTAAACTAGGATCAGAATGGGAATTCTGGCAAAGGCCGCCGGGGAGGCAGTTGTCGCTGGGACAGTTACGAGGGACGCGATATTTCAGGGATCGCCTCTCCAAGAATTGCGGAGCAACTTTGTCCGACAGTTTGGATTTGAATACACTAATTCTTAATACACACTTATAACTGGTAGTGTATTTACTCTTTTGTGTTATAAGTTTGTGTCTCTCAGTATATACACATAACTACTAATAAATTTACTCTTTCATGTCCGTTATTCTGGCCTAAAATAAAAGATTAAAATCATTAAATGGAGAGAAAGAATAAAAGAAATTAATAGTTATTAGTTTAAAGTGACAAACGCAAACTTATGGCACAAAAAAGTAAAAAATAATAGTTATTATACACATTGAAATTACAAATCATAATACAATTTAAACACGAGGTCGATAGTTATAAACATCAACTAACATTTTCCTTTGAAATAAATAGAAAGAACTCTTCATTGCTAAATAAGCATCTCTTAGTCTTGAGCATCAGAACTAACGGATGAGCTAGGCCTCGTTCGTCGCTTAGACGCCCACCAACCTGTCATCTTTAGGAAATTTAATACCGACATCAAGAGGAAAGAAACAAATGCGAGCTTAAAGCAACTGTAAAGATTGTTACTTTGTAATTTTGAAGTTATGAGTTTGAATCACAGAATAAAAGAGTTTTGTCAAATAGTGTATATTGTATTGAATGTATATTGTATTCACACGTTCCATCTACATCGTATGTCCAGCTATATAGAATTTACACCACAGAAGTTTGGTGTCAGTAGAAGTATTTGTTACAACAACCAATAACAATAAGATGATAACAATTCTAGCTAGACTTGATCAGTTGAGATTTAAACAATGAGATTTGTTGCAACCGCAGACTGCCTGGAGGAAGTACAGCTACCCACCGGATGTCGTGACTGTTTTGAACTTTTCCTTAACACGCCCCCGCAAGATGGCGGTTCCATCGGAAATGCCAATCTTGGACCGGAGGAACTCAAAACGATCCCGTGAGAGTGGCTTTGTGAGAGCATCCGCGACTTGATTTGTTGTTGAAACATGAGCAACTGAAAGGGATCCGGAAGCAACCTTTTCACGCACAAAGTGATAATCAAGAGCAAGATGTTTCATGCGACTATGAAATACTGGATTAACACATAAGTAAGTGGCGCTTAAATTGTCACAATAGATGGTGGGAGCGTTAGGTAATGAAACACCAAGTTCATGAAGAAGATTGGAGACCCATGTGACATCAGCCGCGGCAGAGGCAACAGCACGATACTCAGCTTCAGTAGAGGAGCGGGCAATAGTGCGTTGTTTCTTTGAGTACCAAGAGATGGGATTTGCGCCTAGAAATAGAACAAAGGCAGTAGTGGAGCGGTAAGAATCATGATCACCCGCCCAATCAGCATCAGAAAAGGCTTGAAGAATAAAGGGCTGATGGCGTTTAAGCATAATTCCATGATTGACAGAATGTTTGAGATAGCGAAGAATGCGTTTGGCGGCTGTCCAGTGCGTTTGAGTTGGCGCATGCATAAACTACTGGGCCAACTTGTTCACGGCAAAGGCTATATCAGGCCGGGTGAGCTGAAGATACTGAAGGCCACCAATAAGACTACGATATTGAGACGCATCAGCAGAGGGAGTGCCATCCTGAAGAATTAAGCGGCCAGTGGCAGACATAGGGGTAGAAGCATCCTTAATACCTGTGAGATGAAATTTATCGAGGAGATCACGGATATATTTGCTTTGAGATAGATAGAGTCCGTCGGAGGTGAACACCGCCTCAACACCTAAGAAATAACTTAGTGATCCCAAATCCTTTAGAGAAAAACGAGCACCTAAAGAGTCAACAAATGTTCGAATAGCAGAAGAGCAATTGCCTGTAACAAGCAGGTCATCCACATAGACAAGAAAATAAATAACATTACTGCCGCAACGATAGATAAATGGAGACGTGTCAGATTGTGAATTGGTAAACCCATACTGTAAAAGAAAGACTTTCAACTCAGTATACCAAGCGCGAGGAGCTTGTTTTAAGCCATAGAGCGCACGCTTTAGATGACACACATGCATCGGAAAAGCTGGGTCAATGAAACCAGGTGGTTGAGTCATATAAACATCTTCAGTTAAATGTCCATTTAGAAACGCATTGTTAACATCCAGATGGGAAATGGACCAGCCGTGACAAAGAGCAACAGATAAGACTACACGCACAGTCGTGGGTTTAACAACTGGACTAAATGTGTCATGATAATCAATACCGGGACGTTGATGAAACCCCTTGGCGACCAAACGGGCCTTATACGCAACGGAAGCATCAGGATGACGCTTGACACGAAAAGACCCATTTACAACCAACCACATTATGACCCTTAGGCAGTGGAACAAGAACCCATGTGTCATTACGAGCAAGATCAACAAGCTCGTCATCCATCGCAGCACATCACTTAGGATCACGAAGAGCCTGCTTAACTGTGGTGGGTTCAAGAGATGGGGGGAGAGGGTGTTTAGTGGTGTGAAACAAAGTGACATAGTCAGGAAATTGCTTGGAGCGAGACACGTGATTGCGTGCACGGGTGACCATGGGATGAGGAGGTTGAGGTAGGTTGGAAGTCTCAGCCACCTCAAAAGGTGGCGCAGAAGTTGGAGCTGCAACATCAGAGGGACGAAATGGGGGTTGGAATATTAGAGGGGGACGGAATTGGGGTTGGGGGGTTAGAATGTTGAGGTAGCAAAGGTGAGAAGTCATACCTGGGAGATGCAAGGCTTGCGGCGGGCGGATGTAAATACGGGTCAGCCACAGGTACTGCAGGAACAGATTCGGCTGGGGGTTGTAGGGCAGCAACCGAGGTGGAGGAAGCTGTGGAAGACTCAGCCGAAGGAGGGGTGGAAGCAAAGGGAAAATGATGTTCGACAAACTGAACATAACGCGAAAGATAAAGCCTATTAGATGATATGTCAAGACACTTGTAAGCATGATGGGTATTAGAATGGCCAACAAAGACACATGGTTTAGAGCGAGGCGCAAGCTTATGTTCCGAATAGGGACGGAGCCATTGAAAGCAGAGACATCCAAAGGCACGTAAGATGATAGTTAGGGGGTTTGCAGAATAAACTCATACGGCGTTTTGTTGTGAAGGAGGGGTGTAGGCATGCGATTGATGAGGTAAACGCTGTAAGGAATGCATAGGACCAAAACTTAGCAGGTAAAGAAGAATAGTGAAGTAGAGCTAACCCAGTTTCTACCACATGACGATGTTTGCGTTCTGCAGACCCAACATGTTCAGGAGTATACGGAGGGGAGACACGATGTTGGATCCCTTCAGACTCAAAAAAGGATTTAAGACTCTTGGACTCAGTTCCCCCATCAGTGTAAAGTGTGACGAGTGAGCGGTGAAAATATTTCTCGACCATTCGTTTGTACTTAGGAAAAATAGTAGAAACATCACTTTTGCGAGGCATGGGAAATAATCAAACATATTTAGTATAGTAATCAATGAAAAGAATATAGTAACAAAACCATCTATAGATTCAACGGGAGAAGGTCCCCACACATCTGAGTACACTAAATCAAGCGGGCCACGACTCTCTATTGACGAGCTATGAAAAGGCAACTTGTGACTCTCATTGCTAAGACATGATGCACAAAAAAACTTATTACTGGAAGAATCAAAGGAACCAGACAGATTATTATTCTGATGCAGAAACTGTAAAATCCGGACCGACGGATGTCCAAGACGGTGATGCCAAGTAGACATGGTGGACTTTGCACTGACGAGCACCTGCTTAGCCGCAGGACTGGGAGTAGGCGTGAGGTCCAATTGAGGTCCTGTGGCTGATAACGCATCCCATTCGTAGAGATCATCATTGGTCCGCCCGCGAGCAAGCTGCGCCTCCTTTTTGAGATCCTTAACAATAAACGAAAGCGGGAAGAATTCAATAGAGGTATTATTATGCTGACAGAATTTAGATACAGAAATTAAGTTTTTAGATAATAACGGAACATGCAAGACATCAGATAAAAGGAACGGTTTAGAGGAAGAGGGAAGAATAGAGGACCCGGTATTGGTGATAGTGAGACCGGTGCCATCGCCAAGAAGAACATCATCAGGACCCTCATAAGACTGGTGATGGAAAGAGTGTTTAGATCATTGGTAACATGATGTGATGCTTCAGAGTCAAGAACCCACTTATGCCTTATAGGACTTGATGTGGTGAGATAGATTTTGGGCTGCTGTGCTTGCTGTAAGGACCGCTTAAGAGAGTAGCACTGCCTTGCTGTGTGGCCTCGCTTCTGACAGAACTGACAGGTTACTCCAGACTGTGATGTATGCCGAGAATTTCTGGGGCTGGACGCAGATGCGGTTGTATTCCAATTGATGGCTACGGACGGCTGCATGTGCTGAGGCTGAAAGAATTTCCCAGGGCGGTTGTTACCCTGGCGGGACCCACTTTGATGATTATTAGGATGATTGCCATGGAAGGGTTTGAGCTGCGTGGCGTGAACTGAGATTGCAGAGCCAGTCCGAGTTTCTTCCCGTTTAAGAAAAGTTTCATGCTCCACTAATTTATCATGAAGTTCTTCAAAGGTAATTGGAGTTTCACGACTCGAATAGCAGCAGCTATTTCTCGAAAGTTACTGCTGAGCCCATTGAGCGCATAGATAGTAAGATCATCATCACTGAGATGAGTATCAACGAGAGTCAATTCATCTGCAATGCTCTTAATAGCTTGAAGATAATCAGCAACTGACTGAGTATCACATGTGATATTAGTGAGTCTTTCCTTGAGATTCATTATACGGGACCGAGACTTATTGGCAAACAATTTGTGAAGCTTCGTCCAAGCATCATGCGAAGTAGAGGCCGTGGCAATTAACAAGAACCACGGTTTCGGAGACTGATGCAAGAAATGCATGAAGCAGCATCTTGTCTTGTCTAACCCAGATAGCATAATCTGGATTGGGATGTGCAGTACCATCTTTATCACATGTGTGGCGTGGCGGGCAAGGTTTGCTCTCATCAAGAAACCCCATGAGATCATATCCATAGAGTAATGCATCGAACTGAGCCTTCCAAGAAGGGAAGTTGTTCTTGTTGAGCTTAATAGGTAACTGTGCTGCAACGTTAATTGCTATGACTCCATCAAGAGAGCCATCCTTGGTGGTTGAACTTTCCGTCATAACGAAGAGAGAAATGAGGCCGGATCGGAAACTCATTTGAGCCGAATAGCTCTGATACCATAAAAGAGTTTTGTCAAATAGTGTATATTGTATTGAATGTATATTGTATTCACACGTTCCATTTACATCGTATGTCCAGCTATATAGAATTTACACCACAGAAGTTTGGTGTCAGTAGAAGTATTTGTTACAACAGCCAATAACAATAAGATGATAACAATTCTAGCTAGACTTGATCAGTTGAGATTTAAACAATGAGATTTGTTGCAACCGCAAACTGCCTGGAGGAAGTATAGCTACCCACCAGATGTCGTGACTGTTTTGAACTTTTCCTTAACACAGAAACAACCTCTTAGATAAAAAAATAAGGTAAGACTGTGTACATCAGATCGCAAAAACGATCCGACTTCTCTCCAGACCTTATACAAGCACGGAAGCATAATGCAGCGAAAACGCATATTTATCAATATGAAAGAAACAATCAGTAGTGTTTTTTCTAATAAAAAGAGAAAAAGAAAAGAGAACCGAACAATATGACAACAGTGTTCCTTTCTTTCCTTTTTTAACACATTCCTAGCTTAAAACAAAGACGGCTCTTACATTTGCTTTGAAGTTATCTGTTGGAATTTAGACTGTGAATGAGGAAGAAATTCTTTTCATTGATCATATGTTGTACACCGGTGACTACTTTATAGTTACAAATCAACCTATCTACGGTAAGTTTAAATTTACAAAATAGAATAGGGATATGATTTAATTCTAATCTTAATGATCCCTATCTTATCAAATCTTCTCATTCAAACTCAAATATTCAATTTCCTTTCTTATCTTCAACACTCCCCCTCAAGTTAATTATCGAGATCGCCAATGTTCAACTTGCCAAGTACAGATCCGAATACTTTCCCAGTTACTGCCTTGGTGAGTATGTCAGCAAGCTGCTCTTCTGATCTCACAAACGGAATCTCTATAAGCCCATCTTCAAGTTTCTCTTTAATAAAGTGTCGATCAATTTCAACATCCTTGGTCCTGCCGTGCTGTACTGGATTTTCTAAAATGCTTACCGCTGCCTTATTATCACACTTTACTCGAGCTGGTTGAGTAGGAGGAAAACCTAACTCAAAAAATACTTCCGTTGTGTTATGAAAATTCCTTTCGGGGTTCGACAGACTTTAATTCCCAGAAAATACTTCAGGTTCCCCAGATCTTTCATTTCTAATTCACTGAAACAATCGGTGTTGTAGGCCCTTTATTTCATCTTGATCACTTCCTGTAATAATCATATCATCTACATAGTTAATTAAGCATGTTACATGTTTGCCCCTCCGCTTATAGAACATGGTGTGATCTGCATTCCTTTGTCTATACCCACTCTCTTTCATGACTTTGGTGAATCTTCCGAACCATGCTCATGGAGATTGTTTTAAGCCATACAGCGCCCGTTTTAGCCGACATACCTCATTTTCTCGAAACTCCTTCGAAAATCCTGGGGGTGCTATCATATAAACCTCCTCTTTCAGCTCTCCATGTAGAAAGGCATTCTTCACGTCAAACTGCAGTAGAGGCCAGTCTTTGTTTACTGTCACAGAAAACAACACTCTGATTGTATCAATCTTAGCTACCGGTGAAAACGCCTCGGAGTAATCAATCTCATATGTTTGAGTGTACCCTTTCGCCACTAGTCGTGCCTTATATCTCTCGATTGATCCATCTGATCTTTGCTTGATTGTGAAAACCCAACGACACCCTACAGGTTTCTTGCCTTCTCGCAAATATACATTTCTCCCCATGTTCTGTTTCTTTTTAGGGCCTCCATTTTTGTATCCATTGCATTACCCATTCCT
>AP025046.1:6706245-6755182 GCA_036186865.1 Eustoma russellianum
GAAGAAAAGAGAAGCCGAAGACCTTCCGGATGAGGCACCCATTCCCAAACCAGAGACTCATGAAGAACCAAGCAGCTTGAGCTCAAATGTCCCAGAACTTCAAGCTCAAGTTGCTAGTCTTCAACACGAGGTTGGGGAGCTTTGTAGCAAGGTATCCGTCCATGAGTCGAGGTTTGCAAAGCTCAAGGCAAAGATGAAGGCTTGCATTCCTGGCATCGCATTCTCTTCAAACGAAGACTAGGGTGGTTGTTTTAGCTTGCATCTTGTTTTAACTTAGAATTTGCTGTTGGTTGTAAAACTTGGATGTGTCTTTAAATTTAATGAAGTATTATTGCTTATTTTTTGATGCTTTCAAAAAGGGGGAGAAAATGCTTATTGTTGCTTAAGTGGCTTAGTGGCTTATTTGTTGATTAAATGGCTTATTTGACTTATTTGTGCTTATTGGCTTATTTGTTAAAATGGTTTATTGCATGATGAGATTGTTGGATAGCTGGCAAAATGAGGTAAGCTTGAAAATTGAAATCCTTGTTAATTGCATGATGAGATTGTTGGATAGCTGGCAAAATGAGGTAAGCTTGAAAATTGAAATCCTTGTTAATTGTTGATGAGCATGAACAGTTATTTGGTTGAGGGGGAGCAAATCTCAAAGAAAAGTATTTTGGTTGAAATTGCAAAATTTTGTTCACATTGACCACTACGGAAGTTATAAAGCGCACATACTTAGGGGGAGATTGATATTTTTTCAAGTTTGAAACATTCAAACAGTTAAAACAAAGGAAAAACATCTTTTAGAATCTCGGTTTTGAAATCATCAAAAAGGGGGAGATTGTTAGTTTATAAAAATCGATCGACGTCTCCAGAGTTCAAAAATTTTCAAACGTTGGAACAAAATCCAAGGGAGATCTATGATATTTTCTCTCTCCAATCTTGCTCAAATCTCTTGTGGACTTTAACCCAATATACTACATGCTTCCTTGACTATTTTAACCTTGTCTAAGATTCTCTAGGGTGGCTATCCAAGATCAAATCATTCCATAGGTGGCTAAAGACTATTTGGGCACTATCTTGACATTTTTGAAGATGAAGACTTGGTGGTGAGCCTCAAAAACATGGTCAACTCTGTCTATAAATAGAAGAGGCTTGGATGAAGCACTTACACACTTTCAACATCATCTAGCTTCATTTTCCATTGTTGTATATTTCTCTCATACTTGTAAATTTGTTTAAAGCTTGTCTAGCTTTTCTTTGATCTTCATTATTGTATATTGAGAGAAAGAGAGTCAAGCACAAGAGGAACCATAAATATTTGATCTCTTGCTTGTGCTTAGACTTGTGAGAAAGTGTGAACCTTACTATATTTCTTCAACCCACTGTGAGAAGTTCTTGAGGGAACTTTTGTTGAGTGAGGAAGCAAGAAGTTGTTCTTAAGAGCTGTAGTTGCTGTAGTTGCACAAATGTGTTTTGTGCAAGAAGTTGCTGTTGTTGTTGCTTACACTAAAGTGTTAGTGTAAGTGTTGCTGTGGTTGTTCTTATTGTTCATAATAAGAGAGTAGTTGTTGAAAATCCACTTTGGAAACAAAGTGGTAGTAGAGTAGAATCATTTAAGATTCGAACCACTCTATATCCGGTGTACTCATTCATTATCTCTCATCTCCAATTCTTGCTCTGAATTTGAAATCCTTTTTGAGTTGAGACAAACGAGAAAATCTGCAAAAAAGAGTCAAACACTCTATTCACCCCCCCTCCCCTCTAGAGTGTATTTCGGACCTAACACCTTCTATCCTAGTAAGGGTGACTGAGGTTCACAAGCTTCTCAGACTCAGGACTGGACAGGTTGTTCAGAAAGTAGGAGGTCGGTGACAGGATAATGTGTGTGTTGGGAAACTCATTTGATATCCTGGAAAGCTAAGAAACAAACTACAGTCTCTAAGTCTTCCCCAGAGGATGAAGATAGAGCTCTTGCCTCAACAACTTGTCAGGTGCAATGGATACTCTATTTTGCTTAAAAGATCTAAAGGTTATGCTTACTGAACCAGTTGATATATTTTGTGACAACAGGAGTGCTATATACATTGTAGAAAATCCAATATTTCATTCGAGAACTAAGCATATAGAGATTGATGGTCATATTGTGAGAGAAAAATATCAAGAAGGTGTTGTTAGGCCGGGTAGCCATTACCACTCAATTGCAGGTAGCTGAAGTGTTTACAAAAGCACTGGGTTCACAGAGGACTAGGCATCCTGACTGAGGTTTTGGAGTGTGTGTGATTTGTTTGCTCAGTCAGGATTGAGGAGGTTGTTGAAGGATGCAGCTACCGCCCAACTACGCTGAGAACAAAAGTGCACTTCACAGCAATCAAGCACGATCTGCAGGGAGGAGCTCAAGGTGAATCTTGCACATGAGATTAATGTTGCAATCAAAGGACCGGATGATATGTTGGCAGAATCAAATAGCTATATTTAGGGTCAAGCATTGTATGTTGGGACGGAGGTTGCAGAGAAGAAAAGGTTGAAGAAGGTTGGCACGCGGGAGTTTTTAAATAAGCGTGAATTACGTTTTATTCCTTAAACTGTAATCTGTACTGTTTGTATTAATAAGGGCAACGTTTTGTAATTTTACTATTTCAATTTTTGTTCAAACCTATGACCTAATAAACGGGTTCTGGGTTGTATATGTCGGAAGCAGTTATCAAACTCAACGATCTTTCCATCCTTTTGCTTCTTCGTTGTTTCTTGGTTTTGCTCCCATTCGGTTTTCATCCATTTTTCTGTTGGTTGCAATTGCTCGTTTAGTTTTTTGACACTAATGTCCAATTTAATTAGTTTGTACGAATTTAAGATTGTGAGGGACTTTTGATAAAATTGCTGTACATTACTTGCATCAAATTATTTGTGGCAAATCCATTGAGAACTTATGGTAAACTAGGAATCCGTCAGACAAATATTTTATCATGGTGTAACACTGTACGTTCATACGGGATGCTTTTTTTTTTTTTTTTTGTCAGAATCCTACCGGAATCTGGACTTACTTTAGCGCAGATTTTTTCCGGTGGATAGGAGCAAAATTATAGTGATGACTTGCATTCATCACCCGGAAGCTAATATGGTTGTCACTCTCTAGCCGCCAACTTTTCATCACTCCTGGGCTTCCGAAGGTTATAAAATTAGTCTTTGTTGAAGCGAAGTTTTGGATTATTGTTAATCTTTCCTTATATCTATTGAATAGATTATCTTTCTTTATATTCAATGTCAGATATCTAATATGACCTTTACAAAAGAAACCTTTCAGTGAAAGTCTACCGTGTATAACCGAATCTAATTCACTAACAAAACAGTATTAGATTTAAGACGTTTTTCTGACATCCTTAGCCTGTTTTCTAAAAGCAAGTATAATGTCTGTTTTCTTTTCCTTTTTTGGTTTTTTACTCCTTTTTTATCTTCTATGTATGTGAATCATTAGTCAACAGAATAAATGAAAAATTGGTACAAGTGTCTACAAAATGAAGAATGCTCAGCCACTCAAAAGTTCAGTCTCATGTTCCAAAAGCATTGTTATTTGAAAACTGCAAAACAAGAAACATCTTGTTTTCAATGACTCCCACCCCCTGCCCGTTTCTTCCGTGCTGCCACTAACCCACCCTTGACACAAGGAAAAGGGAAAGGAAAAAGAAAATAAACACGAAAGAAAAAGATCGACCTCAACGCACAAGCGCTTTTGGACTCAGGCCAGCAATGTAATACCTTGAAATATTGTAACAGATTTATTTTCGAGCACAAGTCAGATTACTTGTCGGCAAAGTAATAATTCTCGTACCTTATTGAACAATCAGTCAAGAATACCCTACCACCAACTTTTCCAGTGCACTGCTGAACGACAGTTGAATAGGCAGACTGCATGCAAGTAACGCAGTCTGAGCAGAAAGGTATGAACTACACGAACCGTGGCCGTATACTAAACTTCCATCAGTGCTTGGATAATGAACGCGGCGATCCATACCGGGACTGCTGGCCGTTGTTGTCAGCAAATCCCTGAGAATGTAGTCTACTGTAACAGCGTAGGGATGGCCGGGTATGTAAGTCCCTACGTTGCAATCTTGGCGTTGCAAAGTCATGTCTGGTGCACCTTGAATGGTGCTACAATGAACAAACATGAATGAAGCTAGCAGGAGAGCAGTGATTTTGAATGTCATAGGTATTGTCTTCATTATTTTATGAAAAAAAATTGCCACAAGTTCCTGAAGAAAATAACAAGTGATATTTCTAATTACTCAATCTCGTTCATGATTCATTCTTTGTTGATCGGACCCTTAAATAGATTGGCAAATACATCGGTATGTTAGCCTTCACGGAAAGATTCCCATTGGCTTATCCATCGTAGTTGGTTTGTCTTGTACATGGACGCTTTTAATCAATAATGGGACCATTTCTCGATTTGTGCGTGTCTTCCTTGTACAGGGACCAGCTAATCTTCTCTTTATCGTTTCGATTTTGTCGGATGTCCCAAAAGGGACTTTAATCAATAATTGTGAGAAAGCACAAACACCAGTATTATATAAAATGACTTTAATACCCTCATTTTTACGTTTGTATAATAGATAGTAAGGGTAGAATTGTCTTTTTACTATTTCATCTTCCCTCTCAATTTGAATGTAAAAATTGGATCCGGGTTCTTCCTGAATACCCGATGAGTTAGAATAACAAAAATTCTCCCCAATTCTCTCCATCAAATTCTCTCAATTTTATTTCAGTGAATTCCTTGTTCTTGGTATTTTTGATTTCAGTAGTCAATTTTGACAATATATGGACAAGAAAGTGATAAGTTATTGATTCTTGATTTCATGCTGTACAGTTATTCCAATACAAAGATGCTGCAAAATATAAGGATCATAGATTAGGGCGACTTTAAAGGAGGATGCATTGTGACACATTTCAACTGTAAAAAGAATATTAAAAGATTTAGCCAAAAAAAATATTAAAAGAATGCCATGTACATCAGTAGTAGTTGTAGCCAACTTGCCGCGTTCTTCCATATATTTTAATCAGTAGTAGTAGTAGTAGTTTTGCATATATTTTAATCATTGATATCATTCTTGTGACACCTGAATTACTTGCACCATATTTTGATACACTATAACGTTTGTTTGTGTGTTTGTTTTTAATCTTTCCTTGTGGAGTTCGCCAGCACAAGAGAACCATCAGAAGTAATATTTTATCTTCCTAATAAGCCAAATTGTGATAAAATAGTCCGTCAAATCCAAGTGATCTTCAATTTTTCTAAGATAAAGTTTACAGCTGTTCCAAAGATAATGAATAGTCAAAATACAACGCTGACAACTTAGATACAAGGATATCCACAGAAATAACCTTGTCAATATCGAACCACAAAAATAACCTTGTCAATATCGAAACTGAGGAGAATACTGCCAAATAAGAGATGTTGTGTTTGTATTTTTATTTATTCACGTCCCAGGACATAGCCCAACTGGTTCCGGGCAGGGGTTCTCAAAAGGGAGGTCAGGGGTTCAATCCTTGCCAAACCTTCCCAGAAAGTGCATAGTATGTGAGCTTCTTGGCTTGTAGGCTTGTCTGCAGTGCTGGGGGGCTCCTTATGCAGATTACTGTGTAAATGACCAAGCTCTTGCTAACGGGTTGTTGGATACCTGATTTACCTCCCTACACTATCTTTGGGATTGAGTGTGGCAGAAACCCTTACTGGTTGCGGTTCAACCTATTTATTCACACAAAATTTGGAAATCATTAAAATGGGAACTGATGGGCCTAGCCATCCAGTCAACGGCAACAGGCACTTCTGAGACCTATGAGTTTTGTTATTCCAAAAGTCACTTGGCTCGAAAGTTAGGTGTGCTATATTATAGGAATCTTAAGACAGGATATGTACTTGACGGCTTATACACTTTACACGTGGCAAGGATTCATTGAGTCTTAAGTTACTGATATACATGCGTCCCTATGCCCCTAACTTGTCCCCCTACGTGGAAAGGAGTCCTTACAAGGGCATCGGACCTGAGTCCATTTTCATACTTGTTCACCAAGAAAAGCCCATAACCAGAGGGCATAACCGTCATTACAAGTATGCAAACCTAAGCTATAAATTGGGACTCTTTTGTTAGAAAATCAACAAGATCACTGCTATAAAAAAACGCACAACGAAAAAAATCGATTTTTGATTTCGTACCAAGGATCTATATTGTTCGTTTAATTCGATGAAAGAAATCCAAAAAAATTAACCTCTTTGGATCCGAAATTTGCAAAAGAAGGAGGTGTGGTGATACGATCACCCTCTGTCGGTATCGACACGAATGCTTCCGCTGGAATACTGGCTCTCTAGAACGGCGCGGCTGAAAAAACTCAGTTTTCTCCAAAACCGAGTTAGGGTTTCTGTTTTTCTTGTAATATCTAATGAGAAAGAGCTACAAACACATATATATAGACCTTAAACCTGATTCAAAATTTGATTGGTTAAGGCCAATCGAAATCCATGTCAGATATAGATTCTATCAGAATTGGATAAGACCATTTAAAATTCATATTAGATATGGATTCTCTTAATATTATCTAATAATATATATATATATATATAAACAGAATATAATAATAATAATAATAATAATAATATTAATAATAATTAATATCTAATATTAACATTATTAATATTACTAATACTAATATCAACCCATATGCATTCTTGTGTGTGACTCGATGGCCCATATTAATTGGCATTCGGTTAAATCTCTGTTAAACCGACAATTCGTAAATGGCCTCTAGCAAGGCATTACGACTACTCAATTAATACGAGTACGGTCTCACTAGCCTAATAATAGTACATGCATTAATCCCTTTATCACACGATATCTAGTTTGAACATAAATCATGGTCAGCGTCATACTTATATTGTTCAAATGTATGATTACTCGATCTCCAAGTAGAGTGATAAAAGAAATGATATTGATCACACTATCAATTCATTTGAGGATGGTCATGCTTTCACAGTCTCATTAACCGAGGGGCCCAATAGATTGTTGAGAAATCAAGGTTTAAATGATTTAAAAAAATGCATGATTTATCTGATTTCATAATGCATGATGTAAATGTTATGTGATTTCAAAATGCATATGATATGTGTATGTCGTATATTCTTATATATATTACTGTTGCACTAACAAGCCATGAAGCACTAAGGCTTAAATCATATGGCAAACATTCTTGTGTTTTCAACATTTTCAGGTGACATACTAGATGAACTAAATGAGTTCAATATATGGAGTGCTTATGGATACACACGACATATATACATTTTTTGGAGTCACACGGCGTATATATACATCTCTTGGATATACACGGCATATATACTCACGGCATATATATATATATATATATATATATATATATATATATATATATATATATATATATATATATCATGGATATACACACGACATATATTCTATGTCAAGACGACAAGCTTATCTTTCTATCTCGACATTTCGTCAATATGTCATCAACATATGTCAACGACAAGAGAATCATATACACATCATATACATATCCAAAATATTCTCAAGTCATATATTTCATGTCATCAAACTTCCAAATTATATCAACATGACAAAAGTGCATAAACCGAAATCTGTCATATCATATGACTACCGAGCCATCTCCGACACATTATATACTTATAATACAAAGATGGCCAGCCAATATACATTCCCAGCACTCAAAAATTTTGTGCACTAGATGGAGAAATCAATACAAAAGTCACAATACAATTACATATATCAATTCTCCATCATCTTCCTTATTTCTCGGAAAATCAAATCCAAATTGATACACCCCATGTCCAAAATCTCTTACACACTTTGGAGCTGAGATTATACATGTTTTATGTATATTACATGTTACATTACACATGTTATATCTCAAAGGGGTTTGCGACAAAACAGACAAAAACTGAGCAATCGACGGAAGTTGAAATTTGAAGTTCCTACATCATCGTACATGGAACGGTTTTTTTTTACATGTTATGACATGTATTTATACATGTCCTCCATAGCAAATTAATGATCTTGAAAGCTTCTAGATGACAAGGTAAAATGGTAATTGAAAGTTACCATGATGCATAAAGATTCTACCTTATTACCATGCAAGATCAAAAGATAAATCTCAGCATATGCAAGCTGAGATGGGGCGGCTGTTTGAGCTGGAATTGGAGACAAGGTGGAGCTCTTTTTGTAGTATAATTGATAAAGAAGAACTCACACAAATATTCTAGCAATTGTGGGAGACTAATTATGCAAAAGAAAGGATTGAATACTCAATAATAGTGGCTAAATTTTTAGCATGCTGGCTGAAATTATGCAAGGAATAAATGGCTAAGTGTTATAAAGAATATTCAAAGGAGATGCTAGACTACTCTCAAGAGCATTCAAGACATTTCTTGGTGTTCATTTTGTAGCCCTAATTCGTTGGTTTCAGCTATAAAAGGAGGAGGAGATGATCAACACAAGACAAGAACTTGGAGTGCAAAATTCTGTTAAGTGTTTACAAGACTATACTTCGTTCTATATTTTCATCTCTTGTATATAACCAATGCCTATCATTCTTACATGCCATACTCAGAATAGGCTTCATACACATCACCCATATACGATTCATTGGTGTACAAGATTGATCCAGGTGTGACCAAACCTTCATTTGGTGAGGCGGTGCTGATTGGTGTTGTTTGTTGTTGTTCCTGGTGTAGAACATTATAAAAGGGTTGGGAATTGAAGGAGTTGGTGTATAACTCTATCCACCCTTGTTTCTAAGGTGATTTTGGTGATTAGTGAATACCAAGAAAGTGTCCTTGAAGATTGGAGTAGGTCACATTGACCTAACTAGTATAAAAATCTCGGTGTTCGTACTTTCAGCATTCTTTACTATCAGTTTCTGTTTTTGTATTGTTTTCATAGTCACGGTAAAAATAGCAAACGATTTTCAAAAATCATAAAATTTTGCAAAAACATAGCCTTGTGTCTTAGTGTTCATTTCAAGCTTGTTTCATTTCATTTGAATAAGTATAAGTCATCCAAACGTTCAGCGTTCTGAGACTAGTGCAAATCTGTTTTTTAGATTGGCAGAGGTTGAGAACATCAACGTGGTTGACATACTTGCCAAAAGAATTTTTTAAAACTGTTTCAACGGAGTAAACTAGACATCCTAAGAAACATCTCATAGAAGTTTCAGACCATTTAGAGTTGTCATCTATTAGGAATAAATTTTCATTCGAAGGAACAGTTTCTGGCAGGATTGACACAGTCAGGTTAGAGACATTGTTTCGGGGGTCTTAAACTTTGAGTTTTAATCTGAAATTTTTAGGACAAATTCATAACATCTGAGAGTACATTGTCACCAAGTGTTACTATTTTTGGAGGTCTATAACCAAGTCATCTGAGTATTTAAAAATGGGTTCTGAAAACAGATTATGTTTTCAAAAGTGAGTAATTGGTAACTAAAATTTTCATAAACCAATTTTTTCCGCACTCACTATTCAACCCTCCTTCTAATGGTGCTATACAAGTCCAACATAGATATCTCTCTCAAAAGAGAAGGACAAATTCTGTCTTGATTGTTCAATATCCTCTATATAATTTCTATCATATTCAATCATGTCCTTTATTATAATCCAGTTACGAATAATGTTTGACCATGTGCAAATATAATAGTTCTTATGTCGGAAACAATGACAATCTCAAGTCTAAGGATTAATACATAACTATCATGAGATTTATTTATGATGCTAATACATGCAGTAATCTCATGATGGGTCTATCAAATACATTGTTCTTTAACAAGTATCTATGAAATTGATTTGTATCATCATACACATAATCATCTCATGATTATCAAATCAATATTCATAAGGGTATAAATTATATTATCTCTATAATAATAATGAACGAGGAACATATATCATAATTGTGTAACATACTAACCAACGATAATGATAATAAAACTTGTTTATTAATAACAAAATGTATAAAATAAAAATCCAAATCAATAGCCTACGCACATATACTAACATCTCCACACCAGGTAAAGGGTTCTAATTTTTACTCTCCTCTTCTTCTAGACACCATAATTATTAGCATACTTAGGCATCAGAGAGCCTCCAGGGTGCTACCATCCCATCGAGCATTATGATCTGTTCTTCCTTGCAGGTAAAGAAAAGAAAAGCTGCTTATGTGGAAAAGCTTGAGGCGCCGAGCAATATGCTTCAGGAACATATTTGTCATATGTACACTGGTTTGAAGTTCGAAACAAGAAGAACAACTTCGTTGTACATTTTAGAGCTCCAGAAATTGTGAAGACACGACCATTAAAGGGACTTTTTAAATAAAAAGGAAGGCAATAACATGCATTTTAATATCGGTATCTATTGTACACAGGGTCTTTTGTAGTTATCTTTTAGTATGTTAGGATCATATTTGTAGCGCCCCGACCCGGACAGCGGAATCCGAACCGGTTTCAACCCGTCGTAGCTTACTGAGAAGACTACAAGACGTCTCATCTCTCGAATACACATCATCAATGAGGTAAGAGAAATAAGCGCAGAAACATATCATATCAATCTAAAACATCGAATTAATACGTCAAAGACAACGCGAATAATCAAATGTATGTGGTCGCAACCATCTAAAACCTCAAATGAACCACAACTAACTGAAATAAAGGAAAACAGTTTCACTAGTTAATCCAGCGTCCACAAACATGGTCTAGATATCCCATTCAGCCCACTCGCCGTCGTCCTCAATAAGATCATGTCGTAACTAGGCTCATCTGCAATGACAAAAGTAGTACCCTTAGCGAAAAACGCTAGCAAGTAACCCGCTTATAAGAACGTACGGGATCAACACATGGCAAGACATGAGTAATAGGTAATTCCAGGGGAATTGTGGGGCACATGTCTTGTAAACTTTCAATATAGAAATGAGTCACGTAATAGCAGTACAGCAATTCGAAAAGCAATTAACAAATCAATATCAATCAATTAACATGAGCATTCATTCCACAACGACTCTCGTGATGCGTGTCAAAATATGCACTACACTACACAATCACATATGCATGAACCTTTTCTTTTCAAATCAATGCAATGCATGTCACAATGTCCGGTTCCTAACTCATTACCTTGTAACGCACCCCGGCTTACATTTCCATCCCGGTTAACGTTACAAGCTCATATGCTCTGTGATGCACCTCGGCTTATATTTCCATCCCGATTAACATCACAGATCTCGTAAAACTCTACAATGCACCTCGGCTTATATTTCCATCCCGATTAACATTGTAGAGGACTTTATACCTGTAACGCACCCCGGCTTATATTTCTATCCCGGTTAACGTTACAGTCTTTTGTGTCCTGCAATGCACCCCGGCTTAAATTTCCATCCCGGTTAACATTGCATTTCACCCTATCGCAAATCTGTGCCGAACCACATCTCTTTTTCAAAACCTTATCCAATGCACGTGCCATGATGCAAGACTCCTTCTTTCAATCACACTTCTCGTTCACATATGCAATTCACATTCACATGCGCAAGTACAAGTAACACACAAGAGTTCACCAGCTTATTCATCAACACTTGGACTTCAGACTAGCTCATCAACATTCAACCTTCGTTCTAGAAGTTCACAACCCAACGAGAGTATCCCTTACGTCTTATAAGCGGGTTACTTGCTAGCGTTTTTCGCTAAGGGTACTACTTTTGTCATTGCAGATGAGCCTAGTTACGACATGATCTTTATTGAGGACGACGGCGAGTGGGGCTGAATGGGATATCTTAGACCATGTTTGTGGAGCTGGATTGACTAGTGAAACTGTTTTCCTTTATTTCAGTTAGTTGTGGTTCATTTGAGGTTTTAGATGGTTGCGAGACCACATACATTTGATTATTCGCATTATCTTTGACGTATTAATTCGATGTTTTAGATTGATATGATATGTTTCCGCGCTTATTTCTCTTACGTCCATTGATGATGTGTATTCGAGAGATGAGACGTCTTGTAGTCTTCTCATAAGCTACGACGGGTGAACCGGTTCGGATTCCGCTGTCCGGGTCGGGGCGCTACAGGTGGTATCAGAGCCTAGGCTTCAGATCTACCTTGGAGACCTAGGGTTATGACATTAGAGTCTTAAGCTATGATTTTCACCTTAAGCTGATCTTTAAGTCTAAGTATGCAATCTTAGATTTAAGTTTGATGGGGATGGTGTGTGTACGAGCGCGACTAATAGAAATCAATAAACGTTATCTATTTTAACTTATGCCTTGTATCACATTATGGACCCCAAGTACTTATTTTGGAACTGCTGGATACTAATATGCGTGATCTTGCAGAAAATGCCTCCTAGACATGACAACCAAGGAAACGGTGGAAATGGAAACAACAACCCTCCACCACCACCACCTCCAGTACTAGTACCCCAAGCATTGATTGATGCTTCACGGTAATAGCACAAGGGGTTGCTCAACAGCAGCAACAACCGCAACCACAACCTCCACCGCCTCAGCACGGCATCAGGTACTACATTGGGGAGATGCGGAAGATGCATGCCCCTAGTTTCGAAGGAACCACTGACCCAGAGGTGGCTGGGTTTGGCTGGACGAAGTAGAGAATGCTTCAGGCTTGAGCAAGTGGCCTGAAGAACACACAGGTGGATGTAGCCACGCCTTTTCTCTGACGGGCAGAGCGAACGCATGTGGAACGGCATTCTGCCCAGATGACTCCTCCCATTTCAGTGGAGTCAGTTTGTGAAGGCCCTACAAAGATTATTATGTGCCTGAGACTGCCATTTTTGGAAAAGATGAGGCAGTTCGATAAATTTGAACAGAGGAAGGATGACGTGTTCAGACTATGCGGATAGATTCCATGCCTTGGGCAAAGTGTTCACACCTATGGTACTGAAAACAACCACATGAAAATGCTGAAGTTTGAGGAAGGTTTGAACCCCCGCATACGGACGGCCATAGCGGGGTCTAGGCTTGAAAACTTTCGAGGAGATGCTGGACGCATGTTACCGAGTGGAGAGTGACATGCGACGATCACAGAACAGGGAGGCTCGTGAAGAATCGAGCAAGAGGCCGAGGGTTGAGCAAAGTGGGAGTAGGCCCGGACGTTGGGTCAAGATCCCCAGAAAGGGGCAAGCGGGGCCAGCTCAAAGGGCACCGCAACAGAACCAGCAGAATCATCAAGCACCGGCAGAGTGCCCACACTGCCAGAAAAGACATGTGGGCGAATGTTGGAAAATTAGCGGTGCATGTTTCAAATGTGGAAAGACGGGACATAGGATCAGGGACTGCCCTGAATGGAACCCTAAGCCTCAAGCTGCAGGAACAGGGCCGGCTCAACAACAGAGAGGCAGGCCCAATGCGAGAGTCCACGTGATGACGGATGCTGAAGTCCAAGAAGATGCGAACGTGGTGACAGGTACGACCTAAGTTAAATAATCGTGGTTTAAGTTGGATTTTAGTTTTCTAAGTTGATAACTGAATATGTGCTTTATGTGAAACTTTTATGTGTTACTCCCTTGTGAATAGGTGTGATCTTAGTTAACAACGTGCCTGCAAACGTGTTATTTGATAGTGGAGCTAGCCACTCCTTCATCTCTAAGCGGTTCGCCAAAGGACTCGACTGTCTACCCGAATGACTTGAGAACCCATTTAGGGTACAGGCAGCAGGAGAACAAGTGCTGGTTTCTCACCACCAGTACAAAGATTGTGAGTTGGAGTTGGACGGAAAAGTATTTTCGGTGACACTAGTCCCAATCCCAATGAAGGACTTTGACGTAATATTGGGCATGGATTGGCTGACCAAGAATCATGCCAATATCGACTGTAAACTCAAGCAGGTGACCCTCAAAGACCCTGAGATGAATGACATCACTGTGCAAGGAAATATCAAGATTACGAAAGCCCCAAAGAAGATGTATTTGACAGCGATTAAGGCCTTTAAGGCTTTACATAAAGGAGCAGAGGGATATATGGTGTATGCGGTAGATGCTCAACAAGAAATTCCATCTATGAATCAAATACCGATAATCATGAGTTCAAGGACGTATTTCCGGACGACCTACCGTGGGTACCACAAACGAGAGAAGTGGAGTTTGAGATCAACATTGTATCCCCAGAGCCCGAGCCTATATCAAAGGCAACCCTACAGAATGGCTCCAGCTGAACTTAAGGAGCTAAGGGGCAACTTCAGGAGTTATGGACAAGAAGTTAATTCGCCCCAGTGTATCACCTTGGGGAGCTCCTGTGTTATTCGTAAAGAAGAAAGATGGCAGCATGAGATTATGCATCGATTATCGGGAACTGAACAAGATCACCATTAAGAATAAATATCCTCTACCAAGGATTGAGGATTTATTTGATCAGTTAAAGGGACCCGATGGTTTTCAAAGATTGACCTCCGTCAAGGATACCATCAATTACTCGTGAAAGCGGGAGACGTCCCTAAGACTGCTTTTCGGACTCGTTATGGGCATTACGAATTTCTGGTGATGCCTTTTGGACTAACTAATGCCCCAGCAGCTTTCATGGACTTGATGAACACTGTATTCCGAGAACAGTTGGATCAATTTGTAGTAGTGTTCATCGACGACATCCTAGTTTACTCTCCCGACGAGCAAGCACACGCTGAACACTTGAGAGTGGTGTTGCAAATTTTGAGACAACAGCAGCTCTATGCCAAAATCATTAAGTGTGAATTTTGGCTAAGAAGTGTAGCCTTCCTCGGTCACGTAATTTCGGAAGATGGGATCTCTGTGGATCCTAAGAAGATAGAAGCCATCACTGAATGGCCAAGACCAACGTGACCGAAGTGAGAAGCTTCCTGGGCTTAGCAGGCTACTACAGGAAGTTCGTTGAGGGATTCTCAACAATAGCAGTTCCATTGAGCCGACTTACACAGAAGAAGACTAAGTTCGAATGGTCTGCTGAATGCGAACAGAGCTTTACCGAGCTCAAGAAGAGATTGACCACAGCCCCGGTGTTGGCACAACCTTCCGGCACCGACGGTTTCGTGATCTATAGTGACGCGTCCAAGAAAGGACTAGGTATGTATATCATTACAATTAATACAGTGTGAATACATATGCTGGTCTTAAACTGACGTTCTGTTTGTAGGGTGTGTGTTGATGCAAAATGAACGAGTCATTTCGTACGCGTCAAGACAGTTGAAACCATACGAGCAGAATTACCCGACGCATGACTTGGAGCTCGCAGCCGTGGTATTTGCTCTTAAGATCTGGAGACACTATCTATATGGAGAGAAGTGTGCAGTATGCACTGATCACAAGAGCTTGAAATACCTATTCTCGCAGAAGGAGTTGAATATGAGACAAAGAAGATGGTTAGAGTTACTCAAGGACTATGACTTGACCATCAACTACCATCCAGGTAAGGCCAACAGAGTGGCGGATGCATTGAGCAGAAAGTCTAGCCACGCAAGACAGTCTCTATTGGAAAGGGAGATTGAGGAGTTTGACCTTGAATTGGTAGACTCAGTGGCGAATGTTCTGACGGCTTTATCCATCAGTCCAGACTTGGTGGACAGGATCAAAGAGGCGCAGTATGGTGACACAGCGCTAAGAGAAATCCGTGACAAACTAGCTACGGGACCAGTAAAAGATTTCCAATTGCGTGAAGATGGAAGTTTATGGTTCCAGAATAGGTTGTGTGTACCTAACCATGATGAGCTTCGAAAGGAGTTGTTGCGCGAAGCTCATAATTCAAGGTTATCCATCCATCCCGGCAGCACTAAGATGTATAAGGACCTCAAAAGAAACTATTGGTGGATGGGGATGAAGAGGTCAATAGCGGCATATGTCGAAAGATGTTTGATGTGCCAACAAGTTAAAGCGGAACATCAACGACCTGGTGGTTTAATGAAGCCACTAGAGATTCCCGAATGGAAGTGGGAGCACGTAACTATGGACTTTGTGATGGGACTACCCAAGACTAGAAATGGAAACGAGATGATCTGGGTGATAGTAGAACGATTAACAAAGACGGCTCATTTCATAGCCATGCCACAGGGTACGTCGTATGAAAGGTTATCCAATATCTATGTGGATAACATAGTGAGTCTACATGGAGTCCCAGTTAGCATTGTATCGAACCGTGACCCCAAGTTTACCTCTAAATTCTGGAGGGCATTTCAGAAGGCGATGGGTACCGAGCTGAGGATGAGTACCGCATATCACCCGCAAACGGATGGACAATCTGAGAGGACCATACAAACATTGGAAGACTTGTTGAGATCATGCACCTTGGACTTTAAAGGAAACTGGGATAGCATGCTGAAGCTAATGGAGTTTTCGTATAATAACAGCTATCACAGTGCAATTGGCATGGCGCCATTTGAAGCATTATACGGACGCAAGTGAAGATCCCCGTTTGTTGGGATGAAGTCGGAGAAAGGATGATCACTGCACTCGAGTTGGTTGAGCAAACAGTGGAAAAGGTCAAGATGATAAGAGAGAAATTGAAAGTGGCTCAAGACCGTAATAAGAGTTGGGCTGATTCGAAGAGACGACCATTAGAGTTTGAGGAGGGCGATAAGGTTTATCTGCGAGTTTCGCCTACCAAGGGAGTTGCTAGATTCGGAGTGAAGGGCAAGTTAAGCCCTAGGTACATTGGCCCCTGCGAAATACTTAGTAAAGTTGGCGAAAGAGCATACCGACTAGCCTTACCTCCGAGCCTATCCAAGTTCATAACGTATTTCATGTGTCCCAACTAAGGAAATACGTATCTGACTCAAGCCATGTCCTTGAAGCTCAACCGTTGGATGTGAAAGAAGATGTCACTTACGAAGAGCATCCTATAAAGATTGTGGATAGGAAAGATCAAGTCCTACGCCGACGCGTCATTCCGTATGTCAAGGTTCAGTAGAGTAACCATACGGAGCGCGAAGCCACGTGGGAGCTTGAGGAACAAATGAGGGAGCTATATCCACATCTCTTTCCATAAGGTACGCCAGTTTCGAGGACGAAACTTTTTGTAAGGGGGTGGGGAATGTTATGCCCCGCACCCTCCGTAGGTTAATCAAAAGGCCAAGAAGGAATTAAACGGAGTTTAATGATAGTCAACGGGAATTAATGACGGTCAACCATAACTAAATACGAATTAAATAATAGGAGTAATGATAATTAAATGAAGGGATAAATATTAGAAATTAATTTATATTTAATTTTTAGAATTAAATATTAGGATTTATCCTTTAAGATAAATAGGAAAATAACATATAATTTAGAAACACCAAACTTTCCCCTTCCCATATAAAAAAAAACTGACTGAACGTAATTACGTCTTCCCCTTCTTCCCCTTATTCACACGACGCAATTCCCTCTTCCCATAGGCGATTCACCTTGCAAGCCCTAGGAGGAAAGATCTCTCAGGAGTCAATCCGTAGGTCATTCGTTTCTCAATCCGTCTTCGAGTAATCAAAGGCAAGTAATCTACTTATAAGTTCTTACGATTTGTGAAAGATAAACGGCCTATTTTGATATCAACTTGGATCACCATGTAGTAGATTCGTTCTTTGATTATTTGCATATGATCTATGTGTTTTGTTTTGAGATTTGGCCAACGTATATGAAAAGGCATTTGTTGTTGTGGTTGATTATGTGAAATCATGCAAATCCCTATCCCTTGAATCCCTTCTTGATGTGATTGCGTGGTTACGTGGGTTGAGGGAGAAAGGTGGAATCTTTGGGGTGATGCAGTTGGAAAAGGTGTGTGATAGGTTTGGATCTTGGTTGCTAGGAGCATAGCGTTTGGAATCTGTAGTTTAAGCATGAACTATAGCAGGGATTAGGTGTGGATTGATTGGGGATGAAGTTGGATGTGTTGGTGTTTTGATCCTGCATAGGTTGCAGAAAACGCAGAAAGAATTTAGAGAAAACATGGACATCGATCGATCGATGTCAGAGATCGATGTCCTCTGACGGACATCGATCGATCGATGTAGGGTGACCTGAGAGATCGATGTCCTATTGGACATCGATCGATCGATGTAGGTACAGGCTGAGAGATCGATGTCCTCTGTTGGACATCGACGATCGATGTAGGTGAGGGTGAGAGATCGATGTCCCCAGTTGGACATCAATCGATCGAAGTGGAGAGATCGATGTCCTCAGCTGGACATCGATCGATCGAAGTAGGGGATGAAGTCCCTCAGTTTTGTGGAAAAATAGAGGGAGAAAGAGGGAAGTTCAGGGAGTCTTTGGGTGACCTTAGAGCTTCTTAAGACCTGATTAAAGGTAGTCTAAGTCTCGGGAACATGAGTTAGGAAGGTGAATCAACTTGATGACTTCAATGGGTTCACGAACCGAGTTTCAACGTGAATGACTTAGGAGGGTTAGGAAATGAACGTCCCAGGTGTCTTAGAGCTCAATGAAGGAAAGATAGGGATACTCGTGGGTGGTTGTGAACTTTAGAACCAAGGTTGAGTGTTGATGAGCTAGTTGAAGTCCAAGTGTTGATGAATAAGCTGGTGAACTCTTGTGTGTTACTTGTACTTGCGCATGTGAATGTGAATTGCATATGTGAACGAGAAGTGTGATTGAAAGAAGGAGTCTTGCATCATGGCATGTGCATTGCATAAGGTTTTGAAAAAGAGATGTGCTTCGGCACAGATTTGCGAAGGTGAAATGCAATGTTAACCGGGATGGAAATTTAAGCCGGGGTGCATTGCAGGACACAAAAGACTGTAACGTTAACCGGGATGGAAATATAAGCCGGGGTGCGTTACAGGGTATAAAGTCCTCTACAATGTTAATCGGGATGGAAATATAAGCCGAGGTGCATTGTAGAGTTTTACGAGATCTGTGATGTTAATCGGGATGGAAATATAAGCCGAGGTGCATCACAGAGCATATGAGCTTGTAACATTAACCGGGATGGAAATGTAAGCCGGGGTGCGTTACAAGGTAATGAGTTAGGAACCGGACATTGTGACATGCATTGCATTGATTTGAAAAGAAAAGGTTCATGCATATGTGATTGTGTAGTGTAGTGCATATTTTGACACGCATCACGAGAGTCGTTGTGGAATGAATGCTCATGTTAATTGATTGATATTGATTTTTAATTGCGTTTCGAATTGCTGTACTTGCTATTACGTGACTCATTTCTATATTTGAAAGTTTACAAGACATGTGCCCCACAATTCCCCTGAATTACCTATTACTCATGTCTTGCCATGTGTTGATCCCGTACGTCTTATAAGCGGGTTACTTGCTAGCGTTTTTCGCTAAGGGTACTACTTTTGTCATTGCAGATGAGCCTAGTTACGACATGATCTTTATTGAGGACGACGGCGAGTGGGCTGAATGGATATCTAGACCATGTTTGTGGAGCTGGATTAACTAGTGGAACTGTTTTCCTTTATTTCAGTTAGTTGTGGTTCATTTGAGGTTTTAGATGGTTGCGACCACATACATTTGATTATTGCGTTGTCTTTGACGTATTAATTCGATGTTTTAGATTGATATGATATGTTTCGCGCTTATTTCTCTTACGTCATTGATGATGTGTATTCGAGAGATGAGACGTCTTGTAGTGTTCTCAGTAAGCTACGAGGGGTGAACCGGTTCGGATTCCGCTGTCCGGGTCGAGGCGCTACAATATTTGCATGCATTTCCATTTGAAAGTTAGCACCAAGAGTTACTTTCTTCTATTTTATGTTTTCGGAACGTATTTGCTCAATCTTGTGTGTTTTCAAGTATGTGAAGATTGATAGACAAAAGAGATGCTAGGATTATATTGTGGATGATAAAAGAAGAAGAAATTACAAGATTTAGAGAAATGGTACAGCGGTCGGCGAGCTAGTGGAAGCCGACCGCACGGAGTGTATTTTGATGCTGGAGGTTCATTGCATGTTGATAATGCTGGTGGATGATTGGAGAGGACCGCAGGCACTTTGTGACAACTTTTGGGTTGATTCGTTAGACATGGCGGTCAACCATGGCTTAATGGCAGTCAGCCGCCATAAATTTTTATGTTTTTTTATTTCTTTTGATACCACGTGTAGAGCATGGATCGGTTGCTTTTATCCACTCGGCTTGAACAATATAGCCGATTTTTACAGGCATTTTTACACCTTGTTTCCATTTTAGGATACTACTCTCTTCTTCTTATCTTCTTCATTGTGGTTCTTCATTTCTGGCAGCTGCATAAGGATTGAACAGTATAGCCGATTTTTACAGGCATTTTTACACCTTGTTTCCATTTTAGGATACTACTCTCTTCTTATCTTCTATTGTGGTTCTTCCATTTCTGGCAGCTGCATAAGGATTGAAGATTGTGTTTGGAATTATTGGTCTTGTTATTATTTATCTACAATCGCTCCTTCCATTAAGTGTAGGTCTTTTATTTCTTCCTTTAATTTCATTATGATCGCTTTAATGATCTAGGTTTTCTTATTTTGTTGAAGTTCTTACCTTAGAATTTAATGAAGTTTTGAATGATATAAAATATGAGTAGCATTTATGATGCATTCAAATAATCCGTTAAGTGTATTGATAATTATTATGGTAAAGAAAAAAGATAGGTTTTTCTTGATATTCAATTTATTATGTAAATAGTTTGGGTATTTTTTTATCATTAACCACTCATTAGATTAATGATCACAAGTGTGTAATTGATTTAAGTCAATCTATCCTCTGATGAAGGCCATGGTGGATATTAAATTTTTTATTATTGCCAGCACTGGAAGCATATGGCTCCCAAACTCTACTAGATTCTTGGGTGAGCAATGGAAGGCTGGACTCACAGCATGCTTATCATTTCTTCATGTATAAACGGATGCAGGTTCCCTGGCATAAAGTTGTTTGGGATGCCTCAATCATTCCCAAACACAGTTTTATCCTATGGCTAGCTGCCATTAACAGGCTAGGTACTAAAGAAAATATGCATTTCTCTACAGATGCTACATGCTTATTTTGTACTGCAGACGAGAATGTTAGACACTTATTCTTCAGATGTTTAGCCATGAAAAGTCTTTGGTCATGTATCTCCCGTTGGTTGAGGATCCCCTCAACCCTTGTGAGTCTCCCCGGAATTCTTGTATGGGCTCAGTGGAAGCTAAAGAAAAAGAATCGCAGGAACAAAGCCATCAAAATTACAATTGCTGCTGCTGTTTATTTTGCTTGGCATAAGAGGAACAAGGCATTGCATGAAGGCATTACATTAAATGTAGGGGATGTTGCTCATAGATTGCAAACACGTGTATAGAGCCTTAAACGCTGTAAAGTAGTCTAGGGCTAGTATACTTGGAAATTTGGAGCATTTAATATGTTTCCATTGACATGCTGTTGGATGTATGGGTCTCATCCCCGTTGATGCCGTTCTTGGTTATTACAATTTACATTTTAACCAAAAAAATTTAAGTCAATATAGCTAGAACAAATGTTCTAACTATATACATCAGAACATTTTCAAATTGATACTTCAAGAAAGGGTTTCGTGAATCACACATGGGCCAACCTATTCTTCAAGAAATCAGCTTCAGTTGACTTGGCGCAAGATCGTTATTTTTAATGGATCTTACACTTAAAACAAGTACATCCACGCAAGTTTATGACCAACGGACATCTTTGCCAAGATATGGGGGTATACCTCCTCTAAATCCTCTTAGAGAACCCACAATCCGAAATCTCCTGGTGCATCGCCTAAAAATATGCATCACAACCTTTACTTGCTCAACCATAAGTCACGAACATTCCATCACCGTTTTTTGTTCCCATCCAAGCTATAAATTTGCCTAACAATAGGATGGATGAAGCTTACCTACACTACATTCAATACCAAGCCTACCTCAAACAACAAGCTTTTTTAGAACAATTACAATGTCAATAGAGGCCCTCAACGGTAACATGGCAATCCGAATATTCCATCTCAAGGAGCTTGGCAAGGACAATACTGAGGCTTTATGCATCCTCCAAGACAAACACTTCCCAAGATGAGGCAAATGGAATGCCGAAAATCCACACATGGAATGACCAAAAATGGATTTTTAGCCTAATGTATTGTTTATCCTCCAGAGGCTGCAAATATATTGAGTTGAAGACGGATTTTCTTCAAGACATCGCCACATATAATAGTTCGCGTTGTTGGAAAAAGTACTTAAAAGTACTTTAAATCTTGTGATCCAACCTTGTATAATGTTATGTAACCTTTTGATAGGAGATTGGATGAAGTTTGGAGTGTTTTATGAACAATGGAAGGAAATGGGGGTGTTCCAAACACTTTAAGCGCCTAATGTAGGCGTTCGAAGTGCTCTGGAACACTTCCAGAACACTTGAAGCGCCTCATGTGGCGTTCGAAGTGTTCGGGGACACTTCCAAACACTTCGAACGCCTTGTAGGCGTTCAATGTCACATGAAGCGCCTAATGTGATTTTGTACAGTCGTTCAATGTCACATGAAGCGCCTAATGTCATTTTGTACAGTCGTTCGAAGTGACATTAGGCGCCTAATGGGTCGTTCGATGTCACATGAAGCTCCTATGTCATTTTGTACAGTCGTTCGATGTCATTTTGTACAGTCGTTCGAAGTGATATTAGGCGCCTAATGTGACCCGACTGTTCACAAAAGATGCATCTTCTCCTCCAAATGACATCTCCTTTCAATTAGAATGATAACCAACGATTACCAACCAACTTGGAGGTTAAATTCTCTGCAGAAATGTGTCTTTAAGGTGTTGATTAACCACTTGAAGCCTATAAAAAGAAGGCTTTGACATGTTAAAGAGATGATATGAAAAAAACCACTTGAAGGTGATGAAACCTTAGAGAATTTCTGCAGGAAATTTATCCTCTCCCCTTCTTCTCTTATTTCCTCTAACAACAATCACTTCTAAGGGCAAGTTCAAACTTTCTCTTGGAGAGCAACAAAAGAAAGTAAGCCGTTATATGCTGGGAAGCATTTGTCTGAAGTTCACCTTGCTCAATGGTGAAGGCAAAATTGCTTTAAGTTCAGAGACATCTCGAGTCTCGTCTCGGCTTTATTCTTCTATTTGTCCTTCTGTCAAGCGTCATAATATTGTTGATTTCTTATTCCAGCATCGTCGACTATCACATAGTTGCTGGTTGCATATGTTTATTGTCACTAAATTCATTCATATTCTTCAAATACCAGACCTCCGTTGTATGATGTTCTTAGTCATATTATTGAACGTCAAATTCATGTCATAAAGAGATTTCATTTGAATATCTCTTGTTCATGTTTGGTACCATATCGAGCCAAATTTTCCAACAGTCTTAAAGCAATTTTCAGTTGATATGGTTCCCAAATAGTTCTTGGATTTCTCAAAGTGTGGGGTTGAATCATTGATGAAAATATATTAGAAAATCATTATTTCCATAATGGGATGAATGTAATATTATTTCAATTTCCGTCGGCCTGTGGGGGTATATGGCGTTCACTTGGCTTCGTGCTCGACGTCAACTGAAGAAATTCCATAGAAGGACATGGATAGGCAACTCCTGCACTATGATGGAAAATGAAGGGTAACAAGGTGGAGATAGCGGCAAACACATGGAAACAAAATTACAAGAATAGAGTTTATTTGGTGTCAGATAACGAAAGTTCAAAGATACAAAGAAACAAGAGAATTACCAACATAATTGTTGGTTGCAGATTAAGAGGAGAATTTCTTGGAGTATCAACATGATGGATGATAAGGAGATCACAACGGTCTTCTATGAGGTAATATTGTTGATAGTTCCTCGGGAAGAATGATAGATTATGTCTATCAAGTTTATTGCAACCAGTAGAGAGGTAGCTTAGTTTCTTTAATGATGCACTATAAATCCAATACTTTGGATAGTAGAAAGTGCACTTAAAGTTAACTTTGTCTATAAAAACTGGAGTTGGCAATATGTGTGATATTCTTACACATGTAAGAATGATTTTTGAGTTACTATCAAACCAGAGTTTTAATGTTTGTTTTGTGCTGTATATATGATTTATGAGTCTTAATAGATTTGCATCTAGTTTATGTGAAACCGTTTCATGTATTATGCTGGTGAGAGACAAGAACATGAGTCTTGCTAATCTGTTGAGAAAATGAAGGAAAATACTAAGACATAAGAAATATGTTTTGTATGATTGTGAAGAAATAGACGCATGTATTTAATCCCATTTAAATATGGTGTTAAATATTTGTATTAACATGTGTAATTTATTTTGCATTTCAACTTAGAGTTTCATAAAACGAGAAATATGCCTAGAATTTGAAATGCAAAGCATGCTGCTGGTGTATAATAAAAGCATTCTATAGTAAATAATAAGAAATCTAAGAAGGAAAATTAGATAGATTGCTTTCATTCTTTTGAATAAAGTTTCTTGTTGAAAATGGGTTGACTGAGACTAGTTGTTTGTGATGAAGATAGACTTACGAAAATAAAATTTTCTAGTCTTAGCCATTTGCTCTCTGTGGTAAAACTAGATAATGTGCTATGTGAAAACAAAAACCTAGAAATCATGAATGTTGGATTTTAGTTTTAGTTGTTAGTTTTTGAAAAACCACACTGCTGAAACTATGGTATAATTGAAAGATCAAAAGTGCTAGTCTCTTATGAATCTTGGTTCATAAGAAGATTGTTGGAGTTTACTCCAAAGTGACATAGAGCGTATAGTCTATGGTCATTGTTGGAAGCCTTTTGAATTAATCTATATCATAGCTAGTTGTCTGATAATTTGTGATCAGTTAAAGATGAATGTTGTAGTAATTGTTGATGATGAAAAAAGTGTGGTATGTGATTAACATAGATTGAGGTGAATTGTGGGGGTTTTGAAATGTGGGGGTTTAGCCCTTTAGTGCTTTCATTTAAGAACAAAGTTATTATAACATGTGAATGTTGAGCATGTAAATAACTTTTGTGTTGTTTAAACGCCAAAGTAATGGTCATTGTGATGTTCTAGTTGTTTGATGATTAATGCTCCAAGTCTATAAGGATGATAGGCTTGCTTGCTGTTTATGACGCACCATGATAATATTTATGAGGCTTGGTAATCAAAAAGGTCACGTGTTTGTAAACTTGTTAAACTTGCTTGATGCTTATATTGCAAGTTGATGATGATAATGAATTGTGATGATTGAAGCATAGTTGCAAGCATATGAATGTAGTTAACTGGTATGATGTTTTGATGAGTTCATCGAGCTTGGCTATTTGTTGTTGATAAAAATGACTCTTGGATAAAGTTGTTCATGATACTATTGAACATGCTTGTAAGAGACACTTTGTAAAAACAAGTTTGATGATTTGCTTGATAAAAATCATCCCAAGTTTGATGATTTGCTTGATAAAAATCATCACAGTTTGATGATTTGCTTGAAAAAATCATCCTAAGTTTGATAATTTGCTTGGTGGTGAATCATCTAAGTTTGATGATTTATTTGACGGAAATTATCTTAAGTTTGGTGATTTGCTTGTTGAAAAATCATCCTATTATGTTGAGTGATTTGTTAAAGAAAATCACTGAAAGGATTTCTCATGAGATTGTGCACTAGCATGAGCTTCCTTGGGTAAAACATAGCCAATGCAAGGTCTATGAGAGAGACCCACAGTAACATCGAGGGGGATGAGACTTTCCAGTTGTTGTGAGCTTTATGTGGCGGGAACCCAACTCGCTATTAGTACAGATCCTACGAACGGAGTTCAATGTGGTAAAAACAAGTCACAAAAGAGTTCTATTCAGTACTATCAACGTTGTCTCTCCCTATGGTGTTGTTGAAGATAGTACTTGCTGCAAGAATTGAGGGTGAGATTTCGAGAATCTCTTAATGAAAATTCATAGCCATGTTGAATGGTAGTGTGAGCAGTACACACTTGATGAATTTCACCTATATAAGTATGGAGGTGGTGCCGCTTCCTGTGAGAGCCTGGAAAACTCTCTAGAGTGCTTATGAACCCTGGCATAGGTGCATGGCCGATTTCGCACCACACCGCGAACTTGGTGAAGTGAGGAGATAATGACATGTCTCGTGGCTGTTCATATAAACAATAGTAGAATATGATTCAAGACGAAGTTCATCCTATTCTCGTTTATATAACTCCACTTGTACTACCGGCGATTCAAGACCACAAGTCATCGTATCCGTTATGTGTCATTATCTTCGCATTGTTGTTAGAGAAGTTAGTTTGTTATCGTTTGGATATGTGACTATACAAGATTGGATCATGTGGGGGATTGTTGGAAAAAGTACTTAAAAGTACTTTAAATCTTGTGATCCAACCTTGTATAATGTTATGTAACCTTTTGATAGGAGATTGGATGAAGTTTGGAGTGTTTTATGAACAATGGAAGGAAATGGGGGTGTTCCAAACACTTTAAGCGCCTAATGTAGGCGTTCGAAGTGCTCTGGAACACTTCCAGAACACTTGAAGCGCCTCATGTGGCGTTCGAAGTGTTCGGGGACACTTCCAAAACACTTCGAACGCCTTGTAGGCGTTCAATGTCACATGAAGCGCCTAATGTGATTTTGTACAGTCGTTCAATGTCACATGAAGCGCCTAATGTCATTTTGTACAGTCGTTCGAAGTGACATTAGGCGCCTAATGGGTCGTTCGATGTCACATGAAGCTCCTATGTCATTTTGTACAGTCGTTCGATGTCATTTTGTACAGTCGTTCGAAGTGATATTAGGCGCCTAATGTGACCCGACTGTTCACAAAAGATGCATCTTCTCCTCCAAATGACATCTCCTTTCAATTAGAATGATAACCAACGATTACCAACCAACTTGGAGGTTAAATTCTCTGCAGAAATGTGTCTTTAAGGTGTTGATTAACCACTTGAAGCCTATAAAAAGAAGGCTTTGACATGTTAAAGAGATGATATGAAAAAAACCACTTGAAGGTGATGAAACCTTAGAGAATTTCTGCAGGAAATTTATCCTCTCCCCTTCTTCTCTATTTCCTCTAACAACAATCACTTCTAAGGGCAAGTTCAAACTTTCTCTTGGAGAGCAACCAAAAGAAAGTAAGCCGTTATGCTGGGAAGCATTTGTCTGAAGTTCACCTTGCTCAATGGTGAAGGCAAAATTGCTTTAAGTTCAGAGACATCTCGAGTCTCGTCTCGGCTTTATTCTTCTATTTGTCCTTCTGTCAAGCGTCATAATATTGTTGATTTCCTTATTCCAGCATCGTCGACTATCACATATGTTGTGGTTGCATATGTTTATGTCACTAAATTCATTCATATTCTTCAAATACCAGACCCCCGTTGTATGATGTTCTTAGTCATATTATGAACGTCAAATTCATGTCATAAAGAGATTTCATTTGAATATCTCTTGTTCATGTTTGGTACCATATCGAGCCAAATTTTCCAACACGCGTACCGAAGATGCTACCAATCATATTGGTAATCTATAAATTTTGGTGTAAAATTCAAGCCCTCCAGCCCGATTTGGATTTAGACATTCTGAAAGGTTTTCTTTTTTTTTTCTCTGTCAAAATTCTCACAACTATCAACCAAATGCAATGATCATCATACAAACACCATTAAAGCAAATGAGAGTAAAGCTTCAGAGATTGAGAGAGCGGTTAAGGGGAGGAAGAAACTAATCATCAATCGATGGATGAAAAAATTCAGAAGTTTGTTACAGCGGTTACAGCACTTATCTCGGATGAAGGAGACGGCACATGAAATTACAAAACAAGACATTTAATTAACTCAGCTATACTAATCAACTAAAGGCATAAATGTCTTTTCATTCCTTTTAAACGCTGGAGTCAAATGAATTAACTTTCTTCCTTTCTTCTCAGTTGACGCAGCGCGCTCCGCCCCTTTCTGCTTCTTGATCTCAACGTCTCACGTGCTTCTTGCCTTCCAATCTCAAGTGTTTCAGCTCCACATGACATAATTGGCTGCTAGACATCAACCACCTACATTCTGCACTCCTCATTCACCCAGTATTCAAGTGTTTGTAATCGACACGAAACTAGACCAAATGCCAGCGATCACTTTGCTGCTTATTATCTCCTTGTTTGACACCCCCCCTTAAGCCAAGCTTGCTTTATATGTTGTATACCACTAAAGTCTTAATCAGATCGTTTAACCTTTTTAAATTCTGTGCCTTTGTGAAAACATCTGCAACTTGCAACTTAGTTCTAACAGGCATCAACTTAATCACTCCTCCTTGAACCTTTATCTCGAATAATGTGACAGTCTATCTCTATGTGCTTCGTTCTTTCATATAAAACTAGATTTTTAGCAATGTGCATAGCACTCTTGCTATCACAAAACACTTCTATAGGTTCCTGATTACCTATCTGAAAGTCTATGGCTAGATACAGAAGCCAATGCACCTTACCTACCAACGTTGCCAAGGCACGATACTTAGCCTCTGCAGACGACCTTGACACTGCGGTTTGCTTCTTTGCTCTACATGAAATCAATGAGTCCCCTAAGAATACATAGTAACCTATAACACTCCTCCTTGTCTCTGTACATCCAGCCCAATCAGAATCTACAAAGGCTCTCAATTTTAACTCTATGTTAGAAGACAACATAAGGCCTTGTCCTGCTGTTCCTTTGATATATCTCAATAGCCTGTGTGTTGCTTTTAAATGGTTCTGTGTAAGGAAAACCAAAAATTGGCTAAGCTGCTGCACTAGAAATGTAATGTCAGGTCTTGTTATGGTGAGATAAATTAGCTTACCAATCAGGCTCCTATAAGTAGACACATCAGTCAACAATGGAGAGTCATCATGTGACAGCTTGGCATTGGTCTCCATAGGGGTTTTTGTAGGTTTGGAGCCCAAAAAACAGTATGTTCCTGTAGTTCCAAAACATATTTCCTTTGATTGATCACCAACCCCCCTGTGACCTGGCTGCTTCAATCCCTAAGAATTACATGAGGTCACCAAGATATTTGATTTTGAAGACTGAGTGAAGCTCAGATTTTAACTGTTGTATAGCTGGGAGATGTGATGAAGCCAGAATAATGTCATCTACATACACTAAAACCAGGAGCAGATGAGTTGGAGTGACCTTAAAGAAGAGGGTGTAATCATTATTGACATCTGATTGATGAAGATGCCAACCCTTACTGGCTGCAAGAGCTAAAACCATCCTATTTGTCATTTTAGCTACTAGAGAAAAGGTTTCTTGATAGTCAATCCCATATTGGTGTGTGTAACCTTTTGCTACAAATCTAGGCTTGTATCTCTCCACAGTACCATCTGTGTGATACTTGATCTTATAAACCCACTTGCAACCAATAGGTTGCTTCCTAGGTGGAAAAGGCACCAACTTCGAAGTATGATTAGCCTCAAGTGCTGATATCTCTACTTGCATGGCCTCCTGCCAAGCTGAAGAACTAGCCGTCTCTATGTAATTAGCAGGTTCTGTATGTATACTAGAAGCTAGAATATATGCTTTATACTTAGGTGCCAATGATTGTAAAGAAAAAGATTGATTCAGGGTCTGGGGAGTACTAATATGAGAAACAAATTTGTCATGTGTACATACTTGAGACTGATTACAGTAGTATTCTTGCAAGTAACTGGGTGTTTTTTTTCTTTAATGGGCCTGGGATTAGAGGACAAAGTAAAGCAATGTCAATGGAAGTTATGGGTATCTGGTTTGAAAGGATGGGTGATTTCGAGGCAGGCAGTGAAGTTGGAGATGAAGATACAGAAGGTGCAGTTATGGAGCCAAGAGATTAAGATGGAAGCATAGGTGATTGAGAAAATGAGTTCTCAGGTAAAAAGAAGGGATTCAAATGAGTGGATGGAGAGGAATTGGGCTTAGAAGCTGAAGAATTAGTTTCTTCAAAAGAATTAGGTTCAAAAGATGTAGGAATAGCAGGAGGAAAAATGGACAACTTAGAGGAATATCCTAGTGGCTGGTCAGAAGAAGAGTTTTCATCAAACTCTACATTCCTCAAAACAATAATATCTTTTGTGGAAAGATCTTGCAGGATATAACCTTTTCTAGTATGAGATATCCCAAGAAATAGGCATCTTTTAGATCCGGGTCAAATTTTCAATTATTTTGTTGAGTGTTCAGTGCAAAGGCCGGACACCCAAACACCCTGAGGTTCTGATAAGAGGGAGGCTTCTTAAACAACAGTTTAAAAGGCGTTTTGTTGGCTATGATGGGTGAGGGAGTAAGGTTAATTAGATAAACTGCATGTTGTATGCAGAAACCGCAGAATTGTATAGGTAGGCTGGCTTGGAATCTTAAAGCCATGTCCACATTCAGAATGTGTTGATGTTTTCTTTCAATTAGGTCATTTTGCTGAGGGGTGTGTATAGCTGGTTTGGTGTGTGATACCCTTGGCAGTATAGAAAGGGCTCATTTTAAACTAAAGACCATTGTCTATTCTTATAGTTTTTGCATTTCTTTCAAAGTGCACAGACACATATGTACAGAAACTTTGGAATATATCTCTAGTTTCTAATTTAGCTTTCAACAAGTACATCCAAGTATATCTACTATATTCATTCACTATAGTAAGGAAGAAACATTGATGGCATATAATAGAATGCCTAGAAGGACCCGTTATGTTTATATGAAGTAAAGAAAAGGAGAAACAGAAGTAGAAATTAAAACAAGAAATGGATGCTTCTTCTGTCTAGCAAGGGGACAGATATGACAGGGAACAGAAACAGAAGAAATATCAAAATGGGATTCACCTTGTTGACTTCCTTTATTCTAAAATTTGACATGTGTCTAAGCCTTGAATGCTATAAAGAGGCTTTGGACTCTGAAGCACTGGGTGCAATGGTAAAGACAGAACTGGTGGCAGAACACTGTAGTTTTTCATTGCTTCTGCCTGGTTGCTTTGGTGAGCCATGAAGCTTGTATAATCCTTGAATCACTTTAGCTAGACGAATCATCTTCATAGATTTCTGTTCATGAATGAAACAATGATCAGAATGGAAAATTACACTGTATTGGTTTTGTCTGGCAAGTTTTCTGAGTGACAGTAAATTGAAACGAAAAGAAAGGATGTGAAACACATTAGTGAGTTGGAGAGGGTGATTCAGAGTCACAGTTACAACATGAAGTACATCAACAAGAACGTCATTGGGTAGTTTGACTTGTAAAGAACTGACGGACTGAAAAGAATCAAAGAGGCTAAGAGAGAAACAAGCATGGTCATTGGCTCCTGAGTCTAAAATCCACCAATTCAAATTTCTGTTTACTACACTACCTGTTGCCTTACCAGTGGAAGATAGTTGCTGAGCTGACATTACAGGATGCATAGCCTCCTCTCTTTCTTCCAGAATAGGCTTATCTTTGTAACTCTTTTGCTGATGATCCTTCAGCATATTCATCAATTGCAAATATTGATCCTGTGTAAAAACTGCTGGCTCATGGTTTGATGTGGCTTGCTGTGGTATCAGATGCTGGCCTTTACCTTCTCCAGTATGACTTCCACCCTCATACTGAGACTCATCATATCCCACATAGTTTATCCGTGCCTTTGTCTTGTAACCTGGAGGATATACATGTTTCCTATAACACTTATCCACAGTGTGTCCTGAGAAACCACAATAAGTACATAGGACGTTTAACACTCCCAAACTTCTGCACATATCTACCATCTCCCCTATAACTTCCTTGTGATCTAGGACCAAGCAGACCTTGTCTGGATCCTTGAGGTCTTTGAAAACCAGATGTCTGTCCAAATAACTGAAGAAGCATCTCCCATATTCAACATAGGAGATGGATTATTGACAAAACAACCTTGTCCACCAGAATATAAAACTTTTCTTTTGATTTTAACAGCCATGGCAAATGTTGAGTTGATATCTGGCAAAGGACTCAACCACAGAACCTGTGACTTCACAGATTCAAACTCATCCGACAATCCTTTTAAGAATTTAATCACAAAATCATCCTCTACATATCTATTTACTTGAGCAGTACTGTTGCAAGTACATCTATTACAAGTGCAAGAAGGCAGAGATTTCAAAACGCTCAACTCTTCCCAAACTACCTTAATCTTAGTGTAATAATCAGTGACAGTAGAATTTTCTTGCTTAATCGAATAAAACTCTTCTTGCAGATTTGAGAGCCTAAAGGCATCTGCATTACCGTATCTAAGTCTCAGATCCTTACAAATTTCAACAGCACTGTCAATCCATATTATACTTTGGACGATCGAAGGACTTACTGAGTTGGTGATCCAAGAAGCCACCATATTGTTGACCTTGATCCAAGTGGCAGGCATGTTTGCGCTCACCCTCAGCAGGTTTATGAATTGTACCATCTATGAAACCTACCTTGTTCTTCATCTCCAAGGCTCTGCAAATAGTTCTACTCCAACCGTAGTAATTCTCAGACGTCATAAGAGATTGTGCAAGAAAAGTGAGGGACTATCACTTGGATGAATGTATAGAAGATCCTCCGTAGGATCTATGGTACCAAAATTAATGGAGCTCAAGGCCATGATGCCTATACAGAAAGCCACGAATGATCAATTAATAATTCTTAATCAATAGAAAAGCTCTCATACCATGTCAAAATTCTCACAACTACCAACCTAGTGCAATGATCATCACTCAAACACCATTAAAGCAAATGAGAGTAAAGCTTCAGAGATTGAGAGAAGAGGTTAAGAGGAGGAAGAAACTAATCATTAATCGATGGAATGAAAAAATTCAGAAGTTTGTTACAACAGTTACATCACTTATCTCAGATGAAGGAGATGACACGTGAAATTACAAAACAAGACATTTAATTAACTCGGCTATACTAATCAACTAAAGACATAAATGTCTTTTCACTCCTTTTAAATGCTGGCGCCAAATGAATTAACTTTCTTCCTTTCTTCTCAGTTGATGCAACGTGCTCCACCCCTTTATGCTTCTTGATCTCAACATGTCACGCGCTTCTTGCCTTTCAATCTCAAGAATTTTTGCTCCACATGACATAATTGGCTGCTAGACATCATGCACTCTGCCTTCCTCATTCACCCAGTATTCAAGTGTTTGTAACCAACACGAAACTGTTCGAAAATTCCAGTTGATCATTTCAGGGGATTGCTTGGGACAGGTTATTTGTTGTGCCATAAAATTCAATTCGTTCTTGGAGACAATTACAAGCCATGTTAATGGATCAATTCTTCTTTTCAATAAGAACATGGAAGTAAGAAGGGAAATAACTACTATTAAGCAATTGCATGATGAACCTCTACCTGAGAATTGAGAAAGATTTTGAAACTTGGATAGGGGTGCCCCGATCTTGGAATTCAACAAAATTCACAAAAAGTTTTTCGTGTGAAGGTTTACATTCTTAGTATAGAAATTCTTTGAATGCATTCATAGGTGGCAGAGATAGTTTTGATTGGAATGTGCATGAAGCAAGTGACCTTATTCAAAAGGGTGCCGAAAAAAGATCGAAAATATGCTTCTAGAGAGTTGTCCCAAAAAAGTTGGTTGAGGTTGCTAACTCAAGTGTGTATATTGATTCAAATGTGGGTAAGCTCCATAATTCGATGCAACAAATTTATTTTAATCAAGAAATTGTAGAGGATTTGGAATGAAAACAGTTTTTTTTTCATTGAATCAGACGTAATACATCGTCGTAAATTTATAGCCTCTAAACAACTCTTATCTAAACAACTTTGAGAGATACAGGATAATCTGATAAGATTTGATTTTAACCTACATTTGTTAAGATATGATTACAACCCACTCATATCTTTGATATGACCTAACCACTTGCTTTCCAATACTCCTTCTCAAGTTGAGCATCTGGTTCTCCAATGTTCAACTTGCCGAGCGTGTCTTCAAAAGCTTTAATGAGTATATCGGCTAATTGTTCTTCTGAATGCACAAACGGAATCTCAACGATGCCATTCTCAAGTATTTCCTTGATGAAATTTCTGTCTATCTCGACATGCTTAGTTCGATCATACTGGAGTGGATTCTCCGAGATGCTAATCGCTACCTTGTTATCACACTTTTGTTGTGCTGGGAAATTTTGCAAAAAACCTAGTTCGTCCAGTACCTTTTGTAGAGAAAAAGGGGTTTGAGTGATTACAAAATGCATGATTTAAATAACGTGTATTAAGGAAATGCATGACACGTTTTATGGCTTGACACGTTTTTGCATGAAACCTGCCTTATATAGTTCATATACAATGTTGCCGTACTAACAAGCCATGAAGCTTTAAAGCTTACATCAAATGGCAAACAGCTGTTGTGTTTGAACTATTTTCAGGTGCCACCATTAATGAACTAAACTAGTTCACCAAGTGAAGTACTTGGTTAAATGAACTAAGTAGTTCATTAAATGGTGATATATTTGGAGAAGGCACAAAGACAACAAATTGAAGAATCGAAAGTTTCTCCTACACCTTATCACAGGCCTTTTATATATATTTTAATTTATTTAGATTTTTTTAAAAGGCACTATACACATATATTCCAACGTACTACCGACACCTTATATATTTTACAAACGTACGTTAACATCACACCACTATATTTACCTTATATTTATGAGTATATTCAGGTCTTACATCATATGATATAAGTCATGGTGATGACAAAATTATTACGACACGTTATAAGGTTCTAAACCAAAAATTGTCGTATCGGGTGAATACCGAAACTTCGCCAACGTGTTACATACTTGCCATATATAGATGGCCAGCCCCAACACTTCAAAAATGAACTTAAATTTCGTGGTCTATATGTTATATTCATCCATGAAATCATTCCATGTTGGCACACACAAATCACCCCCAATTAAGGCCAAATTGTGGAGATTTCAAATTCAACTTTTTAAGCACATGGGGCGCCACTTTACTCAGTCTTTAGAGCTGAATATTCAAGTTATTCTAGTATATTATGTGTGACATAATATATATAACATGTGCAAAAAGTTTGAATTCAATCAGAGAAAAATTGCGTAATCAACAAAAGTCAAAAATTCGGTTTTCTACGAACACGACACATGGAACGTTTTTGGATGACATATAACATATATCTAGACACTTTTACATACTCTATACATTGTAAAGTGTTCTAGAAAAATCAATTTAGGGCTGATTGGAACAGATGACAGCCAGGAGTTTAACATGCCTGAATTTTATCTAAAGCATGGCATGATTAGACCAGCTGTTTGTACACACCTCAACAAAATGGTCTGGTGGAAAGGAAGCATAAGCATATACTCACAGTGGCACAGTCATTAAAATTTCAGGCATGTCTGCGTATATCCTACTTGGGTTTCACTATCTTACATGCTGTATATATTATCAATATCATTACAACTACTATCTACATCACAGAACTCCTTTTGAATTGTTGTACAAAACCAAACCATCGTATCAGCACCTCAAGGTGCTTGCCTCCTGGCATATGCCTATAATCAGCTGCATGGCAAACACAAATTTACTCATAGGGCCATCAAATGTCTATTTCTAAACATCCCTTATGTCACCAAAGGTTATATCCTACAAAATATTGAGACCAAGCAAATGTTCATATCAAGAGACTTTCAATTTGATGAACAATGTTTTCTCTTTGCCTCAAGCTCCAATACCCCAATCTGTTGAACCACCTTCACAACAAAACTCCAACCCACCTATTCTTCTGTCTGACTATCCAGCTTACACCTTCTGTCAATTCTAATCAATTTCCTATCCACTCACACCCATTCCTTCTATTTCCATTTCCTCTCCTCAGTCACCATCTTCTGCGCCATCAGTACCAGTTACTTCATCACCTGCCAACACAACCCCTTCAAGGCTCCCTGACTACAATCTAGACATTCCATTGGTCATCAACCAAAAGGACCAACTGATGTTTTCTGATCCTCATGTACCTCATATCTCAGCTCCTAAGCCCTCATTAAGACCAATCAGACAAAGACAGTCTCCAGCCTATCTTCATGACTACCACTGCCGTCAGCTTACATCATCTGTTTTCTTACCTAAAACCACTCCTAAATATCATCTAGAATCACATTACTCATTACATCAGTTGACACCAAAATACAAAAACTATGTGCTTAACATTAGTTTGCAGCAAGAACCTACATCCTATCACCAGGCAGCACAATCAGTACACTTGCAACAGGAAATGCATGTTGAGTTAGCAGCTCTAGAGGCTAATAGCACTTGGAGCCTAGTCCAGTTACCAGCAGGTAAGAAACCAATTGGCTGCAAATGAGTATACAGGATTAAGAGAAAGGATGATGGTAACATTGAACGTTATAAAGCCAGGTTGGTTGCAAAGGGTTACACTCAGCAAGCTGGTATTGATTATGAAAACACCTTTTCTCCTGTGGCAAAGATGACCACTGTCAGACTCTGACTTGCATTAGCCTCTCTCAAGCAGTGGCATCTTCATCAATTTGACGTCAACAATGCCTTCCTCCATGGAGATCTGCATCAAGAAATATATACGACACTACCTGAAAGTTTGCCTTCTCCTGGTCCTGGTACCGTTTGCAAACTCCTCAAATCATTATATGGCCTTGAACAAGCCAGCAGACAACAGAACGAGAGACTCACAGTTTTTATTGTCCAATGGTTTCAAACAGTTTAAACATGATTATACCATGTTCATCAGGGAGACTTCCAGTTCCTTTCATGTCCTACTAGTCTATGTAGATGACATCCTTGTAGCTAGTGACTCTCTTTGTGATATACAAAGTTTGAAAATCACATTGCATCAAGAGCTTCAGATTAAGGACTTAGGATCTCTTAGGTACTTCTTCGGCTTAAAAATTGCCAGGTCTCAGGGGGGATGTACTTATGTCAAAGAAAGCATACCTTGGAGTTGTTACAAGAAACTGGAGTCCTGGACTCTAAGCCCGCTAAAAGTCCTATGGAGAAAAACTTGAAATTAGCACATAATGATTCAGAGTTGCTAGAGGATGTGTCTAGCTAATGAAGGATGATTGGGAAATTGTTGTATTTAACCATTACCAGACCAGATATTACACATGCAGGGCAGCAACTTAGTCAGTTTCTTCATGTTTCTACAAAGTTATACCTCAAGACAGCTCAGAGAGTTTTAAGATACCTAAAGGGCACTCCAGGACAAGGACCCTTCTGTTAGTTTATAAAATATTTTGATGATACAAAAAGATGTTTAAAAGGACTAAGATGAAATTTCATATCTTTAGTTCGAAGCAAAATTGATGTAAACATGTGCGAGACGAAAAATCTCTCATGAATCGGATGAAGGTTACATCAGCCCCTCAAGAGATCCATGTGAAGCTTGGTAAATATTTAAGCACTCAGATCCACATCATACTCTCAGCCAAGAGACGTAGATCGATTGACGTATATCTGAGAGACGTCGATCTCTCAGTTATGCATACATCGAACGATCGACGTATAACTGAGAGGCGATCTCTCAGCTTCAGGTATGTCGATCGATCGACATCTATCTGAGAGACGTCGATCTCTCAGCTAATACGTCGATCGATCGACGTTATCTGAGAGACGTCGATCTCTCAGCCAATCGTCGATCGACGAGTCTCGATCAGCCTCACGTCGATCGATCGACCTCTCGTATGACTGAGAGACGTCGATCTCTCAGCTCTGGCACGTAGATCGATCGACGTCTCCAGAGTTCAAAAATTTTCAAACGTTGGAACAAAATCCAAGGGAGATCTATGATATTTTCTCTCTCCAATCTTGCTCAAATTTCTTGTGGACTTTAACCCAACATACTACATGCTTCCTTGACTATTTTAAACATGTCTAAGATTCTCTAGGGTGGCTATCCAAGATCAAATCACTCCATAGGGTGGCTAAAGACTATTTGGGCACTATCTTGACATTTTTGAAGATGAAGACTTGGTGGAGAGCCTCAAAAACGTGGTCAACTTTATAAATAGAAGAGGCTTGGATGAAGCAATTACACACTTTCAACATCATCTAGCTTCATTTTCCATTGTTGTATATTTCTCTCATACTTGTAAATTTGTTTAAAGCTTGTCTAGCTTTTCTTTGATCTTCATTATTGTATATTGAGAGAAAGAGAGTCAAGCACAAGAGGAACCATAAATATTTGATCTCTTGCTTGTGCTTAGACTTGTGAGAAAGTGTGAACCTTACTATATTTCTTCAACCCACTGTGAGAAGTTCTTGAGGGAACTTTTGTTGAAGTTGTGAGGAAGCAAGAAGTTGTTCTTGCTAAGAGCTGTAGTTGCTGTAGTTGCACAAGTGTTTTGTGCAAGAAGTTGCTGTTGTTGTTGCTTACACTAAAGTGTTAGTGTAAGTGTTGCTGTGGTTGTTCTTATTGTTCATAATAAGAAGAGTAGTTGTTGAAAATCCACTTTGGAAACAAAGTGGTAGTGGAGTAGAATCATTTACGATTCGAACCACTCTATATCCGGTGTACTCATTCATTATCTCATCTCCAATTCTTGCTCTGATTTTGAATATTTTTGAGTTGAGACAAACGAGAAAATTCCGCAAAAGAGCCAAACACTCTATTCACCCCCCCTCTAGAGTGTATTTCGGACCTAACAATTGGTATCAGAGCCTAACCTTGATTGCTTGGCCTATCTTTGCAAGTAGCAAGGTTAAAGATCATGGCAACCTCAACCTCAACTCAACCTCTTCATCTCCTAAGCCTACTGCACTATTTTCCGGATCAAACACTAAAGCACCTATGTTTGATGCCCAAAATTATTCCTTGTGGAAATTTCGAATGATCAATCACTTGAAAGGCTGTGGATTGATATATGGAGAGCGTTGTCAAAGGAATTGAAGTTCCTATGATTACCAACTCAAAAGGAGAATCAATATTCAAAGATGAGGATGACTACAGAGAAGAAGAAAAGTAAGATTTGCCATTAATGGCAAAGCATTTGATATTCTCTCAAGTGCTCTCACCACCACCGAGCTTATAAGACTTCAAGGTCTTGAAACAGCTCATGAGGCATGGAAAAGGCTTGAAATGATACATGAAGGAACTGAGCAAGTAAGAATGGCCAAACGACTTATGCTCATGAAGGAGTATGAGATGTTCGGAATGAAAAGCGGTGAGAAGATTGAGGAGACAATCGATCGATTCACACGAATAGTGAATCAACTCTCCATGGTTGACAAGAAAATCTCAAATGAAGACCTTGTCTCAAAACTCCTCAACTCTTTGCCAAGAGAATGGACACCCAAAGTCACCGCCATCACCGAATCAAAGAATCTCAAGACTCTTACCCTTGATGAGCTATCCGGTAATCTTCTTACTCATGAAATTCTTATTGATGAACAAAATAGGATGAATCCCATCAAGCCTACACAAACATCACACAAAGGATTGGTAGTAGAGTCCGATGAATCGGATGAGGAAGTTGCCCTTCTAGTAAGAAAATTTAGAAGAATGGCAACTAGAAACAAAGCTCAAGAAGAAAGTTTTTCAAGAAACCATCTAAAGAAAAGGAAGCAAGTGAAAATTGCTATAGATGTGGTCGACCCGGTCACTTCATTGCCGATTGCCACGTAAAAGACCGCAAAAGCAAGAGAAGAAGGTCTTTCCTCAAAAGAAGAAAGCCCTCAATGCAGAGGTAACCACGTGGGATGATCTCCTTTCGGAATCGGAAGGAGAAGAGAGTGAAGATCAAGGTGTTGGACTTGTGGCAATGGTTGACAATCCAAAGTTTCAACATACTTGTCTTATGGCGATTGAAGATGACCTTGAGGTAAATTCTAACCCTTCAAATTTCATGATGAAATAGGAGATTTGCAAGATGACTTTGAGAAATTAAATTTGAAATATAAGCATTTAAAGAAAGAATTCAAGAAATGCATTTTAGAAAATAAGAGCTTGCATGACAAAAATATTTTGATGTTTCAAGAGCATGATATCATACTTACCATGCATAAAACCGTAGCTCTTGAAAATGAAGAAATTAGAAAAGAATGTGAGAAACTAAAGTTAGACTTACAAAGACTAACAAATGGTAAAAACAACTTAGACATACTACTTGGAAATCAAAGAATTGGAAATGATAAATCCGGTTTAGGATTTAACTCATCATCTTCTTCTATTAAACCTAAGTCCTTAAAGAAAAAGGCAAACAATAGAAAAACACAACAAAATTCATCATCTTCTAAACCAAAGCATGTACCCACTTGTTTTATTGCAACAAACTAGGACATGTAAAGAAAGCATGTAAGCTCGATTTGAAAGCACATATGTTTGGAAGCCTAAGGGTCGAAAAACTAACCCTAAAGGACCCAACCATCAAAGGGTACCAATGCATACATCTTTTGGTTTTGTAGGCTCTCAAGATAAATGGAGTAGCCAAAGAAGAAGGAACCAAATGGCTTATGGACAGCGGATGTTCAACTCACATGACCGGAGACAAGACGTTGTTCACCAAGCTCAAGCTCCAAGATGGTGGAACGGGCATTTTGGCAATGGGAGAGCCAAAATCCTTGGACATGGAGAAATTGGTAATTCTTCCTTTACTATTAATAATGTACTATATGTAGAAGGGCTTAAGTATAATTTGATAAGTGTTAGCCAACTATGTGATGCTAATTTTCAAATGAGTTTGTGAAAAGAAAATGTGTTGTGAAAAAGAACGATAAGATTTTTTGAAGCTATTCGTAAAAATGATGTTTACAAATTTAGCACACATGATTTGATATCACAAAATGTTTCTTGCCTAGTTGCCAAAAATGATTTGACTCAACTATGGCAGACGACTTGGACATATTAGCTTTAAAAACTTCAAAGAGATTTGCAAAAATGAAAAGGTCCAAGGTCTTCCAAAATTAAATTTCGAAAACCATGGCTTATGTGACACTTGTCAAAAGGCAAAGCTTGTTAAAACAAGCTTCAAACCCAAAAGTGAAATCTCCACCACCAAACCCTACAATTGCTTCATATGGATTTGTATGGGGATATTGGTACAGCAAGTCTAAGTGGAAAACATTACACCTTTGTGGTGGTAGATGACTTCTCTAGGTACACTTGGGTAATGTTCTTAGCTAAAAAGAATGATGCATGCCAAGAATTTATAAAGCTTTGTAAAGATTAGAAAATCAAAGAGAGGACACAATTAAGGAAATTAGAAGTGATAGAGGTGGTGAGTTTGATGGAGAATTTCAAGAATTTTGTGTATCCAAGGGGTATGGACACAATTTCTCAGCTCCAAGAACTCCTCAACAAAATGGTGTTGCGGAAAGGAAGAATAGAACACTTCAAGAAATGAGTAGAGCCATGCTAAACGAATTTGAGTTACCCAAATATTTTTGGGCCGAAGCGGTAAATACCGCTTGTCATGTGATCAATAGAGTTTATTTGAGACCATTTCTCAAAAAGACTCCTTATGAGCTTTGGAAAGGTAGAGTACCAAATATTGGTTATTTCAAGGTTTTTGGTTGTAAGTGCTTTATACTTAACACCAAAGATAACTTGGATAAACTCGACTTCAAAGCGGATGAAGGAATCTTTATGGGTTATGCTCAAAATAGCAAGGCATTTAGAGTATATAATAAAAGAAGCATGAAAGTTGAAGAATCAATTCATGTCAAATTTAGTGAACTCAATGAGGACAAATCAAACATTAATGATGATGATGATGATGAAATAATTGAAGTAAGCCATATAGAGAAATTTGAGAATCCAAAAGGTAATATTGTTATTGACCTTAGGATTGATCCACTTGAACCTAAGGTTGAAAATGAAGAAGTAGGAGGAGATACCTCAAATTTACCGGATTCATAAAGTATAGGAAAGATCACCCTAAAGAGTTGATATTAGGTGAAACTAGCCAAGGCATAATGACTAGGAGAAAATTCAATGAAAATGCCTTCATTTCACAAGTTGAGCCTAAAAACATAAAGGAGGCAATAAATGATGAAGATTGGGTATTGGCTATGCAAGAAGAATTAAATCAATTTGAAAGAAGTGATGTTTGGGAATTAGTTGCTAAACCTAGTGATCATCCCGTAATTGGCACTAAATGGGTATTTAGAAATAAAATGGATGATAAAGGAAACATCACTAGAAACAAAGCTAGGTTAGTAGCAAGGCTATAGGCAAGAGGAAGGCATAGACTATGATGAAACTTTGCCCCCGTAGCTAGGTTAGAAGCTATTAGGATGCTATTAGCATATGCATGCTGTAAGGATTTCAAACTATATCAAATGGATGTGAAATCCGCATTCTTGAATGGAATAATTCAAGAAGAGGTCTATGTAGCTCAACCTCTGGGGTTTGAAAATCATGATTATCCAAATCATGTTTTAAACTCAAAAAAGCCCTTTATGGACTTAAACAAGCTCCTAGGGCTTGGTATGATAGGTTAAGTAACTTCCTACTTGAGAACGAGTTTTCAAGAGGAAAAGTCGACACTACTTTTTATTAAAGAACAAGGAAACCATCAATTGCTTGTTCAAATTTATGTGGATGATATTATATTTGGTGCTACTAACGATTCTCTTTGTGAGCATTTTGCAAAATTGAGGAAGGAGAATTTGAAATGAGCATGATGGGTGAACTCAACTACTTCCTTGGTCTACAAATCAAGCAAACTCAGGATGGAGTGTACATATCTCAAACAAAGTACACAAAGGATTTGCTCAAGAAGTACAAATTCGAGGATGGAAGAAGTGTGAGCACTCCGATGAGCACAAGTACAAAGCTTGACAAAGACGAAAAAGGAAAGCCGGTTGAGGTAACCAAATATAGGGGTATGATTGGTAGTTTACTTTATTTAACAGCTAGTAGACCGGATATTTGCATGCTGTGTGCTTATGTGCTAGATTTCAAAGTATGCCTAAGGAATCACATTTAGTTGCAGTTAAACGTATCTTTAGTATTTAAAAGGAACTTTGAATTTTGGATTATTTTATCCCAAAAATGGATGTTTTGATTTAAGAGGGTATAGTGAATCCGACTATGCCGGAAATCTTGTTGATAGGAAAAGCACCTCCGGGACGTGTCAATTCCTTGGAGATTGCTTGGTTTCTTGGTTCTCTAAGAAACAAAATAGTGTGTCACTTTCAACGGCGGAATCCGAATTATATCGGCCGCTTCATGTGTGCACAACTATTGGATGACAAACACATTGAATGATTACAATGTTAAGTTTGATAAAGTTCCCATCCTATGTGACAATACCTCAGCCATAAGTATAGCACAAAACCCGGTTCATCATAGTAGAACAAAACATTGAAGTGAGACATCACTTCATAAGAGATTGCATTCAAAAAGGATTGGTATGCATTGAGTTTGTTCAACAAATGACCAACTGGCGGACATCTTTACCAAATCTCTCCCAACTGAGACATTCGAATCAATTAGAACGAGATAGGAATGATAAACATGAGTTAAATGGATGAAAATTGAAGATTTCAAAATCAGAGACACGTCGAACGATCGACGTATCAAAACAAGAGATCGACGTACGTCGATCTCTGACATCGATCGATCGACGTAGGTCGAACTCAGACGTCGATCGATCGACGTCGTCGAATTCAGCAACCTTAAAATCTCTGCACTCGAAACCCTTCCTCATTTTTCACTCAAACATTTCGGCTGAAACCCTACAAAATCAGACGCCCCCCTCTTTCCAAAACCACTTCATCTCTTCAATTTCATCTCCAAAACAAAACTTCTTCATCTTTACACTTGATTTTCATCTCTTCTTCATTCTCTCTAGAAATCCCTAAATTTCAAATCCAAATTCCTCTCAAAATGTCTTCAAGGAGCAAAAATACCACAAAAAGGCCAAGATCCTCTAGGGGTGGAGGAGAAGGTTCAAGCTCCTCTCAAGGACAACCTTCTCAACCTAGGATGAAACAATCAATGGACATGAGTCAAGGACGCGTACTTGCTGGGATTAGAAGTGAGCTCACCCTCTCAAACTTCCCTTGGATTAAAGCAAAAGATGCCAAGGAGGCCTTGACAGAACCCTTGCCCCCGGGGCAAATAAGGTATATAACTAGACATTCTCAGATTTTATATGATAAATGGGATGATGAAGAAAGAGCAACCATTCCACTCAGTTGCTTAGAATAATGATATTCTAAGCAATAATGAACTAAGCCCAATCATTGAATGGTTAGATGTTCAAGAGTGGAGAGTATATGGAATGAGAATGGAGATGTCAAAAATGTCCACTAGGTATACTCGACTATTTTATGCAAATTTGTGGATTGAATACATAAATACCTTCCTTTAGCTCTACACTCTGTCATTGATGGACACCATATCAAATGGAAGTTGAAAAATTGTGACCTGGATTGGTGTACCCCATGAAGGGTATTTTGAGTTTGATGCGTGGAAATGGGATGCAGCCAAATGGAAAATATCTGAAGATGAAGTTAAGAATTTCCTAGGCTTCCATCCTAGTAAAAACACAACTGATATGCCTTTAGTTTATCGTACTCTTCTGGGCCATTGGTTACATTTTGTATCCATGGTAAATCCGCAAAATTGCCAGGTATATCTTGACTTCTACATAGCATACCGAATAGCTAACCGTGAGAAGGTTAACTTTGGGGAGCTTTTCATGACGAATGTTATCAAAGCCGCAACCAAACAAAACAAGGCCCTACCCTATAGTAACCTTATTTATAGGATGCTTGTGAAGTCGGGTATTCAGGTAGATGACACGGATATTGACAACATTACGCACAAGGACTTCTATGATAAAGTCAACATCCAACAAATACTGAAGTCTAGAAAAGAGGCAATGAGGAGAGAGGCAATGAGGAGAGAACAAGAGGAGGAAGAAACAGAAGCCGAAGACCTTCTGTATGAGGCACCCATTCCCGAACCAGAGACTCATGAAGAACCAAGTAGCTTGAGCTCAAATGTCCCAGAACTTCAAGCTCAAGTTGCTAGTCTTCAACACGAGGTTGGGGAGCTTCGTAGCAAGGTATCCGTCCATGAGTCGAGGTTTGCAAAGCTCAAGGCAAAGATGAAAGCTTGCATTCCTGGCATCGCATTCTCTTCAGACGAAGGCTTAGGGTGGTTGTTTTAGCTTGCATCTTGTTTTAACTTAGAATTTGCTGTTGGTTGTAAAACTTGGATGTGTCTTTAAATTTAATGAAGTATTATTGCTTATTTTTTGATGCTTTCAAAAAGGGGGAGAAAATGCTTATTGTTGCTTAAGTGGCTTAGTGGCTTATTTGTTGATTAAGTGGCTTATTTGACTTATTTGTGCTTATTGGCTTATTTGTTTAAAAATGGTTTATTGCATGATGAGATTGTTGGATAGCTGGCAAAATGAGGTAAGCTTGAAAATTGAAATCCTTGTTAATTGTTGATGAGCATGAACAGTTATTTGGTTGAGGGGGAGCAAATCTCAAAGAAAAGTATTTTGGTTGAAATTGCAAAATTTGTTCACATTGACCACTACGGAAGTTATAAAGCGCACATACTTAGGGGGAGATTGATATTTTTTCAAGTTTGAAACATTCAAACAGTTAAAACAAAGGAAAAACAATCTTTTAGAATCTCGGTTTTGAAATCATCAAAAAGGGGGAGATTGTTAATTTATAAAATGTTTTGATGATACAAAAAGATGTTCAAAAGGACTAAGATGAAATTTCATATGTTTAGTTCGAAGCAAAATTGATGTAAACATGTGCGAGACGAAAAATCTCTCATGAATCGGATTGAACGTTACATCAGCCCCTCAAGAGATCCATGTGAAGCTTGGTAAATATTTAAGCACTCAGATCCACGTCATACTCCAGCCAAGAGACGTAGATCGATTGACGTATATCTGAGAGACGTTGATCTCTCAGTTATGCATACGTTCGAACGATCGACGTATAACTAAGAGACGTCGATCTCTCGCTTCGGTATGTCGATCGAAGTCGACATCTATCTGAGAGACGTCGATCTCTCGCCTAATCACGTCGATCGATCGACGTCATTCTGAGAGACGTCGATCTCTTAGCCAGGCTGACGGTCGATCGATCGACGTCTGACTGAGAGACGTCGATCTCTAAGCTCTGGCACGTAGATCGATCGACCGTCTCCAGAGTTCAAAAAATTTTCAAACGTTGGAACAAAATCCAAGGGAGATCTATGATATTTTCTCTCTCCAATCTTGCTCAAATCTCTTGTGGACTTAACCCAATATAATACATGCTTCCTTGACTATTTTAACCTTGTCTAAGATTCTCTAGGGTGGCTATCCAAGATCAAATCATTCCATAGGGTGGCTAAAGACTATTTGGGCACTATCTTGACATTTTTGAAGATGAAGACTTGGTGGTGAGCCTCAAAAACGTGGTCAACTCTGTCTGTAAATAGAAGAGGCTTGGATGAAGCACTTACACACTTTCAACATCAGTTAGCTGCATTTTCCATTGTTGTATATTTCTCTCATACTTGTAAATTTGTTTAAAGCTTGTCTAGCTTTTCTTTGATCTTCATTATTGTATATTGAGAGAAAGAGAGTCAAGCACAAGAGGAACCATAAATATTTGATCTCTTGCTTGTGCTTAGACTTGTGAGAAAGTGTGAACCTTACTATATTTCTTCAACCCACTGTGAGAAGTTCTTGAGGGAACTTTTGTTGAAGTAGTGAGGGAAGCAAGAAGTTGTTCTTAAGAGCTGTAGTTGCTGTAGTTGCAAAAGTGTGTTTTGTGCAAGAAGTTGTTGTTGTTGTTGCTTACACTAAAGTGTTAGTGTAAGTGTTGCTGTGGTTGTTCTTATTGTTCATAATAAGAAGAGTAGTTGTTGAAAATCCACTTTGGAAACAAAGTGGTAGTGGAGTAGAATCATTTACGATTCGAACCACTCTATATCCGGTGTACTCATTCATATCTCTCATCTCCAATTCTTGCTGTGATTTTGAATATCCTTTTTGAGTTGAGACAAACGAGAAAATTCCGCAAAAAGAGACAAACACTCTATTCACCCCCCCCCCTCTAGAGTGTATTTCGGACCTAACACCTTCTATCCTAGTAAGGGTGATCTGAGGCTCACAAGCTTCTGAGACTCAGACTGGACAGGTTGTTCAGAAAGTAGGAGGTCGGTGACAAGATAATGTGTGTTGTTGGGAAACTCATTGATATCCTGGAAAGCTAAGAAACAAACTACAGTCTCTAAGTCTTCCCCAGAGGATGAAGATAGAGCTCTTGCCTCAACAACTTGTCAGGTGCAATGGATACTCTATTTGCTAAAAGATCTAAAGGTTATGCTTACTGAACTAGTTGATATATTTTGTGACAACAGGAGTGCTATATACATTGTAGAAAATCCAATATTTCATTCGAGAACTAAGCATATAGAGATTCATTGTCATATTGTGAGAGAAAAATATCAAGAAGGTGTTGTTAGGCCGGTAGCCATTACCACTCAATTGCAGGTAGCTGAAGTGTTTACAAAAGCACTGGGTTCACAGAGACTAGGCATCCTGACTGAGGTTTTGGGAGTGTGTGATTTGTTTGCTCAGTCAGGATTGAGGAGGTTGTTGAAGGATGCAGCTACCAGCCCAACTACGCTGAGAACAAAAGTGCACTTCACAGCAATCAAGCACGATCTGCAGGGAGGAGCTCAAGTTGAATCTTGCACATGAGATTAATGTTGCAATCAAAGGACCGGATGATATGTTGGCAGAATCAAATAGCTATATTTAGGGTCAAGCATTGTATGTTGGGGACGGAGGTGCAGAGAAGAAAAGGTTGAAGAAGGTTGGCACGCGGGAGTTTTTAAATAAGCGTGAATTACGTTTTATTCCTTAAACTGTAATCTGTATTGTTTGTATTAATAAGGGCAATGTTGTAATTTTACTATTTCAATTTTGTTAAACCTATGACCTATAAAAGGGTTCTGGTTGTATATGTCGAAAGCAGTTATTGTAAAAGATGAGATTGATGATCAATGATCCGTGATGCGTTTGGTGCAGGTGTTGTGAATTTGCAATTGCAATCTCTAATTGAGCAGCTTAGTGATGAGTTGGATTGGTTGTGAAGAGAAGAAGATGCGTGTGTGATGTGCTAAGTCACGAAGTGCACAGGAGTGGAGAAGGTGCAGAGTGCGTAAGGAGGAAGAAGACGGAGGTTGATGGCAGGAGAGTTTTAAACATAGCGAAATGACTCTTTTGTCCTCACTTAAGTTTTGTGTTAGTGTTCTACTGAAGGGCACTTTAGTCTTTTTGTTGTTTGTCTTGTACAGATCAACTATATAGCTGAATGCTTTGTACAGAACGGTTGTTCCATGAATCAAGAACTTTTCTAAGTTTTTTCCACAGTTTTTGCTCTGCATCTCGTGCTATCTCTTCAGCACATTTGTTCTTCATGCTTTAGTTTTGCGTATGAGTGTTTAGTTGTTGATTTCACCGCTGTTTTCTTGGTGATCGCGGTAAATTTCACATGGTATCAGAGACTTTGTCCATGAACTTTGGGACTTTCATGGCGTCAAATGCGAATAACAACAGTCCGATGTCAGCCTCCACATCTAATTCAATCATTGATCCCTTGGATGATCCGTATTTCATTCATCCAAGTGATAATCCATCAATGGTGCTAGTTCAGCCGTTACTTGATGGAAACAATTACCACAGCTGGAGCAGATCTGCGAGAAGAGTTCTGGAGTCGAAGAATAAGGTCGCGTTTGTGGACGGTTCGATTGAGAAACCAGCAGAGAACGCTCGCAGGTATCATGCTTGGCTCAAAGCTAATAATATGGTAGTTTCTTGGTTGGTAAACTCCTTGATTCCAAATATCGGGCAGAGCGTTGTGTGGTTGGATTCTGCAGTCGAAATTTGGAATGATTTGAAGTCTAGATATGGAAATGCTAATTCATTTAGGCTTTCTGATTTACAGGAAGAATTTTATGCTATTAAGCAAGAGAATAACACTGTAACTGAATATTACACTAGGCTTAAGAGTGTTTGGGAGGAATGGCTAGTCCTCAGGTCCATTCCAGCTTGTTCTTGTCGTAGGTGTACTTGTAATCTAAC
>AP025046.1:6755192-6900413 GCA_036186865.1 Eustoma russellianum
AATGATTGTGTGATAAAATTTCTAAAAGGATTAAATGATGACTTCGAAGCTGTGAAGTCACAGATTTTGTTGTCCAATCCACTGCCTGATTTGAAATCTGCGTTTGCAATGGCTATAAAACTGTAAAGAAAGTTGAATTATTCTGGTGGACAAGGACACTTTAACAATAATCCTTCGTGTGTTATGAATGTGAACAATGCATCTGGAAACAATGCTTTTACTTTTGGTAATGGTAATAACAAAGGTGCTGGTAGAGGACAAAGGAAAGGTGGATCCAGGACTTATCAGAATAATTCCAAAGTGCCTGTATGCAGTTTTTGCAATAAGTTGGGACATACTGTTGATAAATGCTATAAGAAACACAGGTATCCTCCGGGGTTTAACTCCAAGGGGCAAGTTAACATGGTGAGTGGTGATGGTGGAGCATGCCAGCATGGTGATAGAGTCAATCAGGCAGACTGGGAGGAAGATCAAAGCCAAGGTGGGGTGAAGTCACCTGTACTGACTCAAGATCAATATGCTCAGTTGATGAATTTGTTGCAGGAACGTCAAGAAAACAATAACAAAGGTGTTGCTGTGATGTCAAGCAACGCAGGTGGACGTCATGCCGTCATGTCTGCACAGCAAACTATAACTTCTGCAAAGGAATCAGGTAAGACATTGCAGTTAAAACTCAAATATATGGGTATTGGACTCTGGGGCTAGTGATCATGTCTGTTCTTGCTTCAGCCTATTTGAGTCTTATACATCTGTTAATTCTTTGTCTATTGAATTGCCTAAGAAATCCTTGGCAGAGGTCACACACGTAGGAACAGTAAAGGTAAATCCACAGTTAGTCCTCACCAATGTCTTCTATGTGCCTGCATTTGCATTCAATCTCATATCCTTGAGCAAGCTTACACGTTCAAACAAATTCGAAGTTCCGTTCAAATCTAATTCATGCTTGATTCAAGACCTCAAAACCAAGAGGAGGATTGGTTTAGCTGAGGTAGATCAAGGCTTGTACTATCTTCATGGAACTTTCAAACCAGGAGCCAGACATACATCTTGCCACCTTCCTGTTTCTTTGGCACATGCTGTCACCTCTTCAGACGCATGGTTATGGCATTCAAGACTAGGCCATATGTCCAGTCCAAGAGTAAAAGAAATTCATAAAGTAGAGTCCATTGTAACGTCTGATTCATCTTTCCAATGTACAGTGTGTCCTCTTGCCAAACAAAAAAGAGTACCCTTCCCTGTTTCTGAGTCTGTGTCTCCAAGTTTGTTTTCTCTTGTTCATATGGACATCTGGGGACCATACAAATTCCCCACAATGTATAAGCAGCATTACTTTCTTACTGTTATAGATGATTACAGCAGGTATTGTTGGGTCTACTTGATGAAGTCCAAGAGTGAAACTAGATCCATTGTTCAAAGTTTCTACCATTATGTCTCTGTACAGTTTGATGTAAAGATAAAGAAGATCAGGACTGACAATGGGTCTGAGTTCATGATGAATCAGTTTTTTGCAGACAATGGTGAAATTCACCAGACCAGTTGTGTGAACACACCTCAACAAAACGGGGTGGTTGAACGTAAACACCAACATATCCTGACCGTAGCAAGAGCACTCAGATTTCAATCATCTCTCCCTTCCCCATACTGGGGTTTTTGCATCCAACATTCCGTCTACCTCATAAACATAACACCCACACCTGTCCTTGACCAGAAAACCCCTTATGAAATGTTGTTCAAACAAGTTCCCGCATACAGAGACTTGAGGGTATTTGGTTGCCTAGCATTTGGAACCAATACCCAAAGACACCAGGAGAAGTTTGCTGCAAGAGCTAAGAGGAGTGTGTTCCTGGGGTTACCTCACAATACGAAGGGATTTATTTTGCAAGATCTTGATACTAAATGCGTTTACATCTCCAGAGATGTCACTTTCTTTGAAACCATATTTCCGTTTAGTCTTCATGATTCTTCCACATCTGCCATGTCAAGTCATATGCCTTCCTCAATTCCTCACTTTATCGATGAGTCAGTCCATCCTGCAAATCCTCCTGCCTCTGAAGCAAATACTCAGTCATCCAATCTCCCTCCATCTGAGACCAATATCCATTCGTTTTCTCCAAATCCTCAACTTACATCTAGTCCTTTCTCTCCAAGCTCTTATTCCCCTTCATCTTTTAATCACTCTGCAAGTCCATATGAGAGCCCATATGCTCAGCATCATGACCACGATGTACCAATGGAGGGTGGGCATATCAGTATAGAAATGCCACCTATTCAGGAACTAGTACCTCAGAATAGACCCATCAGAAACAAACGGACACCCCTTTATCTCCAGGATTACCATTGCAATAACGTTGTTTCTTCTAACAAACATCATAAACATACATCACCACATTCACTCAGTAAGATCATGACTTATGCATCCTTAGCCCCAAAGTACAAGTCATATATTTTTAGTTTAAATGCACATGTTGAGCCTCATAACTATGCAGAAGCCTCTAGTATGTCTGTGTGGCAGGATGCTATGGCTGTGGAGTTAGCAGCGTTGGAGGCCAATGATACCTGGACTGTGGTGCCCTTGCCTAAAGACAAGAAGGCCATTGGATGTAGATGGTTGTATAAGGTCAAGCTGAAGGCAGATGGGACTGTGGAGAGACACAAGGCCAGATTGGTTGCAAAGGGTTATACCCAACAGTATGGCATTGATTATATGGATACCTTTTCTCCAGTTGCCAAGATGACAACTGTTAGGGTGGTACTGGCCTTGGCAGCAAGATTTCAATGGCATCTTCATCAACTAGACGTCAATAATGCCTTCCTACACGGTGATTTACACGAAGACATCTACATGTTACCTCCACCTGGTATGTCAGTTGGTGGTCCAGACATGGTCTGTAAGCTTAACAAGTCCTTGTACGGGTTGAAGCAGGCTAGCAGAGAGTGGAATGCCACTCTAACTAGATTCTTGCTGTACATGGGTTTCTGTCAGTCTAAGTGTGACTACACTTTATTTACCAAAACAGTTGATACAGATTTCATCCTACTCTTAGTGTACGTTGATGATATCATAGTAGCGTCAAGTGATGCAGTACTCATAGCTGAGATCAAGAATGCATTGCACCAGGCATTTCAAATTAAAGATCTGGGACTTCTAAGATTCTTCTTAGGCATTGAAGTGGCTCAGGCTAAGGGGGGATTAGTGTGAACCAACGGAAGTACATTTTAGAGCTTCTGGAGCAGGCTGGTTTTTTGGAGGCCAAACCAGCCAGGAGCCCAATGGAGAGCCATCTTAGCCTGACACACCAAGATTCTCCACAGTTGACGGATGTTACACATTACAGGAAGTTAATTGGGAAACTTATCTATCTCACTATTACAAGACCTGACATTGCTTTTACAGTCCAGCAATTGAGTCAGTTTCTTGATTGTCCCACTGAGAATCATCTCAAGGCTGCACATAGACTTCTCAGATATGTTAAAGGTACGGTAGGACAAGGGCTGTTGTTTCCTAGAAGTGGGAATTTGAAATTAAAGGCCTTCGTGGATGCTGATTGGGGAGGGTGTCATGAAACTAGAAGGTCAGTCACGGGATATTGCATTTTCTTTGGGGATGCTCTAGTTTCATGGAAAGTGAAGAAGCAGACAACGGTGTCCCGCTCATCAGCTGAAGCAGAATACAGGGCGATGACTATGGTTACCTGCGAGATACAGTGGCTTTTGTATCTTATGAATGATTTGGGACTGAGGGATCAGACGCCAGTAGAGCTTTTCTGTGATAGTAAAAGTGCAATTTATATTGCTGAAAATCCCGTTTTCCATGAAAGAACAAAGCATATCGAGATAGATTGCCATGTGGTTAGAGATAAGGTACAGGAAGGTGTAATAAAGTTGATGCCAGTACGTACGGAGATGCAGCTGGCGGATATATTCACTAAAGCCTTGGACTCTAAGAGGATGACACGGTTAACAAAATTGCTTGGGATACACAATCTCTATGGCAAGCTATGCTTGAGGGGGATGTCAAAGATGAGATTGATGATTAATGATCCGTGATGCGTTTGGTGCAGGTGTTGTGAATTTGCAATTGCAATCTCTAATTGAGCAGCTTAGTGATGAGTTGGATTGGTTGTGAAGAGAAGAAGATGCGTGTGTGATGTGCTAAGTCACGAAGTGCACAGGAGTGGAGAAGGTGCAGAGTGCGTAAGGAGGAAGAAGACGGAGGTTGATGGCGGGAGAGTTTTAAACGTAGCGAAATGACTCTTTTGTCCTCACTTAAGTTTTGTGTTAGTGTTGTACTGAAGGGCACTTTAGTCTTTTTGTTCTTTGTCTTGTACAGATCAACTATATAGCTGAATGCTTTGTACAGAAACGGTTATTCCATGAATCAAGAACTTTTCTGAGTTTTTTCCACAGTTTTTGCTCTGCCATCTCGTTCTATCTCTTCAGCACATTCGTTCTTCATGCTTTAGTTTTGCGCATGAGTGTTTAGTTTTAGATTCCACCGCTGTTTTCTTGGTGATCACGGTAAATTTCACAGTTATCAAACTCAACGATCTTTCCATCCTTTGCTTCTTCGTTGTTCTTGGTTTTGCTCCCATTCGGTTTCTCCATTTTTCTGTTGTTGCAATTGCTCGTTTAGTTTTTTGACACTAATGTCCAATTTAATTAGTTTGTACGAATTTTAAGATTGTGAGGGACTTTTGATAAAATTGCTGTACATTACTTGCATCAAATTATTTGTGGCAAATCCATTGAGAACTTATGGTAAACTAGGAATCCGTCAGACAAATATTTTATCATGGTGTAACACTGTACGTTCATACGGGATGCTTTTTTTTTTTTTTTGTCAGAATCCTACCGGAATCTGGACTTACTTTAGCGCAGATTTTTTCCGGTGGATAGGAGCAAAATTATAGTGCTGACTTGCATTCATCACCCGGAGGCTAATATGGTTGCTCACTCTCTAGCCGCAACTTTTCATCACTCCTGGGCTTCCGAAGGTTATATAAATTAGTTATTGTGAAGCGAAAGTTTTGGATTATTGTTAACCTTTCCTTATATCTATTGAATAGATTATCTTTCTTTATATTCAATGTCAGATATCTAATATGACCTTTACAAAAGAAAACCTTTCAGTGAAAGTCTACCGTGTATAACCGAATCTAATTCACTAACAAAACAGTATTAGATTTAAGACGTTTTTCTGACATCCTTAGCCTGTTTTCTAAAAGCAAGTATAATGTCTGTTTTCTTTTCCTTTTTTGGTTTTTACTCCTTTTTTATCTTCTATGTATGTGAATCATTTAGTCAACAGAATAAATGAAACATTGGTACAAGTGTCTACAAAATGAAGAATGCTCAGCCACTCAAAAGTTCACTCTCATGTTCCAAAAGCATTGTTTATTTGAAAACTGCAAAACAAGAAACATCTTGTTTTCAATGACTCCACCCCCTGCCCGTTCTTCCGTGCTGCCACTAACCCACCCTTGACAACAAGGAAAAGGGAAAGCAAAAAGAAAATAAACACGAAAGAAAAAGATCGACCTCAACGCACAAGCGCTTTTGGACTCAGGCCAGCAATGTAATACCTTGAAATATTGTAACAGATTTATTTTCGAGCCAAGTCAGATTACTTGTCGGCAAAGTAATAATTCTCGTACCTTATTGAACAATCAGTCAAGAATACCCTACCACCAACTTTTCCAGTGCACTGCTGAACGACAGTTGAATAGGCAGACTGCATGCAAGTAACGCAGTCTTGAGCAGAAAGGTATGAACTACACGAACCGTGGCCGTATACTAAACTTCCATCAGTGCTTGGATAATGAACGCGGCGATCCATACCGGGACTGCTGGCCGTTGTTGTCAGCAAATCCCTGAGAATGTAGTCTACTGTAACAGCGTAGGGATGGCCGGGTATGTAAGTCCCTACGTTGCAATCTTGGCGTTGCAAAGTCATGTCTGGTGCACCTTGAATGGTGCAACAATGAACAAACATGAATGAAGCTTGTTGGAAAATTTGGCTCGATATGGTACCAAACATGAACAAGAGATATTCAAATGAAATATCTTTATGACATGAATTTGACGTTCAGTAATATGACTAAGAACATCATACAACGGGGGTCTGGTATTTGAAGAATATGAATGAATTTAGTGACAATAAACATATGCAACCAGCAACTATGTGATAGTCGACGATGCTGGAATAAAGAAATCAACAATATTATGACGCTTGACAGAAGGACAAATAGAAGAATAAAGCCAAGCCGAGACGAGACTCGAGATGTCTCTGAACTTAAAGCAATTTTGCCTTCACCATTGAGCAAGGTGAACTTCAGACAAATGCTTCCCAGCATATAACGGCTTACTTTCTTTTGGTTGCTCTCCAAGAGAAAGTTTGAACTTGCCCTTAGAAGTGATTGTTGTTAGAGGAAAGAAGAGAAGAAGGGGAGAGGATAAATTTCCTGCAGAAATTCTCTAAGGTTTCATCACCTTCAAGTGGTTTTTTCTCATCTCTATCTTTAACATGTCAAAGCCTTCTTTATATAGGCTTCAAGTGGTTAATCAACACCTTAAAGACACATTTCTGCAGAGAATTTAACCTCCAAGTTGGTTGGTAATCGTTGGTTATCATTCTAATTGAAAGGAGACGTCATTTGGAGGAGAAGATGCATCTTTTGTGAACAGTCGGGTCACATTAGGCGCCTAATGTCACTTCGAACGACTGTACAAAATGACATCGAACGACTGTACAAAATGACATAGGAGCTTCATGTGACATCGAACGACCCATTAGGCGCCTAATGTCACTTCGAACGACTGTACAAAATGACATTAGGCGCTTCATGTGACATTGAACGACTGTACAAAATCACATTAGGCACTTCATGTGACATTGAACGCCTACAAGGCGTTCGAAGTGTTCTGGAAGTGTCCCCGAACACTTCGAACGCCACATGAGGCGCTTCAAGTGTTCTGGAAGTGTTCCAGAACACTTCGAACGCCTACATTAGGCGCTTAAAGTGTTTGGAACACCCCCATTTCCTTCCATTGTTCATAAAACACTCCAAACTTCATCCAATCTCCTATCAAAAGGTTACATAACATTATACAAGGTTGGATCACAAGATTTAAAGTACTTTTAAGTACTTTTTCCAACAATCCCCCACATGATCCAATCTTGTATAGTCACATATCCAAACGATAACAAACTAACTTCTCTAACAACAATGCGAAGATAATGACACATAACGGATACGATGACTTGTGGTCTTGAATCGCCGGTAGTACAAGTGGAGTTATATAAACGAGAATAGGATGAACTTCGTCTTGAATCATATTCTACTATTGTTTATATGAACAGCCACGAGACATGTCATTATCTCCTCACTTCACCAAGTTCGCGGTGTGGTGCGAAATCGGCCATGCACCTATGCCAGGGTTCATAAGCACTCTAGAGAGTTTTCCAGGCTCTCACAGGAAGCGGCACCACCTCCATACTTATATAGGTGAAATTCATCAAGTGTGTACTGCTCACACTACCATTCAACATGGCTATGAATTTTCATTAAGAGATTCTCGAAATCTCACCCTCAATTCTTGCAGCAAGTACTATCTTCAACAACACCATAGGGAGAGACAACGTTGATAGTACTGAATAGAACTCTTTTGTGACTTGTTTTTACCACATTGAACTCCGTTCGTAGGATCTCTACTAATAGCGAGTTGGGTTCCCGCCACATAGAGCTCACAACAAGTGGAAAGTCTCATCCCCCTCGATGTTACTGTGGGTCTCTCTCATAGACCTTGCATTGGCTATGTTTTACCCAAGGAAGCTCATGATAGTGCACAATCTCATGAGAAATCCTTTCAGTGATTTTCTTTAACAAATCACTCAACATAATAAGATGATTTTTCAACAAGCAAATCACCAAACTTAAGATGATTTTCAACAAGTAAATCATTAAACTTAAGATAATTTTTCGGTCAAATAAATCATCAAACTTAGATGATTCACCACCAAGTAAATTATCAAACTTAGGATGATTTTGTCAAGCAGATCATCAAACTTAGGATGATTTTTATCAAGCAAATCATCAAACTTGGGATGATTTTTATCAAGCAAATCATCAAACTTGGGATGATTTTTATCAAGCAAATCATCAAACTTGTTTTTACAAACTGTCTCTTACAAGCATGTTCAATAGTATCATGAACAACTTTATCCAAGAGTCATTTTTATCAACAACAAATAGCCAAGCTCGATGAACTCATCAAAACATCATACCAGTTAACTACATTCACATGCTTGCAACTATGCTTCAATCATCACAATTCATTATCATCATCAACTTGCAATATAAGCATCAAGCAAGTTTAACAAGTTTACAAACACGTGACCTTTTTGATTACCAAGCCTCATAAATATTATCATGGTGCGTCATAAACAGCAAGCAAGCCTATCATCCTTATAGACTTGGAGCATTAATCATCAAACAACTAGAACATCACAACGACCATTACTTTGGCGTTTAAACAACACAAAAGTTATTTACATGCTCAACATTCACATGTTATAATAACTTTGTTCTTAAATGAAAGCACTAAAGGGCTAAACCCCCACATTTCAAAACCCCCACAATTCACCTCAATCTATGTTAATCACATACCACACTTTTATCCATCGTCAACAATTACTACAACATTCATCTTTAACTGATCACAAATTATCAGACAACTAGCTATGATGTAGATTAATTCAAAAGGCTTCCAACAATGACCATAGACTAGACGCTCTATGTCACTTTGGAGTAAACTCCAACAATCTTCTTATGAACCAAGATTCATAAGAGACTAGCACTTTTGATCTTTCAATTATACCATAGTTTAAGCAGTGTGGTTTTTCAAAAACTAACCACTAAAACTAGAAATCCAACATTCATGATTTCTAGGTTTTTGTTTTCACATAGCACACTAGCTAGTTTTACCACAGAGAGCAGATGGCTAAGACTAGAAAATTTTATTTTCGTAAGTCTATCTTCATCACAAACAACTAGTCTCAGTCAACCCATTTTCAACAAGAAACTTTATTCATAAAGAATGAAAGCAATCTATCTAATCTTTCCTTCTTAGATTTCTTATTATTTACTATAGAATGCTTTTATTATACAGCAGCAGCATGCTTTGCATTTCAAATTCTAGGCATATTTCTCGTTTTATGAAACTCTAAGTTGAAATGCAAAATAAATTACACACGTTAATACAAATATTTAACATCATATTTAAATGGGATTAAATACATGCGCCTATTTCTTCACAATCATACAAAACATATTTCTTATGTCTTAGTATTTTCCTTCATTTTCTCAACAGATTAGCAAGACTCATGTTCTTGTCTCTCACCATGCATAATACATGAAACGGTTTCACATAAACTAGATGCAAATATATTAAGACTCATAAATCATATATACAGCACAAAACAAACATTAAAACTCTGGTTTGATGGTAACTCAAAAATCATTCTTACATGTGTAAGAATATCACACATATCGCCAACTCCAGTTTTTATAGACAAAGTTAACTTTAAGCGCACTTTCTACTATCCAAAGTATTGGATTTATAGTGCATCATTAAAGAAACTAAGCTACCTCTCTACTGGTTGCAATAAACTTGATAGACATAATCTATCATTCTTCCCGAGGAACTATCAACAATATTACCTCATAGAAGATCGTTGTGATCTCCTTATCATCCATCATGTTGATACTCCAAGAAACTTCTCCTCTTAATCTGCCACCAACAATCATGTTGGTAATTCTCTTGTTTCTTTGTATCCTTGAACTTTCGTTGATTGACACCAAATAAACTCTATTCTTGTAATTCTTGTTTCCATGTGTATGCCGCTATCTCCACCTTGTTACCCTTCATTTTCCATCATAGTGTAGGAGTTGCCTATCCATGTCCTTCTATGGAATTTCTTCAGTTGACGTCGAGCACGAAGCCAAGTGAACGCCATATACCCCCACACTTTGAGAAATCCAAGAACTATTTGGGAACCATATCAACTGAAAATTGCTTTAAGACTGTTGGAAAATTTGGCTCGATATGGTACCAAACATGAACAAGAGATATTCAAATGAAATATCTTTATGACATGAATTTGACGTTCAGTAATATGACTAAGAACATCATACAACGGGGGTCTGGTATTTGAAGAATATGAATGAATTTAGTGACAATAAACATATGCAACCAGCAACTATGTGATAGTCGACGATGCTGGAATAAAGAAATCAACAATATTATGACGCTTGACAGAAGGACAAATAGAAGAATAAAGCCGAGACGAGACTCGAGATGTCTCTGAACTTAAAGCAATTTTGCCTTCACCATTGAGCAAGGTGAACTTCAGACAAATGCTTCCCAGCATATAACGGCTTACTTTCTTTTGGTTGCTCTCCAAGAGAAAGTTTGAACTTGCCCTTAGAAGTGATTGTTGTTAGAGGAAAGAAGAGAAGAAGGGGAGAGGATAAATTTCCTGCAGAAATTCTCTAAGGTTTCATCACCTTCAAGTGGTTTTTTCTCATCTCTATCTTTAACATGTCAAAGCCTTCTTTATATAGGCTTCAAGTGGTTAATCAACACCTTAAAGACACATTTCTGCAGAGAATTTAACCTCCAAGTTGGTTGGTAATCGTTGGTTATCATTCTAATTGAAAGGAGACGTCATTTGGAGGAGAAGATGCATCTTTTGTGAACAGTCGGGTCACATTAGGCGCCTAATGTCACTTCGAACGACTGTACAAAATGACATCGAACGACTGTACAAAATGACATAGGAGCTTCATGTGACATCGAACGACCCATTAGGCGCCTAATGTCACTTCGAACGACTGTACAAAATGACATTAGGCGCTTCATGTGACATTGAACGACTGTACAAAATCACATTAGGCACTTCATGTGACATTGAACGCCTACAAGGCGTTCGAAGTGTTCTGGAAGTGTCCCCGAACACTTCGAACGCCACATGAGGCGCTTCAAGTGTTCTGGAAATGTTCCAGAACACTTCGAACGCCTACATTAGGCGCTTAAAGTGTTTGGAACACCCCCATTTCCTTCCATTGTTCATAAAACACTCCAAACTTCATCCAATCTCCTATCAAAAGGTTACATAACATTATACAAGGTTGGATCACAAGATTTAAAGTACTTTTAAGTACTTTTCCAACAAAGCTAGCAGGAGAGCAGTGATTTTGAATGTCATAGGTATTGTCTTCATTATTTTATGAAAAAAAATTGCCACAAGTTCCTGAAGAAAATAACAAGTGATATTTCTAATTACTCAATCTCGTTCATGATTCATTCTTTGTTGATCGGACCCTTAAATAGATTGGCAATACATCGGTATGTTAGCCTTCACGGAAAGATTCCCATTGGCTTATCCATCGTAGTTGGTTTGTCTTGTACATGGACGCTTTTAATCAATAATGGGACCATATCTCGATTTGTGCGTGTCATCCTTGTGCAGGGACCAGCTAATCTTCTCTGTATCGTTTCGATTTTGTCGGATGTCCCAAAAGGGACTTTAATCAATAATTGTGAGAAAGCACAAACACCAGTATTATATAAAATGACTTTAATACCCTCATTTTTACGTTTGTATAATAGATAGTAAGGGTAGAATTGTCTTTTTACTATTTCATCTTCCCTCTCAATTTGAATGTAAAAATTGGATCCGAGTTCTTCCTGAATACCCGATGAGTTGAATAACAAAATTCTCCCAATTCTCTCCATCAAATTCTCTCAATTTTATTTCAGTGAATTCCTTGTTCTTGGTATTTTTGATTTCAGTAGTCAATTTTGACAATATATGGACAAGAAATTGATAAGTTATTGATTCTTGATTTCATGCTGTACAATTATTCCAATACAAAGATGCTGCAAAATATAAGGATCATAGATTAGGGAGACTTTAAAGGAGGATGCATTGTGACACATTTCAACTGTAAAAAGAATATTAAAAGATTTAGCCAAAAAAAATATTAAAAGAATGCCATGTACATCAGTAGTAGTTGTAGCCAACTTGCCGCGTTCTTCCATATATTTTAATCAGTAGTAGTAGTAGTTTTGCATATATTTTAATCATTGATATCATTCTTGTGACACCTGAATTACTTTGCACCATATTTTGATACACTATAACGTTTGTTTGTGTGTTTGTTTTTAATCTTTCCTTGTGGAGTTCGCCAGCACAAGAGAACCATCAGAAGTAATATTTTATCTTCCTAATAAGCCAAATTGTGATAAAATAGTCCGTCAAATCCAAGTGATCTTCAATTTTTCTAAGATAAAGTTTACAGCTGTTCCAAAGATAATGAATAGTCAAAATACAACGCTGACAACTTAGATACAAGGATATCCACAGAAATAACCTTGTCAATATCGAACCACAAAAATAACCTTGTCAATATCGAAACTGAGGAGAATACTGCCAAATAAGAGATGTTGTGTTTGTATTTTTATTTATTCACGTCGCAGGACATAGCCCAACTGGTTCCGGGCAGGGGTTCTCAAAAGGGAGGTCAGGGGTTCAATCCTTGCCAAACCTTCCCAGCAAGTGCATAGTATGGGAGCTTCTTGGCCTGTAGGCTTGCCTGCAGTGCTGGGGGCTCCTTATGCAGATTACTGTGTAAATGATCAAGCTCCTGCTAACGGGTCGTTGGGTACCTGATTTACCTCCCTACACTATCTTTGGGATTGAGTGTGGCAGAAACCCTTACTGATTGCGGTTCAATCTATTTATTCACACAAAATTTGGAAATCATTAAAATGGGAACTGATGGGCCTACCCATCCAGTCAACGGCAACAGGCACTTCTGAGACCTATGAGTTTTGTTATTCCAAAAGTCACTTGGCTCGAAAGTTAGGTGTGCTATATTATAGGAATCCTAAGACAGGATATGTACTTGACGGCTTATACACTTTACACGTGGCAAGGATTCATTGAGTCTTAAGTTACTGATATACATGCGTCCCTATGCCCCTAACTTGTCCCCCCCTACGTGGAAAGGAGTCCTTACAAGGGCATCGGACCTGAGTCCATTTTCATACTTGTTCACCAAGAAAAGCCCATAAACCAGAGGGCATAACCGTCGTTACAAGTATGCAAACCTAAGCTATAAATTGGGACTCTTCTGTTAGGAAATCAACAAGATCACTGTTATCAAAAACGCACAACGAAAAAATTCGATTTTTGATTTCGTACCAAGGATCTATATTGTTCGTTTAATTCGATGAAAGAAATCCAAAAAAATTAACCTCTTTGGATCCGAAATTTGCAAAAGAAGGAGGTGTGGTGATACGATCACCCTCAGTCGGTATCGACACGAATGCTTCCGCTGGAATACTGGCTCTCTAGAACGGCGCGGCTGAAAAAACTCAGTTTTCTCCAAAACCGAGTTAGGGTTTCTGTTTTTCTTGTAATATCTAATGAGAAAGAGCTACAAACACATATATATAGACCTTAAACCTGATTCAAAATTGGATTGGTTAAGGCCAATCGAAACCCATGTCAGATATAGATTCTATCAGAATTGGATAAGACCATTTAAAATTCATATCAGATATGGATTCTCTTAATATTATCTAATAATATATATATATATATATATAAACAAAATATAATAATAATATTAATATTAATATTAATAATAATTAATATCTAATATTAACATTATTAATATTACTAATACTAATATCAACCCATATGCATTCTTGTGTGTGACTCGATGGCCCATATTAATTGGCATTCGGTTAAATCTCTGTTAAACCGACAAGTCGTAATTGGCCTCTAGCAAGGCATTACGACTACTCAATTAATACGAGTACGGTCCCACTAGCCTAATAATAGTACATGCATTAATCCCTTTATCACACGATATCTAGTTTGAACATAAATCATGGTCAGCGTCATACTTATATTGTTCAAATGTATGATTACTCGATCTCCAAGTAGAGTGATAAAAGAAATGATATTGATCACACTATCAATTCATTTGAGGATGGTAATGTATTTCACTGTCTCACTAACCGAGAGGCCCAATAGATTGTTGAGAAATCAAGGTTTAAATGATTTAAAAAATGCATGATTTATCTGATTTCATAATGCATGATGTAAATGTTATGTGATTTCAAAATGCATATGATATGTGTATGTCGTATATTCTTATATATATATATTACTGTTGCACTAACAAGCCATGAAGCACTAAGGCTTAAATCATATGGCAAACATTCTTGTGTTTTCAACATTTTCAGGTGACATACTAGATGAACTAAATGAGTTCAATATATGGTGTGCTTATAAATACACACGACATATATACATTTTTTGGAGTCACACGGCGTATATATACATCTCTTGGATATACACGACATATATACTCACGGCATATATATATATCTATATATATATATCATGGATATACACACGACATATATTCTATGTCAAGACGACAAGCTTATCTTTCTATCTCGACATTTCGTCAATATGCCATCAACATATGTCAACGACAAGAGAATCATATACACATCATATACATATCCAAAATATTCTCAAGTCATATATTTCATGTCATCAAACTTCCAAAATTATATCAACATGACAAAAGTGCATAAACCGAAATCTGTCATATCATATGACTACCGAGCCATCTCTGACACATTATATACTTATAATACAAAGATGGCCAGCCAATATACATTCCCAGAACTCAAAAATTTTGTGCACTACATGGAGAAATCAATACAAAAGTCACAATACAATTACATATATCAATTCTCCATCATCTTCCTTATTTCTCGAAAAATCAAATCCAAAATTGATACACCCCATGTCCAAAATCTCTTACACACTTTGGAGCTGAGATTATACATGTTTTATGTATATTACATGTTACATTACACATGTTACATCTCAAAGGGGTTTGCGACAAAACAGACAAAAACTGAGCAATCGACGGAAGTTGAAATTTGAAGTTCCTACATCATCGTACATGGAACGGTTTTTTTTACATGTTATGACATGTATTTATACATGTCCTCCATAGCAAATTAATGATCTTGAAAGCTTCTAGATGACAAGGTAAAATGGTAATTGAAAGTTACCATGATGCATAAAGATTCTACCTTATTACCATGCAAGATCAAAAGATAAATCTCAGCATATGCAAGCTGAGATGGGGCGGCTGTTTGAGCTGGAATTGGAGACAAGGTGGAGCTCTTTTTGTAGTATAATTGATAAAGAAGAACTCACACAAATATTCTAGCAATTGTGGGAGACTAATTATGCAAAACAAAGGATTGAATACTCAATAATAGTGGCTAAATTTTTAGCATCCTGGCTGAAATTATGCAAGGAATAAATGGCTAAGTGTTATAAAGAATATTCAAAGGAGATGCTAGACTACTCTCAAGAGCATTCAAGACATTTCTTGGAGTTTATTTTGTAGCCCTAATTCGTTGGTTTCAGCTATAAAAGGAGGAGGAGATGATCAACACAAGACAAGAACTTGAAGTGCAAAATTCTGTTAAGTGTTTACAAGACTATACTTCATTCTATATTTTCATCTCTTGTATATAGCCAAAGCCTATCATTCTTACATGCCATACTTAGAATAGGCTTCATACACATCACCCATATACGATTCATTGGTGTACAAGATTGATCCAGGTGTGACCAAACCTTCATTTGGTGAGGCGGTGCTGATTGGTGTTGTTTGTTGTTGTTCCTGGTGTAGAACATTATAAAAGGGTTGGGAATTGAAGGAGTTGGTGTATAACTCTATCCACCCTTGTTCTAAGGTGATTTTGGTGATTAGTGAATACCAAGGAAGGTGTCCTTGAAGATTGGAGTAGGTCACATTGACCTAACTAGTATAAAAATCTCGGTGTTCATACTTTCAGCATTCTTTACTATCAGTTTCTGTTTTTGTATTATTTTCATAGTCACGGTAAAAATAGCAAACGATTTTCAAAAATCATAAAATTTTGCAAAAACATAGCCTTATGTCTTAGTGTTCATTTCAAGCTTGTTTCATTGCATTTGAATAAGTATAAGTCATCCAAACGTTCAGCGTTTTGAGACTAGTGCAAATCTGTTTTTTTAGATTGGCAGAGGTTGAGAACATCAACGTGGTTGACATACTTGCCAAAAGAATTTTTTAAAACTGTTTCAGCGGAGTAAACTAGACATCCTAAGAAACATCTCATAAAAGTTTCAGACCATTTAGAGTTGTCATCTATTAGGAATAAAATTTTCATTCGAAGGAACAGTTTCTGGCAGGATTGACACAGTCAGGTTAGAGACATTGTTTCGGGGTCTTAAACTTTGAGTTTTAATCTGAAATTTTTAGGACACATTCATAACATCTGAGAGTACATTGTCACCAAGTGTTACTATTTTTGGAGGTCTATAACCAAGTCATCTGAGTATTTAAAAATGGGTTCTGAAAACAGATTATGCTTTCAGAAGTGATTAATTGGTAACTAAAATTTTTATAAACCAATTTTTTCCGCACTCACTATTCAACCCCCCTTCTAATGGTGCTATACAGGTCCAACATAGATATCTCTTTCAAAAGAGAAGGACAAATTCTGTCTTGATTGTTCAATATCCTCTATATAATTTCTATCATATTCAATCATGTCCTTTATTATAATCCAGTTACGAATAATGTTTGATCATGTCCAAATATAATAGTTCTTATGTCGGAAACAATGACAATCTCAAGTCTAAGGATTAATGCATAACTATCATGAGATTTATTTATGATGCTAATACATGCAGTAATCTCATGATGGATCTATCAAATACATTGTTCTTTAACAAGTATCTATGAAATTGATTTGTATCATCATACACATAATCATCTCATGATTATCAAATCAATATTCATAAGGGTATAAATTATTTTATCTCTATATAATAATGAACGAGGGACATATGTCATAATTGTGTAACATACTAACAACAATAATGATAATAAAACCTCTTTATTAATAACAAAATGTATAAAATAAAAATCCAAATCAATAGCCTAGGCACATATACTAACATCTCCACACCAGGTAAAGGGTTCTAATTTTTTACTCTCCTCTTCTTCTAGACACCATAATTATTAGCATACTTAGGCATCAGAGAGCCTCCAGCGTGCTACCATCCCATCGAGCCTTATGATCATGTTCTTCCTTGCAGGTAAAGAAAAGAAAAGCTGCTTATGTGGAAAAGCTTGAGGCGCCGAGCAATATGATTCAGTAACATATTTGTCATATGTACACTGGTTTGAAATTCGAAACACGAAAGAACAACTTCGTTATACATTTTAGAGCTCCAGAAATTGTGAAGACACGACCATTAAAGTGACTTTTTTAATAAAAAGGAAGGCAATAACATGCATTTTAATATCGGTATCTATTGTACACAGGGTCTTTTGTAGTTATCTTTTAGTATGTTAGGGTCATATTTGCATGCATTTGCATAGGTTTTTTTTTTGAAAGTTAGCACCAAGAGTTACTTTCTTCGATTTTATGTTTTCGGAACGTATTTGCTCAATCTTGTGTGTTTTCAAGTATTTTGAAGATTGATGGACAAAAGAGATGCTAGGATTATATTGTGGATGATAAAAGAAGAAGAAATTACAAGATTTAGATAAATGGTACAGCGGTCGACCGCACGGAGTGTATTTTGATGCTGGAGGTTCATTGCGTGTTGATAATGCTGGTGGATGATTGGAGAGAGACCGCAGGCACTTTGTGACAACTTTTGGGTTGATTCGTTAGACATGGCGGTCAACCATGGCTTAATGGCAGTCAGCCGCCATAAATTTATGTTTTTTTATTTCTTTTGATACCAGGTGTAGAACATGGATCGGTTGCTTTTATCCACTCTGGCTTGAACAATATAGCCGATTTTTACAGGCATTTTAACACCTTGTCTCCATTTTAGGATACTACTCTCTTCTTCTTATCTTATTCATTGTGGTTCTTCCATTTCTGGCAGCTGCATAAGGATTGAAGATTGCGTTTTGGAATTATTGGTCTTCTTATTATTTATCTACAATAGCTCCTTCCTTTAAGTGTAGGTCTTTTATTTCATGCTTTAATTTCATTATGACAGCTTTAATGATCTAGGTTTTCTTATCTTGTTGAAGTTCTTACCTTAGAATTTAATGAAGTTTTGAACGATATAAAATATGAGTAGCATTTATGATGCATTCAAATAATCCGTTAAGTGTATTTATAATTAATATGGTAAAGAAAAAAGAAAGGTTTTTCTTGATATTCAATTTATTATGTAAATAGGTTGGGTATTCAAGCATTAACCATTCATTAACTTAATGATCACAAGTGTGTAATTGATTTAAGTCAATCTATCCTCTGATGAAGGCTATGGTGGATATTAGAGATTTGATTATTGCCAGCACTGAAAGCATATGTGGCTCCCAAACTCTACTAGATTCTTGGGTGAGCAATGGAAGGCTGGACTCACAGCATGCTTATCATTTCTTCATGTATCTCCCGTTGCCTCAATCACTCCCAAACACAGTTTTATCCTATGGCTAGCTGCCATTAACAGGTTTTGTACTAAAGACAATATGCATTTCTCTACAGATGCTATGCTTATTTTGTACTGCAGACGAGAATGTTAGATACTTATTGTTCAGATGTATCTCCGTTGGTTGAGGATCCCCTCAACCCTTGTGAGTCTCCCCGGAATTCTTGCATGGGCTCAGTGGAAGCTAAAGAAAAAGAATCGCAGGAACAAAGCCATCAAAATTACCATTGATGCTGCTGTTTATTTTGCTTGGCATAAGAGGAACAAGGCATTGCATGAAAGCATTACATTAAATATAGGGGATGTTGTTCATAGATTGCAAACACGTGTATAGAGCCTTAAACGCTGTAAAGTAGTCTAGGGCTAGTATACTTGGAAATTTGGAGCATTTAATATGTTTCCATTGACGTGCTGTTGGATGTATGGGTCGCATCCCCGTTGATGCCGTTCTTGGTTATTACAATTTATATTTTAACCAAAAAAAATTTAAGTCAATATAGCTAGAACAAATGTTTTAACTATATACATCAGAACATTTTCAAATTGATACTTCAAGAAAGGGTTTCGTGAATCACACATGGGCCAACCTATTCTTCAAGAAATCAGCTTCAGTTCACTTGGCGCAAGATCGTTATTCTTTAATGGATCTTACACTTAAAACAACTACATCCACACAAGTTTATGACCAACGGACATCTTTGCCAAGATATGGGGGTACACCTCCTCTAAATCCTCTTAGAGAACCCACAATCCGAAATCTCCTGGTGCATCGCCTAAAAATATGCATCACAACCTTTACTTGCTCAACCATAAGTCACGAACATTCCATCACCATTTTTTGTTCCCATCCAAGCTATAAATTTGCCTAACAATAGGAGGGATGAAGCTTACCAACACTACATTCAATACCAAGCCTACCTCAAACAACAAGCTTTTTTAGACAAACAATTACAATCTCAATAGAGGCCCTCAACGGTAACATGGCAATCCGAATATTCCATCTCAAGGAGCTTGGCAAGGACAATACTGAGGCTTTATGCATCTTCCAAGACAAACACTTCCCAAGATGAGGCAAATGGAATGCCGAAAATCCACACATGGAATGACCAAAAATGGATTTTTGGCCTAATGTATTGTTTATCCTCTAGAGGCTGCAAATATATTGAGTTGAAGACGGGTTTTCTTCAAGACATCGCCACATATAATAGTTCGCGTACCGAAGATGCTACCAATCATATTGGTAATCTATAAATTTTGGTGTAAAATTCAAGACCTCCAGGCCCGATTTGGATTTAGACATTTTGAAAGGTTTTCTTTTTTTTTTTTCTCTGTCAAAATTCTCACAACTATCAACCTAATACAACGATCATCATACAAACACCATTAAAGCAAATGAGAGTAAAGCTTCAGAGATTGAGAGAAGCGGTTAAGAGGAGGAAGAAACTAATCATTAATCGATGGAATGAAAAAATTCAGAAGTTTGTTACAACGGTTACAGTACTTATCTCGGATGAAGGAGATCGCACATGAAATGACAAAACAAGACATTTAATTAACTCAGCTATACTAATCAACTAAAGGCATAAATGTCTTTTCATTCATTTTAAACGCTGGAGTCAAACGAATTAACTTTCTTCCTTTCTTCTCAGTTGATGCAGCGCGCTCTGCCTCTTTCTGCTTCTTGATCTCAATGTCTCACGTGCTTCTTGCCTTCCAATCTCAAGCGTTTCAGCTCCACATGACATAATTGGTTGCTAGACATCAACCACCTGCATTCTGCACTCCTCATTCACCCAGTATTCAAGTGTTTGTAATCGACACGAAACTGGACCAAATGCCAGCTGATCACTTCAGCTGCTTATTATCTCCTTTTTTGACATCCCCCCTCAAGCCAAGCTTGCTGTATATGTTGTATACCACTAAAGTCTTAATAAGATCATTTAACCTTTTTAAATTCAGCGCCTTTGTGAAAACATCTGCAACTTGCAACTCAATTCTAATAGGCATCAACTTAATTACTCCTCTTTGAACCTTTATCTCGAATAATGTGATAGTCTATCTCTATGTACTTCGTTCTTTCATATAAAACTGGATTTTTAGCAATGTGCATAGCACTCTTGCTATCAGAAAACACTTCTACAGGTTCCTGATTACCTATCTGCAAGTCTATGGCTAGATACAGAAGCCAATGCACCTTACCTACCAACGTTGCCAAGGCACGATACTCAGCCTCTGCAGACGACCTTGACACTGTGGTTTGCTTCTTTGCTCTACATGAAATCAATGAGTCCCCTAAGAATACACAGTAACCTATAACACTCCTCCTTGTCTCTGTACATCCAGCCCAATCAGAATCTACAAAAGCTCTCAATTTTAACTCTATGTTAGAAGAGAACATAAGGCCTTGTCCTGCTGTTCCTTTGATATATCTCAATAGCCTGTGTGTTGCTTTTAAATGGTTCTGTGTAAGGAAAACCAAAAATTGGCTAAGCTGCTGCACTAGAAATGTAATATCAGGTCTTGTTATGGTGAGATAAATCAGCTTACCAATCAGGCTCCTATAAGTAGACACATCAGTTAATAATGGAGAGTCATCATGTGACAGCTTGGCATTGGTCTCCATAGGGGTTTTTGTAGGTTTGGAGCCCAAAAAACCAGTATGTTCCTGTAGTTCCAAAGCATATTTCCTTTGATTGATCACCAACCCCCCTGTGACTTGGCTACTTCAATCCCTAAGAAGTACATGAGGTCACCAAGATTTTTGATTTTGAAGACTGAGTGGAGCTCAGATTTTAACTGTTGTATAGCTGGGAGATGTGATGAAGCCAGAATAATGTCATCTACATACACTAAAACCAGGAGCAGATGAGTTGGAGTGACCTTAAAGAAGAGGGTGTAATCATTCTTGGACTGAATAAAACCTTTAGATAATAAGAATGCAGTTAGCTTTGCGTTCCATTCACGGCTGGCTTGCTAAAGCCCATAGAGGGACTTCTTCAGTTTGTAAACCAGGCCAGGATTATCCAAGGCTACATCAGGTGGAGGCAACATGTAGATTTTCTCATGCAAATCTCCATGAAGAAAAGCATTGTTGACATCTGATTGATGAAGATGCCAACCCTTACTGGCTGCAAGAGCCAAAACCATCCTAACCTTTGTCATTTTAGCTACTAGAGAAAAGGTTTCTTGATAGTCAATCCCATATTGTTGTGTGTAATCTTTTGCTGCAAATCTTGACTTGTATCTCTCCACAGTACCATCTGTGTGATACTTGATCTTATAAACCCACTTGCAACCAATAGGTTGCTTCCCAGGTGGAAAAGGCACCAACTTCCAAGTATGATTAGCCTCAAGTATTGATATCTCTACTTGCATGGCCTCCTGCCAAGCTGAAGAACTAGCCGCCTCTATGTAATTAGCTGGTTCTGTATGTATACTAGAAGCTAGAACATATGCTTTATACTTAGGTGCCAATGATTGTAATGAAAAAGATTGATTCATTGTCTGGGGAGCACTAATATGAGAAACAATTTCGTTATGTGTACATACTCGAGACTGATTACAGTAGTATTCTTGCAAGTAACTGGGTGTTTTTCTTTCTTTAATGGGCCTGGCATTAGAGGACAAAGGTAAAGCAATGTCAATGGAAGTGATGGGTATCTGGTTTGAAAGGATGGGTGATTTTGAGGCAGGCAGTGAAGTTTGAGATGAAGATACAAAAGGTGCAGTTATTGAGCCAAGAGATGAAGATGGAAGCATAGGTGATTGAGAAAATGAGTTCTCAGGTAAAAAGAAGGGATTCAAATGAGTGGATGGAGAGAAATTGGGCTCAGAAGCTGAAGAATTAGTTTCTTCAAAAGAATTAGGTTCAGAAGATGTAGAAATAGCAGGAGGAAAAATGGACAACTTAGAGGAATATCCTAGTAGCTAATCAGAAGAAGAGTTTTCATCAAGCTCTACATTCCTCAAAACAATAATATCTTTTGTGGATAGATCTTGCAGGATATAACCTTTTCTAGTATGAGACATCCCAAGCAATAGGCATCTTTTAGATCTGGGTCAAATTTTCAATTTTTTTGTTGAGTGTTGAGTGCAAAGACCAGACACCCAAACACCCTGAGGTTCTGATAAGAGGGAGGTTTCTTCAACAACAGTTTAAAAGGCGTTCTGTTGGCTATGATGGGTGAGGGAGTAAGGTTAATTAGATAAACTGCATGTTGTATGCAGAAACTACAGAATTGTATAGGTAGGCTGGCTTGGAATCTTAAAGCCATGTCCACATTCAGAATGTGTTGGTGTTTTCTCTCAATTAAGCCATTTTGCTGAGGGGTGTGGATGCAGCTGGTTTGGTGTATGATACTCTTAGCAGTATAGAAAGGGCTCATTTTAAACTCAAGACCATTGTCTATTCTTATAGTTTTTGCATTTCTTTCAAAGTGCACAGACACATATATACAGAAACTTTGGAATATATCTCTAGTTTCTGATTTAGCTTTCAACAAGTACACCCAAGTATAGCTACTATATTCATTCACTATAATAAGGAAGAAACATTGATGACATATAATAGGATGCCTAGAAGGACCCCATATGTTTATATGAAGTAAAGAAAAAGGAGAAAAAGAAGTAGAAATTAAAACAAGAAATGGATGCTTCTTTTGTCTAGCAAGGGGACAGATATGACAGGGAACAGAAACAGAAGAAATATTAACAATGGGATTCACCTTGTGGACTTCCTTTATTCTAGAATTTGACATGTGTCTGAGCCTTGAATGCCATAAAGAGGCTTTGGACTCTGAAGCACTGGGTGCAGTGGTAAAGACATAACTGGTGGCAGAAGACTGCAGTTTTTCATTGCGTCTGCCTGGTTGCTTTGGTGAGCCATGGAGCTTGTATAATCCTTGACTCACTTTAGCTAGACAAATCATCTTCATAGACTTCTGTTCATGAATTAAACAATGATCAGAATGAAAAATTACGCTGTATTGGTTTTGTCTGGCAAGTTTTCTAAGTGACAGTAAATTGAAACAAAAAGAAAGGATGTGAAACACATTAGTGAGTTGGAGAGAGTGATTAAGAGTCATAGTTATAACATGAAGTACATCAACAAGAACGTCATTGGGTAGTTTGACTTGTAAAGAACTGATGGAGTGAAAAGAATCAAAGAGGCTAAGAGATAAACAAGCATGGTCATTGGCTCCTGAGTCTAAAATCCACCCATTCAAATTTCTGTTTACTACACTACCTGTTGCCTTACCAGTGGAAGATAGTTGCTGAGCTGACATTACAGGATGCATAGCCTCCTCTCTTTCTTCCAGAATAGGCTTATCTTTGTAACTCTTTTGCTGATGATCCTTCAGAATATTCATCAATTGCAAATATTGATCCTGTGTAAAAACTGCTGGCTCATGGTTTGATGTGGCTTGCTGTGGTATCAGATGTTGGCTGCCTTTACCTTCTCCCATATGACTTCCACCCTCATACTGAGACTCATCATATCCCACATAGTTTATCCGTGCCTTTGGCTTGTAACCTGGAGGATATCCATGTTTCCTATAACACTTATCCACAGTCTGTCCTGAGAAACCACAATGAGTGCATATGGGACGTTTAACACTGCCAAACTTCTACACATATCCACCATCTCCCCCTATAACATCCTTGTGATCTAGGACCAAGCAGACCTTGTCTGGATCCTTGAGGTCTTTGAAAACCAGATTTTAACAGCCATGGCAAATGTTGAGTTGATATCTGGCAAAGGACTCAACAACAGAACCTGTGACTTCACAGATTCAAACTCATCCGACAATCCTTTTAAGAATTTAATCGCAAAATCATCCTCTACATATCTATTTACTTGAGCAGTACTGTTGCAAGTACATCTATTACAAATGCAAGAAGGCACAGATTTCAAAATGCTCAACTCTTCCCAAATTACCTTAAGCTTAGTGTAATAATCAGTGACAGTAGAATTTTCTTGCTTAATCGAATAAAACTCATCTTGCAGATTTGAGGGCCTAAAGGCATCTGCATTACCGTATCTAAGTCTTAGATCCTTACAAATTTCAACAGCACTGTCAATGCATATTATACTTTGGGCGATCGAAGGACTTACTGAGTTGGTGATCCAAGAAGCCACCATATTGTTGACCTTGATCCAAATGGCATGTTTGCGCTCACCCTCAGCAGGTTTATTAATTGTACCATCTATGAAACCTACCTTGTTCTTCATCTCCAAGGCTCTGCAAATAGTTCTACCCAACCGTAGTAATTCTGAGACGTCATAAGAGATTGTACAAGAATAAGTGAGGGACTATCACTTGGATGAATGTATAGAAGATCCTCCGTAGGATCTATGGTACTAAAATTGATGGAGCTCAATGCCATGATGCCTATACAGAAAGCCACAAATGATCAATTAATAATTCTTAATCAATACAAAAGCTCTCATACCATGTCAAAATTCTCACAACTATCAACCTAGTGCAATGATCATCACTCAAACACCATTAAAGCAAATGAGAGTAAAGCTTCAGAGATTGAGAGAAGAGGTTAAGAGGAGGAAGAAAATAATCATTAATCGATGGAATGAAAAAGTTCAGAAATTTGTTACAACAGTTACATCACTTATCTTGGATGAAGGAGATGACACGTGAAATTACAAAACAAGACATTTAATTAACTCGGCTATACTAATCAACTAAAGAAATAAATGTCTTTTCACTCCTTTTAAATGCTGGCGCCAAATGAATTAACTTTCTTCCTTTCTTCTCAGTTGATGCAACGTGCTCCACCCCTTTCTACTTCTTGATCTCAACGTGTCACACGCTTCTTGCCTTCCAATCTCAAGCGTTTCAGCTCCACGTGACATAATTGGCTGTTAAACATCAATCACCTGCACTCTGCCTTCCTCATTCACCCAGTATTCAGGTGTTTGTAACCAACACGAAACTGTTCGATCAAATTCCAGTTGATCATTTCAGGGGATTGCTTGGGACAGGGTATTTGTTGTGCCATAAAATTCAATTCGTTCTTGGAGACAATTACAAGCCATGTTAATGGATCAATTCTTCTTTTCAATAAGAACCATGGAAGTAAGAAGGCAAATAACTACTATTAAGCAATTGCATGATGAACCTCTACCTGAGAATTGAGAAAGATTTTGAAACTTGGATAGGGGTGCCCCGATCTTGGAATTGAACCTCAAATTCACAAAAAGTTTTTCGTGTGAAGGTTTACATTCTTAGCATAGAAATTCTTTGAATGCATTCATAGGTGGCAGAGATATTTTTGATTGGAATGTGCATGAAGCAGCAAGTGACCTTATTCAAAAGGGTGCCGAAAAAAGATCGAAAATATGCTTCTAGAGAGTTGTCCCAAAAAAGTTGGTTGAGGTGGCTAACTCAAGTGTCTATATTGATTCAAATGTGGGTAAGCTCCATTATTGGATGCAATAAATTTATTTTAATCAAGAAATTGTAGAGGATTTGGAATGAAAACAGTTTATTTTTGATATGACCTAACCACTTGCTTTCCAACACTCCTCCTCAAGTTGAGCATCTGATTCTCCAATGCTCAACTTGCCGAGCGTGTCTTCAAAAGCTTTAGTGAGTATATCGGCTAATTGTTCTTCTGAGTGCACAAACGGCATCTCAACGATGCCATTCTCCAGTTTTTCCTTGATGAAATGTCTGTCTATCTCGACATGCTTAGTTCGATCATGCTGGAGTGGATTCTTCGAGATGCTAATCGCCACCTTGTTATCAAACTTTAGTTGTGCTGGGAATTTTTGCAAAAAGCCTAGTTCCTCCAGTACCTTTTGTAGAGAAAAAGGGGTTTGAGTGATTACAAAATGCATAATTTAAATAACGTGTATTAAAGAAATGCATGACACGTTTTATGGCTTGATACGTTTTTGCATGAAACCTGCCTTATATAGTTCATATATAATGTTGCCGTACTAACAAGCCATGAAGCTTTAAATCTTACATCAAATGGCAAACGTTTGTTTTGTTTGAACTATTTTCAGGTGCCACCATTAATGAACTAAACTAGTTCACTAAGTGAAGTACTTAGTTAAATGAACTAAGTAGTTCATTAAATGGTGATATATTTGGAGAAGGCACAAAGGCAACAAATTGAAGAATGGAAAGTTTCTCCTACACCTTATCACACGCTTTTTATATATATTTTTATATATATTAAGATTTTTTTAAAAGGCACTATACACATATATTCCAACGTACTACCGACATGTTATATATTTTACGAACGTACGTTAACATCACACCACTATATTTGCCTCATATTTTATGAGTATATTCAGGTCGTATATCATATGATATAAGTCGTGGTGATGACAAAATTATTACGAAATGTAAACCAAAAATTGTCGTATCTGGTGAATACCGAAACTTCGCCAACGTGTCACGTACTTGCCATATATAGATGGCCAGCCCCCACACTTCAAAAATGAACAGAAATTTCGTGGTCTATATGTTATATTCATCCATGAAATCATTCCATGTTGGCACACACAAATCACCCCCAATTAAGACCAAATTGTGGAGATTTCAAATTCAACTTTTTAAGCACATGGGGCGCCACTTTACTCAGCCTTTAGAGCTGAATATTCAAGTTATTCTAGTATATTATATGTAACATAATATATATAACATGTGCAAAAAGTTTGAATTCAATCCGAGAAAAATCGCGTAATCGACAAAAGTCAAAAATTCGGTTTTCTACGAACACGACACATGGAACGTTTTTGGATGACATATAACATGTATCTAGACACTTTTACATACTCTATACATTCTAAAGTGTTCTACAAAAATTAATTTAGGGCTGATTGAAATATACCATATGTGTATAATTATTGTGCACTATTTTACAAAGTTTGCAAAAATAAAATTCAGCACATGTACAGGCTACATCACACGCCACTTCAGCCTTGTTGGAGCATATGTGGAGATTTGTTGGCATCTTGATTGGCCAATAATGAAGTATACAAGGTTGGTGACATAAAGAAAGGAGCTATACAAGGTAATATTTCAGACTATGTCACATATGTGACACATGCTGAAAATTCAGCTTGTGTGTGCTATGATGGCCGAATTTCTTAGGCTTAATTGTGCCATATTTACTTCTTTACATTGAATGGATTGATTGGAAGATAAAAAGGCAATGTTTTAAAGATGTTATGGAAATATTGTGATGATATTTTGAAATATCACACATGCTGAAAATTTCAGCATGTGTGGAACGTACTTGGCCGAAAATTGGTCTTGGAATTCAACATAATTGATTCTTCATTTTCAAGGAATTAATCTAATACCAACATGACAATATTTTGAATATGGTGTGAACATCACACATGCTGAAATTTCAGCATGTGAAAGAATGCATATGGCCAATTTTATGGATGATAATGGAGATGATTTGTCTGGCAAATTTTATGGAATTTATTATGTGACTTATGGCAAAATTTTTATGACTAATTGGCACATTTTTGTAAGTGTTATTTTCAGATTTATACAGTCATCAAATGATGACAACTCTCATCCAATCAATGAGTGCCAAGCAAGCAATGCCTTAATGATCATCGAATGAAGAGTTGCCAAGTAAGCAAGTGAATGTCACAATGATGCAAGATATTCTTCCAAGGACTTAAAAGATAATTTTCAAGGGGAAGAACAAGACATAGGTGGGTGGCCACATTGTTGATAAAAAGGAAAGAAGGAGAGCAAACAAAACACAAGACAAGTCTTACAATTCCAAGAGCTAGAAACATTCTCACCATCTCCTTCTTCTACACTTCTTTCTTCTTCTCTCTTAAAGCCTATTGTATTCATATTCATACATCTTGAATAGGCTTCATAGATACCACCATACACGCTATATTTTTGTAAAAGAATTATCAATGTGTGATCAATCTTGCATCCGCTCGATGATGGTATTCGTGATCATTGTAATCACTTACAAGGTTTGTAAAGGGTTGGAGTTGGTGTATAACTTCATCAACTCTGTGTGTAAGGTGTTGTTTGTTGTTTTGTGATTAGTGATAACAGAGGAAAGTGTCCTCGAAGACTGGAGTAGGTTGATTTAACCAAACCAGTATAAAATTCCTTGCGTTCTTTACTTTCCAGCATTTACTTTCGGTTTCCAGCACAGTGCATCATTTTCATCACGTTCTTAAAAATAGAAAACGAACTTCAAAAATCACCACACTTTCCAGAAACATGGCCACACGTTATAAGGTTCATTTGGTGCAAGTTTCAACACTTTTGGACAAGTATAAGTCATCCAAATGTCAAACGTTCAGAGACTAGTGCAGTCTGATTTTCAGGCTTGCAAAGGTTGAGACTTTGAACGTATTTGACTAACTTCCCAAAGGAATATTTCAAAACTGTTTCCACCCAATTAAATACACATAATAAGAGGTGTGTCATTAAATTTTCAGAGAATTTGAAGTCACGTTTTAATCGGAATTAATTTTTCAAATCAGACTACCGTTTCTGGCAGATTTGCGCAATCTGACCACCAACAATTTTTAAAGGGGTTAAAGGTTGAATTTTAATCTGAAATTTTTAGGAGATACTCAGAATATCTGAGACTAAGATCTCTCCAAATTGCATAATTTTTGAAGACCTGTAACCTAGTTTTCAAAACGTTTCAAAACAGGTCCTGAAAACAGAAACTGTTTTCAGAAGTTGGGTTTTTGATTTAAAACAATTTTAAAAACCAAATTTTCCGTACCCACTATTCAACCCTCCCTTCTAGTGGTACCTTACAGGTCCTACAAGTAGTATCAGAGCGTAGCAACACTCACAACAAAAAGATCCAACGATCTAAGTGAGATGGCAACCACAAACTTCAAAACCAAGCAAGAAGGTATGTCTAGTCAAAGACCTCCTCTTTTTGACGGTGAGTCTTTTATTCAATGGAAGTTAAGAATGAAACTTTTCTTTATGGCTATTGATATTGATCTATGGTCCGTTATAGAAGATGGTCCATTTGTTCCGTCAAAATTATCCACTATAGATGGAGTCACACTAGAGGTTGTTAAGCCTAAACAAAAGTATACTAGTGGTGATAAAAAGAGACTAAGCATGAACGCTAGAGCCATGCAATTACTTCTAAATGGGCTAAGTAAAAGTGAATATAGCTATGTGTCTAATTGCTTTAGTGCTCAAAAAATATGGAGAATTCTTGAGATGAAACACGAAGGGACTAGTCAAGTAAAAGAGTCCAAAGTTGACATGCTTATGTCCACACTTGAGTCATTTAAATTATTGCCAAATGAGTCTATCGTTGATATAGATCTACGCTTGACTAACATTTACAGTTCTCTTGAGTCTCTTGGAAAAGCCTTCTCTATGCAGGAAAAGGTCCAAAAGGTATTACGAAGCCTTCCATCCAAATGGGACCCTAAAGTGACGGCTATAGAGGAGAGCAAAGAAACCAAATCAATTAAAGTGGAGGAACTAATTGGATCACTTAAGGTATATGAAAACAAAACTCACTATAAGGAAATCAGAATCATCATCAAAACAAGGTAAGACTATTGCTTTTAAATCAAATGAATACGTCTCTACTACTTCCGATCACGTAGATGATTGTGATTCTGAATCAGACAACGATGACTTAATTTTATTGGCTAAAGGCTTGAGAAAATTCATGAGAAAGTCATTTAAAAACAAACCTAAGGCTACTTCCACTAAAAGAAATAAGAATAAAACAAATGACAAGGATGTTAAATGCTACGAATGCAGTAAACTTGGACATTTATCATATGACTGCCCTAACAAGTACAAGCAAACAAACAAACACCTTGACAAGGATCGGACCAAAAATGGACTCGTCTCAGAACCTAAGCAAAGGAGAAGAGCTCTCAAGGCCTCCACTTGGAGTGACACATATGCTTCTGAGACTGATACAGAAGAGGAGACTGCACAAGTATGCTTTGTATCCAAAGCATCAAACGAGGTATCTTCTGACTCTGAGCCTTGATATGATGATCTTTTCAGTCAGTATTTAGAATGGCATAAATTTACTAAGACTCTTGCAAAAGAAAAGAAGCGATTAATTGAGGACAAGAAGTTGTTAGAATCATCTAACACGAATCATGTTGCTCAATTAAAAAATTCAAAAGAAGAGTCCTCATGCATCATATATGCATTAAATCGGAGATCGCATCATTGACAAATCATAACAATGAAATGAAATCCGAGATTTCAAATTTGAAATCAAGGAATACGGATTTAGAAAAAATGCTGAAACAGTTTGATACGAGATCTAACATGCTAGATCGCATTATCTTATCACAAAAACATGATAATGATAAAACTGGATTAGGATACATTGAGACAAATGAAGCATCATCTAAAACAACCAAATTTGTTTTGTCTAAGAAAGTGGACACATCAAAAGCATACATAGCGCCTAAAGTAACGCAAAGACCCCCTCTCCCCTCATCTTGTCACATCTCTTCTTCATATCATAAGAAATATAATTATGTGCCGTATAAATATGAGAAGAAACAAGTGATGCATACACGCCATCTATTTCATCCATCTAGATCACGCACTATGCACACCAACACGAGAACATATCAAAAACGCACACCGTATGATGCGCATAAAGGGATTCTCGGCCAAAGGCCTAAAGTCCACTCACCACATGTCTACTACATTGCTCCTTCATCTACATTCTTACCATTTGCTAGACCGAGAAGGATCACCCAAGTATGGGTACTGAAAGGTACTTTTACTAAGAGGTGAATAAATAACTCGTAAGGACCCAAAATTAAAAGGGTACCTAAACCATTATTGTACATTGCAGGGAACCCACACATCAAAAGACACATCTATCAAATGGTTCCTTGACAATGGTTGCTCGAGGCACATGACGGGTGACCGGAGCTTGTTCACAAAGTTGAAGAAAGTCACAAAAGGCGGATCTGTGACCTTTGAAGATAACAATGAAGGAAGAATCATCGGAAAAGGTACAATCAGAAGCCCAATCACCCTTCAAATATCCAACGTCTTTTGGTAAGCAACTTATCCTATAATCTTCTTAGCATCTCACAATTTATTGACAACGGTTTTGATGTGTGTTTTAGTCATCCGTATTGTAATATAATAAATAAAAATGGAGAAGTATTGTTAAAAGGAAAAAGGGAAGGAATCATTTTTACGCTTTCTATGGATGACATGTTAGACGCTAAGGTTAAGTGTTTTATATCAAATGAACCTAATGTTAACTTGTGGCATAAACGTTTAGGACACATCGGTATTTCTACACTTGAAAAACTCCAATGAAAGAACCTAATACGAGGATTGCCTAAGCTTGATTTAGACAACTTTTAGTTGTGTGAATCTTGCATTAAAGGCAAACAAACACGCGAGTTGCTTAAACCTAAAAATGAAATAAGCACCTCTAGAATTTTGGAATTATTACACATTGATTTGTTTGGTCCTAGTCGCACTACGAGTCTCGGTGGACGTCATTATGCATGTGTTATCGTGGATGACTTTTCTCGTGATACTTGGACTTTATTTCTTGCAAATAAAGATGATAGTGCCATTGAGATTGCAAAACTAATAAAACAACTTGAAAACCAATATGGTTTAAATGTGAAAAAGATTAGAAGCGATAGAGGAGGTGAATTTAAGAACAAGGACGTGATTGCATTTTGCGAAGAAAAAGGAATCAAACACGAGTTTTCACCACCTAGAACTCCACAACTAAATGGAGTAATAGAAAGAAAGAATAGGACACTACAAGAGATCGCTGGAACCATGTTACGTGAAAATAAATTGCCTAGATTTTTGTGGGCGGAAGCCGTAAATTGTGCATGCTATATAGTTAATCGGTTGTCTATTAGAAAGAAAATAAATAAAATGCCTTATGAGATATTAAATGATTGCATGCCTAAAATTGATTACTTTCGTGTGTTTGGTTGAAAATGCTTTGTTTTAAATACGAAAGACAACTTAGACAAGTTTGAATCTAAATCAATTGAATGCATCTTTGTTGGATATTCTGTGAATTCAAAAGCATATAGATGTTATGATCCCATAACTAGACAAATTTTAGAATCCATTCATGTGAAGTTTAATGAATTTGGTGAAATTGATAAAGATAAAGAATATGACGATGATTTTGAATTAAAACCCGTGTTGGATGATGATGATGGCACGCATGATGACACACTAGAAATGCATGATCACCTAGAAATGCATGAGAACATAGAAAATAATCAACCAAGATGGCATAGGGATCACCCACACGATCTCATTATAGGCGACATCACTCACGGTGTGCGATCACGTAGAAGAATAAATCCGGAAGAAATAAACCAATTCCATGCCATGATATCCGAAATTGAACCTAAAAATGTGTTTGATGCTTTGAGTGATTCTTCTTGGATTGATGCTATGCATGATGAACTTAATCAATTCATAAGAAATGATGTACGAGATTTAGTGCCACGACCACAAGATAAGACTATAATAGGTACAAAATGGGTGTTTAAAAATAAAATGAATGAAGAAGGAAAAGTTAGAAACAAAGCTAGACTTGTAGCGCAAGTATATAATCAAGAAGAAGGAATAGATTATGATGAAACATTTGCACCCGTAGCACGTTTAGAATCCATACAACTTTTACTTGCTATTGCCTGCATGAAAGGTTTTAAAATTTATCAAATGGACGTGAAAAGTGCATTTTTAAATGGATTTATACGAGAAGAAGTATACGTGAAACAACCACCCGGTTTTGAAGATTTGAAACACCCCGATCACATGTACAAACTAAAGAAGACACTATATGGTTTAAAGCAAGCACCTAGAGCATGGTATGATCGTTTTGCCACTTTTCTCTTAGAAAATGGTTTTAAAAGAGGCACTATAGATAGTACTCTATTTTTAAAACAAGATAAATCAGATTTACTAATCATTCAAATTTATGTTGATGACATCATTTTTGGCTCCACCTCTCATAAACTTGTTGAAGATTTTGAAACTTGCATGAAATCCGAATTTGAAATGTCTATGGTTGGTGAATTGAATTACTTTCTTGGCTTGCAGATTAAACAAACGGGTAAAGGTATACATATAAGCCAATTTAACTATATAAATGACATGATTAAAAAGTTCAATTTTGAGAATTTAAAACCGTCCCCCACCCTTATGAGCATCATCACTAAACTAGATAAAGATGAACATGGAAAGGACTTTGATAATGCTTTATATAGGTCTATGATTGGTTCTTTGCTCTATCTTACTGCTAGTAGACCTGATATCATGTTCAGTGTATGTATGTGTGCACATTTTCAAAGTCAACCTAAAGAGTCTCACTATAATGCCGTGAAAAGAATATTTCGATATATTAAGCACGCACCCACTTTAGGCATTTGGTATGATAAAGATTGTGAGTTTAACTTGCATGCCTATACTGACGCAGATTATGGTGGATGTAAAATAGATAGAAAAAGCACGAGTGACACTTGTCAATTTATAGGAAATTCACTAATTTCATGGTTTTCTAAAAAGCAAGCAAGCGCAGCCTTATCCACCACTGAAGCAGAATACATGGCACTTAGTCTTTGTTGCAAACAATTACTATGGCTAAAAAAACAACTTTCTGACTTTAAGATTACGGTAAATCAAATTCCAATTTATTGTGATAGCATGAGTGCCATAAACTTATCTAAGAACCCCGTTCTGCATTCTAAGACAAAGCATATAGAAGTATGCTATCACTTCATTCGTGATCACATAAATAATGGTAATATTGTTATAGATCACATACGCACCGAGGCACAAGTAGCTGACATCTTTACTAAAGCATTAAATCAAGCCACGTATGAAAATCTTCGTTCTAAATTAGGCATGATTTCTGCTGATTTGATTTGATATTTCTTTCCATCTTTACATGCACTTTTGATTGTCTTTCCAAAATAAAGGGGGAGATAATGCATGGTTTAAGGGGGAGAGCGAGATTGATTGCACAAATCAAGGGAGAGAAAATTTGAAATTTGAAATTCAAAATTTGAATTTGTGCATGATTGGAGGGGGAGCGACAAAATTTAAATCATGAACTTAGGTTATTTTGTAAATCATCAAAAGGGAGAGATTGTAGAGAAAAAGGGGTTTGAGTGATTACAAAATGCATGATTTAAATAACGTGTATTAAAGAAATGCCTGACATGTTTTATGGCTTGACACGTTTTTGCATGAAACATGCCTTATATAGTTCATATATAATGTTGCCGTACTAACGAGCCATGAAGCTTTAAAGCTTACATCAAATGGCGAACATTTGTTGTGTTTGAACTATTTTCAGGTGCCACCATTAATGAACTAAACTAGTTCACTAAGTGAAGTACTTAGTTAAATGAACTAAGTAGTTCATTAAATGGTGATATATTTGGAGAAGACAAAGGCAACAAATTGCAAAATGGTAAAGTTTCTCCTACACCTTATCACACGCCTTTTATATATATATTTTTATATATATTCAGATTTTTTTAAAAGGCACTATACACATATATTCCAGCGTACTACCGACACGTTATATATTTTACGAACGTACGTTAACGTCACACCAATATATTTACCTCATATTTATGAGTATATTCAGGTCTTATATCATATGATATAAGTCATGGTGATGACAAAATTATTACGACATGTTATAAGGTTCTAAACCAAAAATTGTCGTATCGGGTGAATACCGAAACTTCGCCAACGTATCACGTACATGCCATATATAGATGGCCAGCCCCTACACTTCAAAAATGACCAAAAATTTCGTGGTCCATATGTTATATTCATCCATGAAATCATTCCATGTTGTCACACACAAATCACCCCCAATTAAGGCCAGATTGTGAAGATTTTAAATTCAACTTTTTAAGCACATGGAGCGCCACTTTACTCAGCCTTTAGAGCTGAATATCCAAGTTATTCTATGTATATTATGTGTGACATAATATATATAACATGTGCAAAAAGTTTGAATTCAATCGGAGAAAAATCGCGTAATCGACAAAAGTCGAAAATTCAGTTTTTTACGAACACGACACATGGAACGTTTTTGGCATGACATATAACATGTATCTAGACACCTTTTACATACTATATACATTCTAAAGTGTTCTAGAAAAATCAAATTACGGCTGATTGGAATATACCATATGTGTATAATTATTGTGCACTATTTTACAAAGTTTGCCTCTCCAGCGGCGCATGCGATAACGGCGCAGCCGATCACTTCGCGGCGATCCGCCGCCGTTGCTGTAGCCGGACCGGCTTCACTCCATCACCGGCATTGCTTTCTTTCCTATCGGTATTGGCTCACTGCTCCTTCGGTTCCATTCTCTAATAATCCACCATGTCCGAGGCGCCGCCGTCGTTTGCTGCAGTGGTTTCCGGCGCCGCTTCCTCTCAGTCCATCAACATCTCACCCAAAACGGTTTCTCGGTATAAAGGTATTCCCTTAATATCCTTTTTGGATTCGGAAATCGATGAACTTGCTGCTCCATTCAAATATTCGTTAGTGGGTACTTTTTTGTATGGGAGACCTCCATTGAAGGTGATCAGGGAAGTCTTTGAAAAGATCGGTTTTCAACCAGATCTTCGTATCACTCTTATTGATCAGACACATATACTGCTCAATTTTCGAAATGAAGCAGATTACTTACGTTGTTTTTACCGGCGATCATGGCATATCTCTGGATGTCACATGCGGATAACCAAATGGACAGTAGATTTTGATTCGTCAACTGATGTGCCAATAGTACCAGTTTGGATAGCTTTTCCTGGACTTCCCATTCATCTCCACCGCAAAGAGGCAATATTTGAAATTGTGAAACCAATTGGGAGCCCTATCAAACTTGATGTCGCAACAACGGAGGGTCTACGACCATCGGTTGCACGTGTATGTGTGGAAGTAGATATTTCCAGAGAATTGCCGCAAAAGATTTACCTTGAAGCTAAAGGTCGATTTATTCTGCAAACTGTCCATTATGAAGATTTACCATTGTTTTGCACTTCCTGTCGACGGTTAGGCCATGCAGCCTCGTCATGCACGCCATCTTCGGTGGAAAATATACCACCACCTCCGCCACCCCCTCTGCGTCGTCCACAGGCGCAACGTTGGACTCCGGTAAAAAAACGCCCAGCTGCTCAATCTAATCTTCAAGAGACTGAGGCCCCGTTGTCAGACAATCCTCCCCACGAAAGTTCCCCCATTCGCGAAGCTGCACCTGCCGAAGATATTGCAGAGGATATTTTGGAACCACTGAGGGCGCCTATCGAGACTAGTGACATTGGTCACTCATCTAATATAGACCTTCCGGTGACGGATAACATTGAGATTCCTGCGGTACCGGAGGATTTAGCCAATCGCATCCAGCAGCTGCCTTCTACACCTGATACGGACATCTTAATCTCACGCTTACAGGACTCAGCAGATGATTTTATTCAGGTTGTACCACGTAGAAAACGTCGGGCAAAGAAGGATCTTCCACCATTACCTCCGTCGTCCATTCTTACACGCAGCGCTTCGCATGCGATACAGGGAAGTAACTCTACACTGTCTCAATGAATATTATGATATGGAATATACGAGGTCTTCGTGCCTCAAAGCCTCGTTTGCATCAACTGATTCGTGAACATCGATTAAATTTACTTGTTCTCATTGAGCCTAAACATGCATCTCATACTGTTTCTCGACATGCTTTAGAGTTCGGATTTTCAAATTCATATGCATCACAGTCTGAACGTATATGGTTTTTCTGGCGTGATTCTCACTTTGAGTTGGTCTCAGTACAGGATGAAGGACAAGTGGTACATTTTACACTATTATTTCGACAATTTCAGTATGCTTTTGTCCTCTCGGCAATCTATGGCAATCATACTCCAACTTTACGTCGTGCTTTGTGGGCTTCTATATGTACTTTTTCTGACAATACAACACTGCCTTGGGTCTTAGGAGGAGACTTCAATACATTCCGCTCTCTCTCAGATCATGAAGGACGCTCTCAGCCTTCACTCTCAGTTTTACAAGATTTTAATGATTGTATAGAGTCATGTGGTTTGATATCACCGCCGTTTCAGGGTTCTAGGTTCACATGGTCGGATGGTCGAGGTCTTGGCAGATTGCGTAGACGCTTGGATTGGTTGTTTATCAATTCTGATTTTCATGATAAATTTGAAGACTTGCAACTTACACATCTCCCTCGAATTGCTTTGGATCATACGCCAATGCTTCTCATATGTCGGCAGAGTATGGCTTCGGTGCGTCGCACATTCCGTTTCTTAGATTCATGGCTGCAACACCCAGACTTCCATGATTACATGCGCGATGCATGGACTGCATATCCAACAACGGGAGGCATGTCTGGTTTTTATAACAAATTATTTAAGTTCAAAAAGGATGTGCACCGATGGAACACAGAAATATTTGGTAATATTTTTTCTAGGGTTCAACACGCTGAGGCTCAGCTTACACAAGCTGAACGACAGTGGGACATGCAGCCGACAGAGGAAAATCGTACAGAGTATCATCGCGCAAAGGCAGAATATCTACAAGCAGCTTCTTATGAAATGCATTATTGGAAACAAAAAGCAAGAGTCCGATGGTTAAAGGATGGAGATGCAAATACTCGCTATTATCACTCTGTTGTCAAAGGCCGACGTCTACATCTTAAGATTCAGCAAATACAAACATCTACTGGTCTTATTTGTACTGCCCCTAATGATATAATGAATGAAGCTGTATCTTTTTATACATCTTTATTTGCGCGAGAAGCTACGGCCAACTATGATCAAATTCTCCGCCATATTCCATCGCTGCTTTCTTCAGAGGACAATGCCTCACTAACGCAAATTCCGATGCCTGATGAGATCAAGACGGCGGTTTGGCATTTGGATCCTCATAGTGCAGCGGGACCTGATGGTTTTGATGGTAACTTTTATAGATCTTGCTGGTCAATTATACACAAGGATGTTGTCTTAGCAGTTCAGGAATTCTTTCTTGGAGTTCCACAGCCCAAAGTTATGGCTAGTGCATTGATCACATTAATTCCAAAGAAAGCTTCCCCTACTACCTTCAGTGATTATCGACCTATATGTCTCACTAATTTTCTTAGTAAAGTCTGCACCAGAATCGTTGCTAGTCGTTTGAGTAAATTATTACCACGTTTGATATCTCCAGAACAAACGGGCTTTCTTCCGGGTATGGACATTTCTACTCCAGTTTTATTGGCTCGTGAGATGATTCATATGCTAGATCGAGGGGGTTCACAACTCTGTCTTAAATTGGATATGATGAAAGCTTTTGATAGAGTTAGCTGGGAATATTTGGAATTACTCCTTAAGGCCTTCGGATTTTCAGGTTTTTTCACACGTATTATTCTGAATCACTCGAGTGCTACCACATTTGCAGTGTTAATCAATGGCCAGCCATCTACTTATTTTCGCCCATTTAGAGGCGTCAAGCAGGGAGATCCTTTATCTCCTTTACTATTTATTTTAGCAGCAGAAGGTTTTAGCAGAGGCTTAAATGCTTTGACAGCAGCAGGTGTTGTGCAGCCGTTCCGTTTGGGACGAATACCATTTCCAATTACGCACTTGGCTTATGCAGACGACCTTCTGATATTTCTTCGAGGTACACAGCGGAACTTGCAACACTTTCATACATTTCTTAAACAATATGAAACTGCTTCAGGCCAGAAAGTGAATTTCCAAAAAAGTAGTATGATTCCTTCTGCTGCTGTCACTCCACAACAACGTCAACATTTCATAAATATTCTGGGCATGCGTCTCTCAAATCTTCCATTTCGATATCTTGGTTCCTATTTACACAAGGGTATCTCTCATTCTCATCACTGTGTCTCGCTGCTACAGCATATTGATGACAGACTTCAAGGGTGGCACTCCAAATTACTATCTGCTGCAGGCCGACTAGTGCTGTTACAATTTGTAATTGCTGCATTACCTCTTCATGTTATTGCAGCGGGTGGCATACCGAAATCGGTTATAAAGATAATCCATCGCAAAATGGCTGCATTTTATTGGGGTCGTCGACATCATTGGGTCTCATGGACTAACATTACTAAACCGCAGGCTGAGGGAGGTTTAGGCCTTAGGGATTTAAATATGCTACAAAAGGCATATCATTGCCGTATTTGGTGGTTGTATCATCAGAACTCAACATTGTGGAGCAAATTCATGCATGCGAAATATGGCCAGCGACAGGACTATTTTCCTCGGCTGACGGACTCACCTATCTGGAAAAAGATTTGCCGGATTCATTCTTTCTGCTTAATGCACACGGTAGGACAGGGTGACCAGCTCACATGGTTACCAAGACACTGGGGGAATTTTCACTCAAGAGTGCCTATGACATCTGCCGGACCTCTTCTCCAACCATGCTGTCTGCATCCTTTATTTGGTCCAAGCATCATTCTCTTTCTATCCGACTGTTCTTATGGCGTCTATTTCATTCAGCATTGCCTTTTCAGGATTATATTGGAAGATATATAGCGGCACAGCCAACACAATGCCCGTTCTGCAAGAGAGCTTCGGTCACGATAGACCATGTTTTCTTATCTTGTTCTTACGTTCACCCTATATGGCATTACTTTGCCAGTGAGCTGCATTGTCCTCTTCCTTCTTCATTGCAGCTACGTCAGTATCTTCTTGCATGGTGGTATCGGTCATCTCTTTCTTCTCTTATTGGGGTTTATAAAATAGTGATTCCCGCAATCATTGTCTACAACATTTGGTGTGCTTATACTTCCATGGTATATAGGGACAAAACAACTTTTACAACATTTTCCCTACGATCCTCCATCCAGTATGATATTAATCTGTGGCACAACACAATAGTAGGCTCCAAACTTTCTACTTACCCAAGGCAGATCTTCAGTTGGCTTCCTCCTCCTCGACCACCTCGACCAGTCATAGTTCGTTGGATCGCACCGCCTTCGGGCCGACTGAAACTAAATGTGGATGCTGCAGTGGGGCGGCACTTTGCAGCAGGCGGTGCTATATTACGTAATCATAGGGGTTTATGTCTCGGAGCAATCTCATTCCGACTCCCGCAATGCCCACCTCTTCATGTAGAGATCCAAGCTGCCCTTTTTGGCCTTCTTTATTTCCTTCCGTTTTATCGCTCAATTACACTCGAGTCAGATTGCGCCCAACTGACTGATCGGCTCGCGTACTCCTACGCCGTCCATGGGAATTCCCATCTTCGTTGGCTTCTTACGCTCGTTCATTCTCATAGGCTCCTTAGCAGTCATATTTATCGCGAAGCAAACATGGCAGCACATTACTTAGCACAGCAGGCAATGTTATACCCAAGGACGAAATATTATACATCGTCCACTCTCCCTTCTTTGGTCAGGGCGGCGGTCACTTTGGATCTCACATCTGCTCACTTACAAGTTCCTTGACATTTATCCGGTCTTCCATATGGATTGGCGCTGTTTTGCATCACCTGCCTGCACCTATTGGGCTGCAGGCAGGTACGGTATGTTTAAACATCCCTTTTTCTACGACTTACGCGGTTTCTTACATACACATAACATGTTGTTTTGTTTAATTGGAGCGAATTGGACATCACACTGGCGCATCTGTCACATCCTTATTTCCGCATTGGCGATTGGAGGGCTATTTTGCTGGTTCATAGGATTACATCAAGAAGCAGATACTTTCATATTTTTTGCTGCTGGAATCTACACACTGTCGCCTTGGCTGCCTAGTCAAGGCGACTTGGGTATGCATTTTGGCATTATGCTTACGCTTATTACTTTTGGACTTTATACTCTTTTAATATGTTCTCTTCATCCGCGCGAGATTCCACTTGTGGCGTACTATCTTTCTGCGTTCAAGGACATTAACATTCAGATTGACCAAGTTTTTCCTGTCATCCTTCTGTCACGGTGGCATCAAATTTTCCATGGCGACTCCGAGGGTTGGTTCGATAAAGGGCATCTAAGATCAAATGTTGGTGATTACACTGTCTGCAGCCTCACATTAATACTACATCCGCCTGCAGCATCTCTTCATTTGTACACAATATTCCATCTATATCATATCAATGACAGCCGTATAAATATGTACGCTTTTTCCTTCCCCAAGGTTTTATCCACAAGGGTGGTTTTACTTGGCAAGGTTTTAATGCGGCATATCATATACGATTGGAGATATGAGATCATTAGTTCGTTAATTCATTTATTCACATACTCTGACTTTTGTAATATGGTTTTCCTCCGCCATAAGTGAGGTTGCTGCTTAATAAAATTTTTCTTTAAAAAAAAATTTACAAAGTTTGCAAAAATAAAATTCAGCACATGTACAAGCTACATCACATGCGACTTCAGCCTTTTTGGAGCATATGTGGAGCTTTGTTGGCATATTGATTGGCCAAGAATGAAGTATACAAGGTTGGTGACATAAAGGAAGGAGCTATACAAGGTAATATTTCAAACTGTCACATATGTGACACATGCTAAAAATTCAGCATGTAATTCAGCATGTGTGGGCTATAATGGCAAAATTTCTTAGGCTTAATTGTGCCATATTTACTTCTTTACATTGAATGGATTGATCGGAAGATAAAATGGAAATGTTTTATAGATGTTATGGAAATATTGTGATGATATTTTGAAATATCACACATGCTGAAAATTTCAGCATGTGTGGAATGTACTTGGCTGAAAATTGGTCTTGGAATTCAACATAATTGATTCTTCATTTTCAAGGAATTAATCTAATACCAACACGGCAATATTTTGAATATGGTGTGAATATCACACATGCTGAAATTTCAGCATGTGGAAGAATGCATATGGCCGATTTTATGGATGATAATGAAGATGATTTGTCTTGAAAATTTTATGGAATTTATTATGTGACTTATGGCAACATTTTTATGAATAATTGTCACATGTTTTAACTGTTATTTTCAGATTTATACTGTCATCAAATGATGACAACTCTCATCCAATCAATGAGTGCCAAGTAAGCAAGGCCTTAATGATCATCCAATGAAGAGTTGCCAAGTAAGCAAGTGAAAGTCACAATGATGCAAGATATTCTTCCAAGGACTTAAAAGATAATTTTCAAGGGGAAGAACAAGACATAGGGGGGCGGCCACATTGTTGATAAAAAGGAAAGAAGGAGAGCAAACAAAACACAAGACAAGTCTTACAATTCCAAGAGCTAGAAACGTTTTCACCGCTCATTCTTCTACACTTCTTTCTTCTTCTCTCTTAAAGACTATTGTATTCATATTCATACATCTTGAATAAGATTCATAGATACCACCTTACATGCTATATTGTTGTAAAATATTGATCAAGGTGTGATCAATCTTGCATCCACTCGGTGGTGGTGTTCGTGATTCTTGTAATCACTTACAAGGTTTGTAAAGGGTTGGAGTTGGTGTGTAACTCCATCAACCCTGTGTGGCAAGGTGTTGTTTGTTGTTTTGTGAATAGTGATAACCGAGTAAGTTGTCCTCGAAGACTGGAGTAGGTTGATTTAACGGAACCAGTATAAAATTCCTTGTGTTCTTTACTTTTCAGCACTTACTTTCAGTTTCCAGCACAGTGCATCATTTTCATCACGTTCTTAAAAATAGAAAACGAACTTCAAAAATCGCCAAACTTTCCAGAACCATGGTCATACGTTTTAAGGTTCATTTGGCGTAAGTTTCAACCCTTTTAGACAAGTATAAGTCATCCAAACGTCAAAAGTTCTGAGACTAGTGCAGTCTGATTTTCAGGTTTGCAAAGGTTGATACTTTGAACATATTTGACTAACTTTACAATGGGATTTTTCAAAAATGTTTCAACCCAATTAAATAAACATAATAAGGGGTTTGTGATTAAATTTTCAGAGCATTTGGAGTCACGGTTTAATCGGAATTAATTTTCAATTCATACTACCGTTTCTGGCAGATTTACGCAATCTGACCACCGGTGATTTTTAAAGGGGTTAAAGGTTGAATTTTAATCTGAAATTTTTAGGTGATACTCAAAACATCTGAGACTAAGATCTCTCTAAATTTCAGAATTTTTGAAGACCTGTAACCTAGTTTTCAAAATGTTTCAAAACAGGTCCTGAAAACACAGACTGTTTCAGAAGTTGAGTTTTTGGTTTAAAACAATTTTAAAAACCAAATTTTTCGCACCCACTATTCAACCCCCCATTCTAGTGGTGACTTGCAGGTCCTACACCTTTCTTAGCCAAAAGACTTCCGTGATCTCTTTTGCAATGCCCGGGAATTCTGCTTTGGCACTTGACAGTGCAACTACTTTCTGCTTCTAACTCCTCCAAGTAACCAGATTACCACCGACCAGTGCAAAATACCCCGATGTCGACCTCTTGTCAGTCGGATTACCTATCCAATCTGCATCAGTGTAAACTTCAACCCTCAGATGGCTATGTTTTCTGAAGAATATTCCTCATTCTGGAGTTCCTTTAAGATATCTTATGATACACATCACTGCTTTCCAATGCACTTCATGTGGTCTATGCTTGTACTGACTCAGAATTCCTACTGCATAGGCAATATCCGGTCGTGTGTGAGACAGGTAGATCAGTTTTCTCACCAGCTTTTGACATCGTTCCTTGTCTACTAAAGGTCCTTCATCAGAGTTTCTTAACTTCAGGCTTGTTGTTATTGGAACACTACTCAGTTTACAGTCGAGCGTCCCTACCTCTGTTAGTAGATCAAGAATATACTTTCGTTGTGAAAAGAAGATTCTTTCGCTCGACCAGAACACTTCTATTCCAAGAAAGTATTTTAAAGTTTCGAGATCCTTCATCTCAAATTCAGCAAATAACCTCTTCTGGAGTTCAGAAATCTCTTCTTGATCACTTCCAGTAATAATCATATCGTCGACATAAATAATGAGACATGTAATTAGCTTCCCCCTCCGTTTGAAGAACAATGTATGATCAGCATACTTTGCTTGTATCCATTCTCTCTCATGACTGATGTAAACCTTCCAAACCAAGAACGCAGAGATTGCTTTAACCCATAGAGAGACTTCCTAAGTCGACACACTTCATTTTCTTAAAACTCGGTTGAGAAGCCTAGAGAAGCTTCCATATACACTTGTTCCTTTAACTCACCATGCAAGAAAGCGTTTTTCACATCAAACTGGATCAACGGTCAATATTGGTTTACAGCTATAGAGAACAAAACTCTAATAGTATGAATCTTCTGCAACTGGAGAGAAGGCCTCTGAATAATCAATTCCATATGTTTGATGGTGAACATCCAGCGAAACCCCTACTGGCTTCTTGTCATGTGGCAGAGCGCACTTCTTCCATGTTTGATTCTTCTTGAGAGCCTCCATTTCTATATTCATAGCATCATGCCAATGTGGTATCTTACTGGCAATTTCAACCGTTTTCAGGATAAAGTCCTGACACAAAGTGGTGAGCAAACCTCTAGCTGCCTTCCCCTGGGCGGATGTCACCGGATACCTTGAGGGTCGCGTAGATCGTCGTTCGGGTGAATATCATAGTGGTGGTACCCCTCTGTTTTCTTTGGAAGGAAGCCTTCGTACCTGGGGCTCAATCGAGATATCAGATAAGACATTATCAACTGTCACATCAGTAGCATGCTCATTACTTACCTCTTGAGGAACATCCACCAAAGAGATTCATGAGGCATTTCTGATGCACCCACAGTATCTTCTACGTTGTCTGAGGTAGGCTCAGTGGCGCCATCTACTTGACCTTGTTGGACAATCTCTAGTACCCTGTAATTGTGTAACCAATCGAGTGGCACACTCACCTGTTCGGCACTCTCCCCTTGGGCCAGAGACTAGGAAGCATAAAAGTAGTCGGTTTCTAGGAAGATGCAATGCATGGTAACAAGGATATTGCGAGTTTGAGGATTATAACAACGATATCCTTTCTGGTTAGAGCCATAACCGACAAAGACGCATTTGGCAGCATATGGATCAAACTTGGCACGGTCACCCTTGGGAATATGGACGTAGATAGTGCAACCAAACACGCGAGGTGGGAGAGTTAATATCGATGGGACAGAGACTTGGGTGGAAAGGAAGTTCAGGGGTGTTTGTTTGTTGAGAACCCTAGTGGCAAGCGATTGATAAGATAAGAAGAAGTAGCAATAGCCTTAGGCTTGAAATAAGAGGGTGCCTGAGATTCGATGAGCACAGCCCTGTTCATTTCAAGTAGAAACTAATTTTTCCGTTCAGCAACACCATTTTAATGCGGTGTGTTCGCACAGAAAGTTTGATGGACAATACCTTTGTCTCGGAGGAATTGTTGAAGATGTTGGACCGTGCACCTGCAATAAACACCACTAGAGGGAGGGTGAATAGTGGTTAGTAGAAATTACACTACTACCCTTGCTAAAAATCCCCTTCGAAAACAAAATCTGGGACTACCTCAGATTCAGAACCCGTTTTTGAAAAATTCAAAAATCCTTGTACACAACTCCAAAAATTATGAAAATTTCCAGAACTTAACTTCAATGCATTGACAAGACTCTATCCAAATATTAGACAAAAATAAGATCGTTGGTCCTTCAAACAAATAAAAAGATTCAGATGGTCAATCTGGATAGGATTGGACAGAATGTTGCTGAAATTAAAAAACGTGTTTCTCTTTGAATACTTAACCAAAATGGTTGAACTTTATGTCGAAATACTCCTTAGGATGTCTAATAGATGATTACAAAAGGATCTGACCTTAAACAATTTTTGATTAAAACAGAATTCAAGTTTTCTCAAAACCGGTCCGATTGCAGCCAGATTGGAGCAGTTATCTTGCAACGACTGAAAGACTAACTTTCCATTGCTTCAATCAAACGATTGTTGTTGCAAAATGAAAGGTAAATGTCTGAAGTATAACTCCACCAAAAATCACAAATTTTGAAAGTGTTTACCTATTTTTTCAAAACGTGAGAAGTTGTGTAAAAACTCAGTGAAAAACGGGCAGAATGCAGAAATGTAGAAACAAGACAAGAACACCAAGAATTTATCCTGGTTCGGTCAATGTGACCTACTCCAGTCCCAAGGAACACCTTTCCTTTGATTTCACTATGGTATGAATCAACTTACAACAAGAACCAAGCTTGATCCTTGGGTTATACACCAACACTATTCAAGACTTGGATGATCACCTTCTATGCAGCACTTAGTTGCAACACCTCTACTTCCTATTGATGTAGCCTTATAGAATTGGCTAATCAATCTTACAAATAAAGCTCAAGAGGCTTGTAGCTCTCCAACAAATACAACAAGAACACCTTGGCTACAAAGAATGGAACAAAAATGACAAGAAGAAGATAGCTAGACAAATCAACTAATGCGTTCAAGTGAGCTTCAAGTGTGTTCTTCTTCTTCACCATTGCCTCCTATTTATAGTGTGAGTTGAGCCTTCGAGATAAGACTTTCAATGTGTCACCATCTTCATCATCAATTCTTAAGTGTCTTCGCATCATTGGTTGGACTTGTACACTTGGCAACAACAAGCAAAATGATTGCTCGACCTTGAAATTACTTTGTTGGCCGAACATTTCCACCTTGGCATGTCTTGATTATCTTTGCAAAATGAAGATAATAAGAGAGGATAATGCCACCAAAATACCCTCAACTCCTTGCAAAAGAATAGAGCATGTGAAGGCCCTATTTGACTTCAAAAATTCTGCTGAAAACAGCCATATGGCCGTTACCTTTGAATTTGAATTTTGCTAGCCATAAAATGAATAAAACATCATATCCATATGCTAATACACGTTTTGGACCAATATATGTGTACAAACTCAGATTTTTGAAGAAGAAATCAACAAATAATAGTTGACACGATTATGCCAACACGTAACACCAAATATCCAACCATTTCTTCTTATATGTTGTGATCATTTCCACAAATTGAGCACCTTTAAAATCTCTGAAATATGATGAATAATATCCTCCAATAACATATAAAATAAGTTCTTCAAGAAAGAATTTGAATGTGACATTTCAAACCGTCACATATCCTTCTACTTTGATAATATCATCAATTAAGAGAACAAGATAAAGAACCACCAAATAATCTTCATAATGATCATAGATAAGCTTCATAACGAAGATAAAAGTAGACTCAAGATATTCCTTGAGTGAGAATACCAAAAATACCCTCAGGGGTGAAATGACCAAAATGCCCCTGGTGTGAGAAAACTCCAAAAATGACCCCGATGGTCAGAAATAAATATAATACCAACTTTGTCATAATAAGTAAGATGAGAATATGTCATTGAAGTTTTTCCACCATATCATGTTCCTACAAAACTCATAATACCAAATTTTGTCCTTTTCGGTAAGTTGTAGAAACTTTTAAGGCACATTAGTCACAAGACATTTATATTTATCAAAATCATATAACAATCACATAATGAACATATATAAAACATGTACAAATGAAAACAATCACTTTATCACATTTTAGAAAAATATTTCTAAAAACCCTAGAAATCGATCGATCGAAGTGCCTCAGCTTCAGAGATCGATGTCTCACAATGATTTTAAGAATTTGTCTCTGAACTACATTGATCGATCGAAGTGAGGGTTTGATGTATACATCGATCGATCGATGTGTCTCAGTTTTAGAGATCAATGTCTCTCCGTAAGATCTTGAACTTTTACTGACTTATATAGATCAATCGATGTGAAAGATCGAAGTACATCGATCGATCGAGGTACAACAACCTGAGAGATCGATGTCAACTTTTTCAACTTTTAATCACATATAACACCATGTGTGACATTTTCCTTCATTCGCCACTTAAAATCATGACTTTGAAAATTATCCAAACATATTTCTCAACATTCTCCCCCTTTTTGGATGATTTTAAAAATAAACTAACATGATTTTATCACAACTCTTTACCAATTGTTTATCATAAATCTACCAGTTTTAAACCAATTGTATTGTTTTGAAAACCTCACCATTTGCTAGTTGTTTCATCAATTCTATACCAATTGTTTTCGAACTCTCAATTCCCATATGTTCATGTGCTCCCCCTCAAATTATACTCTCCCCCTTAACTTATGCTCAAAACTTATACCAATTGAAACTTAGCATATTATTCAACTCAAGTCCAAATCATGACTTACCAACTAAAAATCATGTTCTTATTCTATCTCCCCCTTTATTTTGCAAATCATGCAAAAGATAGAACTATGCAATGGTATCGTAAGTCATCATCTAACTTGGCTCGTAAGTTTTCAAAATTGGATTGATTAAGGGGTTTGGTGAAGATGTCAGCTATTTGATGATCAGTTCTTACATGATCTATGGTTATGTCTCCATTTTGAACATGATCTCGAAGGAAATGGTATCTTACCTCAATGCGTTTGGCCTTAGAATGAAGCACCGGATTCCTAGAAAGATTGATCGCATTTGTGCTATCATAGAAAATTGGAATCTTATTCATTTTAATACCAAAATCAGTAAGTTGTTGTTTAAGCCAAAGTATTTGGGTAGTGCATAAACTCAAGGCTATATACTCAGCTTCGGTGGTAGAAAGAGTTACACTAGCTTGCTTTTTAGAAAACCAAGAGATCAAGTTGGTTCCTATAAATTGACATGTACCCCTAGTAGATTTTCGATCTAATTTGCAACCACCATAATCAGCATCGCTATAAGCATACAGTTCCAACTTAGCATTTCTATCATACCAAAGTCCTAAGTGAGGTGTGTGTTTAAGATATCTAGAGATCCTTTGTACTGCATTGTAATGAGATACCTTAAGACAAGATTGAAACCTAGCACACATACACGCACTAAACATGATATCAGGTCTTGATGCGGTTAAATATAACAGTGTTCCAATCATACACCTATAAAGTGTGTCATCAAAAGTTTTACCATTTTCATCTTTGTCTAGTTTGGTGCTAACACTCATGGGAGTATGGGTTGGTTTCAACTCTTCAAAGCCAAACTTCTTAATCATATCATTGACATACTTAAGTTGGCTAATATGAATTCCTTGAGGGGTTTGTTTTATTTGAAGCGCTAAGAAGTAATTTAATTCTCCAACCATTGACATTTCAAATTCAGACTTCATACACTCTTCGAAGTCTTTAACTAAGGTGGGGTTGGTTGATCCAAAGATAATATCGTCTACATATATTTGAACTATTAATAAGACATTATCTTTTCATCCTAGGAATAATGTGTTGTCTATGGTTCCGCATTGATAATTATTTGTAATAAGAAAGTTTTCAAATCTATCGTACCAAACTCTTGGAGCTTGTTTCAAACCATATAAAGCTTTCTTAAGCTTGTACACATGGTTAGGATTCTTTGGATCTTCGAATCCAGTGGTTGTTTGATAAACACCTCTTCTTGGATGTATCCATTCAAGAAAGCACTTTTGACATCTATTTGGAAGAGTTTAATGTTGCTTAAACTTGCAATCGCAAGTAACAGTCTAATTGCTTCTAGTCGTGCAACGGGTGCTAAGGTTTCTTCATAATCTATTCCTTCTTGTTGATTATAACCTTGTGCGACTAGCCTAGCCTTATTTCATGTGGTGTTTCCTTGTTCATCCGTTTTATTCCTAAACATCCATTTCGTTCCTATTATAGACTTTGTCTTCAGGTTTAGGTACTTAGTCCCACACGTTGTTTCTTGTAAATTGGTTCAATTCCTCATGCATGGCATCTATCCAAGATATATCACCTAAGGCTTCCTTTACATTCTTATATTCTAATTGTGAATTAAGCTATGTCCTTCAGGTTGACATATATTTCTATGTGTTCTAACCCCAACACTTGGATCCCCAATGATTAATTCTTTAGGGTGCCACCAATTCCTAGGTTGACAAGGTTCACCCTCGTTTTGCAAATGTTTCATTTGTATGAACATTATCATATAGAATTGGATCATTAGTTGTATTATCTTCCAATTGCAAAATTTCTTCATTTATTTCATCTAAGGGTTCATCCATATCTTGTTCAGGGGGAGTTGGTTCTAGATGATCAAGTACAGGCTCAAGTAATACATCATCATCAAACATATTTTCAACATTATTTTCTTGTTTATGTTGAGTTTTATCACTAACTTCAAAGCATGCATTTTTATTAAATTTCACATGTATAGATTCAATTATATTTCTAGATGCAAGATTATAACATCTATATTCTCTTGAATTAGTTGAATAACCAACAAATATGCATTTAATAGACTTTTGTTCAAGCTTGTCTAGATTATCCTTAGTGTTCAACACAAAACACTTACAACCAAATACTCTAAGATAATCTACCTTAGGTTGTCTATTGTTTAGTAATTCATAAAGTATTTTATTTAATTTCTTTCTAATAGAAAGTCTATTTATAATATAACATGCACAACTAACAGCTTCAGCCCATAAATATTTAGGTACCTTGCTTTCACATAACATTGTTCTAGCAACTCTTGAATTGTTCTAGTTTTACGTTCAACAACTCCATTAAGTTGTGGTGTTCTAGGTGGTGAGAATTCATGTTTAATTCCATGTAATTCACAAAACTTGATTACATCTTTGTTTTTAAATTCTCCACCTCTATCACTTCTAGTTCTTTTAACATTTTCTTCTTAAAGATTTCCGAGTTGCTTGATAAGAGTTTCGATTACCAATGGAGCATTGTCTTTGTGTGTTAAGAACAATGTCCATGTGTAGCGTGAGTAATCATCTACTATGACACACACATAGTAGTGTCCACCCAGACTTCTTGTCCTGCTTGGACCAAATAAGTCTAAGTGAAGCAATTCTAGTACATGACTAATACTCACTTCATATTTCGGTTTTAATGTTTCTTTGATGTGTTTTCCTTTAATACATGTTTCACACATTTGAAAATTATCTAAGTCTAACTTAGGCATTCCTCTTATTAAATTCTTCTTAGATAATTTCTTAATGGTTGAAATTCTTATATGGCCCAATCTTCTATGCCATAAATTCACATCTAAGTCATGTGATATTAAACACTTAACCTTAGCATCTAACATGTTATCTAAGGTAAGAGTGTAAATGTTATCATCTCTATTTTCTTTTAATACAATTTCTCCTTTTTCATTTATTATATCACAAGAATTGGGAAGAAAAGAAACATTATATCCGCAATCTATAAGTTGAGAAATACTTAATAAATTATAAGAAAGATTACTTACTAACAACACATTTCGTATTTGAAATGTGTTAGGGTCCCCAATTGTTCCTTTTCCAACAACTTGTCCTTTGTTATTGTCACCGAATGTATGTTCCAACTCGGTGAATAGTTTGGGGTTGCCCGTCATATGCCTTGAACATCCACTATCTAAAAACCATTTGGTTTTTAGATTCCTTGACTTTGCCTCCTTCTTGCATTCCTTGCGTTTTTTATTTGGGTCCTTGAATGTTAGGAGCGCCATCCTTGCTTAGATATCCCTTAGGTATCCAAACTCTGACATACCTTCTAGGCACATATTTGACATTATTATAAGTTGAATAAAACAAAGGATTTTCATGTAATTTTCCATTCCATTTAAAAGATGATGCATTGTTATACATATTGTATCTTGGTTGAGAATGATTTTGTCTTGACCGATTTTGATAATGAGTGAAAGGCATATGATTTTGTTTCTTGAATGGCGCTATGTATATGTGTTAATATGTATTTCTATAAGTCTTATATGAATGTTGCCTATATTTGGGTTCATAATAAGTTGGATGCATTTTATTATATCTAGTTGCATTTGTATACATATAGGCATAATTTCTAGGTTGTCTAGATGCAAAGTTTTGCCTGGTTGCACGTTTATATGTGTGTAAATTTTGGGTGCGTGTTGTATTTTTATCTTTGAATAAGCAGAAGAAGGAGTAGAAGAAGATTTAGCAGGCAAAGTTGTTTTTATCACTTTATAAGGTTGTTTAGTACTCGATGATACAAACTTAGTCTTTTTATCTACTTTGACATCATCTTCTTTATAGCCTAATCTAGTTTTATCATTTCCATATTTTTGCGATGATATAAGTGTATCTAACATGTTTGTACCAGATTTAAGTTGTTCTAACATTTTTTATAAGTTTAGTTTAGTAGATTTAAGTTGTACTATCTCATTTTCACAACTTTCTAACTTAGACTTCAATGTTTGTTCATTTTTCCTATATGATTCAATTTTAATCTCTAAATAATCAAGAGTATTAGTAGACTCTTGTTTAAAAGATTCTAATTGATCGGAAAATTCCAAGTTGGACGTCTTCAACTTGTCATTTTCTTCAATTAGTTTCTCTTTTCTTTAGAGAACCTCTTACAGTGAGCATGTATTCTTAAAAACTCTTCATACATTTCATCGAGTGTCATTTAACTATGAGAATCATCATCAGATGAAGAACTTACCATGTTGGATACGAAGCAGACTTGAGCTTCCTCAGTGTCGGATTCTAAGTCGGATGAGTCACTCCATGTGCTTACCTTCATTGTTCGTTTGCCTTTCCTTGGCTTGATCTCCTTTGCCTTTGATATTTGCGTCTCCTTTTCTTGTTTGTTATTATTATTATTATTGTTGGCATTTTTCTTTGTCGGACAGACATAAGAAATGTGTCCTTTTTTACCATATTCATAACACTTTAACTCTTTATTATACCATTTGTTGTTATTAGAGTTATTTTTCTTAGGTTGAGAATAAGAAGAAGAAGAAGATCGATGTTTATTCCTATTAGGCCGTTTGAAAAACTTTCTAAGTTTTCTGGCTATCAATGTTAAGTCATCGTCTAATTCATTATCAGTATTACCATCATCATTATTTGCATGTGATTCAGTTGTTTTGAAGGCTATAGACTTACCAGATGATTTAGATGACTCGGACTTCCGTTGGTTTAGTTTTACCTCGTAAACTCTAAGTGAACCGATCAATTCATCCATCTTAGTGATTGACTTTGTCTCTTCAATTGCTGTTACCTTTAGGATCCCATTCAGCAAGAAGACTTCGCAGCACCTTTTGAACCTTTTCATTGTTCGTGAATGAGTTGCCTAAAGCTTCAAGAGCATTGAAGATGTTAGTAATTCTCAAATCTATAGATGTTATGGATTCGTTTGACAACATTTTGAAAGATTCAAGTTCAAACATAAGCATGTTTATTTTCGACTCTTTTACATTTAATTCTAATGATTTTCACATATCGTGTGCACTTGTGCAATTTTACACATATCCTGCTTCAGAAGTTGTAAGTCTATTCAAAAGTAATTGTATAGCTTTAGTATTCATGGACATTTTCTTTTTATCTTCCACTGACCATTCACTTTTATATTTTTCAACCTCTTGTGAGACTCCACTAACTTGTACAATTTTTATTGGAATGTATGGTCCATCTTTAACTATAGACCATAAATCGATGCATATAGCAATTAAGAATAGCCTTATTCTAAGTTTCCAATGAACGAAATTATTACCATCGAAAAGAGGAGGTCCTTGTGTAGACATACCTTTCAACTCACCTTTGTGAGAAACAATAGCCATTGTATGTACCTTTGATTTGAGACAAGCAGTATACAATGAATTGTTGTTTCTTGGCCTTGTATTGTTCGTATGGTGTTGAATCTTGCTTCTTTGAGTGGTTTAAACCTCGCTCTGATAACAATTGTTGGACCATGCACCTGCAATAAACACCACTAGAGGGGGTGAATAGTGGTTAACGGAAATTACACTACTACCCTTGAAAAACATCCCATTTGAAAACAGAATGTGAGACTACCTCAGATTCAGAATCCGTTTTTGAAAAATTCAAAACTCCTTGTACAGAACTCTAAAAATTATGAAAAATTCCAGAGCTTAACTTCAATGTATTGACAAGACTCTATCCAACAAGTAGACAAAAAAAAGATCGTTTGACCCTTCAAAAAAATAAAAAGATTCAGATGGTCAATCTGGACATAATTGGACAGAATGTTGCTGAAATTGAAAAACATGTTTCTCTTTGTATACTTAACCAAAAAGGTTGAACTTTATGTCAAAACACTCCTTAGGATGTCTAGTTTATGATTACAAAAGGCTCTGACCTTAAACAATTCTTGATTAAAAACAGAATTCGAGTTTTTGCAAAACCGGTCAGATTGCTGCCAGATTGGAGCAGTTATTTTGCAACGACTGAAAGACTAACTTTCCATTGCTCAAATCAAGTGATTCTTGTTGCAAATGAAAGTTTACAGTCTAAAGTATAACTCCACCAAGACTCACAAATTTTGAAAGTGTTTACCTATTTTATCAAAACGTGAGAAGTTGTCTGAAAACTGCAGTGAAAAACAGGCAGAATGCAGAAATGTAGAAACAAGACAAGAACACCAATAATTTATCCTGGTTCGGTCAATGTGACCTTCTCCAGTCCCAAGGAACACCTTTCCTTGGATTTCACTATGGTATGAATCAACTTACAACAAGAACCAAGCTTGATCCTTGGGTTATACACCAACCATATTCAAGACTTCGATGAACACCTTCTATGCAACACTTAGTTGCAACACCTCTACCTCCTATTGATGTTGCCTTATAGAATTGGCTAATCAATCTTACGAATAAAGCTCAAGAGTCTTGTATCTCTCTAACAAATACAACAAGAACACCTTGGCTACAAAGAATGGAACAAGAATGACAAGAAGAAGATATCTAGACAAATCAACTAATGCGTTCAAGTGAGCTTCAAATGTGTTCTTCTTCTTCACCATTGCCTCCTATTTATAGTGTCAGTTGAGGCTTGGAGATAAGACTCCCAATGTGTCACCATCTTCATCATCAATGCTTAAGTTTCTTCGCATCATTGGTTGGCCTTGTACACTTGGCAACAACAAGAAAAATGATTGGTCCACCTTGAAATTACTTTGTTGGCCGAAAATTTCCACCCTGGCATGTCTTGATTATCGTTTGAAAAATGAAGATAATAAGAGAGGATAATGCCACCAAAATACCCTCAACTCCTTGCAAAAGAATAGGGCATGTGAAGGCCCCATTTGAGGTCAAAAATTCTGCTGAAAACAGCCATATGTCCGTTTCCTTTGAATTTGAATTTTCCTAGTTGGCAATTTTTGCAAACTAGATTCTTTTTGGTTGGTCCACTTGTTACCAAGACATAAAATGAATAACACATCATATCCATCTGCTAATACAAGTTTTGGACCAATATATATATGTACAAACTCAGATTTTTAAAGAAGAAATCAACAAATAATAGTTGACACGATTATGCCAACACGTAACACCAAATATCCAACCATTTCTTCTTATATGTTGTGATCCTTTCCACAACTTGAGAACCTTTAAAATCTCTGAAATATGATGAATAATATCCTCCAATAACATATAAAATAAGTTCATCAAGAAAGAATTTGAATGTGACATCTCAAACCGTCACATATCCTGCTACTTTGATAATATCATCAATTAAGAGAACAAGATAAAGAACCACCAAATAATCTTCATAATGATCATAGATAAGCTTCATAACGAAGATAAAAGTAGACTCAAGATATTCCTTGAGTGAGAATACCAAAAATACCCTCAGGGGTGAAATGACCAAAATGCCCCTGGTGTGAGAAAACTCCAAAAATGACCCCGATGGTCAGAAATAAATATAATACCAACTTTGTCATAATAAGTAAGATGAGAATATGTCATTGAAGTTTTTCCACCATATCATGTTCCTACAAAACTCATAATACCAAATTTTGTCCTTTTCGGTAAGTTGTAGAAACTTTTAAGGCACATTAGTCACAAGACATTTATATTTATCAAAATCATATAACAATCACATAATGAACATATATAAAACATTGATTATATACCAATTTAAGTCTGAAACATTCGATGTATACCAATTTTGAACTTTCACTGACTTACATAGATCGATTGATGTGAGGGATCGAAGTACATTGATCGATCGAAGTGCAATAACCTGAGAGATCGATGTCAACTTTTTAAATTTTTTCAACTTTTAATCACATATAGCACCATGTGTGACATTTTCCTGCATTCACCACTTAAAATCATGACTTTGAAAATTATCCAAACATATTTCTCAACAGAAGATTGTAGAAATATATTCAAAGTCATTGTCGGAGCAAAGAATTTTAACCTTTGTATTGTACTGAGTATGAACCATGTGGAAAAAGTCACAGAAGCGGATAGCAGCTTCAGATTTGTTCGTTAAGAAATAAAGTCAGGTACATGAGAAAAATCGTCAACAAATATCACAAAATATCAAAACCCTTGTGGAGTGGGGACAGGGGAAGGACCCCAAACATCAGAGTGTATAAGCAAAAAGCAATTATACACACGAGTATTATTTTGGCGAAATGTGCTTTTATGTTGTTTGGCCCTAATGCACGTTCCACAGGCTAAAGAAACATCAGAATTAGGAAATAAAGCAGGAAAAAGGGAATTAAGATGACAAAACGACGGGTGTCCTAAACACGGTCCCACAACCATAGTTTCCGATGGACCGTGCCGGTGGCAAGCATAGACGGACCCCGTCGAGCCACCTAATCCAAGTAGTAGAGGCCATTGCGCTCAGTGTCACGCCCTATAATCTCCTTCGAATGAATGTCCTGTAAGAGACAAAAAATGAAAAAAAAATGAGTATAGCACAGTCGAATTCTTTGGTTACATGACTAATAGATAACAACTTGGATGATAAGTTGGGGACATAAAGACAGTTAGGAAGCGTCATACGGGAAGAGCAAGTAACAGATCCAGTGCCACGAAAAGAGATAAGTTCGCTGTTCACGGTTTCAATATGAGCTTTATGAGGAGCACGAACAGGGGAAAAATCAGTGGGGTCATAGGTCATAGTATCCGTAACACCATTGTCTAGAATCCACGCGGAGTGGGTGGAAGGATTTTCACTGTTAGTGGCAAGGGCAATTTAGGAATTAGACATTTCAAGAGTGGAGGGCAGCGCTGAAGAAAGGGACGAAAGTAAGGGCATTTGAGTAAAAACGAGTTCAGGCGGTGGAAGAATATTCTGGAGAGGGGCAAAATCAAAAAGGAGAGGATTTTGGGGGTCAGGGTTTAAATTATTAACCCTACACCCTTTTTTGCCAGCCCCGCCCTTCTTTCCTCCAGATGCATCTCTGCACTTTTTTCTCCAAAAACAGCGGGGCTTCCATGGCTTCCTTACCTTCGGATGCCTTACCTGGCTGAGCACTGCTGCTGGTGCTGCCTTCAGTGGGATTGGTGGTGCCACCTTTGCTGGCTGCAATTGGCCCCTGTCCTGGTGCTGCTGGACCTTGAAGCTTCGGTGGCTTTTCTTGTTCATATGCCTCCCACTAGTCGGGATATCCTACTAGCTAGAAGCAGTTTTCTCTGATATGTTTTTTCACACCACAAATAGGTGCAGCGAAGCTTGTCTTGTATTTCTCTTTGTCAACAGCTCGCAATGATGTCTGTGAGAGGGTTGCTGACCCTCCAGTGGATCTTCCTTCCACCTTCAACCCCTGTCCGATCCCTGATGATGACTCTAAGTCTGAAAGGAGCCTGCTTAGAATTCTAATCCGAGCTTCCTCTCTACGAATAGCTCCGTATACCATCTCCACTGTTGGAAGAGGATCCCTCTTCAAGAGATCTCTCTTCACACCCTCAAATTTCTCATTCACCGCTGTTAGCAGCTGAAACAACTGTTGTTCTTGTACTTTTTATTATAGACAGCAATATCTGTGGGATCCCTTAATCCCTGGAGACGATCTAACAATCCTCTAGTGGGCCTCCTCCTTGTGTAATGGTATTGGCCTTACGGTGGAGGTCGAATACCTGCAGCGCATTCCCCGATCCATAGATGGTTGCTAATCCACTCCAGAGTGTCTGAGCCATCGGGTATAGGGAGACATTGTTCACCAGGCGGGGTTCAATGTTCTGAACTAGCCAAGTGAACACGAGATGGTCAATTTGTTCCCTTTTTGGATAGGGCGGATCTGTCAAGGGTTGTGGAGGAGGATTCCCGTGAGGTGTTGAGTTCTCCCCCTGCCACCAATTTCCTTCCTGATTAGTGTAGCCCCCATTGAATAATTGTCACCATTGAACTTAAATCCCAGTGAAAGGTCCACGGAGTTGGCAACTATTGGACTTATACTGTCTTTGAGTAAGTTCACTAGCTGGATGGCCAGCTCGTCGATTTGGGTTCCTGAGGGGCTAGGTTCTATCATTCTGTGGCTAATTGGCCGAGAACAGGTTCGGGAACAATGATGATGAGAGTGAGTTCCTGATGAACTATGATGAACTATGATTCAGTTTTCTGAGTTCACAAAAAAAAATTTTCCTTTCTTTTTCCTGGGTGTTTGGACCTGTACGAACATTTTTTGTTTCTGGAGTCCCACGGATCAGAGACTGCTCTTTTACCATGTAGAGGATTTGTAATGAAAACAGTTTATTTTTTCTTTGAATCAGACATAATACATCGTTGTAAATTTATAGCCTCTAAACAACATTGACAGATATCTGATAATCTGGTAAGATTTGATTTTATCTTACATTTGTTTAGATATGATTACAACCCACTCATATCTTTCATCTGACCTAACCACTTGCTTTCTAACACAAATTATTATGCCTCCACATACTTTTGAACAACAAGTGAAGAGTTGTGGCTTCATAATCTTTTTTCTCCAGGATCTCAAACAAAAGCGCTTGCTTAACTTAAAGAGAACTTCCTAGCATAATTAAATTGGCCATGGTTCGGAGGAATATCATGCTCAAATGGAAACAAATCAATGATAAATACAAGTGAATGCCGTGGAAGGTTATGGAACATAACATGATTTTTAAAGGAACTGAGGCCCTTCATTTAATAAATAAATGGGTGATCGTCAAAGTGCAAGTTCTAGTTCAGGTTTTGTTCCAAGGTCTGGCACAAAACCAAACTGCAAGTTCTAGTTCAGGTTTTGTTCTAAGGTCTGGCACAAAACCAAAGTGCAAGTTCTAGTTTAGGTTTTGTGTCAGATGAAACATTCGAGCAAAAGTTTAAATGTTTCAAAGAGAAGCCAAGTACGCAGCTTGAATAACAAGAAAAGAAAATGAGAAAGATCTCTCTATTTCATCTATCTCTAATTTTACAACATCAACATACGAGCCATCTCACTGGCTGCTGCTTTTATTTCAGCTTGACACTCCCAAATGCTTCTTTACTTGGTTGCTGAGCTATACATCCCTTGCACCAGAACAACCCTACATTTTTGGTCCAACATTGAATGTGTGATCACAGCAGATCACACCTCTGAATACTAAGAAAACTTCTGCCTTAACTTGCCTCCACCTTTCTTTCCTTTGCTTTGCAACAACAAACCATTATCTTCAACATCCTCCCTCAATTCTGACTTCTTATAAACGTTGCACACTCCTAATGCTGAAGTCAGAAATTGCAATCTCTGTGAACCTAGTGCTTTAGTAAACAAGTCAGCCACTTGAAATTTAGTTTTAGCCGGCATTGGTTTAATCACTCCTTCCTGAAACTTGTCTCTAACCACATGGCAATCCACTTATATATGCATAGTCCTCTCATGAAAAACTGGATTTTCCACTATATATATTGCACTCTGGTTGTCACAGAATAACTCCACAGGTTGTCTTTGCTCTACTCTCAGATCTTTCAACAAATACAATAATCATTATACCTCACAGGTTGCTGAAGCAAGTGATCTATATTCAGCCTCTAAGGAAGATCTAGACACATTAGTTTGCTTCTTGGCCTTCCAAGATACCAGAGCATTTCCAAAGAACATAGAATACCCTGTGACAGACCTTCTGGCCTCAGTGCATCCACCCCAGTTTGAATCTGCATAAGTTTTGAGCAACTTTGAACTTGTACTAGAAAATAGCAGCCCCTGACCAGGATGTCCTTTTAAGTATCTCAACAATCTGTGAACAACTTTCATATGCAATTCTGTAGGATTATCCAAAATTTGACTTAATTGTTGCACACTATATGAAATATCAGGCCTTGTAATAGTGAGATATAATAACTTCCCAATAATTCTCCCGTAACAAGACACATCTGAAAACAATGGTGAATCATTATGTTCTAATTTCATATTTTGTTCCATAGGAGTCAAGGCAGGTTTAGTAGCTAAGAATCCTATCTCTTCTAGTAGTTCCAATGTGTATTTTCTTTGACAGATCATGATCTCCCGTGAGACGTTGCCACCTCAAGGCCTAAAAATACCTAAGAAGTCCTAAGTTTGTAATTTGAAATGTAGAATGTAAGTCCTGCTTAAGTTGCTGTATCTGGAATAAAGAATCACTTGCTATAATAATATCATCAACATAAATGAGCAAAGATATAAAAGAATCTGAAGATGTTTTTGTAAACAAAGTGTAATCATTTTTAGATTGTTGAAATCCTTGAGGCAACAAATACACAGTAAGCTTCTCATTCCACTGTCTACTGGCTTGTTTAAGAGCATAAAGAGATTTCTGAAGCTTGCAAACTGCATTAGGAACTCAAGACTGAACTCCTGGTGGCAAATCTATATAAATCTCCTGATATAAATCAGAATGAAGAAAAGCATTATTGATATCTAACTGATGCACATGCCAATAATTTACAGAAGCTAAAGCCAGAAGAAGTCACACAGAAGTTATTTTTGCCACAGGAGAGAAAGTATCAGCATAGTCTATACCTGGCTGCTGGGTGTATCCTTTTGCCACAAGCCTTGCCTTATACCTCCATATTGAACCATCAGCCATTTTTTACTTTATAAACCCATTTACAACCAATGGATTGCTTAGCAGGTGGCAAGGAGACAATGCTCCAAGTATTTGTGTCCTCTAATGCTGCTAACTCCACCTGCATTGCATGTTGCCAGCCTGCTGATAAAGCTGCCTGTTGGTATATCATAGGTTCATGCTCAGTTCTGATATTAAGTATGTAGGACTTGTACTTAAGAGTCAGAGCATCAAGAGAGTGATAAGACTGAATAAGATAAAGCAAAGAAGCTGGTGAAGCTAATTGACCAGATGAATGACTGAGATTAGAATAGTAATCTTGCAAATAAGATGGAGCATTTCTTGGTCTGATAGGTCTATGATCAGAAGATTCATGTGATGTAGGAGTTGATACTAGAGGCAAGTGGACTTGTAATTATGTGATAGGTATCTAACCAGGAGGAGGAGAATGAGGATCGTCCGAGAATGAAGAATGGGAGGATGATGCTAAAGGCAATGATGACACAGGAGATGATTCAGTGTCACTTGAATGTAGAGGATCAGGTGTGGAAGGTAGCACATGCAAAGGATGCAACTGTGGAGGAGTTTATTATGAAATTGATGGAACATCAGCCATACCAGAAGCCACTGGCACTGATATTGCTGGCAAAGAAGAGCCATCAGAAAAAAGAAAAGAGTTCTCATGAAACAATACATCCGTGGATACAATAAGGCTGCATCAAATTTAACCTTTTGTATTCATGGGTATTCCAAGAAAGACACAGGGCAAAGATCTAGTATCCCACCTGGGGAGTACATTCGCAAGAATGAAACTCAAAGAAATTGATGGGGGCCCGCACAAGCGGTGGAGCATGTGGTTTAATTCGATGCAAAGCGAAGAATCTTACCAGGGCACGTTATTTCTAATCTCGTTTGGTTTTGAGAGCCTCCCTCTCCCCGTCCCTGGCTCGTCTTTTGCCGAGTACTTTCGACAGTACTCCGCCAAGAAAGAAAGGTGACCTTCTCAGCACTTGTGTGCAAACTTAGCCTTATGAGGAGAGGTATCACAAGCAAAGAGCAAACAGCCAAATACTCTGAGATGATCATAAACAGGTTGTACCTGATGCAGAATCTCATAAGGAGTTTTATGCTTAAGAACAGGTGATGGCATCAAATTTATCAGATATATATCTGGAGACAAAATCCCCAGTAAATAATGGGTAGTGAAGCATGAAATCTGAGTGCTCTAGCCATAACAAGAAGATGCTGATGTTTTCTTTTTACTACCCCATTCTGTTGACGAGTGAAATTGCATGTTGTTTGATGAATAACCTCATGCTGCATGTAAAACTCAGGCATCTTAAAGAGAAGTCCATTATCACTCCTAATAACCTTGACATGGACATTAAATTGAGTATAAACATAATGGAAAAAAAATCTGTAAAATCTGTCTAGCTTCAGATTTTGCTTTAAGAAGATATATCCAGGTATACCTTGAACAATCATCCACTATAGTCAGAAAATACTTCTGATTGTACAAAGTAGGATGCCTATAAGGGCCCCATATATCAGCATGTATGATATCAAAAGGAAACTTAGAGGCTGTAACAGGAAAAGGGGCCCTCTTCACTTTTGCTAAAGGACAAACTGTACAATTACTATCTTGGCTATATGATAGTATATCTGTATGTAATCTATGTAGTTCTTGAATTCTGGCTGATGAAGCATGTCCAAGTCTAGCATGCCAGAGATACGAATGAGAATTTAGTCTTGATGAAGAGAGAGCAGAAGGCAGTACACAGGTATTTAAGACCTCACTATACAGGTAGGCTGGAATCATGCATGTAATAGAGTCCATGATGCTTTCTAGCTAAACCAATCATCCTCCTGGATAACTGATCCTAAATGAAGCAACCAATAATCATGGAATGAAACAAGCAAATGAGGGGAGTCAGTAATCTTGCTCAAGGGAACAAGGTTGAAAGAAAATGAAGGAACATGTAATACATCTTTCAGAACAAGACCACTGTGTAGCTTAACCATTCCTTTATGAGTTGCATCAACTGTGATATTATTTGAAAGCTTGATAGAAACCTGATCATGGGATAATATGAGTGAAACAAGGTTAAGGAGCACGAAATATGGTCAGTGGCTCCGTAGTCCAAGATCTATACACAATCAATTCTTGTAGAATACTTACATGTAGACATACCAGTCTCTGCAGTCATAACAGCACCTTGCAGGTCTTTGCTTACACTAGTTCCTGAACCAACATCATCAACATCCAACAATTTCAAAAGTTTAGTGACCTGTTTTTGAGTAAGAGAATGTGTAGACTGTGGGGGCAGACAAGAAGGAGCCTGAAATGCCTGCTCAGTATCACAGTTCTGAGGCTTCTCTTCCATCACCTCAGCTGCATTCACTTGATTTCTAAACTTAAAACCAGGAGAAATCCATGTTTTGTGTAACATCTATCACTTGTGTGCCCTATCATACCACAATGATTACACTACAAGCGCTTGTTACCCTCCTGATAGAATCTTCCATTTCCCCTCCTATACATTGGTTCCTGCCTCTTGTTCACATACGTATTGGCTACAAAACTTTCTTGATCATCACAATTACTGACTAAGGCTGTAGGAGCATTATTAAAATCAGCTATTGCATTGTTATTAGTGATTTCCTTTCAAATTTCAGCGCCATTACAACTACAATTTTAATGTCTTGCAACGGTGTCATCACAAACACCTGTGATCTGACTGGATCGAATTCTTCGCTCAATCCTTTGAAAAATTTTATATCATAGTCATTTTTAATGAACTCACTCACCTTCTTAGTAACATCACACACACATCTAAGACAATCACACTTTGGTATGGATCTTAAAGCCATTAGCTCTTCCCAAAGGACTTTCAATTTTGTAAAGTAGTCATTCACGCTGAGACTTTCTTGTTTTACAGTATAGAACTCAGATAGTAAATCAGACAGTTTAAATGGATCACCACTACCGTATCTCATAGTCAAATCATTCCATACATCCAAGGCACAATCATACCACACTATACTCTGTGCCATAGAAGGAGAAACACAATTCATGATCCAAGATTGGATCATAGTACTTACCTGCATCCAGGCTTGAAACTGAGGATCATTTGGTGTAGGTTTAGGCATAGATCCATCAATGGAACATGTCTTGTTCTTCATAGTGGAGGTTGAACCAGTACGATTGTTGGACTATCGTCAGGATGCAGGTAGCATGGATTATTTGCTAGATTATCGTTGAGTGTATGATTGTTGCGAGAACTAGATGATGCTGCACTAGCGTTTGCCATAGCCAAACTTCAGTTGAAGTATATTGCATTTGAAGAGAAATTTGTATGATGCAAAATCAGATGGACAACATCAACGAATTGATGACGAATTACCAACTCTCTGATACCATGTTAAAATTTCATTAAACACAGAATTCAAGCAACAAAACAAAGTGATCAAAAGATCCAATGAACAATCGAAGAAGAACAAAAGTTTAAATGTTGCAGAGACAAATGAAAATGGCGCCAAGTGATCAACTTAAAGAACAAGAAAAGAAAATGAGAAAGATCTCTCTATGTCATCTATCTCTAATTTTACAACATCAACATGTATTTATACCAGCTAAAGAAGTATCTAGAAGCCAATATGACATGTGGAAAAATTAACTTGGCTTGATGCAACAGTTGCTGCATTCTCGTGCCAACTCCAGCCATCAGCGCACCAAGCGTGCCAAGTGTGCCAACTCCAAATATCAGCGCACCAAGCGTGCCAGGCATGCCAACTGTCCAATGCCTACGAGCCGTCTCACTGGCTGCTACTTTTATTTCAGCTTGACACTACTAATTAGTTTTTTGACTTGGCTGCTGAGCTATACATTTTGTCATAAGCCTTGCGTTATACCTCTCTATTGAACCATCAGCCTTTTTTACTTTATAAACCCATTTACAACCAATGGGTTGCTTACCAGGTGGCAAGGGAACAATGCTCCAAGTATTTGTGGCCTCTGATGCTGCTAACTCCATCTGCATTGCCAGGATGCTAATGGAGTTGCATGTTGGTATGTCAGAGGTTAAAGCTCAATACTGATAATAAGTATGTAGGATTTGTACTCAAGAGTTAGAGCATCAAGAGGGTGATAAGACTGAATAGGATAAAGCAACGAAGCTGGTGAAGCTGATTGACCAGATGAATGACTGAGATTACAATAGTAATCTTGCAAATAAGATGGAGCATGTCTTGGTCTGATAGGTCTATGATCAGAAGATTCATGTGATGCAGGTGTTGATACTGGAGGCAAGTGGACTTGTAATTGTGTGATAGGTATCTAACCAGGAGGAGGAGAATGAGGATCGTCAGAGAATGAAGAATGGGAGGATGATGCTAAAGGCAATGATGACACAGGAGATGATTCAGTGTCACTTGAATGTAGAGGATCAGGTGTGGAAGGTAGCACATGCAAAGGATGCAACTGTGGAGGAGTTTATTATGAAATTGATGGAACATCAGCCTGGCACTGATGTTGCTGGCAAAGAAGAGCCATCAGAAAAAAGAAAAGAGTTCTCATGAAACAATACATCTCTGGATACAAAAACAGATTTGTCATCTAACTTCTAAAGAATATAACCTTTTGTATTCATGGGTATTCCAAGAAAGACACAGGGCAAAGATCTAGGTGCAAACTTACCCTTGTGAGGAGAGTTATCACAAGCAAAGGCCAAATAGCCAAATACTTTGAGATGATCATAAACAGACTGTTCCTAATGCAGAATCTCATAAGGAGTTTTATGCTTAAGTACAGGTGATGGAATCAAATTTATCAGATATATAGCATGCTGGAGACAAAAGCCCTATTAAACAGTGGGTATGAAGCATGAAATATGAGTGCTCTAGCCACAGCAAGAAGATGCTGATGTTTTCTTTCTACTACCCCATTCTGTTGAGGAGTGTAATTGCATGTTGTTTGATGAATAACTCCACGCTGCATATAAAACTCAGGCATCTTAAATTCAAGTCCATTATCACTCCTAATAACCTTGACATGGACATTAAATTGAGTAGAAACATAATGGAAGAAACTCTGTAAAATTTGTGTATCTTCAGATTTTGCTTTAAGAAGATATATCCAGGTATACCTTGAACAATCATCCACTATAGTCAGAAAATACTTCTGATTGTACAAAGTAGGATGCCTATAAGGGCCCCATATATCAACATGTATGATATCAAAAGGAAACTTATAGGCTGTAACAGATACAGGAAAATGGGCCCTCTTTAGTTTTACTAAAGGACAAACTGTACAATTATTATCTTGGCTAAATGATGGTATATCTGGATGTAATCTATGTAGTTCTTGAATTTTGGCTGATGAAGCATGTCCAAGTCTGGCATGCCAGAGATATGAATGAGAATCTAGGCTTGATGAAGAGAGAGCAGAAGGCGGTACACAGGTATTTAAGACCTCAGACTGTACAAGTAGGCTAGAATCATGCATGTAATAGAGTCCATGAAGCTTCCTAGCTGAACCAATCATTCTCTTAGATAACTGATCCTGAATGAAACAACCAGTTGATGCAACTCATAAAGGAATAATTAAGATACACAGTGGTCTTGTTCTGAAGGATGTATTACATGTTCCTTCATTTTCTTTCAATCTTGTTTCCTTGAGCAAGCTTACTGACTCCCCTCATATTCTCGTTTCATTCAGGATCAGTTATCCAGGAGAATGATTGGTTCAGCTAGGAAGCATCATGGACTCTATTACATGCATGATTCCAGCCTACCTGTACAGTCTGAGGTCTTAAATACCTGTGTATTGCCTTCTGCTCTCTCTTCATCAAGCCTAGATTCTCATTCATATCTCTGGCATGCCAGACTTGGACATGCTTCATCAGCCAAAATTCAAGAACTACATAGATTACATCCAGATATACCATCATTTAGCCAAGATAATAATTGTACAGTTTGTCCTTTAGCAAAACTAAAGAGGGCCCATTTTCCTGTATCTGTTACAGCCTATAAGTTTCCTTTTGATATCATACATGTTGATATATGGGGCCCTTATAGGCATCCTACTTTGTACAATCAGAAGTATTTTCTGACTATAGTGGATGATTGTTCAAGGTATACCTGGATATATCTTCTTAAAGCAAAATCTGAAGCTACACAAATTTTACAGAGTTTCTTCCATTATGTTTCTACTCAATTTAATGTCCATGTCAAGGTTATTAGGAGTGATAATGGACTTGAGTGTAAGATGCCTAAGTCTTATATACAGCATGGGGTTATTAATCAAACAACACGCAATTACACTCCTCAACAGAATAGGGTAGTAGAAAAAAAAATCAGCATCTTCTTATTGTGGCTAGAGCACTCAAATTTCATGCTTCACTACCCATTGTTTACTAGGGCTTTTGTCTCCAGCATGCTACATATCTGATTAATTTGATACCACCATCTGTTCTTAAGCATAAAACTCCTTATAAGATTCTGCATCAGGTACATCATGTTTATGATCATCTCAGAGTATTTGGTTTTTTGGTCTTTGCTTGTGATAACTCTCCTCATAATGCTATGTTTGCACCTAGATCTTTGTCTATGTCTTTCTTGGAATACCCATGAATACAAAAGGTTATAATCTTCAGAAGTTAGATGAAAAATCTGTTATTGTATCCAGGGATGTATTGTTTTATGAGAAGCCCTTTCTTTTTTCTGATGGCTCTTCTTTGCCAGCAGCATCAGTGCTAGTGGCTTTTGGTATGGCTGATGTTCCATCAATTTCATATCAAACTCCTCCACAGTTGCATCCTTTGCATGTGCTACCTTTCACACCTGGTCCTCTACATTCAAGTGACACTAAATCATCTCCTGTGTCATCATTGCCTTTAGCATCATCCTCCCCTTCTTTATTCTCTGATGATCCGCATTCTCCTCCTCTTGGTCAGATACCTATCACACAATTACAAGTCCACTTGCCTCTAGTATCAACTCCTACATCACATGAATCTTTTGATCATATACCTATCAGACCAAGACATGCTCCATCTTATTTGCAAGATTACTATTGTAATCTCAGTCATTCATCTGGTCAATCAGCTTCACCATCTTCTTTGCTTTATCCTATTTAGTCTTATCACTTTCTTGATGCTCTAACTCTTGAGTACAAGTCCTACATACTTAATATCAGAACTGAGCATGAACCTATCACATACCATCAAGCAGCTTCATCAGCAGCCTGGCAACAGGCAATGCAGGTGGAATTAGCAGCATTAGAGGCCCCAAATACTTGGAGCATTGTCCCCTTGCCACCTGGTAAGCAACCCATTGGTTGTAAATGGGGTTATAAAGTAAAAAAGAAAGGCTGATGGTTCAATAGAGAGGTATAAGGCAAGGCTTGTGGCAAAATGATACACCCAGCAGCCAGGTATAGAATATACTGATACTTTCTCTTCTGTGGCAAAAATAACTTCTGTGCGTCTTCTTCTGGCTTTAGCTTCCATAAATCATTGGCATGTGCATCAGTTAGATATCAATAATGCTTTTATTCATGCTGATTTATATCAGGAGATTTATATGGATTTACCACCAGGAGTTCAGTCATCAGTTCCTAATGCAGTTTGAAAGCTATGCAGTTTGCAAGCTTCAGAAATCACTTTATGGTCTTAAACAGGCCAGTAGACAGTGGAATGAGAAGCTTACTGTGTATTTGTTGTCTCAAGGATTTCAACAGTTTAAAAATGATTACACTTTGTTTACAAAGGATCTTCAGATTCTTTATAGCTTTGCTCATTTATGTTGATGATATTATTGTAGCAAGTGATTCTTTATCCTAGATAGAACAACTTAAGCATCACTTACATTCTACATATCAAATTAAAGACTTAGGACTTCTCATGTATTTTTTAGGCCTTGAGGTAGCAAGGTATAAGGGGGGATCATGATTTGTCAAAGAAAATACACATCGGAACTACTAGAAGAGACATGATTCTTAGCTACTAAACCTGCCTTGACTCCTGTGTAACAAAATCTGAAATTAGGACATAATGATTCACCATTGTTTTCAGATGTGTCTTGTTACAAGAGAATTATTGGGAAGTTATTATATCTCACTATTACAAGGCCTGATATTTCATATAGTGTGCAGCAATTAAGTCAATTTTTGGATAATCCTACAGAATTGCATATGAAAGCTGTTCACATATTGTTGAGATACTTAAAATCCTAGTTAGGGGCTGCTATTTCCTAGTACAGGTTCAAAGTTGCTCAAAGCTTATGCAGATTCAGACTAGGATGGATGCACTGAGACCAGAAGGTCTGTCACAGGGTATTGTATGATCTTTAGAAGTGCTCTGGTATCTTGGAAGTCCAAGAAGCAAACTACTGTGTCTAGATCTTCCTCAGAGGCTGAATATAAATCACTTGCTGTAGCAACCTGTGAGGTACAATGGTTATTGTATTTGCTGAAAGATCTGGGAGTAGAGCAAAGACAACATGTGGAGTTATTCTGTGACAACAAGAGTGCAATATATATAGTGGAAAATCCAGTTTTTCATGAGAGGACTAAGCATATAGAAGTGGATTGCCATGTGGTTAGAGACAAGTTTCAGGAAGGAGTGATTAGACCAATGCAAGTTAAAACTGAATTTCAAGTGGCTGACTTGTTTACTAAAGCACTAGGTTCACAGAGATTGTAATTTCTGACTTCAGCAATAGGAGTGTGCAACATTTGTAAGAAATCAGAATTGAGGGGGGTGTTGAAGATAATGGTTTGTTGTTGCAAAGCAAAGGAAAGAAAAGAGGAGGCATGTTGAGGCAGAAGTTGTCTTAGTATCAGAGGTGTGATCACACCTTCATTGTTGGACCAAAAAAGTACGGTTGTTCTGGTTGTAAGGGATGTATAGCTCAGCGGCCAAGTAAAGAAGCATTTGGGAGTGTTAAGCTGAAATAAAAGCAGCAGCCAGTGAGATGGCTCGTAGGCATTGGACAGTTGGCAGGCCTGGCACGCTTGGTGCGCTGATGGCTGGAGTTGGCACGAGAACGCAACAACTGCTCCATCAAGCCAAGTTAATTTTTTCACATGTCATATTGGCTTCTAGATACTTCTTTAGCCAGTATAAATACATATTGATGTTGTGAAATTAGAGATAGATGAAATAGAAAGATATTTCTCATTTTCTTTTCTTGTTCTTCAAGCTGCGCACTTGGCGCCATTTTCCTTCCTCTCTGCAATATTTAAACTTTTGTTCTTCTTCGATTGTTCATTGCATCTTTTGATCACTTTGTTTTGTTGCTTGAATTCTGCGTTTAATGCAATTTTAACAATCTCAGCAAGAAAATAAAAACATTCAATAAAATTTGGATATGCATTTGAGCTAAATTGCTCTAAGTGTTGAACACACTTCAAGCGATGAACTCCAACAAGCTTTCTCCTCAAGCTAAGCCCAATCCCAAGAAATCCACAAATGCTATAACTTTGAGAAGCGGGAAGGATCTTAAAGGTAAAACTATAAGTATTGGTGCACCAAAAAGGGGTGAAGCTTCCAATGATGATGAAATTAAAGTTGTTGGTGAGGTTGGTAATGTGATGAGAAATGTAAGTGTGTGAAGAAGAAAGGTCCAAAGCACATCTGAGTGTTGATATTCATAAAGAAATTACACTAACACCAGTGGAAGGAAATATGGATCCTATTTTCAATCCAAAGAAGTTTTTACTTTCAATGTGAGTATTCTTTAGCATTTCCTTCTAAAGTAGGAAAAAGAAGCCCAAGCCATAACTTGATCCAATTTTGTTTGAAAAGTTTAGTAAAGTAGAAATTTGCATGCGGTTGATAGGTGCAATAAAACATATGCTAAAGTCATGCTATATTTTTCAAATATTTGTTCATTAACAAGCATCCCTCTACTGAAAATCATGAAATGATTATGAATGAACAAATCTCTGCAACGATAAAAAGAAATGTCCCACCAAAAAAATGATCTGGGTATTTTTTTTATTCCTGTTATGATTGGTGGAGAAAGAATAGACATGGCGATGCTTGATTTGAGTTCCTCTATTGATATCATGCCTTTGTCTCTCTATTTTATATTTCATAAGACCATTAAAAATGCACGGATTGTGGTTTAATTGTCTGATATATCAAGTACACTACCTTACAGGGTAGTGGAAGATGTGTTGGTTCTGTTAAAGATACAGATGAAGATAAGAAGAAGAAGCAGTCTGTGATATAGTCGGGGGACATTGGCTGACTAAGAAGATGGTGCTTATGTCATGGCACGCATGGCATGGGTGGCATGGTTTGGCTTAAGTCCTGGCACGGTTGGCATACATGGCACGGTTGGCATACATGGCACGCATAGTCTTGGCACGCTTGGCACGTTTGGCGTGTCTGGCACGCTTGGACTGTGGAATCTTATGAGGTTGGCACGGTGGCACGCTTGGTGCGCATAAGGATTGGCACGGGTGACGTTTGGTGACTTGCCTGAGAGCTCTGCAGCAGAAGCTACTGCTTCAACATTAAACCGACTTACTTCTCACGTGTCAATTTTTGTTTCTAGATAGTTCCTTAGATTAGTATAAATACAAGTAATGATTGTACTACTAAGGTGTTGAGCATAATAAAATTCTGATTCATTTTTCTTCTTCCCCAAGTTGAGGACATCAACTTTGGCGCCAGAGCATTCCTTTTGTGTCATTTGATTTCTTCTTTCGCAATTGTTCTTAGTTTGTTATACATTGATCAATTTGATCGTTAGTTTTTTGAATTTCACACGGATTTTGACATGGTATCAGAGACACGATAATTCGTTGTTAATTCCTTGAACGCTCTTGATCAAACTCTACATCACATCGTTGTTTCCTTTCGTAAATCACTTTGACTGAAGTATAAACATGGCAAATGCAAGTGCTGCTTCATCTAGCTCGCGAAGTAATCATGTGAACAATGAGAATCCGGCAAGTAGCCCGTACTACTTGCATCCAAATGACAGTCCAGCAATCGTTCTGGTTCAACCTCCACTCAATCTGCATAATTTCCACTCATGGAGCAGAACATTTCAAATGGCGTTGTTAGTGAAGAACAAGACCTGTTTCATCGATGGATCCATGCCTAAACCTACACAAAATGATCCTCAATTTCAGCAATGGAGGCAGGTAAACACCATGATCCAGTTCTGGATCATGAACTGCGTTTCTCCTTCAATTGCACAAAGTATAATGTGGTACGATAGTGCTCTGGATGTATGGAATAATCTAGCTATGAGGGTATGGAAGTGGTGATCCATTCAGATTATCTGATTTACTGTGTGAATTTTATGCTGTGAAGCAGGAAAGTCTTAGCGTAAATGATTATTTTACGAAACTGAAAGTGCTATGGGAAGAACTAGCTTCTCTAAGATCCATACCAAAATGTAACTGCCTTCGATGTGTGTGTGACATAACTAAGAAGGTGAATGAATTCATTGAAAGTGACTACGTCATAAAGTTTGTTAAAGGACTGAATGAGGAATTTGATCCGGTGAGATCACAAGTGTTTGTGATGACTCCTTTGCCGGATATTAAGACTGTTTTTGCAATGGCATTAAAGTTTGAAAGGAAAATTTCTAATAATGCTGTGTCAACTGGCTTTAGCAATGCACCTACCGCGTTAGCTACAAATTGTGATGATCAGGAAGGCTTTGTAGCGAATGCGTATGTTAATAGGAAGCAAGGGCAGTCATATAGAAGAGGAAATGGAAGATTTTATCAAGAAGGAAATAAGCGTTTGCAATGTAATCATTGTGGTATGATTGGACATACGAGTGACAGATGCTACAGGAAGCACGGATTCCCCCCGGATTCAAGTTTAAGAGTCAAGTGAATGCTGCCGAAGTAGTTGAAGAGAGATCTCAGAACTGTGATGTTGAATTGCCTGCGTCTGTTTTGTTTCCACAATCTACACAATCTCTTACTCAAAAACAATTTACTAAACTCCTGAAATTGTTGGATGTTGATGATGTTGTTTCAGGAAGCAATGGAAATAAGGAGGTACAAGGAGCTGTCATGACGGCACAGACTGGTATGTCCACAGGTAAGCAATCTGTAGGCACTAGTTGTGTATGGATATTGGATTCAGGAGCCACTGATCACATTTCATGTTCCTTGTCACTGTTCCAGTCTTATAATCCTATTGATCATGTCTCTATTAAGCTTCCTAACAATGTCACAGTTGAATCCTCTCATAAAGGAATTGTTGTTTTGCATAGTGGTCTGGTCTTGAAGGATGTTTTATACGTTCCTTCATTTTCTTTCAACCTTATCTCTCTCAGCAAGCTTACTGACTCTCCACATCTTCTTTTTTCATTTCATGATTCTGGTTGTTTGATTCAGGATCAGTTGTCTAGGAGGATGATTGGTTCAGCTAGGAAGCATCATGGGCTTTATTACATACATGATTCCAGTGTAGCTCTGCAATATGAAGTGTCCAGTACATGTCTTTTGCCTTCTGCTTTGTCTTCTGCTAGTCTTGAGTCTGATGCATATCTGTGGCATGCCAGACTTGGGCATGCCTCATCAACTAGAATACAAGAGTTGCATAGGCTGCATCCAGACATACCTTCTTTTGATCAGAATAATGTTTGTACAGTGTGTCCCTTAGCAAAATTGAAGAGGTCACCATTTCCCACTTCTGTTACAGCCTCTAAGCTTCCTTTTGATGTTATTCATGTTGATGTTTGGGGCCCTTATAGGCACCCTACAATGTACAGTCAAAAATATTTTCTGACTATAGTTGATGACTGTTCAAGGCATACTTGGATATACCTCCTTAAAGCAAAGTCTGAGGTTAGGCAAGTTTTGCAGAGCTTCTTTCATTATGTGTTTACTCAGTTTAACGTTCATATCAAGATTGTTAGGAGTGATAATAGACTTGAATTCAAAATGTCTGAGTTTTATATGCAACATGGGGTAGTTCATCAGACAACCTGTAACTATACTCCCCAACAGAATGGGGTGGTTGAAAGAAAGCACCAACACCTTTTGGTTGTGGCTAGAGCACTTAGGTTTCATGCCTCATTGCCTATTGAGTATTGGGGGTTCTGTCTTCAGCATGCCACTTATTTAATAAATTTGATGCCATCACCCATACTCAGAGTAAGACTCCTTATGAGATTTTGCATCAGAATCAGCCCGTTTATATTCATCTCAGAGTGTTTGGGTGTTTAGCGTTTGCTTGTGACAGCACCCTTCATAAGGCAAAATTTGAGCCCAGGTCCATGCCTTGTGTTTTTCTTGGTTTTCCTATGAATACAAAGGGGTATATCCTTCAGAAACTGGAAGACAAATCTGTCATTGTGTCTAGAGACGTTCTATTTTATGAAAGTTCATTTCCATTCTCTAATGGATCTTCTTTGCTAGCGGCGTCAGTCCCAGTTCCTCATGCTGTGGCTGACGTTCCTCTGACTTCTTGTCCATCTCCTCCTCAAGTGCATCCCTTACATGAGTTGCCACCATCTCCTGATACTCCTCATTCGACTGATATTGTGTCTCCTTCAGAGTCACCATTGCCTTCAGTGTCATCTTCTCCTACTTCGTCCTCCAAGGCCTCAGGATTCCTTCCAAATTATCAGTTACCTGTAACCCAGTTGGAAGTTCATTTGCCTCCAGTGTCAGGTTCTGATCACAGATGTGCTAGACCAACGCATGCCCCGTCCTATTTACAGTATTACTATTGCAATCTTAGTCACTCTTCTGACACTTTTGAATCTTCTGCCTCTGTGCCATATCCTATACAAGCATATCACTCTCTTGAAGCTTTGGCTCCTGAATACAGATCCTACATCCTCAGCATCAGTGCTGAACAAGAACCTGTAACATATCAGCAGGCTGCTGCATCAGCAGCCTGGCAGCAAGCTATGCAGCTTGAGTTGGCAGCCTTAGAGGCCACACATACCTGGGACATTGTTCCCTTGCCACTGGGTAAGCAGCCTATTGGTTGTAAATGGGTTTACAAGGTCAAACGCAAAGCAGATGGCTCCATTGAGAGATATAAAGCCAGGCTTGTGGCTAAGGGATACACCCAACAACCAGGTATAGATTATGTTGATACCTTTTCCCCTGTGGCCAAAATGACTTCTGTGCGTCTATTTTTGGCTTTGGCATATGTGAATCATTGGCATGTGCATCAATTAGATATCAATAATGTCTTTCTTCATGGTGATCTATATCAGGAGATTTATATGGAGTTGCCTCAAGGTGTCCAGTCATCCATCCCTAATGCAGTTTGCAGGCTTCAGAAATCTCTTTATGGGCTTAAACAAGCCAGTAGATAATGGAATGAAAAGCTTACTTTGTACTTGCTGTCTCAGGGTTATAAACAGTCTAAAAATGATTACACCTTGTTTACTAAAAGAGCTTCAGATTCTTTCATATCTTTGCTCATTTATGTTGATGACATTATTGTAGCTAGTGATTTATTGTCTCATATTCAGCATCTGAAAGAGCATTTACATTCTACATTTCAAATCAAAGATTTAGGTGTTCTTAGATATTTTCTGGGGCTTGAAGTGGCAAGGTCTCAGGGGGGGATTATGATTTGTCAAAGAAAATATGCACTGGAATTGTTAGAAGAGACAGGTTTTTTAGTAGCTAAACCTGTTTTGACACCTATGGAGCAGAATCTAAAACTAGAACATAATGATTCACCTTTATTTTCAGATGTGTCTTGTTACAGGAGGATTATTGGCAAGTTATTGTATCTTACTATTACAAGGCCTGATATTTCATATGATGTCCAACAATTAAGCCAGTTTTTAGATTGTCCCACAGAAATGCATATGAAGGCTGTTCATAGGTTGCTTAGGTATCTGAAGGGTAATCCTGGTCAAGGACTATTGTTTCCTAGCACAGGTTTGAAATCGCTTAAGGCTTATTCAGATTCGGACTGGGGTGGATGTACTGAAACCAGGAGATCTGTTACAGGATATTGTATGTTCTTTGGTGATGCTTTGGTGTCTTGGAAAGCAAAGAAGCAGACTACAGTGTCAAGATCCTCTTCAGAGGCTGAGTACAGGTCACTTTCTGCAGCTACTTGTGAAGTACAGTGGTTGCTATATTTGTTAAAGGACCTGGGGGTAGAACAGAAAGAACCTGTGGAGCTGTTTTGTGACAATAAGAGTGCCATATATATAGTAGAAAATCCAGTGTTTCATGAAAGAACAAAACATATAGAAGTGGATTGTCATGTAGTTAGAGACAAGTTTCAAGAAGGGGTGATTAAGCCAATGCCAGTCAAGACTGAGTTTCAGGTGGCTGATTTGTTTACTAAGGCATTGAGTTCACAGAGACTGCAATTTCTGACTTCTGCTTTAGGGGTCTGCAACATTTACAAGAAGTCAGAATTGAGGGGGGGTGTTAAAGATACAGATGAAGATAAGAAGAAGAAGCAGTCTGTGATATAGTCGGGGGACATTGGCTGGCTAAGAAGATGGTGCTTATGTCATGGCACGCATGGCATGGGTGGCATGATTTGGCTTAAGTCCTGGCACGCAAGGCACGGTTGGCATACATGGCACGCATAGTCTTGGCACGCTTGGCACATTTGGCGTGTCTGGCACGCTTGGACTGTGGAATCTTATGAGGTTGGCACGGTGGCACGCTTGGTGCGTATAAGGATTGGCACGGGTGACGTTCGGTGACTTGCCTGAGAGCTCTACAGCAGAAGCTACTGCTTCAACATTAAACCGACTTACTTCTCACGTGTCAATTTTTGTTTCTAGATAGTTCCTTAGATTAGTATAAATACAAGTAATGATTGTACTACTAAGGTGTTGAGCATAATAAAATTCTGATTCATTTTTCTTCTTCCTCAAGTTGAGGACATCAACTTTGGCGCCAGAGCATTCCTTTTGTGTCATTTGATTTCTTCTTTCGCAATTGTTCTTAGTTTGTTATACATTGATCAATTTTATTGTTAGTTTTTTGAATTTCACACGGATTTTGACATGTTCAAGCGAACTATATGGTTTTTATTTGGGTTTTATGTTTTGGATATGGGTGAGAATGCATCTAGCTCATCTTTGTTGTTACGTAAACCCTTTTCTGAAAACACAAAGGCAAAAGTTTATACGAATCATGGGCACTTGAAGATGGAGTTTGATGGCGAGGAATTTAAATTCTACATTCATGATGCAATGGAGTACCCATCTTCTTGTGATTCCATATTTATATTATTGAATCATGTGCGGAGGAATGTTTTGATGTGTTGGAAGAAGCAAAACTGAAACAGGTGTATGAGATTGAAAAGTTTAGTGAACGACTTAAGGAGACATGGATTTCATCTCCTAAAAAAATGTTTAAAGTGTTGGAACAAATTTTACAATTGCCGTATGTGTCCTTCAACAGGAGTCAATTACTTTGACAACTAAATGTTTGCTTCATTCAACTTGTGAAAATTATGCCAATCTCCAAGGAAAACACTAACAAGCTCAAGAAATGAGAAATCATACAAGAAAATAAGCAGACGAAGAACAAATCACCAAGAATATAGAACGCATTGGCAGGAAGAAATCGAGAGAGAAAATTCGATAGAAGAATGTGCAGAGAAGGCAATGAATTATCTCTGCTCAGTGGCGGTTATCTCAAATATACAATCAGAAGAAAAAGCAAATGAAAAGTCCAAATTGCCCCCATACTACAACTATTACAAACACAAAAATAATGGCAAAATAGTCATTAGCCCTTTTAAACAGCTCCCGCATGTTTCCTACTTCTTCCTCTTCGCTGATCTTTCTAGATGCTGTTACTCCCTTCAACATCCATTCATTCCTCTTCTTGAAGCTTTTACACTCCACATGCAAGTCCATACAACAATTAAACCTTCTACTCATTGATTGCCGTTGTAATTTTATGGTTCTGGCAACATTTCTTCACGGATCATGTCTTCATTTTCAACATCCCCCCTCAAACTCAGCTTGGTATAAAGACTATAAACTCCAAGTGAGCTAGTGAGCTGTGTCATCCGTTTAGAATCCAAAACCTTTGTGAATAAATCAGATAACTGCAATTCTGTGCGTACTGGCATCAGTTTTATCGCACCTTCTTGCACTTTATCTATGACTACATGATAATCTATTTTTATATGCTTTGTTCTCTCATGGAACACAGGATTTTCTGCAATATAGATTGCACTCTTGCAATCATAGAACACTTCTACTAGCTTCTGATCTCTCAGTCCCAAATCATTCATAAGGTAAAAAAGCCATTGAATCTCACATGTAACCATTGCCATGACCCTGTACTCCGCCTCAGCTGATGACCTGGAAACTGTTGTTTGCTTCTTTGCCTTCCACGAAATTAAGGCATCTCTAAAGGAAACACAATACACCGTAACTGATCTCCTAGTCTCATGGCAACCTCCTCAATCAGCATCCACAAAAGCTTTTAACTTCAAGCTTCCCATCCTGGGAAATAATAGTCCATGTCCTACAGTTCCGTTGATATATCTAAGAAGTCTGTGTGTGGCCTTAAGATGGTTTTTAGTGGGACAATCAAGGAACTGGCTTAGTTGCTCGACTGGAAACGCAATATCAGGCCTAGTAATGGTAAGATAGATAAGCTTTTCTATCAATTTTCAGTAATGTGTCACATCTAGCAACGCTGGAGAGTCTTTATGTGTCAGGCTAACATGGCTTTCCATAGAACTCTTTGCTGGTTTGGCCTCTAGGAAACCAGCCTAGTCCAGAAGCTCTAATGTGTACTTCCTCTGGTTGATGTGAATGCCCCCTTAGCCTGAGCCATCTCAATGCGTAAAAGAATTTCAGATGACCTAAGTCCTTGATCTGAAAGGCATGATGCAAAGATTGTTTAATGTCAGCTATAAGTCTCTCATCATTAAAAGTCATTATGATGTCATCAACATACACCAAAAGTACTAAGAAGGAAGTCCCGACAGTTTTAGTGAAGAGAGTATTATCACATTTAGATTGACTGGAACCCATGGACAATAGAGATTTTGTGAGAGTTGCATTCCACTCTCTATTAGCCAGCTTTAACCCATATCGAGACTTATTCGGCTTACAAACCATATTAGGACCAGTTATTGAAAGGCCAAGAGGGGGTAAAATATAAATGTCCCCATGTAAATCCCCATGCAGGAAGTCATTATTGACATCAAGTTTATTAATATGCCAATTAATCTAGCTGCCAATGCCAAGATGATTCTAACAGTTGTCGTTTTTGCAACAGGAGAAAATGTATCTGTGTAATCTACACCATACTGTTGGGTATAACATTTTGCCACTAACCTGGCTTTGCATCTCTCTAATATCTCATCTGCTCTCAGCTTAACTTTGTATACCCACCTGCAACCAATAGCCTGCTTATCTGAAGGCAAATGCACTACAGTCCATGTGTTGTTAGCCTCTAACTCTGCGAGTTCAGTAGCCATAGCATCCTGCCAGACAGGTAAACTAACAGCCTCTGCATAGGTGTTAGACTCAATATGTGCATTTAAACTCAAACCATATGATTTGTATTTTGGATCCAGTGATGCATAAGTCATGACCTTGCTAAGTGAATATGGAGAACTATGTCCTGGGTGTTTAAAAGAAAGGCTGGCAGCATTGCAATTGTAGTCCTGTAGATAGGCGGGCACTCTAATGGTTTTGTATGGTCTACCATCAGGTGTTGGATTGGAAATAGGAGGCAGTTCTATGGTGATACTGCCACCGTGCATAGATGTGTTATGGTTATCAGAATGAGCAGAAGAGGTAGCATGTAAGTCCATGGATGATTGAGGATTAGGAGAAGGTTGTGTCATGAGTTTAGACATTTGAAGAAATTGGCTATCATTACCATTAGGATGATTGGGTAAAGATTGAGTGGGATTCATAGAACAATATGACCCAGTATCAAAAAAGTAAGATGCATAGGGTGTTATGTCTGGCTTGGTTAATGTCTCAGAAGTACAAGAAGTCTAGGGCATGAAAGGAAAGGATGTTTTAAAGAAGGTAACATCTCTGGATGTGTATATATCTTTGATGTCAAGATCTTGTAGAATGTAGCCTTTGGTAGTGTGAGAAAATCCTAGGAATATGCTTTTCTTAGCCTTGCAGCAAATTTTTCTTTATGCCTCCGAGTACTGGTGCCAAATGCTAAGCAACCAAACACCTTGAGATGCTTGTAGATAGGGACTGTGTTGTATAAGAGCTCATGTGGTGTTTTCTGGTGAAGAACATGTGTAGGTGTGATATTAAGGTAGAATGAGTGCTGAATACAGAATCTCCAATATGAGGAAGGAAGATAGGATTGAAATCTAAGTACCCTTGCAACAGATACGATATGTTGATGTTTTCTCTCAACCACACCATTTTGTTGTGGCGTGTTAATACAACTTATCTGATGGACTATGCCATGAGCTGCATAAAACTGACTCATCATGAATTCTTACCTATTATCAGTTCTCAATATCTTAATTTTTGCATCAAAGTGAATAGAGGCATAGTGATAGAAACTTTGAATAATGGATCTGGTTTCACATTTGGATTTCATCAGATAAACCCAACAGTATCTACTGTAATCAGCTATAACAGTAAGAAAAATAGTGTGCTTATACATTGTAGGGTACTTATATGGTCCCCAAATATCCATATGAACAAGGTTAAAAGGACTTGAAGCAACAGAACTAGAGATAGGAAAAGATGTCCTCTTCTGTTTGGCAAAAGCACACACACTACATTGCAATAATGGGTCAGGGATTACAATAAGGGGATCAATTTTTTAAATTTCTTTTATTCTTGGTTTGGATATGTGACCCAGCCTTGAGTACCACAGCAATGCGTCTGAAGAGGTGACAGCATATACCAAAGGATTAAAGTGAGTGTAAGGGATATGTCTGGTTGCAGGTTTGAGTGTCCCATGTATGTAGTATATGCCTTGATCTACCTCAGCGGAACTAATCGTTTTCTTAGTTCTGAGGTCCTGAATCAAACAAGAGTTTGACTTACACACAACTTCAAGCAGATTTAACTATGTGATTTTCTCAAGGATATAAGATTGAATGCAAATACAGGAACATAAAATACACTAGTAAGAGTCAGATATGGATTCACTCTTACTGTTCCAATGTGTGTGACTTTGGCAAGGCACTTATCAGACAGCTCAGCAGAAATGGAGTTAACAGGTGTACATGACTCAAAAAGACTGATGCAAGAACATATATAATCACTTACCCTAGAATCCAATACCTATATATTTGAATTTAACTGCAATACTTTACTTGGTGACTTTGCAGAAACTGTAGTTTGCTGTGCTGACATGACGGCATGGCGTGCACATGTGCTGTTTGGCACCACAGCAGCACTTTTATTGGTGCTTTCTTGACGTTCTTGCAAACAATTCATCAATTGAACGTACTGATCCTGAGTCAAACCAGGTGATATCACATTCTCATGGCTCTGCAATTTCTCACAGTCTGCCTGACTCATAACATCACCATACTGATTCATACTACTCTCATTACTAACCATATTCACCTGAGCTTTGGATCTAAATCCTACGTGATATCCATGTCTCTTGTAACATTTATGTAGCGCCCCGCTCCCGAGCCCTAAACATCGGGAACAGTGCACCTGCCGTATCTCACTAAGGAGAATACAAAGCGTCGAATCAATCTCTTACTTGTCAAAATGACGTAGAAATTTTTTTCCCGCGGAAACGTAAACATATCATATATTAAACTTCAATAACCGTCATTACATTGCTAAATAAAACTCTGGAAATAAAATAGTAAAGTAGTGTGTGGAAATCCTCAAAATATAAATAAGAACAAAACAGCTGCAGCGTCCCCTCATATCCTAGCCGCAGCTCTCAACCAGCCCACTCCGCTATGTCCGTCCCGTCCTCAATGAAGATATGCTCGTAGTCCTCATCCGGCTCACCTGGGAAGTAGGGGTGAGTGACAGAAATCACCCAGTAGATGCCCGCCTCAAACAAATACCAAACGTACATACCGAAATGATATAGCCACATAGCACATAAACATGATATAACACATAGCACATAAATATAAGATAACATGCATAAGATAAAGTAAATGCGGTAAGTAAAGCACTCCACATACAAATGCGCAAGTACGTGATGCATGCTCAATTAACGTGTCACACGCAACAAGAATCATGTCATGCAATATGCCCTAGACCTATATGCAATGCATGATCCCAGGATTGACTGGATGCCTGTAGCCCGTGCACTACAATCCACCCTTGCGGATGCCCGTGGCCCGTACACCACGATCCACCCCAACCGATGCCCGTGGCCCGTGCACCACGATCCACCGTAACCAAGTATCCATGGCCCGTGCACCATGATCCATCATAATCACATACTCATGGCCCGTACACCATGGTCCTCTCAACTCGAGCGTCTGAGACCCGTACATCTCAGCCCACTCCCAATGCAATGCACGTGCCATGAATGCAACAACAAAATCGCCTGGGGCCCGTACGCCCATCCTCACCAACTCCGGCACTCAACACTAGTCGTCTGGGGCCCGTACGCCCATCCTCACCATCTCTGGCACTCAATATTTGGCTTCATAAAATTTACGAATATTGGAAAGTGGTTATTTAGCATTCTTTTTATTTTTCCTTAGCTTGTTCTAATTTTCTAGAATTTTCTACTAATTTTCTCTTATTTAATTCTATTTATTATTAATTATTTTTAATTACTTACATTTGTCAAAATTCAGAAACTAAGTGAAAATAATTTAATCTTAACCTTTTATATTTTCTGGAATTTATTTGGAATTTTTTGATATTTAAAATGATTTATTTATTATTTTCTAATTTCCAGAAATCAATTTATTAAATTAAATAGAATTTATTCTTTACAGGCCGGGTCAGACCCGGCCCGCCATCGCTTCTGGCCTGGCCCGCGGTCTCCGGCCCGTTCCGCTATCCCCCCCTTTTTTTATATTAGATAATTGGACCGGCCTGCCTTCGGGTCCGGTCCGCTGGCCATCCGGCCCGGCCCGTTAGCGGGCCGCCCTTTTTTTATAATATATGCAATTGGGCCTGGTCCTGCAGCCGCGGCCCGTTAAGACACTGCCCGGCCTGCTGCGCTGCGGCCAGCCCGATCCGCCACCTCTTTTTTTTTTCCTCAGCCGGCGCGTGTAACACACGTCCGGCGCGTGAGGCCCACTCTCGGCCGCTTCCGGCGGCGCATGAGGCCCACGCGCCACCCTCCCGGCGGCGTTTTCGTTCCCCGATTCGATTTTTCTCTATTTCCAGGCTATATGAAATTGTTCCAAGGCCAAAACGAAATTTTAAATATTTCTAACTATGTAAATCCCTAATCTTTTGAGTTAATTCAAGAGTATTCTTGCCCTAATTCAATCATACCACCAACATCATATCCATACAAGTATACAGCAGCAAAATAGACAATTACCTCATACTTTTCCAAAGATTAACAAATACAAATCAATATTTTAAACAAATAAAATAATAAAAACAAAGAATCACATAAAATATCATCTAAGCATGCAAGGATCGTATCCATTTGAGGGGGGAAGAGGCACCTACCTCGATTGACGATAACACAACAAATCCGACGGAGTAACACTTGGGTTCGGGGCCTCGCCTCCCTTCTTCTTCTCTCTTTTCTCTCTTCTCTCTCTCTCTCTCTCTCTCTCTCTTTTACTATGCATGCGTTTTTTTTCCTTTGTGTGTGTGGCTATGCGTATAAGCGTATATATGGTGAGGGGTTAGGGTAGATTTATTTGGTTTTCCCATTTGGTTTTGGTTTAGGTTTCCTAATGTGATTCTAACACTATTAGTTTATAATTATCTTTATTATCATCATTACCTTTTCATTATTATCATTTTTAATTTTATCTTATTTGGTAACATTTATGTATACATATATCTACTATATATACACAAATATATATATATATATATATATATATATATATATATATATATATTTTCGGCCATAATATCCTACCCACCTTACAAGAAGTTTCGTCCTCGAAACTTGACGTACCTTATTCGAAAAGCTGTGGATATCTCTCTCGCATTTGCTCCTCAAGCTCCCAGGTCGCCTCGCGCTCGGTGTGATTGGTCCACTGCACTTTGACATAAGGGATGACTCGGTGCCTCAACACTTGGTCCTTGCGCTTCCACTATTCTGATAGGAGTCTCCTCATATGTAATGTCCGGTCGGATCCTTAACGGTGGCGCGTCTAGAACATGACTTGGATCCGGAACATATTTCCTCAATTGAGAAACGTGAAATGCGCTGTGAACCAGAGCCAAGGCAGGGGGTAATGCTAATCGGTAGGCCAGCGTACCAACCCTCTCGAGTACCTCATAAGGACCGATGTAGCGGAGCTTCAGTTTACCCTTTATACCGAATCGTAAAACCCCCTTCGTAGGTGACACTCTCAAGTAAACCTTCTCGCCCACGTCAAATTCGAGTGGAAGTCGTTTCGAATCGGCCCAACTCTTGCTTCTGTCTTGAGCAACCTTTAGTCTATCCCGTATCAACTTTACTTTCTCTCTAGTTTGCTCAACCAACTCAGGGCCTGTAATAACACGCTCACCGACCTCATCCCAATGAACAGGGGACCTGCACTTACGTCCATAGAGTGCCTCAAAGGGTGCCATGCCGATGGCACTGTGATGACTGTTGTTGTAAGAGAATTCAATGAGCTTGATCATACCGTCCCAGTTCCCCTTGAAGTCCAATGCGCACGCTCTCAACATGTCCTCTAAGGTCTGAATGGTCCTCTCAGACTACCGTCTGTCTGTGGATGGAAAGCGGTACTCAGTGGCAGCTCCGTCCCCAACCTTTTTTAACAAGCTGACCAAAAGCGAGAGGTGAACTTCGAATCACGGTCTGAGACGATACTGACTGGGACTCCGTGGAGGCTAACAACATCATCAATATATAACGTCACCAGTCTTTCCACGGTCACATCACTAGGCACGGGTAGGAAGTGAGCAGTCTTCGTCAATCGATCAACAATCACCCAGATCATGTCGTTACCGTTTCTTGTTTTTGGAAGTCCTGCTACAAAGTCCATCGTCACATGCTCCCACTTCCACTCCGGTATCTCTAACGGTAACATCAAACCTCCCGGCCTCTGATGCTCTGCCTTAACCTGCTGACAAACGAGGCATCTCTCAATGAACTCAGCAATGTGTCTTTTCATCCCACTCCACCAGTAGTGTTTCTTTAGATCATTATACATCTTCGTAGCACCGGGGTGGATCGACAACTTCGAATTGTGTGCCTCCTTCAGCAATTCCCTCCTTAGCTCCTCATCATCAGGCACGCACAACCTTCCTTGGTACCAAATATTGCCATCGTCATGTATTTGGAAGCCCTCAATTAGATTGGTCAACATCCTATTTCGGACATCTCTAAGCGTTACATCCTCCTTTTGCGCCTCTTTGATTCGCTCAACCAGAGATGGTGCAATGACTAAGGCCGCCAGGACGTTAGCAGTGGAATCAACAATGTCGAGATCAAACTCTGCCATCTCTTTCTCCGGTGGTGTCTGTCTGGCGTGATTAGACTTTCTACTCAAGGCATCAGCAACTCGGTTTGCCTTCCCCGGATGATAATTAATTGTTAGGTCGTAGTCCTTCAGTAGCTCAAGCCATCTCCTCTGACGCATATTCAATTCTTTCTGTGTGAACAAATATTTCAAGCTCTTATGATCGGTAAAGACCTCGCACTTCACACCATATAAGTAATGACGCCAAATCTTTAGCGCAAACACCACCGCTGCTAACTCCAGATCATGGGTCGGGTAATTTTGCTCATATTGCTTCAACTGTCTCGATGCGTATGCGATAACCCTACCTCCTTGCATTAACACGCATCCTGCGACGAAAGTGTTAGGCTAAAGTTAATATGTACATGAGGGTAATTTAAAATTTTATATACATATACCTAGCCCTTTCTTCGAGGCGTAGCTGTAGATGACAAATCCTTCAGTACCGGAGGGTTGTGCCAACACTGGTGCAGTCGTCAATTTCTGCTTCAACTCTGCAAAGCTTTTCTCACACTCGGAGGTCCATACAAACTTAGTCTTTTTCTGAGTCAGTCAACTCAGTGGTGCTGCAATCCTCGAAAATCCCTCCACAAACTTGCGATAATAACCGGCAAGGCCAAGAAAGCTGCTACCTCAGTGACGTTAGTAGGTCGTGGCCATTCTGTGATCGCCTCTATCTTCTTTGGGTCAACCGAAATACCTTCTTCAGAGATTACGTGACCCAAGAAGGTCACACTCTTCAACCAGAATTCGCACTTACTGAACTTAGCGTACAACTTCTTCTTTCTGAGAGTCTCCAATACCTCCTGCAAGTGTTCAGCATGAGTCTCCTCATTAGGCGAGTACACCAAGATGTCGTCGATGAACACCACCACAAAATGGTCCAACTGCTCCCTGAATACTGTGTTCATCAGATCCATGAAAGCCGCAGGCGCATTCGTTAGTCCAAAGGGCATTACAAGAAACTCGTAGTGCCCATATCGAGTGCGGAACGCAGTCTTTGCTATGTCTTCTGCCTTAATCCTTAGCTGATGGTAGCCTGATCGCAGGTCAATCTTCGAGAATACCCTGGCACCCTGCACGCAATTTTCGTTGTACACCAGTTGATATACTAAGTAACCGAATTCACAATAATTTATTAAAGACATTACCTTCAATTGATCAAATAGGTCGTCGATCCTTGGTAGTGGGTATTTATTCTTTATTGTGATCTTGTTCAGCTCACGATAATCGATACATAGTCTCATAGTACCGTCTTTTTTCTTCACGAACAATACTGGTGCTCCCCAGGGCGAAACACTAGGCCTAATAAATTTTCTGTCCAGTAGCTCCTGCAACTGCTCCTTAAGTTCTTTTAACTCTGCTGGTGCCATCCTATATGGTGCCTTCGAGATCGGCTCGGCTCCAGGTACGAGATCGATCTCGAACTCCACCTCTCTGCTCGGTGGCAAACCTGGTAACTCGTCGGGAAAAACATCCTTAAAATCTCGTACCACTGGAATATCCTCAATCGATGGCGTCTCCGCACTAGCATTTAGAGCATACACAAGAAAACCCTCGGCTCCTTTCTTTAACGCCCGAGAAGCCTGTGCTGCGGTAATATAGATTTTCCTGGAGGACTTCTTCAATTTGACATCCCCCTGGAAGATAGTCTCTTTCTTATCTAGTGTCTGCATACTGACCTGTCTCTGGCGGCAGTCGATGTTAGCACTGTATTTTGCCATGAAATCCATGCCCAGAATAATGTCGAAATCTTGCATCTGAATCGGAATCAGAGTGGCGGAGAACTCAAGCTCATTAATCTCCAACGGGCAATCCTTGTACTGATAATGAGATACTAACACTTGATCCCCGGCGGCTTGAACGCGATATGGAATCTCTAGCCGTTCTGGTAGGATACCTAGGTTCTTGGCAAATCTCCTAGCAACGAATGAGTGGCTAGCACCACTATCGAATAGAACGTATGCTGGGACTTGGTTAATTAATATTTCCCCTAACAAGGTTCGTAGTTATTCACGTAGCATAAATCATCAAAACAAAGAGAAAGTATATGTTTAAGATTTTAAAATAGTAATTGCTTAAATTTAAACATACCGGTGACTACGTCTCCGACCTCCTGTAGCTCAGCGTCTGTCATGACATGCACTCGAGCGTTGGTCTTTCCTTTTCCTCTCTGCTGCGTCTGACCCTGTGGCAGAGGTGATTGTGCCGGTGTAGGGCACTCTCTAGCATAATGTCCTTGTTTGCCGCAATTTTAGCAAACCTGCTGAGCTCTCCAACACGGTCCCCTATGAGGACGACCACACTGAGCACATGCTGGGGGTGGTGGTCCAACCGCCCTGAGTGGCTGTGCTGCCGTCGTTGTAGCACCCTCGATCATCAGTGGCCGAGTCGTCGATCCCTGACCGTGCTGTGGTGGCCCGGAGAATCGCCCGTTCGGATGTCGGCGTGGAACCTTTAACCATCTCCCTGATCTCCCTGAACGGAACTCCTCCCGCGATCTTTTGGCCCTGTCGGCCGACGCAACCCTCGCAAGGTCACCCTCGACCTTACGACACACCTCTAACAATCCCTCGAAAGTGGTAGGCTGGGCACATATGATTAGTGATTGAATGCGTGAGCTCAAACCTGTCTCGAATTTCAACATCTTAGCCTTCTCGTCGTCCATGATGGCAGGCATGTATCTCCCAAGCGCATGAAATCTCTCAGAATACTGATCAACAGTCATAGACCCCTGGGTCAGGAGCTGAAACTCTGTCATCCTCCTCTGAATGGCACTCTCAGGAACGTAGTGCCTTTTGTACTCCTCTCTAAACTGGGCCCAAGTCGGCGGTGTGGTCCGTCTGCGTACCACACCCTGCCACCATCGCTCTGCGTTGCCCTCCAAAAATGGTACCACCACATCCACTTTCAGGTCATCCGGAACCTCTAACAACCTCAACTGTTCAGATACGTTCTTGAGCCAAATCTCTGCCTCCTCTGGTCGGGTGGTACCCCTGAACATAGGTATCCGGGAGTGCTGCATCTCCCGGTAAAAGAATCAAAGCCCCTGAGGTGGTGGTGGCAGCGGTGGTGGTGGTGGTGGTGTTTGTGGCGGTTGCTGGGCCACCAAGGCAGTCAGAGTGGCCAGCGTGTCTGCCAGTACCTGGGGAATGGCCCCCTGACCCTGCTGATCATCGTCGTTGTTACCAGCCGGATCACGTCGTGGAGGCATTTTCTGAAATCCAAGTTCATGAGACGAAATCAAATTAGTCAGTGGAAGTTGAATGGTGGAATGCGGATAAGTCGAATATTTAAACAGGAAAAGCTCACCATCGGCACACATCTCCTATAACCCGATCATAACTTAGGTCTAAAATCATTCCTTAAGTCTACTTTGTTTATTAGGGGTAAAATCGTAGCTTATGTCTAAGTGTTCTAATTAATCCTGCGTTTCCGAGGCGGATCTGAAGCCTGGTCTCTGATACCACCTGTAGCGCCCCGTTCCCGAGCCCTAAACATCGGAAACAGTGCACCCGCCGTATCTCACGAAGAAGAATACAAAGCGTCGAATCAATCTCTTACTTGTCAAAATGACGTAGAAATTTTTTTTCCGCGGAAACGTAAACATATCATATATTAAACTTCAATAACCGTCATTACATTGCTAAATAAAACTCTGGAAATAAAATAGTAAAGTAGTGTGTGGAAATCCTCAAAATATAAATAAGAACAAAACAGCTGCAGCGTCCCCTCATATCCTAGCCGCAGCTCTCAACCAGCCCACTCCGCTATGTCTGTCCCGTCCTCAATGAAGATATGCTCGTAGTCCTCATCCGGCTCACCTGGGAAGTAGGGGTGAGTGACAGAAATCACCCAGTAGATGCCCGCCTCAAACAAATATCAAACGTACATACCGAAATGATATAGCCACATAGCACATAAACATGATATAACACATAGCACATAAATATAAGATAACATGCATAAGATAAAGTAAATGCAGTAAGTAAAGCACTCCACATACAAATGCGCAAGTACGTGATGCATGCTCAATTAACGTGTCACACGCAACAAGAATCATGTCATGCAATATGCCCTAGACCTATATGCAATGCATGATCCCGGGATTGACTGGATGCCTGTAGCCCGTGCACTACAATCCACCCTTGCGGATGCCCGTGGCCCGTACACCACGATCCACCCCAACCGATGCCCGTGGCCCGTGCACCACGATCCACCGTAACCAAGTATCCATGGCCCGTGCACCATGATCCATCATAATCACATACTCATGGCCCGTATACCATGGTCCTCTCAACTCGAGCGTCTGAGACCCGTACATCTCAGCCCACTCCCAATGCAATGCACGTGCCATGAATGCAACAACAAAATCGCCTGGGGCCCGTACGCCCATCCTCACCAACTCCGGCACTCAACACTAGTCGTCTGGGGCCCGTACGCCCATCCTCACCATCTCCGGCACTCAATATTTGGCTTCATAAAATTTACGAATATTGGAAAGTGGTTATTTAGCATTCCTTTTATTTTTCCTTAGCTTGTTCTAATTTTCTAGAATTTTCTACTAATTTTCCCTTATTTAATTCTATTTATTATTAATTATTTTTAATTACTTACATTTGTCAAAATTCAGAAACTAAGTGAAAATAATTTAATCTTAACCTTTTATATTTTCTGGAATTTATTTGGAATTTTCTGATATTTAATTATATTTTTCTGATATTTAAAATGATTTATTTATTATTTTCTAATTTACAGAAATCAATTTATTAAATTAAATAGAATTTATTCTTTACAGTCCGGGTCAGACCCGGCCCGCCATCGCTGCTGGCCTGGCCTGCGGTCTCCGGCCCGTTCCGCTATCCCCCCTCTTTTTTTATATTAGATAATTGGGCCGGCCTGCCTTCGGGTCCGGTCCGCTGGCCATCCGGCCCGGCCCGTTAGCGGGCCGCCCCTTTTTTTTAATAATATATGCAATTGGGCCTGGTCCTGCAGCCGCGGCCCGTTAAGACACTGCCCGGCCCGCTGCGCTGCGTCCAGCCCGATCCGCCACCTCTTTTTTTTTTCCTCAGTCGGCGCGTGTAACACACGTCCGGCGCGTGAGGCCCACTCTCGGCCGCTTCCGGCGGCGCGTGAGGCCCACGCGCCATCCCTCCCGGCGGCGTTTTCGTTCCCCGATTCGATTTTTCTCTATTTCCAGGCTATATGAAATTGTTCCAAGGCCAAAACGAAATTTTAAACATTTCTAACTATGTAAATCCCTAATCTTTTGAGTTAATTCAAGAGTATTCTTGCCCTAATTCAATCATACCACCAACATCATATCCATACAAGTATACAGCAGCAAAATAGACAATTACCTCATGCTTTTCCAAAGATTAACAAATACAAATCAATATTTTAAACAATAAAATAATAAAAACAAAGAATCACATAAAATATCATCTAAGCATGCAAGGATCGTATCCATTTGAGGGGGGAAGAGGCACCTACCTCGATTGACGATAACACAACAAATCCGACGGAGTAACACTTGGGTTCGGGGCCTCGCCTCCCTTCTTCTTCTCTCTTTTCTCTCTTCTCTCTCTCTCTCTCTTTTACTATGCGTGCGTTTTTTTTCTTTGTGTGTGTGGCTATGCGTATAAGCGTATATATGGTGAGGGGTTAGGGTAGATTTATTTGGTTTTCCCATTTGGTTTTGGTTTAGGTTTCCTAATGTGATTCTAACACTATTAGTTTATAATTATCTTTATTATCATCATTACCTTTTCATTATTATCATTTTTAATTTTATCTTATTTGGTAACATTTATGTATACATATATCTACTATATATATATATATATATATATATATATATATATATATATATATATATATATATATTTCGGCCATAATAATTTATCAACAGTATACCCCAACATATTACAATGACTATAGAAAGGAGCTCTAGAACTGTTCTGATAAGACCTTGGCATGCCTCTCTTGTGACTCATTTAACTGCCAACCTTTCAAGGATTTGTTCTAGAAATGGCAAAGCGAAGTGATCTTCCTTTGTGAAAGCATTCAACTTTTGGTAATCAATCCACACCCTCCATCCAGAAATAGGTCGCAGCATCACACTCTCTTCACTTTCATAGGGCACCAAGCAGAACCCAAATTTTTTTTGCCACAGCTTGGGTTGGACTCACCCGAGGACTATTTGCAATAAGAGAAATGATTTTCACTTGAAGAAGCTTTACGATTTTTTCTTTGACAACTTCTTCCATTTTTGCATTAAGCCTTCTTTGTGCATCATTTTTTGGTTGGGCTGTTAGATCCCATTTTTTTTAAAGGGGTAAAAGAGTCCTTAGGGCCTAATTAATTAGAAAACCTAATTTGATTAGAAAAATTTTCCCTAAACCCTAATCAAATTTCTATTTAATCACGTGAATACTCCTCTCCCTCCCAAACAACGCGTGCAGCCGCCCCCAAGAAGAAAAGAAAAACGTCTTCTTGCTTCAAGCCTCAAGGCCGCCGGTTTCGGAATAGCACCACCAACCCGATCAATCCATTCAAACGCATAGTAAACTGCCTTCAATTACCAGGTAGGTGCCCCCTTAACATCCGTTGAATGTATTAGCAGTAATCCTTTAATTTCTTTATGAAAACGAGATCGTGCATTAGTATTTGTGATTGTATAGATGTTTGATTATTGATTATACGTATATGTGATGAATTGTATGTCCGTATATATGTACGATGCTATTTTCGTATGAAACTCGAAAAAAAGATTTGATTTTTGATGTGCGTGTGAATACCGGAATCGTAGGAATGAGTGTTTGTGCCGGCGGCGCGTGGCCGATGGTGGTGGGCTATGACCACGTGCTGCCGGATGGAGAAACAGGGGAGTTGAAGGGGAGGGGTTGAGGGAGTGGGGCGCAGGCCAGGGGGTGCAGCTGAGGTGGGGGGACTGGTTAGGGGGAGGCGTTGGGAGAGGGATTGGGTGGCTGGGGGGTACGGTTGGGGAGAAGACGGTTGGGGAGAAGACGGCTGGGGGGTGGTGTCGCTGAGGAGGGGGTGAGCCAGAGGGAGGTGGGGCGTGGGGGGGAATTTGCTGGGGGAGGGAAGTTTGGAATTCGCAGGAGGGCAGGAGATCCTGAGGGGGGAATTAAAGGTTAAAGGGAGGGAGTCGATTTAGAGAAGGTAAGGTTTGGAAACGCAGGTATTGAGAGAAAGTAAAGAAAAGGAAAATAAAATGAAAAATAAAAAGAAAAAGGAAAAAGAAAAAAGAAAAGAAAAGGATAAAGAAGAAGAAAAGGAAAGGGAAAGTAAATGAAGGATTCCGTGTATGATTTCTGTGCATTCATGCATCACGAGACATTGCATATATGTTATGTTCTGTTCCGTTCCGTTCTGTTCTGTTAGGATATGCGAGACGTAAGTCGCATATCTGATCTGTTCCGTTCTGTTCCGTTCCGTTCCGTTCCGTTCTGTTAGGACCCGGGGTCATGCATTGCACGATTAGATGAATGTTTCTGAGAATATAGGGTTATCATGCATCACGTATGTGACATTGCATTTCACGCGCATTCTGCATGATTATGTGCTTGATTGTTTTAAGAAGTTATGACCGTTATACGTTGTTTTAAAAAGATATGACCGTTATACGTCGTTTTAAGAAGTTCTGACCGTTATACGTATTTGTGAAAACGTGGACAGTCTATTTTTGTATTACAGTGCGTATATGTATTTCACTACTGTCCTAGCATGTATGATCTCACAGGGCCGATGCAGGTAGGGTACCTACTGAGTGACGTTTTTGTCGCTCACAACCGTTCGTTTGTTTTGTTGCAGACGATTCAGGGTACGATTACGTATGGGTTGGAGAGGACTCTGAATGAGCACATTGGAACTCTTAGAGACTGATGATCAAGAATTGAGGAAGTTTTATTTTATTTATTATTTCATTCGAGGACTTAGCTTTGGGATTTTATTTACGAACTTTACGATGTCGTTTAGGGGATTCTGACTTGATGTTGACTTTATACAATTTTGGGGATTTTACCTTTGATTTAGGGTTTTGAATTGATTTATTTCGTGTCCGCAATCGAATACTCTGTCGTTTTGATAAGTGCAGAGGTTTCGTACAGACGCCTTGTATATCCCTTAGTGGAATACGGCGGGCGTACCGTTTCTGACCCTAGGGTTTGGGACGGGGCGCTACAGGTGGTATCAGAGCCCAGGCTCTAGATCTATTGCGGAAAAACATAGAATTAAGAAATGATCTTAGACGTAAGAGATGACGATAGACTTAAGTTTTGATCGTCGATGTAAGTTTGATCTTAGACTAAGTTTGATTCTAGACATAAGCGGTGATCTGAGACAAAGTTTGATTCTAGACATAAGCTATGATCTGAGACTAAGATTGACCTTAGAATAAGTTTGATTTAGACTAAGTGATGATCGGACTGGAGCACGGTTGGGTTCTATTTTCGTTTTATTTATCTGTATTTGACTGTTTTCTATTTCTTAAGTTTATATAATTTCCGAAATGCCCTTGACAAAAAAAATAAAATTTTTCTTGTCGTAGCAAATATGCCGCCGAGATGAGAACGGTAAGAACGGCAATGAAAATCACTCTGAGAATGGGGCTCCACCGCAGGTAGTGCTTCCCCAGGCCCTAACCAACGCACTACGAGTCATGACCCAAGCTGTGGCGCAACAACATCAGCAGCACAGGCTCCACCACCACTGCATTCGGACTTGAGATTCGTTTACAAGCGGATGCGGAGGAGTGGTAGCACAGCACGACTAATATCACCGATCACTTGGATCTAATTTCATTAGTTCAAAGGGTATTACGGGTCGACAGTACGATCTTTAGAGCATGACTCTAGATGCACAAGGGAAATGTAGAATTAGGCCATGATATTAGAAAATAAGTTACAATTTTGCCTCTAAGTCACAATCTTAGACATAAGTGATGATTTGAACATAAGCGGCGATCATGAACATAGGTATTGATATCAATTATAGACGATGATCCTGAACCTAAGTCACGATCTTAGACATAAGTAACGATCTCGATTAAGAGTTGACTTTAAACATAAGTACTGATTTGGTAATAAGTGTTGATTATGTACTAGTTATGATTTGGAAATAAGACGTGATCTTAGACTTAAGAAATGATGATGCTAAGAATGATTCTAGAAATAAGTTATGATCCTAAACTTAAGAAGTCGATCGATTTTGAAACACGTATACCTAGGATATCCCATACGATTCTCCCTAACCTAAGGTTGATCATAACTCTCTAGGGCCGTGATCTTAGTAACCCTAGTTGAATACTATATAATTGATTTGAATGAATTACAATGTTCACCAGAATACCCTACTACAAACGTTAGTTGACACATTAATAGGTCAGGCAGTAACTCGGGCTGCCTTACCGAAACTGCAACATGGTACTCGATACCATTAGGGCAAAGTAAAGCGGGTCCATATCCCTACTTGAACGGTAATATTAGAGCATGCTTAGGTCTAAGTTGGGACTATAGCTACTAAGAAATGAATTATAATAGTATCATAAATACTAAGGGATGATTTATAGTAGAATGACAGAAACTAAATAATGATTAGCGTTATAAATCGGTAGAGTTTAGTTAAGGATATTGTACAAAAGAATTTATAGTATAATGTTAAGTTATTGAATGTGGGGTAATCAAAATAGGCCGACGATATTAGTCTTATTAGAGGTATCGAATGATAGTGACATGCGAAAATCGACTATAATATGTGCCTTGGAATACTATATCATTATAAAATTGTGGGTTAAGTATTGATGTCGGAACATTTGGTTTGAATCTAGTAGGCTTGAATTGAAATAGAGTAAGCATGAACCAATAGTGGTTGCTTGTGCAGCTGAGATTTAACTATAATAATTAGCGGTTCAAATAAACAAGTAAAGAAATACAATGGATCAGTATGGCGCGCAGAAGCATGGTGAATTAAGAACACCTTAAGTCGATAAATATTTAGTGTGCCATGCTGAGATTGAACAATTTAAGTTAAGAATTTTATCATAGTAGGTTAAGGTTAGACTTATAAGAAACGGTACATAGACGGATTGTCTTTTGAAAATAAGGATGGATTGTAGAAATTATACGAAATATCAGACTATCATTTCTCTAGCTGATAAAGATTTTATATAAGCATGTACACCGAGTTATACCATATTTTACAGGGACTTCAAAAGACATTTTATTTTCGAAAATACATTATTAAGTCACATTTCTTTATATAGTTTACTAAACTGTACGAGGCTAATTTTTTTTTCGGTACTTGTAAAACAGCTTAATAAAGATTTCAATCCTTTTGACGACCTCGAAAAGGGGAAAACTTTTAAAATATTGATATTCTTGCAAAAACGATTTGTTTATATATATTTCTTACATAATATTTCAAATTTCTGTTTTTGTTAAATCTATTTTTTAGTGAAAATTAATTTAATTTGACGACTACCGATATCGCAAGCAGTTTGACCGTTTAAGTGTTTTCGAAGTTATTTACCCGCTTGCGATGGACTTATAACTTTTGTGGGAAAAAAAAGGTAGCTTTCAAAATATATACCTGTTTTTGAAAACGGAAGGTACCATATTCAAATCGTTTCATAAAACCTTACATTATTAAGTTTTCAACTGTTTGACGTAATTTAACCAAAATGCCTTGCGAAAAAGTTATATTATCGTTTTTTAAAATGGTCATTTGAGATATCGTGTTGCGAAAACAAATCTATGATACTTGAGTTTTGTATTTACAAAAAATTTAGAAGGTTCAGTACTTTAAAAAGTTAAAGCAATATTCAAAATTATAGCTACATAAGCTACTTCCTTTTAACTTGAAGAAAGATATGTCCATACACATATTTTGTATACTAGGCTGTTGACGATATCTTAGAGAAATTAAGAGCATGATCATAGAGATAGTTCGTAAGTATATAAGAACTGATTTTGAAGACTTGGGTTGCATTAAGGAAGGGTAACGGTTACCATATTAGGTATATACGAAGGATGTTAGTATGATTAATTATCTATGGGATGAATCATAGGTGATAAGTTTAAGAATCTGGTATTGTAGATTGCAATAAGTTGAATGATACACGTCAAGTAGTATAAGTAGAAGGTGTAAGCACTAATTATAGAGAATTAAGGATTGAACCTTAGAAGAATTAGATGATCTTGTGAGATGCTAGTGATGACTAAATTAAATCGTACTAGAGTACAACGTATTCCGAAAAATACATACAGCTTCAGGGATGAATCTTGTGCACAAGGCGTTAAGTTGAAGATTGTACTACACCTAGAAACTGATTTTAGAGGGTTGCTCATGATAACAAATATAGGTACAATATAGACCGACTGTTAAGTTATGAAGCCAGTATAATGACGATACCCTTAAGGTTGATTCGAGAAGGCTAGAAAGAATAGGTTATCATCTATCAGGCGGAGGACGATGGATGTAAAGGTTACATTGTATATATACACATTGAATGATTTGAGGACTTAGTCCTGCATCGAGGAAGAGAAATGGGTAAAATATCGGAATACGCAAGAGATACTAAGTTTGGTCATGATCTAGGTAAATGAATTATGCAGGACTATATTAAGTTACCGATTACGTAACACGCAAGTTTCGAGGACGAAACTTTTTGTAAGGGGGAGAGAATGTTAGATCCCATTTTTTTTAAAGGGGTAAAAGAGTCCTTAGGGCCTAATTAATTAGAAAACCTAATTTGATTAGAAAAATTTTCCCTAAACCCTAATCAAATTTCTATTTAATCACGTGAATACTCCTCTCTCCCTCCCAAACAACGCGTGCAGCCGCCCCCAAGAAGAAAAGAAAAACGTCTTCTTGCTTCAAGCCTCAAGGCCGCCGGTTTCGGAATAGCACCACCAACCCGATCAATCCATTCGAACGCATAGTAAACTGCCTTCAATTACCAGGTAGGTGCCCCCTTAACATCCGTTGAATGTATTAGCAGTAATCCTTTAATTCTTATGAAAACGAGATCGTGCATTAGTATTTGTGATTGTATAGATGTTTGATTATTGATTATACGTATATGTGAATGAATTGTATGTCCGTATATATGTACGATGCTATTTTCGTATGAAACTCGAAAAAAAGATTTGATTTTGATGTGTGTGTGAATACCGGAATCGTAGGAATGAGTGTTTGTGCCGGCGGCGCGTGGCCGGTGGTGGTGGGCTATGACCACGTGCTGCCGGATGGAGAAACAAGGGAGTTGAAGGGGAGGGGTTGAGGGAGTGGGGCGCAGGCCAGGGGGTGGCAGCTGAGGTGGGGGGACGGGTTAGGGGGAGGCGTTGGGAGAGGGATTGGGGTGGCTGGGGGGTACGGTTGGGGGAGAAGACGGTTGGGGAGAAGACGGCTGGGGGGTGGTGTCCGCTGAGGAGGGGGTGAGCCAGAGGGAGGTGGGGCGTGGGGGGGGAATTTGCTGGGGGAGGGAAGTTTGGAATTCGCAGGAGGGCGGGGAGATCCTGAGGGGGGAATTAAAGGTTAAAGGGAGGGAGTCGATTTAGAGAAGGTAAGGTTTGGAAACGCAGGTATTGAGAGAAGTAAAGAAAAGGAAAATAAAATGAAAAAGAAAAAGAAAAAGGAAAAAGAAAAAAAGAAAAGAAAGGATAAAGAAGAAGAAAAGGAAAGGGAAAGTAAATGAAGGATTCCGTGTATGATTTTCTGTGCATTCATGCATCACGAGACATTGCATATATGTTATGTTCTGTTCCGTTCCGTTCTGTTCTGTTAGGATATGCGAGACGTAAGTCGCATATCTGATCTGTTCCGTTCTGTTCCGTTCCGTTCCGTTCCGTTCTGTTAGGACCCGGGGTCATGCATTGCCACGATTAGATGAATGTTTCTGAAAATATAGGGTTATCATGCATCACGTATGTGACATTGCATTTCACGCGCATTCTGCATGATTATGTGCTTGATTGTTTTAAGAAGTTATGACCGTTATACGTTGTTTTAAAAAGATATGACCGTTACGTCGTTTAAGAAGTTCTGACCGTTATACGTATTTGTGAAAACGTGGACAGTCTATTTTTGTATTACAGTGCGTATATGTATTTCATACTACTGTCCTAGCATGTATGATCTCACAGGGCCGATGCAGGTAGGGTACCTACTGAGTGACGTTTTTGTCGCTCACCAAGGCAACACACCGTTCGTTTGTTTTGTTGCTGACGATTCAGGGTACGATTACGTATGGGTTGGAGAGGACTGTGAATGAGCACATTGGAACTCTTAGAGACTGATGATCAAGAATTGAGGAAGTTTTATTTTATTATTATTATTTCATTTGAGGACTTAGCTTTGGGATTTTATTTTACGAACTTTACGATGTCGTTTAGGGGGATTCTGACTTGATGTTGACTTTATACAATTTTGGGGATTTTACCTTTGATTTAGGGTTTTGAATTGATTTATTTCGTGTCCGCAATCGAATACTCCTGTCGTTTTGATAAGTGCAGAGGTTTCGTACAGACGCCTTGTATATCCCTTAGTGGAATACGGCGGGCGTACCGTTTCTGACCCTAGGGTTTGGGACGGGGCGCTACATGGGCTCCCTATTCAGGATTTATCTTGTGCATACACAAAGAGTGAGCAATGCAATTGAGATCGTCAATGGTCTAACCAATAGCCTCTTTCTGGTCCTTGAGCATCACCAACAATGTATCTTCTTGCTCCAATGTCAATTTTGAGCTTATAATAACCGGAAGTGTTTCATCACTATCCAAGAATGCGTACTTCGAATGTCAAGAAGTACTTTTGATTCTAGATTTGATGGCTTAACAGTGGTGTTAAAGATGAAGACATGATCCGTGAAGAAATGTTGGGCAGAACCATAAAATTACAATGGTAATCAATGAGTAGAAGATTTAATTGTTGTACGGACTTGCATGTGGAGTGTAAAAGCTTCAAGAAGAGAAGGAACGAATGGATGCTGAAGGGAGTAGCAGTATCTGGAAAGATCAGCGAAGAGGAAGAAGTAGGAAACAGGCCGGAGCGGCTTAAAAGGACTGGAATGACTATTTTGCTATTATTGTAGTGTTTGTAATAGTTGTAGTATGGAGGGCAATTTGGTCTTTTCATTTGCTTCTTCTTCTGATTGTATATTTGAGATAACCGTCACCGAGCAGAGGTAATTCAGTGCCATCTCTGCACATTCTTCTGTCGAATTTTTTCTCTCGATTTCTTCCTGCCAATGCGTTCTATATTATTGGTGATTTGTTCTTCGTCTGCTATTTCCTTGTATGATTTCACATTTCTTTAGCTTGTTAGTGTTTTTCTTAGAGATTGACATACTTTTCACATGGTATCAGAGCCATAGTCCATAAACTTTGGAACGTTTATGGCATCAAACACTAACAATTTGAGATACGTGTAATGCGCAAACACGTTGATAAAGTTTATACAAATTAATCATAAGGTGTACATTATATATGATAATATTATATGTCACATAAGTCACGTAATAATATTAATTGTTGCGTAAAACATCCGCACGTTAAGTGATCATCGGTATACTCGTGGATGTATAGTGTGGTCCTAAAATGGAAACTCCGAATATATAGACAGTCATATGGTCAGAGACCGTGATGGATGGGCTCAAAGTGCAACGAATATAAAATGTACGACGTCTGATCCCCGAAGGACGACAACCTACGTGTGGCTAGTAGATAATTGTTGGTACAATAATTAAATATTAAATAATATTTAATAATAATATTTATTATTAAATATTAGATAATATTTGATATTGAATAAAGATAACTTGAATGATAATATCAAGTATATCCCCAGATATCTGGGATAAAGAAATCTCTAACCATAAAGGAGGATAGGTTTGGTTATCAAATTTGAATTTGGATTCTGTACATATCAGGATTCTTTTTTTCTCCATCTATATAAAGGAGGAGGGTCCTTCACCTCTTCATACAATGCTTTGAACCGCCGGCCATACAGTGTACGGCCATACAGTGTACAAAGGGAGGGTGTGCTAATGTTCTATAAAGCCTACACTGTCTAACTTCTTCATTGGGTAAAGCAGTGAATTGTTGAAACTGGTCAAGCAAAAGTTGTGGACTATTGTTGCTAGTTTTTCTTTATATCTATTTGAATAGATTCTCTCTCTTTATATCTTATATAGGATGATATTATACTGTTATTTAGTTGGCTCCTTTGTAGAATAACTAATATTACTTTTACTAAAGAAACCTTTTATTGCAGGGTTTAACTGAATCTACAACCGAAAGAGTAGTAGATTTAGAGACGTTTTTCTTCGCATCCTTAGCCTTTTTTCCCCTAAAAGCGAGTATAATATCTTTTTATTTTTGTTTTTGGTCTTACTACTCCATTTTTATCTTCTATGTACTGAAATCATTCAGTTAATAGAACAAAAAGAAAAAATTGGTACAAGTGGTCTACAAAATGAAGAATGCTCAGCTACTCACAGTTCAGTCTCATAGTCCAGAAGGCTTGTTTATTTGATAACGGCAAACAAGGAAACATCTTTCTTTCAGTGACACCCACCCCCTGCCCTTTTCTTTCCGTGCTGACCCTGACCTACCCTTGACAACAAGGAAAGAGAAAGGAAACAAGAAAATAAACAGGAAAGGAAAGATCAACCTCAACGCACAAGCGCCCATGCACTCAGGCCAGCAATGTAAAATCTTGAAATATGTAACAGGTTTCTTTTCGAGCCAAGTCAGATTACTTGTCGTCGAAGTAATAATTCTCGTATCTTATTGAGCAATCAGTCAAGAATACCCTGCCACCAACTTTTCCAGTGCACAGTTCAACGACAGTTGAGTAGGCAGACTGGATGCAAGTAACGCAGTCTGGAGCAGTAAGGTATGAACTACACGAACTGTGGCCGTATATTAAACTTCCATCAGTGCTTTGATAATGAATGTGGCGATCCCTACCGGGACTGCTGGCCGTCGTTGTCAGCAAATCCTGAAGAACGTGGTCGACTGTATCAGCGTAGGGATGGCCTGCTATGTAAGTCGCTACGTTGCAATTTTTGTCGTGCAAAGTCAGGTCAGGTGCACCTTGAATGGTACTACAATGAACAAACATGACTGAAGCTAACATGAGAGCGGTGATTTTGAATGTCATAGGTTTTGTCTTCATTTACAAAAAAAAAAAAAAAAAAAGAACTGCCACAAGTTCCTGAAGGAAATAATAAGTGATTTTTCTAATTACTCAATCTTGTTCATGGTTCATTCTTTGTTGATCGCACCCTTAAATAGATTGTCAATACCTCGGTATGTTAGTGTAGCGCCCCGCTCCCGAGCCCTAACATCGGGAACAGTGCACCCGCCGTATCTCACTAAGGGGGATACAAAGCGTCAAAACCAAAACAGATACACGTCAGCGGAAGTCAAAATTTAAAACCTCAAAATAATCATCATCATAAATATCAATGTCTAGGCAATTCTAAATCCGATACAAATGTCAAATGTAGATATAACTAAATGTCTAAAGTACATAAACCTCGAGTATCGAAAATCATTATCTCAACTAAGCCCTCGAAAGTCTCATTGGAATGTTATCGACCCCAATATCTCTACCCTTGGTCATCCTCGGTATGCTAACTCAATTACCTGTCTATCTGCAAAATATGTTAAAGCGTGGTTTGAGCGACAAGTCGCTCAGCAAGTAATCCCACTATACTTACCATGGGATCATACACGGAGAAGCAAGTGTGATAAAAATATATAACAACATAAAATAATATCATGCTTCTCTTTGCAAGTAAATTTACCATTCTGTCCCTAACATCTAAAAGCAAATAGAACGAATAGACCCAACAAAGTACGTAACAAAGTCCAATTAAGTACGTAACAAAGTCCAATAAAGCATGTAACCAAGCCCAATTAGGGGTTAGTCCAAACCAAAATCGATGATGCAATTTTCCAAATATGCAATGTCCAAATGTCCAAAGCCAAAGGCCCAAAATTCCAAATGTCCAAAATTCCAAAGTCCAAAAGTCCAAAGTTTCCAAATCTGAATTAGCCGGTCTAATGTCCAAAATCCATATCCAAATACAACTCGGTCCATATCCAAATATCAAAATGTCCAAAATCCAAAATATCCAAAACCCGGCTAAAACGGTCCAAATCAATGAAATGGCTATAGCGTTTTCCCTACAAGTGACTTATACCGTAAGACTTACGAATTGATTCCTCCAAAATCCAATATACTATAGACACCCTGTCTCAGACTAGGTCGTTACGTCTATAGCACCAAAAATATGCCTTTGCACCCTGTCCCAGACTAGGTAGTTACGCTCAGGCCCAAAATATACATACAGAAGCCCTGTCCCTGACGAGGTAGTTATATCTGCAGCAATCCAAATAGGCATACAGAAACCCTGTCCCTGACGAGGTAGTTACATCTGTAGCGCTCAATAACCAAAATAGGAATCAACCTGGCTTACCGATATATTTCCTTTGTAAAGGTGAATTTTCAAAGATATGCAAATGCAACTTTCCAAAACCATTTTTTCAAGTACCAAAGTTAGTCCAAATTACCAAAATGTGCCTAAATGTCAAATTTGTAAGAATTACTAAATGCCTTCCAAATAACACATAATTCCAACAAATATTCCAAATAGCCAAAAATTCCAAAATACTAAATGCAACTCCGTCTCAGCTGTGTATGTATACACGTATATGACCACGCCCATACATTTGCATATAAACGTATAACGTACACGTACCTACAACAACATATATTTGTACATATTGCACCAAAGACTTGATCACTGTCTATGGCCACCAACAGATCCGACACCCCAAAAGAAAACATGAGTGTAACTCCAGCATATGCATCCATAATTGAAACATACAAATAATATACATGCTTATATATTATATACATGCTTATATATTTAAATTCGCAATTGTTTAGCTGCACAAGAGAAAGTACCACATCGCCTGCCGAAATGAGTTCACACGCCAAAACTGAGAAATTGAGAAACTGATCATGGATTTGCAAACAAAAAAAAAAGAAGAAACTGAGCATGAATTTGAATCCTTCAATTTGCAAATACACAATTTGTACATGCATCAAATATGCATGAGACTATCTTCAAACTCCCTTTTCAATGTACCACATCGGCTGATGGTGAAGTCTCCATGACTTCTGAGATTTGAAAAGTTCACTTTGTAAATTTTTGTAGCATTTAACGTATACACGACTTCCACATGACTTATATATACATTCTAGCATATACCTGTTTGCATAAATATAACATATCTCATATATGAATATACATTACATTATCAGTGGCACATTCGGCCGCTGGTCACCACTGTTCATATACACCGGATACACACACAATTCAACATATACAAGTAGACAATCATTTATTCAAACACACATACGAATGCATGATCCAAGGTGATAATCGAAAGTATAATCTATAATTTTCACAAAACATAGCAAGTATAGAGAGATTACTTACTTGATTCATTTATAAATTACCGTCCAATTGAATTTGGCTTGGAGTTGGACAAGAGCTATTTTTTTCTCCTATGTGCCTCGGCTGGAAGGCACAACAAAAGGCTGCCTTATTATTATTAATTTTTTCCTTCTCTTCTCGCTGCTGATGGGGGACGAAGGATTTGCAGCAACAAGACAAAATCGTTGTTGCGGCTGGTTGATGGCAACAACAGAATAGGCTGCGTTCCCTTTTTTTCTGACTCAAACTCTCTTTTTTTCTTTTCCTGCGGCTGCTGTGGGCGGCAGAGTGGCTTCTTTAGGGGGTTGTGTTCAATTTGCTTAGGTTAGGGTATTAAATAAATAGATGCTAATTTAGATAACTAGGCATATTTCAATTAGAAATAGGATTCCTCCCATGTAAATCTTATCTTGACTTACCTAATTCTATTTAAAATAGGATTCTATCCTATTTTTCTTTTTTTTATTTAATTTTTCTTTTCCTCTTTTTTTCCCATAAGGGGCACGGATGTAACAGACCTCCCCCTTTACAATAAGTTTCGTCCTCGAAACTTGCGTACTACGTGATCGATAACTTAATATAGTTCTACTTGATCCATTTACCTAGTATATGTCACAGTTATCATTGGATCAACCTCATTTTTTGTTGTTGTTAAGCCCTCAATTCCACCTATACCACTTATTGTATATGATTCAACTTATATAATTGTAATCTATAATCCTGAATTCTTAAAACTAATCATATATGGTCAATTACCTAGATAATTAATCAAAATAGATATCCATCGAGTACTCCATATGCTAATCATTACACCTCACAGCGTAGAATCAAGCCCTCAAAATCAATTATTACACACTTACGAACTAACTTTATGATCATCTCTTTACTTCTTTGGAGATATCATCACAGCCTAGTATACGAAATATGTGTATGGACCTGTTTTTCGTTAAATAAAAATATAGCTTAAGTAGCTATAATTTTGAATATAGCGAATAATTATTATTTCTTTTTTTTTAAAAAAATACTAATTCTAATTTTTGTAAACCGAAAATCAGGGTATTTTTGTTTTCGCGAGCGGTATCTCACGTGACTTCTTATAAAACAATGACATAACTTGTTTACAAAAGTACCTCGGTGAAATCGCATTAAAAGAGTTGAAACTCAACAATATTACGTTTTATAAAACGAGTTGAATACGATATCTCTCTTATTCTAAAAGAAGTATGTATATTTTAAAACTAACTGTAAAAATAATGATATACTTGTTTGTAAAAGTATTTCGAGTAAACCAATTTAAAACAATTGAGACATAACAACCATAACAATTTCTTTTATAAAACGATTTAAATACGGTGTCTTTTTCTTTCCAGAAGAAATATATATTTGAAAGCTACGTTTTGTGTTTGCAAATTTAAGTAAACTCATTGCAAGCGGTTAATAACTTCAGAAACATTTAAGGGATAAATACTTGCAATACCGATATTTGATTTAAACGAAAATTTGAGTAATAACATATGAAATATATATATAAACATATTGTTCTTCGATACATCAAAATTTTAAAATGTATCTATTTTCTTCTCGAAGTTGTCAAAGTATTGAAATTTCATCATGTACAAATACGGAGAAAAAAAAGGTATTACCTTGTAAAAGAGTAGGCCATAAGGAAAATGAAACTAAATGTAACACTTAGAAGGTAAAAATGTATAAAGTACCTTTAAAATGTAGCATATATACTGGTATACGTGCCTATATGAAAACTGTTAGCTACTAGAAAAATCATTGTCCAATACTTCGTATAATCTTTCTAAGTCATCCTTACTCTCAAATGAAAATCCGCCTATGTATCGTTTCTTATAAGTCTAGTGTTCATCAACTTATGCTAAAATCTTTAACTTAGGTTGCACAAACCTGGCACGGCACACTAAATATTGATCGACTTAATGTATTCTAATTCATCATGCTTCCGCGCGCCACACTGATCCAACTTTCTCCTTTACTTGGTTATTTCAACTGCTAATTTTTAACTTGGTTAAATCTCACACGGAAAGCAACCACTACTTGTTCATGCTTACTCTATTTTAGTTCCACCCAACGAGATTCAAGCCAAGTAGCTCAATGTTTTCTAGAAATCAACACTTAACTAAAGATTTTGCGACAATTTATCATCCAAAGGTACCTACTATATTCGATTCTCGCATGTCGCTATCGATCAATACTCTAATAAGCCTAATATTATCGACTTATTTTGATAACGCTACATTCAACATCTTAACCCTAGACTATAAATTCCTTTGTGCGATATCTTTCACTAAACTCTACTGATCATAACGCTTATAAATCATTGCTTAGTTTCTATCCTGCTAATATAAATCATTCTTAGTAGCTACGATCTTAACTTAGATCAAGTCGCATTCCGACACTACTGTCAAAGTAGAGGCATGACCCCGATTCAGTTACCCTAATGGTACCGGGTCTTTTGTTGCTGATATGGAGAAGCCTAGTAAATGCCAGACCCATTTAAATTTATGTATCATCCAATGCCTGCAGTAGGCAGCCTTATTAACATTACAATTTATGTAATCTAATTATACACAATTCATTTAGGGCTACTAAAATCACGCTAAGGAAATGTGCAAAGGTTATGATCAAAACTTAAATAATACAATTACTCGAACTCACAGGGATATAATATCGTTCTTGGTATGTGTTCCCCTCAACCGATCGGCACATAAGTCTAAGTCATTTCTTAATTCTAAGATCATGCTTAGAATATAATCATCGCTTACGACTATGATCAGTACTTATATTCAAATCATTGTCTAATGTTCAGATAAACTCTTAATCAAAATCGTCACTTATATCTTAAGATCGCGACTTAAGGCAATCAAAATCGTCACCTATGTCTAATGTCAAAACCTACTTCTAAAATCGATGCTTAATATCATTGTTCTTAAGTCTAAAATCATGACTTAGGGGCAAAATCGTAACTTAATTTCTAAGATCATGGCCTAAATCTACGTTTCCACCGTGGATCTAGAGCCTTGCTCTGATACCACCTGTAGCGCCCCGCTCCCGAGCCCTAACATCGGGAACAGTGCACCCGCCGTATCTCACTAAGGAGGATACAAAGCGTCAAAACCAAAACAGATACACGTCAGCAGAAGTCAAAATTTAAAACCTCGAAATAATCATCATCATAAATATCAATGTCTAGGCAACTCTAAATCCGATACAAATGTCAAATGTAGATATAACTAAATGTCTAAAGTACATAAACCTCGAGTATCGAAAATCATTATCTCAACTAAGCCCTCGAAAGTCTCATTGGAATGTCATCGACCCCAATATCTCCACTCTTGGTCATCCTCGGTATGCTAACTCAATTACCTGTCTATCTGCAAAATATGTTAAAGCGTGGTTTGAGCGACAAGTCGCTCAGCAAGTAATCCCACTATACTTAACATGGGATCATACACGGAGAAGCAAGTGTGATAAAATATATCACAACATAAAATAATATCATGCTTCTCTTCGCAAGTAAATTTACCATTCTGTCCCTAACATCTAAAAGCAATAGAGCGAATAGACCCAACAAAGTATGTAACAAAGTCCAATTAAGTACGTAACAAAGTCCAATAAAGCATGTAACCAAGCCCAATTAGGGGTTAGTCCAAACCAAAATCGATGATGCAATTTTCCAAATATGCAATGTCCAAATGTCCAAAGCCAAAGGCCCAAAATTCCAAATGTTCAAAATTCCAAAGTCCAAAAGTCCAAAGTTTCCAAATCCGAATTAGCCGGTCTAATGTCCAAAATCCATATCCGAGTACAACTCGGTCCATATCCAAATATCCAAATGTCCAAAATCCAAAATATCCAAAACCCGGCTAAAACGGTCCAAATCAATGAAATGGCTATAGCGTTTTCCCTACAAGTGACTTATACCGTAAGACTTACGAATTGATTCCTCCAAAATCCAAATATACTATAGACACCCTGTCCCAGACTAGGTCGTTACGTCTATAGCACCAAAAATATGCCTTTGCACCCTGTCCCAGACTAGGTAGTTACGCTCAGGCCCAAATATACATACAGAAGCCCTGTCCCTGACGAGGTAGTTATATCTGCAGAAATCCAAATAGGCATACAGAAACTCTGTCCCTGACGAGGTAGTTACATCTGTAGCGCTCAATAACCAAAATAGGAATCAACCCGCTTACCGATATATTTCCTTTGTAAAGGTGAATTTTCAAAGATATGCAAATGCAACTTTCCTAAACCATTTTTTCAAATACCAAATTAGTCCAAATTACCAAAATGTGCCTAAATGTCAAATTTGTCAGAATTACCAAATGTCTTCCAAATAACACAAATTCCAACAAATATTCCAAATAGCCAAAATTCCAAAATACTAAATGCAACTCCGTCTCAGCTGTGTATGCATACACGTATATATGACCACGCCCATACATGTGCATATAAACGTATAACGTACACGTACCTACAACAACATATATATTTAGTACATATTGCACCAAAGACTTGATCACTGTCTATGGCCACCAACAGATCCGACACCCCAAAAGAAAACATGAGTGTAACTCCAGCATATGCATCCATAATTGAAACATACAAATAATATATACATGCTTATATTTTAAATTCGCAATTGTTTAGCTGCACAAGAGAAAGTACCACATCGCCTGCCGAAATGAGTTCACACGCCAAAACTGAGAAATTGAGAAACTGATCATGGATTTGCAAACAAAAAAAAGAAGAAAAACTGAGCATGAATTTGAATCCTTCAATTTGCAAATACACAATTTGTACATGCATCAAATATGCATGAGACTATCTTCAAACTCCCTTTTCAATGTACCACATCGGCTGATGGTGAAGTCTCCATGACTTCTGAGATTTGAAAAGTTCACTTTGTAAATTTTTGTAGCATTTAACGTATACACGACTTCCACATGACTTATATATACATTCTAGCATATACCTGTTTGCATAAATATAACATATCTCATATAAATATACATTACATTATTAGTGGCACATTCGGCCGCTGGTCACCACTATTCATATACACCGGATACACACAATTCAACATATACAAGTAGACAATCATTTATTCAAATACACATACGAATGCATGATCCAAGGTGATAATCGAAAGTATAATCATATAATTTTCACAAAACATAGCAAGTGTAGAGAGATTACTTACTTGATTCATTTATAAATTACCGTACAATTGAATTTGGCTTGGAGTTGGACAAGAACTTTTTTTTTCTCCTATGTGCCTCGGCTGGAAGGCACAACAAAAGGCTGCCTTATTATTATTAATTTTTTCCTTCTCTTCTCGCTGCTGATGGGGGACGAAGGATTTGCAGCAACAAGGCAAAATCGTTGTTGCGGCTGGTTGATGGCAACAACAGAATAGGCTGCGTTCCTTTTTTTTCTGACTCAAACTCTCTTTTTTTTCTTTTTCTGCGACTGCTATGGGCGGCAGAGTGGCTTCTTTAGGGGTGTGTGTTCAATTTGCATAGGTTAGGGTATTAAATAAATAGATGCTAATTTAGATAACTAGGCATATTTCAATTAGAAATAGGATTCCTCCCATGTAAATCTTATCTTGGCTTACCTAATTCTATTTAAAATAGGATTCTATCCTATTTTTCTTTTTTTATTTAATTTTTCTTTCCTCTTTTTTTCCCATAAGGGGCACGGACGTAACAGACCTCCTCCTTTACAATAAGTTTCGTCCTCGAAACTTGCGTACTACGTGATCGATAACTTAGTATAGTTCTACTTGATCTATTTACCTAGTATGTCACAGTTATCATTGGATCAACCTCATTTTTTGTTGTTGTTAAGCCCTCAATTCCACCTATACCACTTATTGTATATGATTCAACTTATATAATTGTAATCTATAATCCCGAATTCTTAAAACTAATCATATATGGTCAATTACCTAGATAATTAATCAAAACAGATATCCATCGAGTACTCCATATGCTAATCATTACACCTCACAGCGTAGAATCAAGCTCTCAAAATCAATTATTACACACTTACGAACTAACTTCATGATCATCTCTTTACTTCTTTGGAGATATCACACACACTAGTATACGAAATATGTGTATGGACCTGTTTTTTGTTAAATAAAAATATAGCTTATGTAGCTATAATTTTGAATATAGCGAATAATTATTATTTCTTTTTTTAAAAAAAACTAATTCTAATTTTTGTAAACCGAAAATCAGGGTATTATATATTTGTTTTCGCGAGCGGTATCTCACATGACTTCTTATAAACAATGACATAACTTGTTTGCAAAAGTACCTCGGTGAAATCGCATTAAAAGAGTTGTAACTCAACAATATTACGTTTTATAAAATGAGTTGAATACGATATCTCTCTTATTCTAAAAGAAGCATGTATATTTTAAAACTAACTGTAAAAATAATGATATATTTGTTTGTAAAAGTATTTCGAGTAAACCAATTTAAAACAATTGAGACATAACAACCATAACAATTTCTTTTTATAAAATAATTTAAATACGGTGTCTTTTTTTTTCCGTAAGAAATATATATTTGAAAGCTACGTTTTGTGTTTGCAAATTTAAGTAACTCATTGCAAGCGGTTAATAACTTCAGAAACATTTAAAGGATAAATACTTGCAATACCGATATTTGATTTAAACGAAAATTTGAGTAATAACATATGAAACATATATACAAACAATTGTTCTTCGATACATCAAAATTTTAAAATGTATCTATTTTCTTCTCGGAGTTGTCAAAAGTTTGAAATTTCATCATGTACAAATACGGAGAAAAAAAGGTATTACCTTTAAAAGTAGGCCATAAGGAAAATGAAACTAAATGTAACACTTAGAAGGTAAAATGTTTAAAGTACCTTTAAAATGTAGCATATTACTGGTCTACTAACGTGCCTATTCAATTATCTACTAGAAAAATCATTGTCCAATACTTCGTATAATCTTTCTAAGTCATCCTTACTCTCAAATGAAAATCCGCCTATGTATCGTTTCTTATAAGTCTAGTGTTCATCAACTTATGCTAAAATCTTTAACTTAGGTTGCCCAAACCTGGCACGGCACACTAAATATTGATCGACTTAATGTATTCTAATTCACCATGCTTCCGTGCGCCACACTGATCCAACATTCTCCTTTACTTGGTTATTACAACTGCTAATTTTTAACTTGTTAAATCTCACACGGAAAGCAACCATTACTTGTTCATGCTTACTCTATTTTAGTTCCACCCAACGAGATTCAAGCCAAGTAGCTCAATGTTTTCTAGAAATCACACTTAAGATTTTGCGACAATTTATCATCCAAAGGTACCTACTATATTCGATTCTCGCATGTCGCTATCGATCAATACCTCCTAATAAGCCTAATATTATCGACTTATTTTGATAACGCTACATTCAACATCTTAACCCTAGACTATAAATTCCTTTGTGCGATATCTTTCACTAAACTCTACTGATCAAACGCTTATAAATCATTGCTTAGTTTCTATCCTGCTAATATAAATCATTCTTAGTAGCTACGATCTTAACTGATCAAGTCGCATTCCGACACCTGTCAAAGTAGAGGCATGACCCCGATTCAGTTACCCTAATGGTACTGGGTCTTTTGTTGCTGCTATGGAGAAGCAACCCTAGTAAATGCCAGACCCATTTAAATTTATGTATCATCCAATGCCTACAGTAGGCAGCCTGAATAACATTACAATTTATGTAATCTAATTATACACAATTCATTTAGGGCTACTAAAATCACGCTAAGGAAATGTGCAAAGGTTTGATCAAAACTTAAATAATACAATTACTCGAACTCACAGGGATATAAATCGTTCTTGGTATGTGTTCCCCTCAACCGATCGGCACATAAGTCTAAGTCATTTCTTAATTCTAAGATCATGCTTAGAATATAATCATCGCTTACGACTAAGATCAGTACTTATATTCAAATCATTGTCTAATGTTCAGATAAACTCTTAATCAAAATCGTCACTTATATCTTAAGATCGCAACTTAAGGCAATCAAATCGTCACCTATGTCTAATGTCAAAACCTACTTCTAAAATCGATGCTTAATATCATTGTTCTTAAGTCTAAAATCATGACTTAGGGGCAAAATCGTAACTTAATTTCTAAGATCATGGCCTAAATCTACGTTTCCACCGTGGATCTAGAGCCTTGCTTTGATACCACCTGTAGCGCCCCGCTCCCGAGCCCTAACATCGGGAACAGTGCACCTGCCGTATCTCACTAAGGAGGATACAAAGCGTCAAAACCAAAACAGATACACGTCAGCGGAAGTCAAAATTTAAAACCTCGAAATAATCATCATCATAAATATCAATGTCTAGGCAACTCTAAATCTGATACAAATGTCAAATGTAGATATAACTAAATGTCTAAAGTACATAAACCTCGAGTATCGAAAATCATTATCTCAACTAAGCCCTCGAAAGTCTCATTGGAATGTCATCGACCCCAATATCTCCACTCTTGGTCATCCTCGGTATGCTAACTCAATTACCTGTCTATCTGCAAAATATGTTAAAGCGTGGTTTGAGCGACAAGTCGCTCAGCAAGTATCCCACTATACTTACCATGGGATCATACACGGAGAAGCAAGTGTGATAAAAATATAACAACATAAAATAATATCATGCTTCTCTTCGCAAGTAAATTTACCATTCTGTCCCTAACATCTAAAAGCAAATAGAGCGAATAGACCCAACAAAGTACGTAACAAAGTCCAATTAAGTACGTAACAAAGTCCAATAAAGCATGTAACCAAGCCCAATTAGGGGTTAGTCCAAACCAAAATCGATGATGCAATTTTCCAAATATGCAATGTCCAAATGTCCAAAGCCAAAGGCCCAAAATTCCAAATGTCCAAATTCCAAAGTCCAAAAGTCCAAAGTTTCCAAATCCGAATTAGCCGATCTAATGTCCAAAATCCATATCCGAGTACAACTCGGTCCATATCCAAATATCAAAATGTCCAAAATCCAAAATATCCAAAACCCGGCTAAAACGGTCCAAATAAATGAAATGGCTATAGCGTTTTCCCTACAAGTGACTTATACCGTAAGACTTATGAATTGATTCCTCCAAAATCCAAATACTATAGACACCTGTCCCAGACTAGGTCGTTACGTCTATAGCACCAAATATGCCTTTGCACCCTGTCCCAGACTAGGTAGTTACGCTCAGGCCCAAAATATACACAGAAGCGCTGTCCCTGACGAGGTAGTTATATCTGCAGCAATCCAAATAGGCATACAGAAACTCTGTCCCTGACGAGGTAGTTACATCTGTAGCGCTCAATAACCAAAATAGGAATCAACCCGGCTTACCGATATATTCCTTTATAAAGGTGAATTTTCAAAGATATGCAAATGCAACTTTCCAAAACCATTTTTTCAAGTACCAAAGTTAGTCCAAATTACCAAAATGTGCCTAAATGTCAAATTTGTCAGAATTACCAAATGCCTTCCAAATAACACATAATTCCAACAAATATATTTAGTACATATTTAGTACATATTGCACACCAAAGACTTGATCACTGTCTATGGCCACCAACAGATCCGACACCCCAAAAGAAAACATGAGTGTAACTCCAGCATATGCATCCATAATTGAAACATACAAATAATATATACATGCTTATATATTATATACATGCTTATATATTTAAATTCGCAATTGTTTAGCTGCACAAGAGAAAGTACCACATCGCCTGCCGAAATGAGTTCACACGCCAAAACTGAGAAATTGAGAAACTGATCATGGATTTGCAAACAAAAAAAAGAAGAAGAAACTGAGCATGAATTTGAATCCTTCAATTTGCAAATACACAATTTGTACATGCATCAAATATGCATGAGACTATCTTCAAACTCCCTTTTCAATGTACCACATCGGCTGATGGTGAAGTCTCCATGACTTCTGAGATTTGAAAAGTTCACTTTGTAAATTTTTTAGCATTTAACGTATACACGACTTCCACATGACTTATATATACATTCTAGCATATACCTGTTTGCATAAATATAATATCTCATATATGAATATACATTACATTATCAGTGGCACATTCGGCCGCTGGTCACCACTGTTCATATACACCGGATACACACACATTCAACATATACAAGTAGACAATCATTTATTCAAACACACATACGAATGCATGATCCAAGGTGATAATCGAAAGTATAATCATATTTTCACAAAACATAGCAAGTATAGAGAGATTACTTACTTGTTTCATTTAAATAATTACCGTACAATTGAATTTGGCTTGGAGTTGGACAAGAACTTTTTTTTTCTCCTATGTGCCTCGGCTGGAAGGCACAACAAAAGGCTGCCTTATTTTATTAATTTTTTTCCTTCTCTTCTCGTGCTGATGGGGGGACGAAGGATTTGCGGCAACAGACAAAATCATGGTTGCGGCTGGTTGATGGGCAACACAGCAATAGGCTGCGTTCCCTTTTTTTTCCGACTCAAACTTGTTGAGAATATGTTGGGATAATTTTCAAAGTCATGAGTTTAAGTGATGAATATTTAAAAAATGTCACACATGGTGTTATATGTGATTAAAAGTTAAATAGTTGAACAAATTGACATCGATCTCTCAGGTTTGTTTGCACATCGATCGATCTATGTACATAGATCTCTCACATCGATCGATCTATGTAAGGCAGAAAAGTTTAAGAGACCTTTCTGTGAGACATCGATCTCTAAACCTAAGACACATCGATCGATCAATGTACATCGAACTCTCACTTCGATCGATCGATGTAGGTCAGAGACAAAACCTGAAACCTTTATGTGAGACATCGATCTATGAAGCTGAGGTACTTCGATCGATCGATGTCTATAGTTTTTAGAAATAATTTTCTAAAATATGATAAAATGGCTGTTTTCATTTGTACATGATTTATATGTGCTCATTATGTGCTTATTATGTGTTTTTGGTGATTATTATTGTCTTGTGACTAACGTGCCTTGGAAGTTTCTCTACAACTTACCAAAAGGGCAAAATTGGTATTTTAAGTTTTGTAGGAACATCATATGGTGAAAAATATTTCAAGTGCATATTATTATCTTGGTTATCATGACAAAGGTGGTATTGTGATTATTTTTGACCATCGGGGGCATTTCTGGAGTTTTCTCACACCAGGGGTATTTTGGTCATTTTACCCCCAAGGGTATTTTTGGTATTTTCACTCAAGGAATCTCTTGAGCATATTATTATCTTCATTCTGGAGCTGTGTTATTATTATTTTGAAGATTATATGGTGATCTTATATCTTATTCTCTCAACCGATGATATTATTGACTATAGCTGGATATGTGACGATTTGAGATGTCACATTCTATTTTTTCTTGAAGACCCTCTTATATATGTTATAAGAGGATATTAATCATCATCTTTTGGAGATTACAAGGTGTCCTTGGTGGAAGATTCATCACAATATGTAAAGAGAAGAAAGTAGGAATTTTGGTGTTATATGTTGACATAATCTTGTCAACACTTATTCATTATTTTTATTCACAAAATTTGAGTTGGTATACATACATACAACATCCAAAACGTCCATAAACAGGTGGAGAAGGTGGTGTACTCATTTATGAGTTGGAGACAAGAAGAAAAACCAAAAGCAAGCTAGTTGGCAAAAGTTGCCAACTTGAAATTTCAAATTTGAAGTTAATGGAGACAAGGTTGTTGGAGATGATTATGGAGGTGTTTTAATTCAAAATTCTCAGCCATCACATGGTCTAAAAGTTGGAGGGAATATGCCATCAATTCACTCTATAAATAGAAGGCAAGGTGAAGAAGACACACACTTGAAAGCAAAAATTGAAGATTATTGTCTTGCTATTCTCTTCTCATATTTTCGTTCATACTTTGTGTAGCTAAGGTGTTCCATTTCTAGTTGTTGTCCAGCTACACTATACACACCTTCTTGTGTCTTATTTGTAAGATTGATTAGCCAAATCTATAAGGCTACATCAATAGGTGATAGAGGTGTTGCAACCAAGAGTTGCATAAAGGTGTTCATTCCAAGTCTTGAATAGGGTTGGTGTTTAACCCAAGGATGAAGCTTGGTTCTTGCTGTAATTTGGTTCATACCATAGTGAAATCCAAGGAAAGGTGTTCCTTGGGACTGGAGTAGGTCACATTGACCGAACCAGGATAAATTCTCGGTGTTCTTCTCTTGTTTCTTTATTTCTGTTTTCTACCCCGTTTTTGACTGCAGTTTTCACACACTTCTCACAATTTGAAAAAATATCTAAACACTTTCAAAATTCGTGATTTTTGGTGGAGTTATACTTCAGACTGTTAGCTTTCTTTTGCAACAAGAATCACTTGATTTGAGCAAGAGAAAGTTAGTCTTTCAGTCTTTGCAAGATAACTGCTCCAATCTGGATGCAATCTGACCATTTTGAGAAAACTTAAATTCTGTATTTTTCAAGAGTTGGTTAAGGTCAGGGCCTTTTGGAAACTTCATCTACACATCCTAAGGAGTGTTTTGATATAAAGATCAACCTTTTGGTTGAGTATTCAAAGAGAAACTCGTTTTGCAAAATCAGCAACATTCTGTCCAATTTTGTCCAGATTGACCATCTGAAGCTTTTTATTTATTTGAAGGGTCAAACGATCTTATTTTTGTCTGATTTTTGGGTAGAGGTCTTGTTAACTCATTGAAGTTAAATTCTGGAAAGTTTCATAATTTTTGGAGTTGTGTACAATTATTTGTGAATGTTTGAAAAAACGGGTTCTGAATCTGAGGTGGTTTCAGATTCTGTTTTCAAAGGGGATTTTAACAAAGGGTTATAGTGTAATTTCCGCTAACCACTATTCACCCCCCCTCTAGTGGTGTTTATTGCAGGTGCACGGTCCAACATTTGGTATCAGAGCCAGACCAACACTACTAAAAAGAAGCAAGATTCAACACCATACGAACAATACAGGGCCAAGAAACAACGATTCATTATATAATGCTTGTCTCAAATCCAAGGTACATACTATGGCTATTGTTTCTCACAAAGGTGAGTTGGAAGGTATGTCTACACAACGCCCTCCTCTTTTTGATGGCAATAATTTTGTTCATTGGAAACTAAGAATGAGGCTATTCTTAATGGCTATAGACATCGATTTGTGGTCTATAGTTGAAGATGGGCCGTACATTCCAACGAAAGTTACACAAGTTAGTGAAGTAACTCAAGAGGTTGAAAAATGTAAAAGTGAATGGTCATCAGATGATAAAAAGAAAATGTCCATGAATGCTAAAGCTATGCAATTACTTTTGAATGGACTTACAACTTCTGAAGCAGGATATGTGTCAATTGCACAAGCGCACACGACATGTGGAAATCACTTGTATTAAAACATGAAGGTACTAGTGGTGTTAAAGAGTCAAAACAAACATGCTTATGACTGAATTAGAGACTTTCAAATGTTGCCAAACGAATCCATAACATCTATGGATTTGAGGATTACTAATATTTTCAATGCCCTTGAAGCTTTAGGAAAGTCATTTTCGAACAGTGAAAAGGTTCAAAAGGTGTTACGAAGCCTCCCTGCTGAATGGGATCCAAAGGTGACTGCAATCGAGGAGACAAAGTCAAATCACTAAGATGGATGAATTGATCGGGTCTCTTAAAGTTTCGAGGTTAAATTAAACCAACGAAAGTCTGAATCGTCTAAGTCATCCGGTAAGTCAATAGCTTTCAAAACAACCGAAACACATGCTAGTAACGATGATAGTAATAGTGATACTGAATTAGACGATGAGTTGATATTGATAGCTAGAAAACTAAGAAAATTTTTCAAACGTCCAAATAGGAATAGACAACGTAATTCTTCTTCTTCTTCTTCTTCAACCTAGGAAGAATAACATAAACAAATGGAATAATAAAGAATTAAAGTGGTTATGAATGCGGTCAAAAAGGACATATTTCATACGACTGTCCCACGAAGAAAAATAATAATAACAACAATAATAATAAACAAGCAAAGGACAAGGAGGCTCAAACGACAAAGACAAGGAGTCTAAGGCAAGAAAAGGGAAACGAGCAATGAAGGTGAGCACATGGAGCGACTCATCCGACTCAGAATCCGAAACTGAGGAAGCTCAAGTCTGCTTTGTATCCAACGAGGTATGTTCTTCTTCTGATAGTGATTCTGATAGTGACATGACACTTGATGAAATGTATGAAGATTTCCTAAGAATTCATGCTCACTGTAAGAAGCTCTCTAAAGAAAAGAAGAAACTAGTTGAAGAAAATGACAAGTTGAAGACGTCCAACTTAGAATTTTCCGATCAACTAGAATCTCTTAAACAAGAGTCTACTAATACTCTTGATTCTTTAGAGAATAAAATTGAATCATATAGGAAAGATGAACATAAGATAAAAATGGAAAATAAGATGTTAAAATCTAAGATAGAAAGTTGTGAACATGAAATAACACAACTTAAGTCGTCTAAACTTAACTTAGAAAAAATGTTAGAGCAATTTAAATCGGGTGCAAATATGTTAGATACACTTATCTCATCACAAAAGTATGGTAATGATAAAACCGGCTTAGGCTATAAAGAAGAAAATGAAAAAGTAAATAAAAAGACTAAGTTTGTTTCATCTAGTACAAAGTTACCATATAATACAACAAAATCAACTTTGCCTGCTTCTACACCTTCGTCTACTTATATCAAGGCAAAAATGCAACATACACCCATAAAAGTACACACGCATAAACATACATCTAGGCCAAACTTTGCATCTAGACAACATATAAATTATGCCTATATGTATACAAATGCAACTAGATCGAATAAAATACATGCAACTTATTATGAACCTAAGTATAGGCAACACTCTTATAAGTCTTATAGATTTGCCTACAAACACACTTATATAGCGCCATATAAGAAACAAATTCACATGCCTTATAACCCATCATAAATCTCGGCCATCCTATAATGATTATCAACCATGGCACAACATGTATAACAATGAATCTTCACTTATGTGGAATAATCATGTATATGCTAATTCTTCTTATTTTCCAAATTATAACAATGTTAAAAATGTGCCTAGAAGGTATATTCAAGTTTGGATACCTAAGGGATATCTAAACAAGAATAGTGCCCCTAACATTCAAGGACACAAATAAAGGGTACCTAAAACTTTGTCTCCATTGTAGGATAAACGCAAGGAATGCAAGGAGGCAAAGTCAAAGAATCTAAAAACCAAATGGTTTTTAGATAGTGGATGTTCGAGGCATATGACGGGGAACCCCAAACTATTCATCGAATTGGAACATATCAAGAATGGAGGAAAAGTAACATTCGGTGACAACAACAAAGGACAAGTTGTTGGAAAAGGAACAATTGGGGACCCTAACACATTTCAAATACGAAATGTGTTATTAGTAAGCAATCTATCTTATAATTTACTTAGCATTTCTCAACTTATAGATTGTGGTTATAATGTCTCCTTTCTTCCCAATTCTTGTGATATAATAAATGAAAAAGGATAAACGGTTTTAAAAGGAAATAGAGATGGAAATATTTATACTCTTACCTTAGATAACATGTTAGATGCTAAGGTTAAGTGTCAATATCACATGACTTAGATGTAAATTTATGGCATAGAAGATTGGGCCATATAGGAATTTCAACTATTAAGAAATTGTCTAAAAAGAATTTAATTAGAGGAATGCCTAAGTTAGACTTAGATAATTTTCAAATGTGTGAAACATGTATTAAGGCAAAACACATTAAAGAAACCTTAAAAACCGAAACATGAAGTGAGTACTAGTCATGTACTAGAATTGCTTCACTTAGACTTATTTGGTCCAAGTAGGACAGGAAGTCTAGGTGGACACTACTATGTGTGTGTCATAGTAGATGATTACTCACGCTACACATGGACATTGTTCTTAACACACAAAGACAATGCTCCATTAGCAATCGAAACCCTTATTAAGCAACTTGAAAACATTTATGAAGAAAATGTTAAAAGAATTAGAAGCGATAGAGGTGGGGAATTTAAAAAACAAAGACATAATCAAATTTTGCGAACTATATGGAATCAAACATGAATTCTCACCACCTAGAACACCACAACTCAATGGAGTTGTTGAACGTAAAAATAGAACGATTCAAGAAGTTGCTAGGACAATGCTGTGTGAAAATAAATTACCTAAATATTTATGGGCTGAAGCTGTTAGTTGTGCATGCTATATTATAAATAGGCTCACTATTAGAAAGAAATTAAATAAAACGCCTTATGAATTGCTAAACAATAGACAACCTAAGATAGATTATCTTAAAGTATTTGGATGTAAATGTTTTGTGCTGAACACTAAGGATAATCTAGATAAATTTGAACAAAAGTCTATTGAATGCATATTTGTTGGGTATTCAACTAACTCAAGAGCATATAGGTGTTATAATCCTGTATCTAGAAAAATAATTGAATCCATACATGTGAAATTCAATGAAAATGCATGCTTTGAAGTTAGTGATAAACATCAACATAAACAAGAAACAAATGTTGAAAATATGTTTGATGATGATGTATTACTTGAGCCTGTACTTGATCATCTAGAACCAACTCCCCCTGAACAAGACAAACATGAACCCTTAGATGAAATAAATCAAGAGACTCTGCAATTAGAAGATACAACTAATGATCCAATTACATATGATAACGTTCACACAAATGAAATATTTGAACAAGATGAGGGTGAACTTAATCAATCTAGGAATTGGTGGCACCCTAGAGAACTAATAATTGGGGATCCAAGTGTTGGGGTTAAAACACGTAGAAATATAAGTCAACTTGAAGGACATAGCTTAATCTCACAATTAGAACCTAAGAACGTAAAGGAAGCCTTAGGTGACATATCATGGATAAATGCTATGCATGAGGAATTAAATCAATTCACAAGGAACAACGTGTGGGACTTAGTACCTAAACCTGAAGACAAGTCTATCATAGGAACTAAATGGGTTTTTAGGAATAAAATGGATGAACAAGGAAATATTACAAGGAATAAGACTAGACTAGTCACACAAGGTTATAATCAACAAGAAGGAATAGATTATGAAGAAACCTTTCCACCTGTTGCACGACTCGAAGCAATTAGATTGTTACTTGCGATTGCAAGTATAAGCAAAATTAAGCTCTTCCAAATGGATGTCAAGAGTGCGTTCTTGAATGGATACATCCAAGAAGAAGTGTTTGTCAAACAACCTCCTGGATTCGAAGATCCGAAGAATCCGAACCATGTTTATAAGCTTAAGAAAGCTCTATATGGTTTAAAACAAGCTCCAAGAGCTTGGTATGATAGATTTGCAAACTTTCTTATTGCAAATAATTATCAAAGGGGGACCATCGACAACACATTATTCCTAAAAAGAAAAGATAATGATTTGTTAATAGTTCAAATATACGTAGATGATATAATCTTTGGTTCAACTAACCCTACTTTAGTAAAAGACTTCGAAGAATGTATGAAGTCAGAGTTTGAAATGTCAATGGTAGGAGAGTTGAATTATTTCTTAGGACTTCAAATCAAACAAACCCCTCAAGGAATTCACATTAGCCAACTTAAGTATGTCAATGATATGATTAAGAAGTTTGGCTTTGAAGAGTTGAAACCTACAACTACCCCTATGAGTGTTAGTACCAAACTTGATAAGGATGAAAATGGTAAACCGTTTGATGACACACTTTATAGGTCTATGATTGGCTCATTGTTATACTTAACTGCATCAAGACCTGATATTATGTTTAGTGTGTGTATGTGTGCTAGGTTTCAATCTTGTCCTAAGGTATCACATTACAATGCAGTGAAAAAGGTCTTTAGATATCTTAAGCATACACCTCACTTAGGATTGTGGTATGATAGAAACGCTAAGTTGGAATTACACGCATATAGTGATGCTGATTATGGTGGTTGCAGGTTAGATAGAAAATCCACTAGCGGTACATGTCAATTTATAGGAACCAATTTGATCTCTTGGTTTTCTAAAAAGCAAGCTAGTGTAGCTCTTTCTACCACTGAAGCCGAGTATGTTGCTTTGAGTTTATGTACTACCCAAATACTTTGGCTTAAACAGCAACTTAGTGATTTTGGCATTAAAATGAATAAGATTCCAATTTTCTGCGATAGCACAAGTGCAATCAATCTTTCCCCGGAATCCGGTACTTCATTCTAAGGCCAAACACATTGAGGTGCGATACCACTTTCTTCGTGATCATGTTCAAAATGAGGACATAGTGATAAACCATATAAGAACTGATCACCAAATCGCTGACATCTTCACCAAACCCCTTAATCAAGCCACTTTTGAAAACTTACGAGCCAAATTAGGAATGACGACTTACGATACCATTGTATAGTTCTATCTTTTGCATGATTTGCAAAATAAAGGGGGAGATAGAATAAGAACATGATTTTAGTTGGTAAGTCATGTTTAGTTGGTAAGTTATGATGAATCATATGCTAAGTTTTTATTGGTATAAATTTTGGAGCATAGGTTAAAGGGGAGAGTATGAGTTGAGGGGGAGCAGCATACTATTTAAAAGTTGAAAACATAGTTGAAAACATTTGGTTAAACTTTTGGTTAAACATTTGGTTAAATTTTTGGTTATAAGTTGTGACATAAAAATCATGTTAGGTTATTTTGAAAATCATCCAAAAGGGGGAGAATGTTGAGAAATATGTTTGGATAATTTTCAAAGTCATGATTTTAAGTGATGAATATTTAAAAATGTCACACATGGTGTTATATGTGATTAAAAGTTAAATAAGTTGAACAAATTGACATCGATCTCTCAGGTTGTTGCACATCGATCGATCTATGTACATAGATCTCTCACATCGATCGATCTATGTAAGGCAGAAAAGTTTAAGACCTTTCTGTGAGACATCGATCTCTAAACCTAAGACACATCGATCGATCAATGTACATCGAACTCTCACTTCGATCGATCGATGTAGGTCAGAGACAAAACCTGAACCTTTATGTGAGACATCGATCTATGAAGCTGAGGTACTTCGATCGATCGATGTCTATAGTTTTTAGAAATAATTTTCTAAAATATGATAAAATGGCTGTTTTCATTTGTACATGATTTATATGTGCTCATTATGTGCTTATTATGTGTTTTTGGTGATTATTATTGTCTTGTGACTAACGTGCCTTGGAAGTTTCTACAACTTACCAAAAAGGGCAAAATTGGTATTTTAAGTTTTGTAGGAACATCATATGGTGAAAAATATTTCAAGTGCATATTATTATCTTGGTTATCATGACAAAGGTGGTATTGTGATTATTTTTGACCATCGGGGGCATTTCTGGAGTTTTCTCACACCAGGGGTATTTTGGTCATTTTACCCCCAAGGGTATTTTTGGTATTTTCACTCAAGGAATCTCTTGAGCATATTATTATCTTCATTCTGGAGCTGTGTTATTATTATTTTGAAGATTATATGGTGATCTTATATCTTATTCTCTCAACCGATGATATTATTGACTATAGCTGGATATGTGACGATTTGAGATGTCACATTCTATTTTTCTTGAAGACCCTCTTATATATGTTATAAGAGGATATTAATCATCATCTTTTGGAGATTACAAGGTGTCCTTGGTGGAAGATTCATCACAATATGTAAAGGAGAAGAAAGTATGAATTTTGGTGTTATATGTTGACATAATCTTGTCAACACTTATTCATTATTTTTTATTCACAAAATTTGAGTTGGTATACATACATACAACATCCAAAACTTCCATAAACAGGTGGAGAAGGTGGTGTACTCATTTTATGAGTTGGAGACAAGAAGAAAAACAAAAAGCAAGCTAGTTGGCAAAAGTTGCCAACTTGAAATTTCAAATTTGAAGTTAATGGGGACAAGGTTGTTGGAGATGATTATGGAGGTGTTTTAATTCAAAATTCTCAGCCATCACATGGTCTAAAAGTTGGAGGGAATATGCCATCAATTCACTCTATAAATAGAAGGCAAGGTGAAGAAGAGAAGACACACACTTGAAAGCAAAAATTGAAGATTATTGTCTTGCTATTCTCTTCTCATATTTTCGTTCATACTTTGTGTAGCTAAGGTGTTCCATTTCTAGTTTTTGTCCAGCTACACTATACACACCTTCTTGTGTCTTATTTGTAAGATTGATTAGCCAAATCTATAAGGCTACATCAATAGGTGATAGAGGTGTTGCAACCAAGAGTTGCATAAAGGTGTTCATCCAAGTCTTGAATAGGGTTGGTGTTTAACCCAAGGATCAAGCTCGGTTCTTGCTGTAATTTGGTTCATACCATAGTGAAATCCAAGGAAAGGTGTTCCTTGGGACTGGAGTAGGTCACATTGACCGAACCAGGATAAATTCTCGGTGTTCTTCTCTTGTTTCTTTATTTCTGTTTTCTGCCCGTTTTTGACTGCAGTTTTCACACAACTTCTCACAATTTGAAAAAATATCTAAACACTTTCAAAATTCGTGATTTTTGGTGGAGTTATACTTCAGACTGTTAGCTTTCTTTTGCAACAAGAATCACTTGATTTGAGCAAGGGAAAGTTAGTCTTTCAGTCTTTGCAAGATAACTGCTCCAATCTGGATGCAATCTGACCAGTTTTGAGAAAACTTAAATTCTGTATTTTTCAAGAATTGGTTAAGGTCAGGGCCTTTTGGAAACTTCATCTACACATCCTAAGGAGTGTTTTGATATAAAGATCAACCTTTTTGGTTGAGTATTCAAAGAGAAACTCGTTTTGCAAAATCAGCAACATTCTGTCCAATTTTGTCCAGATTGACCATCTGAAGCTTTTTATTTATTTGAAGGGTCAAACGATCTTATTTTTGTCTGATTTTTGGGTAGAGTCTTGTTAACTCATTGAAGTTAAATTCTGGAAAGTTTCATAATTTTTGGAGTTGTGTACAATTATTTGTGAATGTTTGAAAAACGGGTTCTGAATCTGAGGTGGTTTCAGATTCTGTTTTCAAAGGGGATTTTAACAAAGGGTTATAGTGTAATTTCCGCTAACCACTATTCACCCCCCTCTAGTGGTGTTTATTGCAGGTGCACGGTCCAACAAAACTCTCTTTTTTTTTCTTTTTCTGCGGCTGCTATGGGCGGCAGAGTGGCTTCTTTAGGGAGTGTGTTCAATTTGCTTAGGTTAGGGTATTAAATAATTAGATGTTAATTTAGATAACTAGGCATATTTCAATTAGAAATAGGATTCCTCCCATGTAAATCTTATCTTGGCTTATCTAATTCTATTTAATCCTATTTTTCTTTTTTTATTTAATTTTTCTTTTCCTCTTTTTTTCCCATAAGGGGCACGGACGTAACAGTTAGCCTTCATGGCAAGATTCCCATTGGCTTATCCATAGTAGTTGGTTTGTCTTATACCATGGACGCTTTTAATAAATAATTGTGAGGAAACACCAACACCAGTATTATACAAAATGACTTTAATGCCCCCATTTTTAACTTGTTGGGTAATGATAAATAGTAAAAGTTGAATTGTCTTTTTACTATTTTATCTTCCCTCTCAATTAGAATGTATAAATTAGATCTGGATTCTTCCTCAATAACCGATGAGTTGAATAACAAAATTCTCCCAATTCTCTCCAGCAAATTCTCTCAATTTTTTCAGTGTATTTCTTGTTCTTCGTATTTTTGAATTCACTAGTCAATTTTGATGATATATATGGACAAGAAACTGATAAGTTATTGATTCTTGATTTCATGCTGTACTATTATTCCGATACAAGATGGTGCAAAATATAAGGATCATAGAGTAGGGCTTAAAGAACGGACAGACTTTAAGGAGGATTTATTGTGACACATTTCTTTAACAGTAAAAAAAGATTAAAAGAATGCCATGTGTATAAGTAGGAGTCGTAGCCACCTTGCCGCGTCCTTCTTCCATTGGAGTTTGCATATATCATAATCATTAATATCATTATTGTAACGCCATGAATTACTTTGCACGATATTTTGATACACTATAACGTTTGTTTGTGTGTTTGTTTTTAATCTTTCCTTGTTCGCCAGCACAAGAGAACCATCAGAAGTAATATTTTATCTTCCTAAGCAGCCAAATTGTGATAAATTAAAGTCCGTCAAATCAAGTGATCTTCAACTTTGCTAAGATAAAGTTAACAGCTCTTCCAAAGATAATATGAATAATAAAAATACAACGATGACAACTTAGATATAAGGATATCCACCGAAATAATCTTGAAAATATCTAACCACATAAATAACCTAGTCAATATCGAAACTAGGGAGAATACTGCCAAGTAAGAGAGTTGTGTTTGTATTTTTATTTGTTCACACAAAATTTGGAAATTATTAAAATGGGAAATGATGGGCCTAGCCATCCACTTAACGGCAACAGGCATTTCTGAGACCTATGAGGAGACCTATGAGTTTTGTTATACCGAAAGCAGTCGAAAGTTAGGTGTGATATATTATAGGAATCCTAAGAGAGTATATCTACTTGACGGTTTATACACTTTACAGGTGGCAAGCATTTATTGTCTTAACTTACTGACATATATACGCGTGTCCTTATACCCCTAACGTGTCCCTAAAAAGCAGGCCTTACAAGGGCATCGGACTTGGGTCCATTTTCATACTTGTTTACCCAAACAAAACCCATAAAGCAGAGGGCATAAGCATCATTACAAGTATACATGGTAAGGAAAGCAAATAATTAGGTGTTAATGTAAAATCAATCAGAAATAATTGTGAATTATTGTGATTGATTAGTTGCCTTTTACACTTAGTATGTATAGCTATATCAATGGGTCTAACTAGAATGGTTCAATCAATCAATGAAAAATACTTTGATTCAATCTGTTATCATCTTGTTAACATGGTATCAGAGCCACCCTTGAGCTAAGGTTCAAACAGCAATCGGTTGTCTTCATTTACCATTACCTACCTGAGACAATGGGAGATTAGACCTCACCATCTTCCGGTGCCTCTGGAACAGCCGAGCCAACAACCAACCAAAACCAGGCCTACAGCTTGGCCCAAATCCTGGATCTCTTCCACAATCTTCCACCCAAAACTGAGGCAATCGAACCTGTTTCCAGTCAGCCATTGAGCCTGACTGAGAAACTTAACGATCACAACTATACAGTCTAGGCTTAAAAATTAAACTTAGCACTTGATAGCCGGGGCAGACTCAACCACATCATTGTCTCTCCCGCCATCTGATGATCCACGGTATACCAAATGGCGTCAAGCAGACTAAACAGTACTCACCTGGACTCTGGAGAACATTGACGCAGAACTGGTAAACCAGTACATAGATTACCCAACAACTTGGGATCTATGGAAAGGAATCGAAGAAACCTTTGGATCTGAGAGGGATCCACTACAGATTTATGACCTGACAGTCAGAGCCAACACACTATCGCAAGGAACTCAACCATTGGAGAGAATTTATAGCCAACTGCAAGCGGTCTGGAAGGAGATAGACCGAAGGCAGCCCAATCCGATGGAATGTCCATCAGACATGACCAAGTGTAATCAACTTTAACAGCAAAACCGTTTATACCAACTCCTGCAGGCAGTTAGTGACGAATTTAACACTGAGAAGAGGGACTTGTTGAAACAGGAACCTTTACCCAAAGTGGAGGAGGCTTACTCCCAGATTCGATGGGAGGTGGCCAGAAGGGTCATTATGAAGGGGGAAGGGTGACCATCTGTAGCGCCCCGCTCCTGAGCCCTAGCATCGGCAACAGTGCACCCGCCGTATCTCGCTAAGGAGAATACAAGACGTCGACACAAATCAACTACATGCCATCATAATAACGTAAATCGATGTGAGCGGAAGTCATTACTAAAATCCTTGATAAAATAATCATCATCATTAATACAATGTCTAATAATTTCTAATCAATATAATAGTCAAATTTATGTAAACACTAATCTCAAAAATACATAAACCTCGAATATCGAAATAACTGTCTCAACCAACCCTCGAAAGTCTTTTCTGAATATATTAGTCTCGAAATCTCCCATCTCGATCTTCTACGGTATACCAACTCCTGTGTAAGAGTACCCTAACTTCTCATGCCTGCAAAATAGGTGAGTGGTGGTGTGAGCCAAAATCAACTGGCTCAGTAAGCAACCTTCATATACTTGTTATAGAAATCATACATGTAGAAGCAAATACAAATAACCTTTAAAGTTAACATACATGTCCTTAGTCCACAAATAATTTCACTTAATTATCTCAATAGTTAACACTTCAAAAACACAAAATAAATAATTCATCAGCTCAACCTCAATTAGCATGATGCATGCTCTTCTCAAATATGACATACACAACAAACAAATAATCACATAACAAAGAAGAGAACAATACATACCAACGAAGTAGATAAATTGCGGAAGGTAAGTCACTCCACATAATAATGCGCAACTTCATGATGCATGCCCCTCTCTACGTGTCACGCGCAACAAAAGACGTGTCATGCACGAAGCATCTATCTCTACCGTGCAATGCATGATCTCGGGACCTAATGGTGATATAGTCTATCACCCCAACACCTGTGCCCATGTTAGACACAGCCTGGCGTTGTCGACACCCGTGCCCATTTAGACCCGGCCTACCTCGGTACCCGTGCCCATCTAGACCCGGCCTACCATCCAACACCCGTGCCCATTTAGACCTGGCCTGTCGTCCCCGACACAAGCGCCCATTTAGACGCAGCCTGTCGTCCTCGGCACCTGTGCCCATATTAGACGCAGCCTGCCATCCATCACTATCCATCAATAACCGTGTCTATGTTAGCCACAACCTGTCAAATGCAATGCAATGCTCGTGCCATGAATGCAAATGCATACCATACGTAATATGGTGTATCCATACTCATACGTATGCTCGCGCCCATACACGTGCATATATACATGCATGTATACCCCCACACATCCATATACATATACAATACGCATTGAAATCGTACAACCCTACATACACCCAGTTTACATACATGTCTCACATATACACACAACTCACATATAGAGAAAATCCAATTACGGATATGCAACAAACAAAACACCAATGCACGATAAACATAACAAGCACAGTTAGACTATTTACCTCTAATACATGACATTATAACAAGCACAGATAGACCACTTACATTAAATCCGGTATTCACTTCTTTCGCCTTTTGGCTCGAATCTAAACAATTGTAGTATAAAAATCAATACCTAATAATAAAAGTTACTGGGCCGGTTCATAAAATCTTTTACAAAATAATTACAGAAAACCAAAGAAACAATAACATGTGTAAAACTGTCGACACCATGTACGTTGTTATATGCACCTATTTTTGCCGAAAATGTGCACTTACTTAAATTCATTCAAAGCAATTCTTGGATTTTTGTATATAGGTATTATTGCAAAACAACAAATATCTATGTGCATTGAATTTCGAAACAGTTCAAGTAAATGTGTATATATTTTGCAAAACAGTTTATTTATAATTAATATAAGGATCTGAGGTTAGTAATTAATATATACATATGATTTCGACAATGAAACGGTACATTTACAGATATGCAATTCAGAAAATATTGCATATATATATAATTCTCAAAAGCATTATATTTATGTGTAAATAATTCGGAAACCAATTCTTATATATGAATATATGTATAACTTTGCGAAACAGAATTTGTAGCTATTTCTTATATAATTCTGAAATAATGTATACGTTTATATGGTAATACCGAAAACTATATAAAAGTATATATATGTGTATATGTGTTTGTGTATTTATATAATGGACATAAACCCAAGAATATAACATAAATGCATGTACCTCCTTCAAATAGGATAACAATACATATATTTATAAATCCATCGTCCAGCATTTTCTTTTTTTATACACCCAACTATATAAATGTGTATATATGGTACGCGTCATATGTAAATAGAGGAAATAGTACATATATTAAGATACACAAATCTCTCTCATAACACACAATATATATAAACATATATATAATAATTTGCACATATAGTATTTGGCAAACCCAAGAATTCACATTCCACGAGTATATAAATATATATATAATTGCACATTTTCATATATTATGTACATACATCTACCACAATCAATATACAAATACATGATCCAAATTGTATAAAAAAAATAGAGTCGGTGAAGAAAAATACATAGAAAGTATATATAGGTACTTACATGATTTGTATACTATATCGTAAACAAATGGATTTCGGAATGTGTGAAGACAATTTTTTTCCTCCCTCCAAGAAGTCTCGGCTGCGTGGTAAAAATCTGACCAAAGTGACTTTGCTACTGTGCTCTTTGTTTTGGTATTGCTGCTGGGTGGGAAATATTTAAGGGCAACAAATGATTTTTTTTAATCAAGAAGGGATAAAAACTGATGGGTGGAGGAGAAATCTTAGGCGCTAGTTAGGGGGTCAGTTAGTGGGGGGAATTGACACCCCCACGTCTGATTTTTTTTAAAAATTTATTTTTTTTGCATTTAAAGCAATTTTTTTAATTAAACTATTTTTCTTTTTTTAAACTGCGGTTGTAACAATCTATCTCCCTTACAAAAAGTTTCGTCCTCGAAACTTGCATTTTACATAGTCACAACTTGACTCTACATGATCAATTTACCTGGATAATGACCGAGCTAGGTATCCCTTGCGTATCCCCATACGTTACCCATTTCATTTCCTCGTCACCAGGCTAAGTCCTTGAAATCATCGAGGTAATTTCTAATCCATTGATTTCTCTTTGTCAATTCATAACTTAATCAATCTATGGTTCTCAATTCAACCTTAAGGGTATCATCACCATACCGGGGCTTCATAACCCAATCATCGGTTATATCGTACTTATATCTGTTGTTATCAGCAACCTTTTTATAAACAGTGCTTACTTATACTGCGATTTTCACTTAATGTCCTAGAACTAATCACATAAACTGTATATACCTTCAGAATACGTTTTATTCTAGTATGATTCAACTTAGTCATCACTAGCACTTTACAAGATGATCTAGTCCTTATAGGGTTCAATCCTTAATTTATTTCCTCCCGTACTTAGAACTTTCTTTATGCCTTCATGTGTATTCAAGCCTACTTGTCTCTGTAGATTGTTATGCTTAGTAGCGATATCACAACTTATTGAGGCAATCCTAGCTTAACTCCGCTTGTTCTATATTCTAAGATTCAACTTGATTGATTACTAACTTAACCATTTTAGGCATACTAATCCACTACGCTTCCGCGCGCCCCTTTGATCCATATTACTTCCTTATTTGATTATTGCAACCGCTAAATTTAATCCAATTAAGTCCCACATGAATAAAAACTACTACTTGTTAATGCTTACTCCATTTCAATTCAAGCCTACCTGATTCAAGCCAAGTAACTCGATGTTCTAAAGAATCAACTCCTAAATTAACATTTGTTATGATTTATCATTCCACTATGTCACTTTAGTAATGCTCACTTATTACTATCAATCAATGTCTCTAATGAGACTAATATAGTCGACCTATTTTGGCAACTCTAAATTCAACATCTTATCCATAACTATAAACTCCTTGATACTATATTCTTTGCTAAACTCTATTGATCTTAACGCTAATAAATCCTTTCTTAGTAATCCTCATTTTACTACAAATCATTTCTTGGGAACTTCGATCTCAGCTTAGGCCTAGCTCTGCTCTGACTTTACAGTCCAAAGTAGGGACACGGGTCCGCTTCGTTTTACCCTAACGGTATCAGGTCCTCTGCTGCTGCTACGGTAGAACAGCCCAAGTAACCGCGTGGCTCATCTAAATTTATTCAGCAACCGACGCCTGTGGTAGGACATCCTAGTTAACCATGCAATTTATAAAATTTAATTGTATATTATCCAATTAGGGTTACTATGATCATGGCTAAGGGGATGTACAAAAAGGTTATGATCAAAACTTAAATAAGGCAAGTAAGTAAATCGTATGATATTCTCTAGGTATACAATCCATTAGTCGATCGTCCCCTAAAGTCCAAAGTTATAACTTAATCTTAGGGTCGTTCTTAATATCATCATGTCTTAAGTCTAAAATCTGCCATATTTCTAAAATCATGCTTAGCATATAATCATCGCTTATGACTAAGATTAATAGTTACGTTCAAATCAGCTTTTAATCAAAATCGTCACTTATGTCTATGATTGTGACTTAGGGGTAAAATCGTAACTTAACTTCTAAGATCATGGCTTAAATCTACATTTCCGTAATGGATCTAGAGACATGCTCTGATACCACCTGTAGCGCCCCGCTCCCTAGCCCTAGCATCGGAAACAGTACACCCGCCGTATCTCGCTAAGGAGAATACAAGGCATCGACACAAATCAACTACACGTCATCATAATAACGTAAATCGATGTCAGCGGAAGTCATTACTAAAATCCTCGATAAAATAATCATCATCATTAATACAATGTCTAAGAATTTCTAATCAATATAATAGTCAAATGTATGTAAACACTAATCTCAAAAATATATAAACCTCGAATATCGAAATAACTGTCTTAACCAACCCTCGAAAGTCTTTTCTGAATATATTAGTCTCGAAATCTCCCATCTCGATCTTCTATGGTATACCAACTCCTGTGTAAGAGTACCCTAACTTCTCATGCCTGCAAAACAGATGAGTGGTGGTGTGAGCCAAAATCAACGGGCTCAGTAAGCAACCTTCATATACTTGTTATAGAAATCATACATGCAGAAGCAAATACAAATAACCTTTAAAGTTAACATACATGTCCTTAGACCAAAAATAATTTCACTTAATTATCTTAATAGTTAACACTTCAAAAACACAAAATAAATAATTCATCAGCTCAACCTCAATTACCATGATGCATGCTCTTCTCAAATATGACATACACAACAAACAAATAATCACATAACAAAGAAGAGAACAATACATACCAACGAAGTAGATAAATTGCGGAAGGTAAGTCACTCCACATAATAATGCGCAACTTCATGATGCATGCCCCTCTCTACGTGTCACGCGCAACAAAAGACGTGTCATGCACGATGCATCTATCTCTACCGTGCAATGCATGATCCCGGGACCTACTGGTGATATAGTCTATCACCCCGACACCTGTGCCCATGTTAGACACAGCCTGCCATTGTCGACACCCGTGCCCATCTACACCCAGTCTGCCCGGTACTCGTGCACATCTAGACCCGGCCTACCATCCGACACCCGTGCCCATTTAGACCCGGCCTGTCGTCCCTGACACCTGCGCCCATTTAGACGCAGCATGTCGTCCTCGGCACCTGCGCCCATATTAGACGCAGCCTGCCATCCATCACTATCCATCAATAACCGTGCACATGTTAGACACAACCTGTCAAATGTAATGCAATGCTCGTGCCATGAATGGAAATGCATATCATACGTAATACGGTGTATCCATACTCATACATATGCTCGCGCCCATACACGTGCATATATACATGCATGTACACCCCTACACATCCATATACATATACAATAAGCATTGAAATTGTACAACCCTACATACACCCAGTTTACATACATGTCTCACATATACATACAACTCACATATAGAGAAAATCCAATTACGGATATGCAATAAACAACACATTAATGCACAATAAACATAACAAGCACAATTAGACTATTTACCTCTAATGCATGAAAGAATAACAAGCACAGATAAACCACTTACCTTGAATCCGGTATTCACTTCCTTCGCCTTTTGGCTCGAATCTAAACAATTGTAGTATAAAAATCAATACATAATAATAAAAGTTACTTATTTAAACTACATATAATTTCCAAAATGACACCTTTAATTTTCTCATTCTGTTCTGGGCCGGTTCATAAAATCTTTTACAAAATAATTACAGAAAACCGAAGAAACAATAACATGTATGTAAAACTGTCGACACCATGTACGTTGTTATATACACCCATTTCTGCCAAAAAATGTGCACTTATTTAAATTCAAAGCAATTCCTGGATTTTTGTATATAGGTATTAATGCAAAACAACAAATATCTATGTGCATTGAATTTTGAAACAGTTCAAGTAAATATGTATATAATTTGCAAAACAGTTTATTTATAATTAATATAAGGATCTGAGGTTAGTAATTAATTTATACATATGATTTCGACAATGAAACGGTACATTTACATATATGCAATTCAGAAAATATTGCATATATATATAATTCTCAAAAGCATTATATTTATGTGTAAATAATTCGGAAACCAATTCTTATATATGAATATATGTATAACTTTGCGAAACAGAATTTGTAGCTATTTCTGATATAATTCTGAAATAATGTATACGTTGATATGGTAATACCGAAAACAATATAAAAGTATATATATGTGTATATGTGTTTGTGTATTTATATAATGGATATAGACCCAGGAATATAACATAAATGCATGTACCTCCTTCTAATAGGACAACAATACATATATTTATGTAAGATAAATCAATCGTCCAGCATTTTTTTTACTCCCAACTATATAAATGTGTATATATGGTACGCGTCATATGTAAATAGAGGAAATAGTACATATATTAAGATACACAAGTCTCTCTCATAACACACAATATATATAAACATACATATAATAATTTGCACATATAGTATTTGGCCAACCCAAGAATTCACATTCCAAGAGTATATAAATATATATATATATATATAATTGCACATTTTCATATATTATATACATACATCTACCACAATCACTATACAAATATATGATCCAAATTGTATATAAAAAATAGAGTCGGTGAAGAAAAATACATAGAAAGTATATATAGGTACTTACATGATTTGTATACTATATCGTAAACAAATGGATTTCGGAATGTGTGAAGACAATTTTTTCCCCCCTCCAAGCGGTCTCGGCTGCATGGTGAAAATCTGGCCAAAGTGACTTTGCTACTGTGCTCTTTGTTTTGGTATTGCTGCTGGGTGGGAAGTATTTAAGGGCAACAAATGATTTTTTTTTTTAAATCAAGAAGGGATAAAAATAGATGGGTGGAGGAGAAATCTTATGCGCTAGTTAGGGGGTCAGTTAGTGGGGGGAATTGACAACCCCACGTCTGTTTTTTTAAAAATTTTTTTTGCATTTAAAGGAATTCTTTTAATTAAACTCTTTTTCTTTTTCTTTTTTTTAAACTGCGGTTGTAACACCATCCTTGGGATAGCATCCCTCAGGCATTGGGAGTGGTCTGGCTGCAGCCAAAAGTGGCATACGCATAGGGGCAAATCATAGATCTGACATCAGAGGACTAACCCAACAGCGATCAGAGACGAAAACGGCTTCTTCATCTCGCGAAGAGGATGAAAAGGCACTTCCAAAGTGCACTTTCTACGGAGGAACGAGACACATCTTAGAACGATGTTTCAAGAAAATAGGCTACCTAGACTGGTGGCCTGATAGCCGTAAAAGAGGAAGAAGACCAGGCATTGCCAGAGCCGTGGTAAGTGACCCAGAGGCCGCCAGTACCAGCAGCAGGGCAAGCAAGGAAGAGGCAGACTTTTTTGCCGGAATCGCAGGGGCCATCAGAATGGAAGGTGCAGAGGAAAAGTATGAAGGTAGGAGACTGTCGGGGAAGGGGGAAAACCTTTTCCTCTTTCCTAGGTAACCCCCCATCTACTGAATATCTCGCCTTTAATAAAAAGGCTCTCGGCAGCTCTGCTACCCGGCAAAATAAAAGGGGGCTGCCCGATGGTGATCTATTACCCGTAGTCAAGAATTCACAATGGGTTTTTGACTTCGGGACAACTGATACGATGTCCTATGATTTGAATGATTTTCATAATCTCACACAGTCGTCGAAATCCCTCATTAAGACAGCCAATGTGGGGTATTATCTGGTTCGAGGCTCAGGCACCATCCATCTTACTCCGTCTATTAAACTTGATCACCGCCTCTATGTTCCTACGTTGTCTCTTAAATTATTATCTATTAGTCATCTCACCAAGGAATTAAACTGCACCGTACTAATATATCCATCATTCTCTCGCTTATAGGATATTCGGACGAAGAAGATTCTTGGGCATGGTTTTGAGCGTCATGGGCTCTACTTTGTTGATGAGGTGGACCAACAGGGGGCGGCAGCGCTTGCTCATAGGACGGTTGACCGGCAGGCTTGGGTGTAGCACCGGCGACTGTGGCATCCATCCTGGGGGTTATATGAGACAACTATTTCTGAACTTATTTCCTAAATCGTCTACTTTCGTGTGTGACACTTGTATTTTAGCCAAAAGTCATAGACAAACATTTCCTTTAAATAATACCAGAAGTCCATATCCTTTTTCCTTAATACATTCAGATCTTTGGGGACCGTCCCATTACCTAGTCCAATGGTTATTCTTATTTTGTCTTGTTTATTGATGGTTGCACTCGTATGACGTGGGTATACTTTCTCAAACATAAATCTGAAGTGTTTGAAAAATTTAAACTATCTTATTCCCTTGTCCGAACTCAGTTCCAAAAACAGATTCAGATTCTACGTACAGATAACGGCGGTGAATATGTTAATAAACAAATGCAAATCTTCTTCCGGACCCAAGGGCTAATCCATCGGACCACGTGTCCATATACACCACAACAGAACGGGGTGGCCGAAAAACAAATTGGCTCATCCTTGAAATTACCCGAGCTCTCCTTATTGAATCCTATGTTCCTAAACCTTACTGGCCAGAGGTAGGCGCCACCACTATGTACCTGATCAACCGCCTACCTACTAAGATTCTCAATCATCAGACTCCCCTAACCACACTTGCTTAACACATACCCGTCTCCGACACTCTCACGCTTTCTCCCCGTATATTTGGATATGATGTCAGTGTCTATATCCCTAAAGCACACTGTCACAAGCTTGATCCCAGTGTAGTTAAGTGTGTTTCTGTTGGATATGGTGTCAATCAGAAGGGTTATCGATGCTATGACCCTCTCACCCACCGAATGTACACAACTATGGACTGTGATTTCTTGGAATATGAATACTACTTTACCTCACCAATCAACAGTCAGGGGGAGAAACAGACAGGTGACTGTGACTCACTTGATTGGTTGCTCAGCCTGGTATTACCAGCAGCTGTCCCGACAGAGCAAGTAGGCCAAACCACCGGGACACACTCTGATAACAAAGAACAGTTCAACGCCTCGGATCACTACCGGACTCCACTTTGCCTGAATCTCCTGAGGTAAGTCCTCCTGATCAGTTGATTGATTCAATTGAGGATCCTAATCATCCAGTTGTACAAGAGCAGTCTGATAGGTACAATCTTCCACCAAGGAGAAACCAAGGAGTACCACCAGTATTCTATGAACCAGAGTACCAGCCTGACAACTTTAGATATCCAATAGCGAATGTTGCCAGGGGGATATTATCATCTTCAGCAAAGGTCTTTTCCAGGACTATACATAACACAAATATTCCGAGAATGGTGGAGGAAGCAGAAGGTGTTCAAGAATGGAGACTTTCCATGCAGAAGGAAATGAACGCGTTAGAAAAAATAGGGACATGGGAGAAGTACAAACTGAGGCCAGGAAAAAAAAACATGTAGGTTGTCGGTGGGTATTCTCTATCAAGTACTGATCTGATGGAACAATTGAAAGGTACAAAGCCAGGTTGGTAGCCAAAGGATATACACAGACATACGGAATGGACTATTCTGAAACCTTCTCTCCCGTAGCGAAGATGGATACTATCCAGGTTATCTTCTCAGTAGCTGCGAATCAAAACTGGCCTCTATATCAATTCGAAGTGAAATATACGTTTCTACATGGAGATCTTAAGGAGGAGGTATACATGGAACCCCCACCAGGATTCTCGTCAGAGTTTGGAACAGGGGAAGATTGCAAATTAAGAAAGGTGCTACACGGACTGAAGCAATCCCCAAGGGCGTGGTTAGGTAGATTTACCGAGGTGATGAAGGAAAATGGCTATCAGTAGAGAAACTCAGATCACACCTTGTTTCTCAAGAAAAGAGGAGACTTGATCACATGTCTGATAATCTACGTAGACAATATGGTTATTACCGGAAGCGACAAAGAAGAAATGGCTAGGCTCCGAGACAAGTTGTTCTAGGAATTTGAAATGAAAGATCTTGTGCAGCTCAAGTAATTCTTGGGAATTGAAGTATTCAGATCTAAGGAGGGCATCTTTATCTGCCTGCGAAAATATATACTGGACCAACTGGTAGAAGCTGGACTAATGGATTGTAAACCTGCAGCCACTCCGATGATTATAAACTATGTGTTACAGACAGGTGAAGGCAAGGCAGAGGTTGACCAAGGACAATATCAGAGGCTCGTGGGTAAGCTCATATATCTAGCTCACACTTGGCCAGACATTGCGTACGCAGTAGGTGCAGTCAGCCAGTTCATGTATTGTCCCCAGAAGGCTCAAATGGAAGCAGCTCTAAAAATAGTCAGGTATCTAAAGGGGTTGGTTGGACGAGGAGTACTATTCCAACAGCAAGGTCATTTAGAGATCGAAGCCTACACTGATGCAGACCGGGCTGGTAACCAGAATGGCAGACGATCCACTACAGGTTATTTCACTCTTGTTGGTGGTAATCTTGTTACTTGAAAAAGTAAGAAGCAGAAAGTGGTAGCACTATCCAGTGTAGAAGCTTGAGTTCTGAGGGATTGCACGAGGATTGGAAAAAGTGCTATGGTTAAGAAAACTTTTGACCAAGATGGGCTTTCCACCCAAGAGAGCATGTCAAATTAGATGTGACCACAAGGCTGCATTAAGTATTTCTAAAAACCCGGTACAGCATGACCGTACAAAGCATGTAGAGGTGGATAGACATTTTATCAAAGAGAAACTTGAAGGAGGTATTTATTGAGCTTCGTTACACACGGTCGAAGGAACAGCTAGTTGACACCCTAACTAAAGCGGTCTTAGGAGGAGTCCTCCATTCAGCACTGACCAAGTTGAACATCGGTGATTCTCTTGATCAACTTGAGGGGGAGTGTGAGGAAAGCAAATAATTAGGGTGTTAATGTAAAATCAATCAGAAATAATTGTGAATGATTGTGATTGATTAGTTACCTTTTATACTTAATCCGTATAGCTATATTAATGGGTGTAACCAGAATGATTCAATCAATCAATGAAAAACCTTTTGATTCAATCTGTTATCATCTTGTTAACGTACATACCTAAGCTATTGATAGGGACTCTCAACACCAGATAAAGGGTTCTATATTTTTACGATCCTCTTCTTCTAGACACCTGAATTATTAGCATACTTAGGCATCAGAGAGCCTCCAGGGTGCTATCATCCCATCGAGCCTTATGATCGTGTTCTTCCTTGCAGGTAAAGAAAAAAAGTTCGTTGTGTGAAAAAGCTTGAGCCGTTGAGCAATCTGCATCAGGAATGTATTTGTCAAATGTACACTGGTTTGAAATTCGAAATAAGAAAGAACAATTTCGTTGTACATTTTAGAGTTCTAAAAATAGCGAAGACACAACCATTAAAGGGAAAAAAGGAGGGCGATAACATGCATTTTAATATCGATATCTATTGTACACAGGGTCTTTTGCAGTTATGTTTTAGTATGTTTATGATCATATTTGTGTGCATTTGCATAGTTTTTTTTTTCTTTTTTTTGGCGAAGTTAGCACCTTGAGTTACTTTCTTCTATTTTATGTTTTTGGCACATATTTGCTTAATCTTGTGTGTTTTCACGTATGATGGAGATTGATGGACAAGAGAGATGCAAAGATTGCATTGTGGATGCTAAAAGAAGAAGAAATTACAAGATTTAGAGAAATGGTAGATAATGCTGGTGGCTGATTGGAGAGAGACCGGAGACACTTTTAGGCAACTTTTGGGTTGATTCGATAGACATGGCCGTCAACCGTGGCTTAATGGCGGTCGGCCGCCATAATTTTTTTATGTTTTTTATTTCTTTTGATGCCACGTATAAAGCATGAAATGGTTGCTTCTATCCACTCCGCTTGAGCAATATAGCCGATTTTTGCGGGCATTTTTACACCGTGTCTCCATTTTAGCATACTGCTCTCTTCTTCTTATCTTCTTCTTCTCCATTGTGGTTCTTCCATTTTTTGGCAGTTCCATAAGGATTGAAGATTGTGTTTTGGAATTATTGGTCTTCTTATTATCTACAATAGCTTCGTCCTTTAAGTGTAAGTCTTTTATTTCTTGTTTTAATTTCATTATGATAGCTTTAATTATCTAGGTTTTCTCATCTGGTTGAAGTTCTTTCTTTAGAATTTACTAAAGTTTCGAATGATATAAACTATGAGTAATTATTATGATAATGAAAAGATAGGTTTTCCATGATATTCAATTTATTAGGTAAATAGGTTGGGTATTCAAGCATTAACGATTCGTTATCTATTATGTAAATAGGTTGGGTATTCAATTTATTATGTAAACGAGCCCATGTGTTTCTAAAACACAGGTATGGTTGCGTACATCCGACCCTCACATACCTTGCGATAAGCGTAAGCCTCTAAGACAATGAGATGATGTTGTTGTTGTTGATGTTGTAACGACTCGTTAGCTTAACGATCACAAGTAACAGTTAATTTAAATCAATATAGTTAAAACATTTTTTTAACTATACTTTAGAAAATTTACAATTATTGTAATCAACAAATTCATGTGCCTCCACATACTTTTGAACAAGTGAAGAGTTGTGGCTTCGTAATTAAATTGGCCACAGTTCGGAGGAATGTCCTGGTCAAATGGAAACAAATCAATGACAAATACAAGTGAGTGCCGTTGAAAGTTATGGAGCACAAAAAAAATTTCAAAGGAACCGAGGCCCTTCACTTAATAAATAATGGAGTGACCGTCAAAGTATGATCCATTATTCAAATTTTTGCAATCTGGGCTGGAGAGATCATCCTAACTTTAAATGGCGGAAATCAATCTGAAAGGCTACTATTTCAACAATGGTCTCTTCAAAAATCCAAAAGCTCTGAAGAAAAATACCAACTTTTGAAGGCAATTCCAAGGTCCACCACAAAGTGCAAGTGTTCGGGTTTTGCTTCAAATGAAACATTCAAGCAATTTCAGCAAGAAAATGAAAACATTCAACAAAATTTGTGTGAAAACCAAAAACCAAAATCGATTGAGGTTCGCAGATCTTATACAAGCTGATGAACTATTGCCAATTTTACCACTTTTGAATAATGCGTAAGCGAGTAGAATGTGAGACACAAGAATGAGAAGAAGTGTAATGCAGAATATTGCGCAAGAAGGAGAGAAAGAAATCAATAACCTGTCAAAAATATCTTCTGCTTTATTTGGCATTTCATCAAGCGGTTTTATACACAAGAAGGAAGGAATTAGAGACCAACTAAAAGGGGACATCAGTAAAATTACAAGAAAGTCCCTATTAACTAACTGCTATACAACATAAACCATAAGGGCAATGAAGTAATTTACATCCTGTTTGTAATCTTCCTGCCTACTTCTTCCTTCTTCCTCATGCTTCTGCTTCCAGCGCGTTACTCCCTTACCTCTTCACGGGATCTCCAGCAGCTTAACTTCCATCACAACTGATGAACATCGTGGATTAAACAACTCAGTTGACGGTCCAGATGATGTGTTTCTTGAATCACTGCATTCTTCCTTATCATCATCCATCTTCCTCAGCGTGGTAACCTCCCGTCCTTCTCTGACCAAGTCTTGTACATCTTTGACACCAAGCCACGCTTGGTGTATATGCTACACACCCTAAGCTTTCTCAAGAGCTCATTCAAACGTCTACTGTCTAACGCTTTAGTAAACAGATCAGCAAGCTGAAACTGTGTCCTTACTGGCATCAGCTTAATCACTTTGTCTTGAACTTTGTTCCTTACTATATAGGAATAAATCACAATGAGCTTGTGCGCTCATGAAAAACATGATTTTCTGCAATATATAGAGCACTGTTTCAATAACAAAACATCTTTATAGGTTATTGATCCTTGAGCCCCAAATCCTTACTCAAGTAAAGCAGCCATTGGATTTCACTCACAGCTGATACCATAGCCATATAATCTGCTTTAGCTCAGGACCGTGACATAGTAGATTGCTTCTTTGTCTTCCAGGAGACTAGAGCTTCCCCTAGAAATACATAATATCCAGACACAGACTTTCTAGTTTCAGACACAGACTACCTAGTTTTCTGACATCCAGCCCAGTCAGAGTCCACAAACGCCTTTAGTCTCATATCACCTGTACTGGGAACCAAGAGTCCTTGGCCAATAAGACCATTAAGATATCTCAGAACTCTATGAGCAGCCTTCAGATGATTGATTGTGGGACAATCCAAAAATTGACTTAACTGTTGTACACCAAATAAGATATCAAATCTAGTAATAGCGAGGTATATCAACTTATCTATAAGTGCTCTGTAGGCAACTATGTCTTGCAAAGGCTCATAATCATTATGTATTAGCTTCAAATGACTCTTCATTGGGCTAATGGCTGGCTTGCATCCTAGAAACCCAGACTCTTCCAACAGTTCCAGAGTATATTTTCTTTCGTTGATCAACATTCCCTTATGTGACCTCGCAACCACTATACCAAGGAAGAACTTCATATCACCAAGATTCTTTATCCTGAATTCCTTGTGTAAAGCTTCCTTAACGCATTCAATTGCTTCCAAATCATCCCAGGCTACTAAAGATCATCTACACACACCAAAAGTACTAGCAATGAGCGTTCCATCCTTTTTATGAATAGGGTGTAATCATTTTTAGACTGTGAGAAACCCTTTGAAATTAGGAAGGTTGTCAACTTAGCATTCCACTCTATGCTGGCCTACTTTAACCCGTAGAGAGACTTCTCCAACTTAGAAACCAAGTCTGCCTATGGTAACACCAATCGAGGAGGTGGAAGCATGTATATTTCCTCAAGTAGTTCATTATGTAAAAAGGCATTGTTCACATCTAACTGATGTACGTGCCATTTCTGTCTAGCAGCTATAGCAAGCAGCATCCTCACAGTACTCATCTTTGCCACAGGTGAGAATGTATCTTGATAATCCACCCTCATTTGCTGTGTATAGCCCTTAGCAATCAATCTTGCCTTATATCTCTCCACTGAGCCATCAGCCTTGCACTTTACCTTATATACCCACCTACAACTAATGGACTTCTTACCAGGTGGTAATGTTGTCAGTGTCTATGTCTTATTGCCTTATAACGCTGCTATCTCAGCCTCCATAGCCTTTTGACATTCAACAAAGCTAGCTGCTTCTACATAAGTTTTGGGCTCTGTACATACACTAATAATTAAAACATATGCTTTGAATTTTGGTATTAACAGATCAAGAGTAAAATATCTATGCAGAGAATGAGGAGAAGTATGGCTAAGACTATTTTGTGTATCAAGGTAGAAAGTGGATCTTGAGGCTGGCAGGTTTGTTACTTGATTACAATAATATTGCATTAAATAAGAAGGTGGTTGTCTGGTTCTGTGAGGCCTTGTCATAGGAAGTTGCATATCAATAGAGTTGATACGGATGGAGGTTAGGTTATGGTTGGCTATAGGAACATTGGTTAATTCACGACCTGAAATGATGGAGTCATTTTGAACAGATAGATCCTGGAGATGAGAAGAAAAAGAAGAGTTTTGGGATTAATCTGTGAAGAAAGGTTGATTATTAGGAGAGGGTTGAATGGGAGAAGGTGTTGATTGTGCCCCTTCATATGTGACAGTGGGTATCAAATGTAGATCAGTGCCACATCTGATCATAGGAGAATGATAGGTAGAATCATAAGAGATAGGAATGAAAGAACTGTTAACAGATAAGGCTTGTACAGAATTAGAGATAAAAGGAAAGACAGACTCATCGAAAATAAAGTCTCTGGAGATAACACATCTTTGGTAGATAAGTCTTGAAGAATATACCCTTTTGTGCAGTGGAAAAGTCTTAGAAAAACACTTTTTCTTGCTCTATGACTAACTTATCTTTAGAAGGCATAGTAATGGTGGCATATCAATGACAGCCAAACACCCCGATGTTGCTGTAAGATGGAGTATGGTTATAAAGTATTTCATGAGGGGTCTTTTGATTCAGTACAGAAGAAGGAGAGATATTTATCAAGTATACCGTATGTTGTACACAGAAGCACCAATAAGTAGTGGGAACATGAGACTGAAGTTTGAAGGCTCTTGCTACATTTAAAATGTGTTGTTGTTTTCTCTCAACAACTCTATTTTGTTGATGCGTATACATGCAACTGGTCTAATGTATGATTCCTTTTGAAGCAAAAAATGAGTTCATTTTAAACTCAAGGCCATTATCAGTTCTTATCATTTTGATATTGGCATTGAACTGTACATGCACAAAATTCCAAAAACTCTCAATGATACTTCTGAGTTTGTGACTTTGTTTTCATCAAATAGATCCAACAATATCTATTATAATCATCCACTATAGTAAGAAAATAACATTGTTGATACATGGTTGGGTGTTTATGTGGCCTCCAAATATCCATGTGAATAATAGAAAAGGAAGAACGAGTTACAGAATAGGAAAGGGTATCTTTTCTGTTTTGCTAAGGGGCACACAATACAGGAATGGGAGTTGAAAGTAGCATCTACTAGAGAGTCAATCTTGTTGATC